>CM061539.1:89338018-90586351 GCA_030864215.1 Capsicum pubescens
TAGCCAAGTTAAGGAACTTTAATTGATAGTGTTGAGCCTTTTTGATATGATCCTGATTCTCATGGTAGAGGAATATAATTTTAAGGTGGCTATATTGGTAGGCTATGACAGAAGTAGAGTGATTCATTAAAGACTTGGTGACATCCATATTAAGTGTTAGAATCTAAGTTTGAGTCCTTAAGGGTTGCACTATTAGAACTAAGAGTTGAAGCACTAGAGGGTGTGCACTCCAACTACAGGGATACTCACGAGGATTTGAAGTAAGTAAGTGTTCTAGTATTATGTGATGACTATTGGGGCTATAGAATGATAGAGTGTCTCAGAAGGTGGTATTAGTAGTGGTTTTTCCACTTTCAGATGTAGTCATTCGGGTTAATTTTTATTAATTACGTGTATTGTCGTTTTTCATACCCCAGAGTGCAGTAAGGGTAGTTTTGTTTAGAGTCTAGTAAGGGATCTCTCAAGCTTAAGATGATGGCTTAATGCTAAGAAGGAGATAATAGTACAAGTGACCGAGTCAGACTCTCAGATTCTAGTAGTAATGTCAGTATGATATAGAGCATCAGAAAGTGAGGGTGAGACTCCACCCATTCTTATCTCAGTGTTTTTTAGTTACCCTAATGCCTACTCATGCCTTACATTACAATTCCATGATCATAGTTCATGTTCATGCATACGATAGAGAATCATGTGCTATTCCAGTTCCCAAAATGAGAAATTCCAATTCATTCAATAGTCGGGATCACATTCCATAAGTTATGAACTCCAAATTGAGGTTTGACAGTTAGGGTAAATGTGATATGTAGGGTATTCCACCTAGTTCAGCTGCATTGCATTGTTGTTGGAAAATTATTACATTATGCCCATGTGCTTTTCAAATGATTTGATACGAAACTGCTTTATAATGGCTCTCACTTATATTCTTTAAAAATGTTATATTTTTGTTTTGGATTTCTCTGCGTACCAGTACTTTTGTATTGACCCCCTTCCCTCCCAGGTTCGGAGGCACAGTCTAGAGGTTCAGATAATCAATAGATTCGTCAGACAGATTTGTAGAGTCGGGTGGTGAGCCTTCTATCTTTCGGAAGGCCTAATGTCTGGCAGATTAATTATTATTTAGTAGTTTTGGGTCTACTGGGGGCCTTGTCCTAGTTTTCAGACAGTTGTTTATTTCAGTCATGTAGTAGAGATTTCGCACACGAGTGTTCAGATGTCGATAGATGTTGTAGGACATTATTTTCCCTTGGTTGATTTCATTTGATTTATGACCATGTTTCCATAATATTGTGAATCTTCCGCATATCCTATTATCATATGAATTATGTGCATGATTACCAGATAGATAGGGGTGTTTTGGGCCTTCATGGTTCGGAATACTCGTCACGGCCAGGGCCCCGATTCGGATCGTGACAGTCACCTATTTCTTTCATTTATACTATATGAACTTGTTAATGTGTATTGGTTGGTCGTATTTTATTAATCACCAAGTTTACACATGTGCTAATTCAGTTCGTAGTTAATTAAAATACAAGTGTTTTGGTCACGAGTTCGAAATATGTTTGAAATTTGTTTGGTTCATGAATTAGTTGTCATTTTGCCACTTTAGAGATTAGTGTGAAATATGGCCATTAGGTTCTCCCAATTGTTTGGATAACTTCTGTACATATAATTCTCATTTTTGAATTGTATATGAAGTTTTGCCAGTGGTTAAACTCTTTTTTTCATAACTTTGTTAATCTTTTCTTTTGTTTGGGCATATCTGCGTTAATCTTTTTCTTTTTTCTTTTTCATACTTGATTGATAAATGAGTTGTTCTAATCCTTATTTGGGGTCTTATGGCTTGACTCCATCACTGTCCAAATCAGAGAAGCGATAACAAATGCATTACGTATCTCCGTCTAGCAGTCTAGCTCCTCATTCCCTTTTTTTGAAGCTTTACTCTTCTTTTGTGGACACTTGTTATTATTTTTGTTTAATATTTCTCACATTATTATTTAAAATTTGTGTTTTATATATTCTTATTTGAATTAGTGTGAATTCTTCAATATGATAGTGAATTCATTTGTTCCCTTTTCGCCCCTCTTAGATTTCAAATTTAGCATATCTTTAGTCTTAGGTGTTTAATCTATATCGTTCAAATTTTTAAAATTTGATAGGTTAAAATTATACTTTTAGAATAAATGGCCGAGTTTGTTAGAATACTTTAATACTTCAGTAATATGAAATAGTAGTGTATCTTTGAAATTGAGTTAGTTTTGTCACTAATTAGTGATATCAGATTAGTAAAATATAAATTTTGTTGTAGATGGGTTTATCGTCGCTAGAATCGAAAATCGGCTTTAATTATTTTGGACATGGTAAATTATTAATTTTTTATTAATTTTAAATAAAAGATGGCACTTTGCAAGCCCATTTTTAAGGATTTCTAATGACAAGAAATATTTTATTTATTTATAGTTGTATCGTAATAAATATTAAATTCTCAAGTCAATATATATTTAAACAACTATATATTTTTATCTATTCATTTAATGTAGGATAATTAACCATCTTACTTACTCTTACTTTAAAACATTTGATTAAAAAAAGAAAAAGCAAAAGAGTTATTTTTTAGAATTGAAAAAAAAACGTCGAGTTCTTAATATAATTTACTATTTTTAATTATTAATTGAAAGCTTTTGTAAAGAATTGATTTTAAATAACTTTGTTTTTGACAAAATAAGGTTGCAGCATTTTAGGAGGTATTATAAAATACTTTCTTAGGTAATTTTTGAAAATTAAGTTTTATGATGAGGTTCTTTTAAAGTTTTCTAATCTTATTCTTATAAATAATTAGCATATATTATCTTATAAAGGACAAGTATCTTTTTATGCCTTACCTATATCCTTTTCTTAATTTAATATTTGATTTTCTTATCTAATCTAAGTTTGGTTGGTTAACCGTAGTTAGTGGATCCTTTAGGGTGCCTAATACCTTTCCTTTAGGATAATTAGAATTCGTACCTAGAATTTTAAGTTGCATAGACCTTAAAATAAAGTCTTTAATTGCTTTAATCACATAATTTATAATAGGTGCCCTAATTCATTGTAGAACTAGTTAGGTGACGACTTCCTTAATTTAATTAGAAGTTTTCAAATATGTTGTACTTCGATTTGACCCGTGTTAAAATGGGGTATAACACCAGGTCCCTCAAAATCAATCACAGGCAATCAAACAATAGAGTGTAAAAAACTAAAGACAGTATAGAAAGAGTAAAAGGCACAAAATTTTTTACATGGAAAACCAAGATGGAAACCATGACTTGTCCTCACAAACACCAATGAAATCCACTATAATCAACCTCCTGATTACAGTCTAGATTTCAGCCTAACTTTAGGCTCCTTGCGCTAGCAGCAACTCTACTACCAGCTCATCTTGGTAACTCTACCAAGGACTCTCTCTACACTAATTAGCTCCAATCAGTCTCAAGCTTAGGCAACTCTACCTAAGCATCACTCTCAACTAGAAAACAAGACATTACTCCTATGGCTTTGAGTAATTCTTTTACAAATCAACACTCAAAAACACTCACTCACTCTTTAGACAAAGTACAAAGTTAAGAAACATGAACAATGCTTTAGCAGTCTTGAAATGGAGCTTTTGCTGCCTCACTTCTCTCTATTTAGAATGTGCAAACATTAATTGTTGAAGAGGCATCTCTTTCCATTTATAGTTGTGTGGTGATTAGAGATGGAATATCATTGGACTAGCTGTCCAAGTCGGTATAAAATAGAACTTGCAAGTTCGTTACACAAGAGGACAAAACTATGCAGATACTGTGTACCTGTTGTACAATACTTTGCAAGTCCAGGGTCATGGTCCCTTGTAGTTTAGTTGCTCATCATCAAAACTACA
This sequence comes from Capsicum pubescens, assembly GCA_030864215.1. Taxonomy (NCBI): domain Eukaryota; kingdom Viridiplantae; phylum Streptophyta; class Magnoliopsida; order Solanales; family Solanaceae; genus Capsicum; species Capsicum pubescens. Next base: position 89,341,914 of record CM061539.1, read on the forward strand.
TATAGCAATTTCCCCTTTTTTATTATGACAAACCAAACCATACATTTTGTGTATCAGTGCACATTTATCACATTTAATCAGAGCGACTACCACCTGAGAATGAATATTCCCCCTATCATCATGCTTCCTCTATCATGCAACACAAGGACCTGATCTTTTGTTGTTATGTTGCAACAAAAACTTTCCCCTGTCATTGTGCACCTTCACTTTATTTGGTATCTTTGCATTTACACACTTCCTCCTATCAGTATGACTCTCTTCAGGTCTGTATCTTAATTTACCTGGTGCCTGGTCCCTACTACATGAACTCAGTATTCCCTCTTTTGGCATCATTGAAAAGAATTAATAGTAAACCAAGAGTAAAAATAAGCACAAATTAGTTAACTCGTGGCCACTGAGGCAACACTAACATGTAGAACAACTCTAAATTAAGGAGACAAATGAGATACACCAACTAAAGATTCATTCACTCATAATAGTCAGTACCAGCACAATAGGCTAAAATAATCATCATAAGGCAACTGTCTATAAAAGCCATTATGAGAACCAAGATATGGAACTGACACAAGGTTGATGAGGGAATGAGACTAATAGGCTAAGGCGGAAGGAGGATTGTATGAAAAGGATTTAAGCAGTACTCCATTCTTGCATCTATAGTAATATAAGTATCCACCAAATTTTTGGTAAGGATCTTCACTTCAGTATTCAGTTTGGCCATTCTTTCCTAGAGTTTTGTATTTCCAGCTGCATGTTCATCAGTGGTACCTGGTCCTTCAGAGAATATCCTTTATTCAATAATTTCAAATACATTTAATCCAGCATCTTTGACAGCTGACTGGATTCTTAACTACTCCATTTCTAATCCCAAATTCTCTTGAACAACTAGCAATTCAGATACTTGATATACATTCTCTACAAGTTTTGTTCAAACTAAATATTAGTTCAGTTGTTCCATGTGATTTCCTTTTCCCAAGTACCCCAAAGTGATCAAATACTTTGATGGGGAGGTACCCGCGTGACATTTCATATCTCTCATTTTCTCATATATTTTGGGATTAAGAGTATTTCCTGGGAGAACTTTCTAAGTCATCGACGTTTTAATCCCTTTTTAACCACCCACATTCTTCATCTATTCCTTTGGTCTCATTAGTTGCCTCTATCCTTTTAATAGCAACTTTTTCTTCCTAGGACCAGGTCCCTCAGAGGCTTTCTTCCTTCTCATAGCTTAGGTGTTTTTGCCTCATTCCAGCACGGTTACCAGCCTTTGACTTAGAAGACCTAAGATAAAGTTTTCTATGGCTTTGGTTGCTTAAGGATCAATGTATTTGATGAGGGCATATTTAATTTGATTTTTTGGATAAAGGAGAATGAGAAGGATCAGTTTGGTTTATGGAGGTAACGAGTGATGAGTTAAGAGTCGGACTGGGAAGTAGCCTGTTTTAGCAATTTGAAGAGGTGACCGATGTCATCAGAGTATGACATGTTTGGTTTTGATAAGAGTTACTCTTCATTTTGCAAGTTAACTGATAACTTTTATGAGGGAAGAAAAGGATACATGGCTTTTTCAGACAGTATATTTTATGATTATTTAAGCATACTGTAGTGATACTAATCTGAGAGATAAGATCAGAACCCTATTCTTTTAGTGAATCATCAAGTTCATGCTTATCATATTTTTCTATTTCCTAAGATGTTCCCATGGGCGTATACCTGAAAGGGTATAGTACTGAGTTAGACTAAAATGCACCCACTTTATCAAGGATACCTGTTTCCTGAACATATCCAATTTTGTAGTGACACATTGATTCACATATCATGTGGGGTTAATTAATCACTACTTCCTCCAACCTTTTTAACCTCAGCACATCCTTTTTTGGAACTGTTTAGAGATCTGTCATTGGTTCTAATAATTAGGCATAAGTCTTTGTTTTATTCACACTGCTTCAAGCTCCTTCTTTTGATATGAATTCCTTTGGGACCAGGTCCTTGAGAATTTTGTGAATACCATTTTTGATGGTTCAATACTAGAGTTGGAATCAGTGACTATCATTCTAAATTAGTCATTATTTTTACCTGCACCTTTCAGACCCTCATCATCATCATCATCATGAATACAATCTTCAGTTTTTGAGATTTTACTGCCATTGAGAATCAAATAGCTTTTCTGACTAATCATGATCTACATACACTTTTTTTATCATTCCACAAACTTTTTTTCACACACTTTCTTGTTGTGCATTATCTTCTCAGTAAGACACCTTCACCTGAAGTATCTTAAGAGACAGAACGCAGTCAAATATTTCATCAAAAAGCTTTGAAATCTTTTAATCAATGAGTTATTCCTGACTCGAACCCCCTTCTCATGCCTAGAATTATGATCATTTGTATAATTTAGTAACCCAGTTGAGTCTGAGATCCCAGTAATAGGACAATGGAGTGATCAAATCCTTTTTGGTCCATCTAGGTAGAGAGTTCCTTTTGACTTATGTGAGAGGTTCGTAGCCTCTGGGATGAGCACTCTCCTGCTGAATGTATTCAGCATTCCTTAATTTTGCCTTAATCCAATGCTGACATCTTTCTTTCAGATGTCCATCTCTTTCACAGTGAGTGTACAAGAGTTTGTGCATTTTACTTCTATCATCATGAGTAGTCTTTCCTTTAGACTTACTGGGTTGAAGTTTTCCTTGGTATCCTAGACCTCTACTATCATTAACACTCTGACTAGTCAAGCAAAAAAGGATTAGTGAGGAAGTAGTCCATTTAAGAGATGTATTCAACTCTTTTTTGGGGGTAGACCAGGTCCCTCTCTAATTCTTCATTTTTGTAAAGTGATGCCATGAGGTGTTTTTAAGAGGCTTTCAATCTTTTCTCAAGATCAATCTCAAGCCTTGAGTCCTCCTTCTTTCCTTTACCATTTACACCATTTACTTTCTACTATTATCTATTTGACTCAGATTTTCAGAGTTCATCCTAGTCAATAACTCTTCAGTTTTAGAAATATTTAGAGTTAAAGCAATCAACTCATGCTCTTGATTCTCTACTTTTTCTTCTAAGGCATTCCTTTCAACAGTTAGTTTACATGTGGAGTCTATTAGCACACTTGCAAGCATTTTTATCTTCTTAGAAGAGTAATTATCTAGATTCTTTTTAATATAAAAAAATGTTAACTCTTGTTGTTATTCATCTTCTGAACTGGCCATAAAGGCAAACATGGAATCATAGATAACATAATTGTCTTCCTCAGATAGCATAGAGACATCTCCAGACTTCTCATATTTATAAGATTCACTGAAAAAATCTCCCCATGCAGATAGAGCATGATTCATAGCATACTCAGTCGCTGCCTTCCTTCTTGAATTTTCAGGGACTTGGTCCCTATTTTTTTCTTTGTCACCTCCAACTTTGAGGTACCTCTGATAATCCACTTTGAGCAATGACCAACCCTTAATGGAATGCTTAGGGCTTCCACATTTGTAACATACCTCTATACTGCCTCATCTTTTTCCACTGCTTGCTTTTTTTTAGAACTGATCACTTATCTGTATGTCTCTAACGATCCTACTTGCCAAGTAGGCGATATCTGTATTTCCTTCGTTTGAATCATTTTTTGAGGCCTTCATAACTAGGGAATTTTTTTTTCACTTTCTTCTTCTCTATCTCTTGTTGTTTCTTGAGCTCATAGGTCTTTAGATTACCAATAAGTTCATCCATGGTGAGAGTTTTGAGGTTTTTTGCCTCAGTTATAGCATCCACTTTGCTTTCCCAGGACTTTGAAAGAACACTAAGAACTTTTCTTACTTGCTTATATACTGGAATCACTTCTCCTAAGTAGTGAAGCTCATTTGTGATAGAGGTGAATCTTGTTTACATTTCTTGGATAGTTTCTTGATACAAGTACGACCACGAAGATGGACGCATGTAAGAATGTAATGAACCCGGGGCTTGGAGTGTGTAAGTGAAGGACTTAAAACACACCAAACCGACCCTAATCTCACACTTGGAGTGTAAAGAGAAGCCTTGGAACACAACAAGGCAACCCCTAAATACACTTGAAGGGAGCCTAGCTCTTAAAAGGGCATTTTGGACATTTGGTATTTTATTTGAAACCTAGTATAAATAGAACATTTTAGGACTTTTAGACTTAGATTTTTCATGATGTTTAAGTCTTGAAACACAAAGAAACACAAGTCCTCTTTCCTTGAGGAACCAAAACCAAAATTAGGCATAGAGAGTGTGGAATCACTCTTGTTGATCTCATGGCTTGGAAACATGATGATTGGGAGGTGGATTCTGACCTTGTGTCTTCGTAAGATATAGGTAAATATTGTGTGTAGTGTTAAGGGTCCAAGAGTGGAATATGCTCTTGGGTTCTTAAGATTATACCTTCATTAACTTTATCTAACTATCCCTTTACTTTTATTGTAATCTTGTAGTAGTTTGTGTTCTTGTAACCATTTCTATCTCTTATTAGTAAAATCGTGTGTTGTTCCTATCTTGTTATTGTAGTCCATCTCTCCATATTGTTGCCATTTTGGTGTATTTACACCTTCAATAACTTGTTGTTATTGTGTTTTCATTGTTGTTGTAGTGACTCCGAGAGTGGTCACCAAAGGGGTCCTCAGTTCTTCAAACTTGTGGACTGATTTGGTGTTTGTTTCGTCTTCCTTTGTTTTTTTTGTATCATTTGGTATCAAAGCATGGCTATATCTTGTTCCTACAAGATCAATCTTGGGCTTGCTTGATTAGAAAATTCAAAAAAAAAAAATATTGAAAAGCTGAAAAATAAAAAAGTGCAATCTGCCTGTGTTGTGTTCTTGGCCGAGAATTGCATTCTTGTTGTGTCTTGGCCGAGATTTTTGTTTTTCTTGAGTGTTTCTAGTGTTATCTTTGTTCTTTACTAACACTTGAGTCCATATCTAAGTTTGAGCTTTGTTGTTGTTGTCATGAACAAGTAAGACCATGTGGTAGACGTTATTGTTGAAAAACATGACTTGGCCATGTGTGTGGTTGTTTTTGTTGAAAGGAGTGTTGTTGTTGTAGTTCTTGGTGAATTTTGTTGTGTTCTTGAAGTTCTTAACAACCTTCATCTCTTGTTAAAACTGAAGACACAACACTAAAGAGACTTGGCCATTTGTTGTTGTGGATTGGAGTTGGCCGTTGGAATTGTTGTTGTTCTTGAAGATTGTTGTTATTGTTATTGGTGTGTTTGTTGTTGTTCTTGAAGTTCTTCACCTTCCTTCATATATTGTTAGAACATAAAGTGAGTGCTAGATCCTAAAAGGTGAAGGAAAAATGTGTATGTACTTGTTAGTCTTGAAAGACCCCCAACCACCAAAAGATTTTATATCACTTCTCAACTACTTTTCCATGATTTAAGGACCCATGTTTTAAGGAGAAGTACAAGAAAAAGTCAAGTCTTGAAAATTGAAAAAGGCCCCCAGACTTATTTTCCCTCCTAAAACAAATTCCACCAATCTAAATTAATTTTTGACCAAGACTTGAACATTTGACAATAACCACTTGATAAAACCGAACCAATAAGCGGCCGCCACATCATCACTGCTACTGTTCACGCAATATTTTCGAGCTCAAAATTTTAGATTTCTTAGTTTCATTTTGTTGTCTCTTAGTTTCGTTTAATTGATCCTAGTACTAATTAACAAGCTAGTAAACTTCTACTAGGTTGTCACTTAGTTCTTGAATCCGTTGTTCATGTTTGCGTTTCTTTTGTGCTTTTTCTCTTTTGTGAATTCATTGTATCTTGTTGGCTCAAGTTCGTAAGCAAATTTTCTTTGAGTCAACTCAAACGAAAATCTATTCCGGACCAAGGTGGACTCCTCCCTCAATCATTCACGAAGTACAAGCTATCTTTCAACACTTGTGAAAATAAGTGTGAGGTAAAAATTGAGAGTGAGAGTGTGGTGAGGCATATTTGAGATAACAAGTTTGTTTGTTTTGTTGTTCGTTATTGTTTTTTCTTAGGTACCATGGATGCCACCAATCTCGATGCCACGTTTGACCGCATCACCGACAATATTGAAGACATGAAATGGCACGTTGAAAGGCTACGCCAATTGGTATCCACACTTATCCCAACAAATTCAAAATCTAAGGTCCAAACACCTTGAGGTGAGAGCTTCCCAAAGAAAATTGCTGCCCAAACTTATGAAGGACTTTCACACCAAGGTAAAGACGAACGTACTCATGAACGTCAAGGTAAAATAGCTATCTCTTACACTTTGGTACATGTGGATGATGAACGTGTGACTAATAAGCCGTTGAGTGTGAGTAGTATCTTACCTACGTATGAGTATATTGATTCCTTACCACTTGTGGAAGATGTACATGTTGTGCGAGTGGATACACTAGTTGATCCTATAGATGACCGAATCAAATCTTCTAGTAAGATCGATTTGTGTCCACCTAGTGTTGAAGCTATTGTGTTGAATGAAAGTACATCGTCGAGTGAAATTTGTGTTGACCAACTTGTGTGTAAAACTTGCCCACCACTTGAGAATATATGTGATATAATTAATGAGTCTCAAGTGAGTAAAGAATTTAAAAATATTGGTCAAGAACAAAGGAGTGAACCCGTGAGCCTATGTTGTTGTAAAGATTCTAATGTTTGTTTGGCACATAGGGTTAATCGTGTGCTTGACATATATTTGAAACTTGATAATGATTCCTTAGAGAGTGAAAGTTCCAAATCTGTCCGCGGGTTAGATCATTCACTTTTTAGGTACAATGTCTTGTTTGAAGATAGTTTAAACACTCCTAATAGGCCTAGTGGTGAAAATGATGGTATAGCTTGCCTTGGAAGTTACAGCATATATGCTAACCCACTATGGTGTGACAATATTCCTCCTAAAGATAGAAATCTCTTCTTGGAAGATGGGAGTACTCTTAAGGGTAAGGAATGTGTAGTCTTGGAAATTACTTCTTCTTCTATTTGTGTGGCTTTTCCGAGGACACCATAGTAGAAGTAGAATTAAATGTGACCTTTCTCTACTCTCTCTTTACTTATGATGATATGTATGCTAATATAGAGAGTAGGCAATGTGGTTGTGGTAAAGACTACGAGAAACGGGTGTGTTGTTTAGACCCGTGTTTATGGCCACTCTTCCCATTTGATCCCGATGCCATCTTAAGGTGGGGAAGATTTACTCTAGGCTTAGGTGTGTTTCTTTTGGGTGCTTATCATAGCCAAGTCCTTGGTGAATTTATCGATGGCTTGATAATGTTTAACACTAAAGACTCTTGGTTATATGTCAAATATGAACCACCTTGGCATGTCGAGACTTGTTGTTGGCCGAGACTTGAACTCAAAGGGTCCTCGGTTTATTTTTTTGGTGTGGGCTATTTTGAGTGTTTTCAGCGCATACCATTATTGTTTATTTTTGCTAATCCTAACCCTTATGCCATGAGGAAGTGTGCTTGTTTGTCTCTCTTTGATTTTACAAGGCATGGATTCGAGGTCGAATACTTTTTAAGAAGGAGAGGATGATACAAGTACGACCACTGAGATGGACGCATGTGAGAATGTAATGAACCTGGGACTTGGAGTGTGTGAGTGAAGGACTTAAAACACACCAAACTTACCCTAATATTACACTTGTAGTGTAAAGAAGATCCTTGGAACACAACAAGGCAGCCCCTAAATACACTTGAAGGGAGCCTAGCTCTTAAAAGGGCATTTTGGACATTTTGGATATTTTGTATTTTATTTGTAACCTAGTATAAATAGAACATTGTAGTGATTTTAGACTTAGATTATTCATGATGTTTAAGTCTTGAAACACAAAGAAACACAAGTCCTCTCTCCTTGAGGCACCAAAATCGAAATTAGGCATAGAGAGTATGGAATCACTCTTGTTGATCTCCTGGCTTGGAAACGTGATGCTTGGGAGGTGAATTCCGACCTTGTGTCTTCGTAAGAGATAAGTGAACGTTGTGTGTAGTGTTAAAGGTCCAAGAGTGAAATATTCTCTTGGGTTCTTAAGATTATACCTTCATTAAGTCTATCTAACTATCCCTTTACTTTTATTGTAATCTTGTAGTAGTTTGTGTTCTTGTAACCATTTCTATCTCTTGTTAGTAAAACTGTGTTGTTTCTATCTTGTTATTGTAGTCCATCTCGCCATATTATTTCTGTTTTGGTGTATTTGCACCTTAAATATCTTGTTGTTATTGTGTTTTCATTGTTGTTGTAGTGACTCCGAGAGTGGTCACCAAAGGGGTCCTCGGTTCTTCAAACTTGTGGACTGATTTGGTGTTTGTTTCGTGTTTCCTTGTTTGTTTTGTATCATTTCTCCTTCTTTAATGGTGAAGGTTTCATACTAAGTGGTTAGCATATCTACTTTAGAATCCTTCACATCAATAGTGTTTTCATAACTGGTCCTTAAACAATCTCAGATCTCTTTAGCATTTTCACAAACTGAGATTCTATTATATTCATCAGGCCCTATCCCACAAACTAACAGTTTCTTGGCCTTGTAATTTTTATCAATCTTTTTTCTATCTTCATCATTAAACTTCCTCCTATTTTTTATGACCATTCTCGTCACATCTCCTTCTTTTAATTCTCTTACAGGTACATGAGGACCATCAAGAATAATGTCTGTGAGCTCAATGTCCTCAGCCATAATGAAGTCAAACATTCTTATTACCCACTACCCATAGTACTGTCCATTGAATCTTGGTAGTCCAGTTGCAGATTGCCTTTCTTCTAAGTTAGGTGGAGCCATCATTCTAACCAAGACACTTTAGGTATGAACCTTGTAGAGTAACCAGGCTCTGATCCCAATTGTTGGAACCCTTGGGAATATTATGCATAGTAAGGGAACAGTTCCCTCGGAATCAATCACAAATAATTAAACAATAGAGTGAAAGAAACTAAAGACAGTGCAGAAAGAGTAAAAGATACAAGGATTTTTACGTGAAAATCCAGGATTGAAAAAACCACAACTTACATGCTCGGACAAGCACCAACAAAATTCACTATAATCAACCTCCTGATTATTGTCTAGATTTCATCCTAACTCTAGGCTCCTTGCGCTAGCAGCAACTCTACTGTCGGCTCATTTTGGTAACTCTACCAAGGACTCTTTCTATACTGATTAGTTTTCAAGCTTAGGCAACTCTACCTAGTCATCACTCTCAACTATAAAACAGGACATTACTCTTATAGCTTTGAGTAATTCTTTTACAAATCAACACTCAAAAACACTCACTCACTCTTTAGACAAAGTACAAAGTTAAGAACATCAGCAATGCTTGAACGGTCTTGAAATGGAGTTTTTACTGCCTCACTTCTCTTAGTTTAGAATGTGCAAAAACTGATTGTTGAAGAGGCATCTCTTTTCTTTTATAGTTGTGTGATGATTAGGTATGAAATATCATTGGACCAGTTGTCCAAGTCGGTACAAAATAACACCTGCAAGTTTGTTACATAAGAGGACAAAACTGTGCAGATACTGTGTGCCAGTTGTACAATACTTTGCACATCCAGGGACCTGGTCCCTTGCAGTTTAGCTTCTCATCATCAAAACTACATATAAAAATTTCATACCATTTATGCATAAAGTGACCCATAAGAGCGATATAAGTTTAGTCTCTACTTGCTATAGCGTGAAACCCTAAAAATTATGAGTAATTTTCCAAATTGTACCCGCATGACTTTAATCTGTTTCTTGAGATTCAATTTAGTGTTTGCTATCTTAGTATGTTGTCAAGATATCATGGTTGATTCGGTATGGCATAATATTTCTAGAAAAGCATATCACGTTGAGATTAAGAGATGATTGAGATGAGGAAGATCATTGGATATTATCACATTAGTTGTGTTCATTGATGTCCTTTATGTTTATCTGTACAACAAGTATATAATGATGAACTCAAAATTAAGAAAAAAAAATAATGATAAATATGAATGTGATATATGATCTAGGGTATTGCATACCATAATCTACTCTAAGTTTCATTGATCGAGATGGTCTATATTCCTAACAGATATATTGCAATGAAACTCTTGAAGTATGCACTGGTCACACGGTCTAGTCTTATGTATGAATATTATAGAATATAAATGAGAGTTGGCCCACTATGTGTCAGTGGGAGATGAAGAAAATTGAATGGGATCACCTCTATGGGTCAACCCGAATCCATGCCTTGAGAATTATATATATATATATATATATATATATATATATATATATATAAATTAAGTATTAGTATATATATTTAAATTAACTATTAGTAAGAAAAAAGAAAGAGATACAACTATTTGACTAGTTGTGTCCTTTTCGGTATATGAAAGAGTTTCTTCTGAAGAGAAACAACGACACTTTTTCTCCCTCTCTAGAAAAACATAGCAGAAAGAAAACTCTCTCCTTCTTTCCTTCTGAAATTTGCGTGAAAACTATTTGAAGATTTCTTCTCGAAAAGTGTTGAAATATCTCTTTAACAAGGTACGATTCATAGACTGTGAACTTTTGATGTAGTTCGGGTTTTATACATGTAATTATACTATTAGACTAGTGAAACAAGTTCAACGATCCAGTAAACTATGTGTTTAATTAGATTCTTCACACACTAGTTGTCTTCTTTCCATCTTTCAATACGCCTTACCCCATTATAATTAAAGTACTAAGGAGTTGTTTGGTTTGAAAACAAGTTATACAGGGATTAGTTATGCTGGGATAAGTTATACTGGGATTAGTTATGCTGGAATTATTTTTTATTGAGTGTTTGGTTTGTTGTATTCAAAGTAATATGCATGGTATAATTTTTAGGAATAAATTAATTGATTACCAAAATACCCTCCATCTTATTTAACTTTTATATATATATATATTTCTTTTTAAGCTTTAAATATTCATTCTTAAAAATTTTTATTATTTTTTAGAGAAATTAAAATATATAAATAAACATAATTTATATATTTTACAACCATTTTGAACGATAAACTGTTCAAAATTTATTTATTTATGAATATATTATACATTAATTAAACATAATTTATGTGTGTGTGAGAATATATTACGTTATATATTATGTTATATATAGTTAAATTATATATAATTAAACATAATATATTATAATTGAATATATTAACATAATATATATATAATTAAACATAATTAACGTATATATATTCATAATAGTATACGTTATATATTACGTAATTACGTTATATATTACGTAATATATTATATTCAATGAATATATTATACGTTAATTAAACATAATTTATGAATATATAATTTATATATATTTATGAATGTATTATACGTTATTCATAATATATATTTATGTTCATAATATATTATACTATTCATAATATATATTATACGCTCAAAACATAATTATTATACAGTTTACCAGTTTACGTTAATTATTATTATATATATCTAATTTATTTATGAATATATTATACGTTAATTAAACATAATTTATTATTTATGAATATATATATAAAATATATATATGCGTGTGTGTGTGTGCGAGAGAGAGAGAAATGAAAATAATAGAGTTTGAGGGTATTTTTGTCCTTTCATACATTTATCCCAAGGATAAATTATTGTAGGATTGTTATCCCACCAATTGAGTGGATAACTTATTCCGGGACTAATTATTAGTTCCGGGATAAGTTATCCCGAATATTGTCAACCAAACATGCAATAGAAAATTTTATCTCGAAATTATTATTTTATTCCGGAATTATTTGCTTCAACACCTCAAACCAAACGACCCTTAACATTTCACTATAATAACTAAATTTTCAATCAAATCAATTTTCATATTATATTGTATTAAATATTTTATTTAATAACATTTCGCTACTTTAATCAAAATATATCCGGATAATTTATATCCGATAATAACATCGTCAAAGAGAAGATTGACTATATATATGTGTAGAGGCGGAACCAGGATTTCAAGTAAGGGGGGTCAATATTAAAAAAAAACTAAGTCGAAGAGGGTTCAATACCTATTATAACCACATAAAAAATAATTTTAATCATATATAAATAGTATATTTTTTCATTGAGGGGGGTTCGTCCCCCTAAAGAGGGCTGGTTCCGCCTCAGTATTCGTGTTGAAGTAAAACAAGAAAATTAAATATTTACCCTCGATAACTATTCCTTTCCCAACCTTTGTTAGGGACAAGTCTCCCATTCCAAAAAAGGTACTTCTCTTCTTTCCCCCGGATAGAGATTATCATGTGCTTCTTCCGCTTTGGTGAGTTAAAAATGTGGACATTTTTGGTAGACGGTAGGGGGGAAACTTTTGATCTTCTTGGTTTTTCAAACTTTATGATATGCTGATGATTGACACCTGTCTTAGCTCGTACTTGGAGGAATAGATTAATGGAGTAGAATTTGTCCCACCAATTAAAGAGACCATTTGTTTTTCCAGAGTCTCTCAATCCCAAATTAAATCAAGTACAACTAGGAGTAATTTTTTAGTAGTATTAGAGAGAATCTCATTGGCTATACAGAGTTTTCACGTGGCCTTAACCAATGGCAAGTCAATTTCAGCAGACAAATCAGCCACTACCTTTTATGATTGTCTTTTCTTAAAGGCAGTAGTAAATTATAACCACTCTAATTTTCAACTTTCACGTGGTTCTAAAAGCTCTCCCACAAATCATCACAGCTCATTATCCACTAAAAGAATTTAAAAATTAGCAACACATAAATTTTATCATTGAACAATAAGAATGTCACTATTAATTCTATGTAACCATGAATTAACAATAATTATTTTAGAAAAACTGTTAATTAGCTAGAACATTGCTAATTCCTCTGACTTTATTTTTTTTAAATGCATTACTAAATTATAACCACTCTTTCTTCTTCTTCTTCTTCTTTTGTTTTGTCAAAAGATCCCCTCAAGGTGGGGCTTAGGCATGATTTTTACCTCGTATATTACTAGAACGTGGCAAAATATATGAACGAGGGGCTGTAAAGCCTAACCTCTCCAAAAATATAGAATGAACATACATAGTCTACGCTCTACATATACAAATGTGAGGTAAAAGAATTTCCTCAGTATTTTATCAATTGAGTTTATAAATATATAAATATAAGCAATTAGTAAGATAGTAAAATTCATAAGAAAGCAAGGGAAAGATTCATATGATGGTTTATAACACCCCCAAACCCGTAAACTCACATACAGACAACATATTATGGTGGTCTAATATTGTGCAAAAAATAATTAAGATAAATCAGCTAAACTCTGGTATCATGCACTCAAAGAAAATGCACAAGTTAGCTTATGAGGCACTATGAGCTCACAACTTTCTATTTGCGAAATAGTATATTTTTTTATATAATTATCTGACCGTCATGAAATTTTATATCGAAGGAGCGTTACTAATAGAATAGCAGCGTAAAAGCCATTTTCAAAGTCAGGTTTTTGATTTGGGATTCTAATTTAAGTACTGTTGGGAGTTGTTGATTGTCTAAGGTGTAGTTCCTGAATTATCCTATGATCCAACCGAAGATTTAATTAAAGGGAATTAAGACGATTAGCTTAGCTAGCATTTATCTAGTCATTTAAGAACTTTATAGTCACTAGTAAATTAGACCATCCCCAAAAAGAATTCATATAATTAAGAAGACAATATCACATTCTCCGAACTAAAATACGAGAATCTTAAACCCAAACACACCTAGTCATGGACAACATAAACTTAAGGTATAACAACACTCAATAAACTAAAGATTGTGATGAGTCTGAATCAATATCACGTAAAGAAATAGATTGTGAGATAAATAAACATCAAAACTAACTCATAACATAAAAATTAATGTACTTAAAATCATAATGGGAGACTAACTCATGCCTTCCACCATTGGGCAGGAGCACTTGCACACGTTATTAATTTAAAAAGTAAAAAAAAAAAATTAAGTTAATAATTTGGAAGGTGATAAATAGGAGTAGTATTTAATTTGGCCATTAGAAAATTTGAGCAATCTTATTGAGTGACCGACTGAGCAGAGCCGAACCGACCCCTAGAGTAGGGGGGTCATGTGTTCCCTATAACCTTGGCTTGGAACATATATATACATATATAGTACTTTCTCCGTTTCATTTTATGTGTCGTCATTTGATCGGATACGGAGTTTAAGAAATAAAGAAAGACTTAATAATATTTATCAAATTATTCTTTATTAAAAAAAGTGTTCCTATCTTTTTTTAAACTAGTTTAGGATACGTGCGTTGCACGTGTATTTCACATTAATATACAAAAATGCATGCAAAAAAAAATTATATAATATTACAATTAAAAGTTACAGTATGCAATATTATATTCATTTAAATAGAAAAAGAAGTGTATTCTTTTAATATTAATATATGTGTTGCGTTGTATGTTATGTTCGTGAATTAATTAGCACAAAAGAGTAAATAGATTATTAAAAAATAACAATTAAAGCAAAAAAAAAAAAAGATAAATGCAATATTTTCTTAATTGATGAAATTGAGAATTATTAAGTTAATATAATAGATGAATTAAATATATATTATTTCTGAAAAGGGTAAATCATTATCATTTAATTGTTTATCTAATATTTAGAAAAAATTATGCAAATATAGCACTGCCCTTCCAACAGCCAATCCGGAGCTTTAGTTACTGCATTTTATTCTAGCTTATGCTTTGTCTTGTTACAAACCATTCTTTAATTCAGTTGTTCAAAAATTGTTGTCGTTAAATTGCCTTTCTTTGAAAATTGTCATTGGATATTCTACTTCAATCAGTAGTATTCAGACATCTTTTTCTTTTTAACAAAATATTTGGTGGTGCAACTGCAACATATGATTCAGATAGAGATAAAATCGGACAACAAATATTTTCAAATGGCTTTCCTATAAAAAAAAAAAAACGATTCTACATGAATTCAATTATAAGAATTGTAAAACATATAGAAACCTTGAAGTCCAGTGAATTGTTTGCAAGCTTCACAATGCAATCTAACCATAGATCAACCACTTCTTTCCCAACTTTGCACAATTCAATGTTCAAAAAGCTTTGATGGCATTATACAGATTCAAACGTTGAAACATATGTTACAGGAAAAGAGAGGGACAAGATGACATGGCTAATAATTCCAAAAGCCGAAGGTTTGTTTGGACACCCTAACAAAACAAACCAACTAATTAAAAGTTTTAGAAACACGTATGTTTCCCCCGATTTGCACAAACCAGCAAAGAAGACACAGTTCTTGTGAAGGATTACATACATATCATTATAACAGAACATTAAAAGAAAAAAACCAATAATGGGAATCCAAGAAATTGCTAATGTGCTCTATATAAAGTTCTTTTGATAACTATGATGTCGGGTCAACTTTCGCATACCTCGGTATTTAGGTCTTCAAGATTGCACCTTCATGTGCAGAACTGATGTATTTTCACGATCATTGCAAGTAAAAATATCAAATTTAGGACCCCTAACTGCTATGCTCTGGTATATGTTTCTCCCAAATTCTTCTCAAAAACAAAAAAAAAATTATACTAACCCAACCTCAAATCTATAAATATAATTTATTTTTCCTTCTTTTTTTTTCTTCAAGATTTGTAATTTTCATTTACATGTACCAATATAAAACTCTAAGAAAGGGATTAAAAAAAAATATTTAAGAAAACAAAACTAACCTACATTTACCAATTATGTTACCTTCAATAAATTCAACAAAGTGGCAAAATTTTGGACACCTTTTTCGCTTCTTAAGCTCCGCGTTTCTGTCCCTCAGTTCCTGATTCCCTTGAGGCTGAAATCCAGCATGCCATGGAAGCTTACACCGAAAGTCAAAATTTCTCTTATAATTTGGACACGGTAAAGACGTTGCATTCGCTCCACACTCATCAAAAATAAAAATCGAACAATTTTGGTTCAGACAGCAATACCTTGGTAACTCTATAATAATATAACACAAGTACTTGTAACAAATTAATAAGAACAAAAAGTATTATGATAAAGTCATGTGTGCTACCCCAATCGACTTCATATTAATGATATCTTAATACAGATAGGGATATAGATATAGCATAGAATTTGTACAAGAAATAATGATTGTGATGAAGATGCTCTCTTTTCAAGCAGCTCTAAATCATCTTGGCAACCTGCAACAACAACAACAACCTGATTATCAAATTGAAGTTGATCACATGATTCACTATTCATCGCATATATACTTATTTTTCAACTCGCTCGGGTTCCTCATAAGACACTATGTGTTTCATCAGCCCACCTTTCACCGATACATAAAACTTGATGTTTGATACACCTGTCATAAATTCATAAATTATGTGTATATACATGCAAACTGATATAGGTACAACATCTTAACATCTAAAAGTAATAATATAAAAAAATTCATAAAATTTAATATTTAATTCACCTACCATAGATCTAAAATATTTAGAAAACAATAAAATATTGACTTTTACTTACTTTTGTCTCCAACTTGCTTCGGAGGCAATAAAATAAACAACACCAAAACTAAAAAAGAACAACATTAATATTAAAAAGACCCTTAGTAAACTAACTGGAATAAAAATAATTATATACTAACCTCAAGAGATTTTAAAGATTGAGAATCTAAGCTGAATATATATACACACCTTTGCACATAAATACGACTTACATGAGGCTGAAAGCTTTTTTTATGCATCCATGTATAGGAGGATTGTGACACTGCTAGGTGTACGCCTCTATTGTTGATATATATACACATATATACATGGTGTTTGTGTTTGTGTGTAACATAAAGACTCCAATTAGGATTTTTCGTTTTACATTATAGTTTTAGTTGATTTCAAAATACTAAATATTATAAATATAATTAAGTAAAATTTGAGAAAATAAGTGAAAAGACGATTTTGTCTAAAGTAGAGACTTTTAATAAAGGGTAAAAACTTCAAATCACTTTTCTAAAGGTATTCCCACTTTTAATATATTATAGATTATAGATTAAGTGGGACCAATAAGGGTAAAAGTGAAATTGTGTCTTTAAATAGTTACCAAATAAGGAAAAATAATATTCTTTTTGGGACGAACCAAAAAGAAAATGATGACACATAAAATGGAACGGACGGAATATATAACTAGTGTCCTTGGCCCGTGGTAAGCCTAAATCCAAACTACATTAACATTTATATTTGTAAGTGTTTTCGTTTTTTGCTATTTTTGCTTTTTGTTGGTTTTGTACCATTATATTAATTAATGGTATAGTTCAATTATTTTTTAATATTTTAAAAATATTAAATTATATATTTTTTTCATTTTTTTGTCCTATTTTTTTTAGTAAGATCACAAAATTCAAAAATATTTGTTACTTGTTCTTTAACTTTATGCTAAGTCAAAATCAAATAAATAAATTAAAATAAGGGAGTAAAAGTTTTTATAAGTTAAAAGATAACATTTTTCTTATGATGGTACATTTTAGTATTTCTTTTAATTTTCACACAATTCACAAACTAAAAAATTTCTCATTTTTATTTTGCTAAATTCTTTTAAATGAAAGTCTTTAATGATCTAAATTGATTTTTATCTTATGTTTAATTAATTTTATTATCTTTTTCTCAATTAAACTTTATATTGGCTAACTTACTTTTTAAAAAATAATACAATATTTGATTAATATAAAAATATTTAATGCTACAAACTATTGTATGATTTATGAATAAAAATAGTATATAAATTAAATAATTAAAAGACTGACTCAATAAAATATTTTTTGCAGATGTTTCTTCAATGGGTGAAATCTTACGAGATTATTAAAGCTTCACAAATTTCTTGTCAGGATTTAAAAAAAATGAGTTTTATCTTTTATTACATTATAATTATCCCACATAAAAGAAGACAACGAAATTTTGAATTAATTTTAAATTTAGTTGGATAAATAGATATTTTATAGTGTCACTATCACTTCTTCATGACTCATCATTTTTTGTATAGCATTTTAATAGCCTATGTAATTGTTCAAATTTTACTAAAATGGATGAGATCTTCCCGTGAGGACTAACAAAATGAAATATTCTTCCTTATATATAATAGTAAAGTAATATGTGTGTATTAGTGTGTATATCTTAAATATGAGGTATATTTTTGATTGACACCCTTAATCACAAAGGTCAGATAGCTACAGTGATTGATATAAGGTGCACAAATGATTCTTTAGACACATGCAAGTAATGTTCTCTCTATTTTAAGTAATGGACCTAAGGCATTTATAAGATAAATGGAGTTAGAATAACAATGTTATAGGACTTTTTTTCCCTATAAACTTTAGACATTGGAGATGGATGAGAGGGTAGGGTTGAGAATTGTAGCTGGCACGCATGTCCAACAAATTAAAGCTGTCAACTGATGATACAGAATGTGAAAAAAAGTGGCCTCACTCCTCTGTCTAGATTATTGGAGTTCTCTGCCTGCAAATTTACACAGAAACCTGTGATCCCTCTCTCTCGCACACATATAGAGATATATTGAGTCCTCCCGATATACAAGAGCATTCACTAAAGGAAAAAAAGGAAATAGAGACGGAAAAATTTCATAGATAGACAGCAAAGTCGGTCACTAATTCTATTTAAAGATAGATTAGCAATAAAAATGGAGTATTAATGATGAGCAATTTAATCTCGGATTAGTGACCAATTTCATAGCTAACTCGAGTTCTTTTTAGAATGATTCTGTTTGACATCTAACTGATCAAATGTATCTATCTGGTAAGTCCTAAGCTAGAAAATAAGTACTATCTCTCTTAAGACTCATGTAAAAAATAAGTACCTATCTGACATTTAATTACAATTAATGTTAAGAATAAAATAGAAAAAATTGTCTATCTTAATAGTTATGTAAAAAATAACAAGTAAAAGTAAAAATTCAATCAGAAAATAAGTGACAATTAATTTTGACTAAATGAAATAGTTAATGGTCAAAAGATCTTTCATTTTGTCGGAAGGAAATACTACTACTTCCTCTATTCATTTTTAATTGTCTATTTTGGATTTTGCAACTCCTTAAGAAACAATAATTGGTATGAGGATGTTATCATATGCCCATATTATTAATGTTTTGTATTAAGTTTCAGAATATATATAATTTGGAGAATAAGTAATTTATAAACGGGTAAAATGTAAAAAAGAGATAATATATCAAAATCTCCCTAAACTTGTCACTCCAACTTACTTTAGCACTTAAACTTAACACGCGTTTATTTACCCTCCTTAAAAATTTTAAAGTATATTATTTTCACCCCCTTGTCCACTCAATCAGGTCAAGCCTTTGTGTTGTAGGACCACACGCTTTTTAATTAGTCCACGTCGTTTAATAAAATCGATCCCTACTTAACCCGATTCAATTTATATTTAATTTAAATTTTGACCCGTTCCATAAATCCGACCCGATTTAATCAAATATCTCCAAAACCATCAAAACCCACCATTCTCTTCATTTTCATCCCAATCAAATGGCCCAATCGCTTGAACCAACGTATTTGTAACCAAAAATACTGAAATTCTTGAAGAAATTTTCAGTTGAATCAACGTATTTGTGCCCAAATACTGAAATCTTGGAGGTATTTTTCATTTACATAGTCTAGGATTTTAACGCATTCGTTTTTCAAAGAATTTAAGAATTTTTTTTTCAATTTTTGCTGATGCATGTGTCTTTTTTGACTTTTTTGCAGTTTGACAATGAATTTTGTGTACATTACGTTAAGATTTCACCATGAAAGAATTTTACAACAAAAACCTCGAATTAAATATGTCGGAGGTATTGTTACAGATTGTTTAGATGTAGATGTTGATAAATTCTCTAATTATGAGTTTGTAGGATATGTTAAAGAAATTGGGTATAATTGTTCATCTTGTGCGGTTTATATTAGACCACCTAAATCTTGTAAGTTGATTAAAGTTACATGTGATAGGCATATTTTGGGTATTGTACCTAAATTAAAAAATAAAGATATTGTTGAACTATTTGTGTCACATTTAATTGAAGAACCTATTGTGGCCCCCCTGCTTTTGCTCTTGAATATGAAATCCACATGGGTGGAGAATCTAGTGCTTCTTTTCATAAAGAGTCTGATTAAATACGTGAGGATAGTCAAAATTTAGGGTTTGAAGAGTTGCACAAACTCAAAAATCTACAGGTGTTGGAGAAGAGTTTGGTGCATCTTCAACAGGTATTGGAGAAGAGGTGGGTGAGGTTTCTGCTGGGGTTGGTGAAGAGTTGTGTGGTGGGGATTCTACTGGTGTTGGAGAAGAGGTTGGTGCAGCTTCAACAGGTGTTGGAGAAAAGACGGGTGGGGTTTCTACTGGTGTTGGTAAAGAGTTGTGTGGTGGGGATTCTACTAGTATTGGAGAGAAGGTTGGTGCAGCTTCAACAGGTGTTGGAGAAGAGGTGGGTGGGTCTTCGGCTGCCACTGCAATAGAATTTTCAATTATTGAATCTGATTGAAAAAGTGCAAGTGAAAATAGTGAAGATTCAGGTTATGGAGACTTATTTCTTGAAATTGATGATGAATATAGCAGTGATGATCATGAGGAGGTTAGGACTTTAAGGGAAGGTAAAAGAGCTGCCAAACTAAAAAGAAAAAAAAAGTGTCCTAGAGTTGAAGGGGTTAAATTAGGCAAAAAAAGAAGTTGATATTGAATATGATGGGTATTTATCTAGGAAAAAAAATACTTTAAAGAATAAGATAGGTGATGATGATCCATATTTTGATTCAGATGAAGAGGCTAGCTTTGAAATAGACAGCGATGTAGATGTTGATGCTGAAGATGAGGTCCAACAGGCTTCAGATAGTGGCAAAAAGACAAGAAGAGCAAAAAGACCTAAAAAAGAATTGTGTTTAATCCTACTTGTAGGTTAGTTGTTTGGGAAACTGATTTATGTTTTGAAAATGTTAAGTAATTCATAAAAGCTATTACTGAGTATATAGTTCAAGAACATGTAAAATTGGACAAGTTTATTAATGAACCAACTAGGGTGAGGGTAAAATGTACAGCTGGTTGTCCTTGATTATTGTTTGGTAGTCATGATTCAAGGATGAAATTTTATTGTGAAAAATTATATTCCAGTTTATAAATATACTGCCACAATCAAAAATAAATTGGTCAATTCAAAATACTTTGCAGAAAGTATAAGGACAGAATTATTTTTGAGCCAGGAATTAGAGTTTTTCAATTGCAAAATTCGATAAAAAAATTTTTGTAGGTGTATGTTAGTAGAACTATTGCAAGAAATATTGTCTTGCAAGAAATTATGGGAGATCATATAGGGGAATTTAAAAGAATATTGAATTATAGGGATGAACTTTTGAAGTCTAATCCAGGAAGCACATGTGTGGTGAGGCATAGTGAAGAAATTTTTGAAGATGAAATAAAAAGATTTCAGTCATTTTATATTTGTTTTGATGCTTTGAATAAAACATTCAAAACTGAATGTAGAAGATGTATTGGGTTTGATGATTACTTTTTGAAATGTATTTGCAAAGGACAATTACTTGTAGCAGTTTATAAAGATGGGAATAATCAGATGCTACCACTGACCTGGGCAATGGTTGAAATTGAAAATAACTTCACTTGGAGATGATTTATTAGGCTGGTAAAGAATGATCTTGAGCTTGGAGATGGGACAGAATTAACAACTATTTCTGATATGCAAAAGGTAATTTTTTTCTCCCTTATCTCTTCATTATCTGATTTTACTTAATTTGTTATTATGTCACCTAATATTTCTATATTTTGTTTAAAGGTCTTGACACTGTTATTCATGAGTTGCTGTCAAATGCAGAATAAAGAATGTGTGCAAGACACATTCTTGCTAACTGGTCTAAAGAATGAAAAAGTATTGAAAGAAAAAATTATTTTTGGAGATGTGTCAGATCTACATATGAGCAAGAGTTGAGAAAAAATCTAGATCATATGGAGATGTTAGGTGACAAGATAGTAGATGATCTACTGTGGTACAACATTGAAAGATGGTCTAAGATCTACTTTAAATTTTATGTTGTTGTGATAGTGTTGACAACAATATGACTGCAAGTTTTAATTCATGAATATTGGGTCCAAGACACAAAACCATCATTACAATGCTTGAGGAAAAAGGATCAAAATGATGACAAAAATTGGACAGTTAAGGAAGTTCTCTGATACCTGGATAACAAATATTTCACCAATGACTTTAAAAGTATTAAAAAAGAACACATAAAAATCAATGAAGTGTACACTTGAATGGAATAGTGAATATGATTTTGAGGTTAAGGACAATTGGGGTAATACCTTTATAGTGAATTTGAGTAACAAATCTTGTACTTGTAGATCTTGAATGCTAAAGGGTATACCTTCCTGTAATGCTATAGCTACACTATATTTTAGAAGATTGGAGCCTATTTACTATGTTGCACATTGATATAGCAAGCAAACTTACCTCAAGACCTATAACTACTTCATTCAACCTGTCACTGGAATAAAAATGTGGCCACCATTAACGAACCTTCCTGTTATACCCTCTGAAACTAGAAAACTACCAAGAAGACCTAGTAAGAATAGAAGGAAAGAGCATTCTGAAAACAAGACAAGTAAACTGTCTAAAAAGGTGTTGAGATGACCTGCGGTAATTGTCATGCTAAGGGCCATAATAAATGGGGTTGTCCTTTGAATGTAAAATATACTACTGGTAGAGGAAAAGGGTCAACTTCAGCAATGTCAAGTGTTGGTTCTTCTGCAGCAGCAAGTGAATCTCAACCAAGCACAAGTAGAGGAATAGGAAGACCTAAGGGTTCTACAAAATAGGTAATCATTTGTCTTCTTTATTTACTTTTAATTCTTATTAAATAATTTTTTATTGTATAATAAGCTGCTTCTGCTCCTACTCTAAATGTGGTTGGTGTGACTGGAAGAGGAAGAGGGTTTGTTGGTGTTGCTGAAAGGGGTAGAGGGACTGTTGGTGTTGTTAGAAGGGGTAGAGGAACTTTTGTTGCTGCTATAGCTAATGTTAGTGGTGTTGCTGGTAGGGGTAATGGTACAACTTTTAAAAGGCCAAGGTTGCTTAGTATGGGAGTGCTACATACACAGAGTGGTTTTACAATCCACAATGTAAGTTGAATGATTTCACAATTTTCAATCTTCAAGTAAATGATCAAATTCCTAAGACAATTTATTCTTGTGTTAATACAGCCTAAAATCTTTTTGAACTCCTCTATAGTGACTGGAAATTTTGGGCATCACAAGCCAAGATCAGGTGTCAAATGGAAAGAAAGAAATGTTGTAATCCAACAAGAACTTCAAGAAATAAGAGAACAAAAATAAATAAAAACAAGGTCCAAAACTGTCGAAATGAATCATGTGAGCCAAACAGGCTCATCAGCTGTCTAGTTGAAGATGCAGTAGTAACTGGTATGCAGCTGTGGTTACATTAGTTTTGATAAATATTTTTTTCAACTATGAATGAAGTTATCTTTTTGAAAAATAATTATGTAGCTTTGACTGCAATGTAATATTGCTCTCTGTTAATTATGCAGCTGTGACTGCACTAACTTAATCTTTTTTGTCAAACAATTATGTAGTTGTGACTGCAATGTATTCACAATATTTGGTATATATGCAGCTGTGACTATACTATTTTGATGCCTTATTTTGATTACTTTGATATATATTTGTTGTTCTTTGGTATATATGCAGCTATCGTATCATTATGCAACTATCTGCACTTTGGATTGAATCATATTTGGCAGTCCAATAAGAACAACAACATTTCATTTGTAATCCCAAAAGAAAACATTACATTAAATTATCATCCCACAAGACCTGATAAAATTTACTCAATTTCAAATACAATGTAAAAATAAAGAACTACATTACACTACAAATAAGTCAAGAATAATTACAATAGATCAAATTCATATCAAAATAAAGGATGATACACACCATTATACCAACTAAGAACACTAAATTTTAAGGTAATTTTATTGAGTCTTTCTTTACACAGATCATCCCAAACCAATAGCTAGTAGCTATAACAACAATACAACAACAAAATACAATAATAAAGAGTGCATTATCCTTAGTCGTTCCTTTAGTCATGTTACTTCTCCACTTCTTTTCTCTTTCTTTCATCTTCTCAGTCTCTTCTTTCAGCTTCTTCAACTTCATATCTACACAATTATCATGTTCTTTGGATACTCTAGGCTTATCAACTTCTTCAGAAGTTTTCGCAATTAATTTTCTAACTTTATTAAATGATGTAGACTTGTTATATTGAGATGATTTCACTAAATTCTCAAGCTCGCCTAATTTTTTAATCAATTTAGTGATTACAAATTTGAACCTCGAATCTATATTTTCTTTATTCCTCCGACTCCAAAAATCGCAAGATCTTGAACTATTCCATGATTAAAAAGAAAGAAATCAGAAATCAATTGAATCAGTTGGGATAAAAAAAATTAAGAAATTTAGAGAAAAATATCATCTTTATCCCATAGTAATTACAAGCCCAATATCTTCTATCGAAATTTGTCGAAGTCCAAAATGTCTTCAAAGGCACCACAAATCCATGATTGCATCGAACCTCTTGGTTCAAAGCAAAATCGTCCTCCTCCATACAAAGCTTACTCAAGTTAATTGATCTCATGATATGCTACAAAGAATTCACTCCAAAAAATTACATCAAATAGAAAAAAACTTGATAAGAAAATAAATTTTTTAAAAAAGAAGAGAGGAATTATACCTTATAATAAAGTAAAGGGCTTGATTTTCTAAGGAATTTCAAATCTTGGCTTGATTGAAGATGAGGGAGATGAGAAAAGAAAGAGAAATTAGGCTTCTTATTGAATTTGGGGCAAATGTTAACGTTGCCTCAATTTTTATTTTTATTTTGTTAAATTTCGACCTTCAACGCGCTTTGATTCGATGGAAAAATACACGTCGTAGTTGTATGGAAGAGGGAGTCAAAATAATACACTTTGAAGTTTTTAAAGGGGGTAAATAAACACGTGTTAAGTTGAAGTGTTAAAGTAAGTTGAAGTGACAAGTTTAGGGATGTTTTGATGCATTATCTCTATAAAAAAAGTCAACTATTTTTTTTTATATGTTAAAAGTGAAAAATATAAATAAAAGTTTATTTTTAAAATAGTTGAAAGTTGACGGAGAAAGTAATTATTAAATGGTGCGGAATACACATGCATTCTCACATCTATAAGCTCTCTTTCTTTTTCCTTTTTTAATCCTTGGAGGCTTGGACAGGGTTATTCATGGAAAGGCACCTAATATAAGATCATAGATCAGAACACATCTCATTTAATTCCTATAGATCAGAATCCGAATTCTGCTTTCAAACATATATACAGTAAAACCTTATTATAGTCGCGGCTTTTGTCCAAAATTTTATGGTTGCTATAGAGAAGTATCGTTATATATGTATATTGGTGTTTGATATTCAGACCTCATTTAACTGTTATAAAAAAATATGCAAAATTAGGAACAACATGAAGTTATCAAATAACTGATATGCATTATTTAAATAGAATTTTTCCTTTAAATTATAATTTATACTTAAAATTTACTGATTACATGACACTAATTATGATTATCATAAATATTTTGATATTTTATTTTGTACGTAATATATTTCTTTAAAAATATTAGTATAACATAATATTTGAATATGTTGTTATAGAGAGATAATTTTACAAAGAGCGTACATCTATAATAGAAGTCATTATTGTTATAGGTAGGATGTCATTATATAGAAGTAAAATATAACATGAAAAATCGGTTCTGAAAAAAAATCAGACCGCTATAGTAAATATTCTTATTATAAGGTGACGTTATAGAGAAGTATAACTATAAAAAAAAATAAAAAATAACAGTTACGCGATACATGGATAGATTTGAATTTTCCTTTTTCTTTAGACTGGTATTTTCCAATGAATTTTTGGGCAATTCTTTGGATGTAGCCATGAACTTCAGGAAAAACTGAAGACGAAGAAAATATTTTGAGAGTTAAAAATAAAACAGAAAATGTAGAATTTTAGGACTAAACTAATGGACTGAATAAAAAGGCTGAATCTGAGAGATGACATAAGGACCAATGTCATATGAAGTATCTAAAAAGTAGCAGATGGGGAAATTGTTTGTTTTTAACATTAGTTTTTTAAAAAAAAATAGAAACAGATAGTTTAAGGTCTTTTTTTGGGTAAAACAGATAGTTTAAGGGTTTTTTTGGGGTTAAACGAATAGTTTAAGGTTGAAGTTACTGAAATGGGAAAATTGTTTGGCCACTTTTTGGAATAGTCAGCAAAGTCTTGGATTCCCTACGCGTTAGTGATCTATTTGGCGACGGCGCCATCAAATACTGTGCCTACGTAAACTCAAAGAATAAATGTGCTTTCCCAAAAAAAAAATTTAGACATGGATATAATGTGATTTTTAATGATTTTTTTTACACCTTGTGATTGAGTTCATATAAGAATCAATTGTTCATTCTTTTTTGATGTTGGTCTTTTATTATTTCCTACATGAATAAATTGATTTTAGACATAATAATTCAACTTCAAAAGTTAGTTGGGAGATTTGGGCAAATAGACACTTTTAAAACTTATTTTAACAGTTAGACACAAGTCTTGGAAAATTAGGTATTTAGACACATTTATGACATCATCCATTCTTTCATCCAAACTAACCACACAAGTTTTAAACTTTACATTTTAGTCCTCCACCTCCCATTTAATATTTAATATTTCTCACCTTTTTTTATATTCCCACAATTTTTTCATATTTCCTATTTTAATTTAGAAAATTGTCCAAGAAGCCACCAATAGGAGCTCCCTTTTTCACCAATAATTTCTGATTTCGGCCACTTTTCCGACGAAAAATTGTCCATCACAACTGAAAATCTACATTCTTCATCATTGTCTCCATTGTTATTCCATTCTTTTTGAAAAAAAAAATGCAAAAAAATAATTTTCACCATTTCTACTAGCTCAAAAAGCTTTCCAAATCATCTCAATACCTCGTCATTGGATATATTTTAGTTGTTTAGAAGTCCTGCACATATATTTTTCCATCCCAGAGCTTGGAGGGCAACGATTATATCAAAAATCAGTCGATTCGTGTCTTTATACAGACGTATTGATACCAGGGATCGACCAGTCATCGACCATCTATAGACCTAAACCTTGCTCTATTATCGACCTATGCAGTCTATTATGGCAGTAGTTGTCGTGGGTAGTAATTATATGGATGCATGGAAGGAGAGTCCCAACTGTTGGAGGTAGAAATCATCTACAAAGGAGACAGTGCCCATCCCGCTGCGTCACAATGGATCGTACGAAGACATGGTTCGAAGCATAATTGAGAGCAGAGAATTAGAATGCGAGCCAAAGAACATTGTGATTAGCTATTTAATGAATGGGCGGGGTAAAATACATCCCACATTCATAAATAATGATCGGCATGTGTCGTTATATATGTTGGATGTCGCTGCCGATGGCTCTAGGCCATTATTGAGGCTAAATATCATTTCGGGGTCTCCGACAGTCCCGCTACCACAGCCGACAATCGACGAACATGATTCATTTGAAGATGAGAGTTTGGATGCTCATCCAATGAATTCGGAAGATGATTCAATGGAATAAGAAGATTCAATTTTCTCTGAAGAAGGGGGAGAAGAGTGCGAATTGGGAGCACAAACCAACCATACCTTCTTCGACGGAACTAATTTTCAGGTAAATCAAATATTTAGCAGTAAAAAAGAGCTGAAATTGTTGTTGGACGTAGCAGCTGTGAGAAATTCTTTTGATTATGCTATGTTGAAGAGCTGCCGCAAATTCCTCAAGGTGAAATGTATTTTTCCTAGCTGCGGGTAGATGTTGCGGGCGAAGAAGTATGAATGCACGTACAGATTTGTCATCTATAAATACGTCGACGATCATAATTGCGGCGTCGAATACGCCACCCGCTGCCATAGGAAAATCTCATCTAAAGTCATTGCATCGCTGTGTGTGAACATGTATCATGAAGGAAAGGGTCCGGACACTAGCGAGATTCGGAGGATAGTGTTCAAGAACTTAAAAAGTAGACCAAGCTATTGGAAATATTGGCTGGGGGGTGATTGCCAAATAAATGGTTCGAGGGACAGCGGAGCACGGGTATCGCTGCCTACTCGCCTTTTCGTACATGATCGATGCTCTTAATGTTGTCACTACCTATTCCATCATGGTAAACAAGGTCGATTGTAGATTTATGTACTACTTTTTATTGTTGGGCCCTTGCATTAGGGGATTCGCATACATGAGGAAGGTTATTGCAGTCGACGACACTCATTTATACGACAAGTACGAGGGGGTGCTGCTAAACGCGGTTGCACAGGATACGGAGAACCATATTTATCTCATTGTCTCTTGCATTGTTGACAAGGAGAACGATGCGTCTTGGACGTTCTTCTTTGAGAAGCTGAAGTCTATTGTGGTCGATGGACCAGATTTGTGCTTTATCTCCGATAAGCACAAGAGCATCGCCAACAACATCACGAAGACGTACAACCATTCTCATCACGGGTACTACATGAGGCACCTAGGTGAAAATCTTGGGGTAAATTACCACTGTGGAGAGAACCTCTATCTATTCTACAACGTGGCAAATGCATATTCTCCCGAGGATTTTAGCGACCATTTTGTGGAATTCATGAACTACTATCCCGAGGCAGCCTTTTTCCTTGAGCATGAGCTTGGTTTTAAAAAATGGAGCAGGACATATTTCCCTGGCAACAGGTTTGACGTGATGACCACAAATATTGCTGAGTCGGTGAACGCTATGTTGATTGTCGAAAGAAAGTACCCCGTGGCATCCATATTCAATTCGATTGCCAAGAGGTTTGGTGAAATATTTAGGGAGAGGCATGCCTACGTCCTCAAATGTAAGGATAACAAATTTGTTCCCGTCACCGAAAAGATCTTAAGAGATAATATGAGCGAGGACGACTCCTTCTATGTGGAGAAAATAAGCAAGAACTAAAGGTAATAAACTGTGTTTGGAAGTGGCTCTACGGCCAAAGTCGACTTACTGGAAAGGTCTTATTCGTGCAGGAAGTTTGACCTGGTCAAAATACCATGCGATCACGCGATGGTTGCTTTGTGATCGAAGCACGGTAACGATTATGGTTTGAGAGTCTATGATTACTCTTCGCCCCTGTATAAAGTGGAAGAGTACCTCCTTGAGTATTCAGAATCAATTAATGTTATTCCTTTAGAGTCCGAATGACGCGTGCCACAAGAATTGCTAGACGTGAACACTATTCCACCACTCGTGGTCACCAAGCCCAGAAGAAAGAAAATAAAATGCGTTAAGGGCGTGGGCAAGACTTTCAAGTCAAAGAGGAGGAACAAGTGTTCATTATGCAAGAGACCCGGGCACAAGAGAACCACTTGTAACAACAACAAATCGTAGTTAGTCTTGTATGAATTTGTGTTTTTGTAAGTCATGGCAGTGTATGTATTTTGACTACCCTTCAGTTGCCTGATTAATGCCAGATTTATCGACTTAACTCTTCGTTTATTATCGACCTTTTTACAGTATTGCATATATTATGTGTCCGGTCTATTTCTTTTATTCTTTATTGAATACATGGTATATAATCGATCTCATATACAGTCTATTAAAAATTCTAAATATTCAAAGAGACAGATGTGAACAGTTGAGCATTTATTACACCTCAAAAAAGTTGCAGCACGTTCAATCAGACGTTGCGTCGATTGGGTTTACGCTACCTCTCTTCGATTTCCACCATTCACACGTCTACCAACCAAAGGGCGGAAGACCAAAAGATTCTATTTTGGTCTATATAAACACCCATCTACTCCACCCAAAATTCATCTTCATCAACTCAAAATCAGATTTAATTGAAAAGATGCTAGGCATTTCTTTGAGACCCAGAAGGAGGACCAACCATAACTACGACCTTCTCATCCTCCGTAATGACTTTAACCGCTTCTTCTATGGACTGGGACAGGACCAGGAGCATGTCCACCGCGAACTCCGGTGGATTGCCCATTTTTTATGGGCTATTGTGGAGCGGCTCAACATGGAGCCGGAGGAGATGATTACCCCCCCCCCCCTCACCCACCATCCCCTTAGTTTTAAGTATTTATGTTTATTTTTTTATTTTAATGTCATTGCAATGAGAAGCTTTCATGGTTAGGTTTATGTTAGATAAAAGCTTTTTTATTTTGCAGTTTTTGTTTGAGTTTTGCTGTAAATATGGGTCTACTATTGCAATGAATAATGAATGAATGAAATATTTTGGTTTTTCCTATATCTGCCTCCCTTTAAATTTCTACAATTTTAGACTCTTCTGAATTTTTTTGCGATTTCCTCTGTTACAACACGAATCAAACAGTTGTGAATTAATGGAAAATTAATTTTTGTTTTCTGCATTTGTCTCCACTGTAATTTTTGGAAAATTAATTTCTGATGTTTGAAGATGAATCAAAAGGTTGTGAGATGTGAATGTAATTGTTGGTTAATTCTCGTTGCTAGTTTAATTGTTGTTTCCTACATTTTTTGCCACAGTAATTTTATATTTTTTTTTATTTTTAGAACTTTTACAGGAGATCAAGGTAGAAGATGAACGGGATAGTAATCAGATGTCAAATTAATTCATATACGCTAATGGAAAACTAATCTGGTCTATCCACAATTATGTTAATTTATACAAAATTAAATGAAAGGTTGATGAAATTTATTCAACACTTATATCAAGGTCAATGCTCGAACTAATACATATTCGATTCATTAAACAATACCTCTCCATCGATTGTGTTCAGTAAATTTCATAGACTGTAAGTCTTGTCAATTATTTACAGTATTGGTTTATTGCTCTTAGTAGCATATTTGGAAAATAAAAGAAATAATTAATTAATAAAATAATAAATAATTAGATTTTATGCAATTAGAGGGGATTGAACAAGTCATGTGATAGTATGAGAGTCCACGTAAATTGGATAAGGTGATCAATGATGTGTGAAGATGGGTAGTGGATGAACAAATGAATTCCTCACAACACACTAGTGATTTGGTAAATATTTCCCTAAGGAGGTTGGTTGTTCAATCACAACTCATCACCTCACATCTTGTTTCACCACTTTCAATTTATGTGGACTCTCATATGATCACATGATTTGTTTAGGATCACTCGATTGCATAAAATACAATTACTTATTATTTTATTAATTAAATAATTCTTTTTCAAATATGTGCTAGTCAAGGTCTATAAATATGTGTCATAGTCTAGTGCATGTATTAATGAAGTTGTACAAAATCTCTGCTAGACTATGCTTAGTTTTGTCCTCAACCTGATATAGTCTTGCATAGACTCATAACTAGTTCCACAAATAAATCACTAGACTGTGCCACATATTCATAGATCGTAACTAGCACATATTTTGAGAAGGATTAATTAATTAATAGAATAATCAATAATTAAATTTTATGCAATCGAATGAGCCTAAAAAAGTCATGTGATCGTATGAGAGTCCACATAAATTGAAAGTGGTGAAACAACATGTGAGGTGATGAGCTGTGGTTGAGCAAATGAATTATCCCCAACATACTTTTGCTTTGGGTAAACATTGCCCCAAGCATGTTTGTTGTTCATGCACTACCCATCCCAGTGGCGAATCCGGGATTTAAGGATTGTGGGTGATTAAAAAATTAAAAAGCTGAAAAAAAGTTAAAAATTGTCTCAACGAGGTTCAAACTAGGGATGTTTTTTCCAACGAAGAACCCTAAGATCAATCTAACTGCCAATGCACCCAACCAACTTTTATTTTAGTGGGTGCTTTTATATCTTTTATATCTATTTTTATGTATTTTCTATGTAATTATACGTATTCCGCATCGAGTTTATTGGGTGCCGGAGCACCCCAAAAAACCATATAGGTCCGCCCCTGACCTATCCTCACACATCATTGATCACCTTATTCAATTTACATGGACTCTCATACGATCACATGACTTGTTCAAGATCCTTTAATTGCATTAAATTTAATTATCTATTATTTTATTGATTAAAAGTTCCTTCTCAAAATATGTGTTAGTTATGGTCTATGAATATGTAGCATATTCTAGTGCGGTTATTAAGGAATTAGCTCTTAGTATATGCTAGACTGTCTATCTATTCGGTTAAGCATCTACGCAAATCCTGAGAAGGCATGGATTATAATAAGGTCTATGAAACAAGACCAGCAGTAAAAAAAATAAAAAAGTCAAATTTTTACAACGGTAAAAAAGTACACATCAAATCAACACCCAACGGTAATATCTCACTTTTTTCTTCTATAAAAGGAAGGCTATTTTTTTGTTAACACTCTCATTTTTTTTGGATTTAATTTTGTTAACAACTACCATGTCTCAAGCATCCGAAAAATCAAATGCAAAAGTGTCCTACATATGCCATTGTGACAATCCAATTGTTTTTAGGACGTCACGCAGTGATTCGAATCCAGGTCAAAAATTCTTTAACTGTGCGATTGGAAAGGATAATGACGGATGCTCTTTTTTTAAGTAGCTTGACGAAGAATCACCAACGAGCAGCCCATCGACATCAAATTTTCAAAGATTTCCAAGTTTTATATACTCCAAAGGCTTCGGGAATCCAAAAAAAATAGAGATCTACTCATGACATTGCTAAAAGAAGCCGAAGAGCAAAGGGATTACTTGAAAGGATTGTTAAAAGAAGTCAAAATGGAGAGAGATCAAATAAAGCAAAGACTAATTTTGGTTGAGGAAAAAAAGAAAGGCCTAAAAAATTGTATGGTTTGTTATTGTTGTTGGCTTTCTGGAAAGGTGTAATAAGGATATAGGAAACTGAATAAATAGACGTAAGATTTCTTAAATCAATCCTGGGTGTAATCTATAATTGATAGAGAATTATGTCTACGTCTTTAATCATCGACCTCTATAAACCATGATAGTTCCGATAAGTAAATATATGATTTGCTCAATCGATAGTATGTTAAGTCTATAAAATATAGAGAACAACTTCTATTATGTTTCCAATCAACCACTATAAATTAGGACAATGGCTGAAATGGTACTACAATGCAACCAGCTGTTTAATCTAACGAGACAATGGAATAACTGAACATTATTTCATCAGTAAAGAACAAATCACTAAAAAAACAAGTGAAATATATGTAATTCAATTATCACTAAAAAAATAAATCATTAAGAAAGTTGTTTGCTTCAAATCCACAAAACTACTTGTTTTCTTGATTGAGTTCTGCAACAATGCCCATCACATCCACTTCTTTTTCTTCCTGTTTCTTCTCCTCTTCTTCAACTTCTTTCTTCTCATTTTCCTTCTCTTCTTCTTCTGTTGATTTCTTCTCTGCTTTAATGTTTTCAACCTTCTGTTCGACCACTGATTCTTCTTCGACTGCCTTCTCATTTTTGTCTTCTTCTTCTTCTTCTGATGATTTTATTTCACCATCTTCTTTTGTTTTCTCCTCATTTTCTTCTTCTACTTTAGCTGTCATCTTGTCATCTATTTCTTTTTCTTTTTCGTCTTCTTCTTCTTCTTCTTCTTCATCTGCTGCATTCTCCTCTTCCATTTCTTTTTCTTTCTTCTCTTTTTCACCTTTTTCATTTACTGCAGCCATGTTCGTCACTGCAACTGTAAGTTTTTGAGGTTTACTTGATGCCGGCTAAGACGGAGGTTGTCGAGGTGCAATGTATTATTTTGAAAGAATTACTAAACATACGCAATAAAATTAAATTGGAAGAGTAAAAAATAAATTAATTTACCTTCTTCTTGTTGCTTCTTCTTATTCTTCTCGATTCTACGCAGCCTCTCATCTCTAACAAAAGAAGCAATATCCAGTAGACTTTTCTCGAGCAAGGCAACGCGCTCGTGCAGGTCATCGTCATTAGAAACGCCTGGTAAAGTTTTAAGTCCACTTGAACTAGCATGATCACAAGCGCGTGGTGGACTTGGAACATAATGGTGGCCACCCAAATCTTTGTCTTTGTCCGCGACCTTCGCTGATGAAGTCAGGACAGTCACGCCTTTTAGCTGCGCCTTTAACGCATCGATGGATGTATCCTTAACTTCATCCGTGTATGGATTAAAAGTTTTCATGTATCTCTGCTCCATCTCACGGACAGTAGGAGTAAGGTACGGGTCTACGATCTATAAGAAAATAAAAATAAATTACAAGACATTCACTAATATCATAATAAGTATACTTTTACATTTGTGTTGTTTCCTTTGTACTTAAACGGGTCACCTTTCATTGTGTTGTCGCACTTCGACGTGTGTCATCGAAGAAGACGAGGAATGGGCAGGGGAGAATTCAATAACTTGCCGGCGTACCTTCCCAGATGAGGAAAGGCCTCATATATCCAAACCTGCAATCAATAGAAGCACAAGTAAGTCTACAGTGTCTATATATTACTCAATAAATATGTATGAGTCTATAATAAATCAATAGGCTGGTTGATTATAAGTACCAGAAATGCCCAGAAAAAGCCAAATAACGCGTACGATGCATTATTCCTCTTGACAAAAGCTTCTTTCTGCTTGGTCAAATCAGTCTTCTTTTTCAGATAGCTCAAGGTCATCTCAAAGGACTCTTTTCCCCATAGATATCCCCCGAAGAATTCTAAATCAGCCGCCATCTTGATGTGGTCCGAATCCACCTTCTTTGATGGGTCCTTTGCCAGCAGCATCGCGTGCACAAACCAAACCAAAGCACACTTCAACTTTTGTTGATTATTCAGCCTATTACCTTTCATCAGGCTAATCAACTTTGCAGCAGTAATGCTCTTGTTCTTCGTCACCTTAAAATGAAAGTTTTCTCCATTTTGGAGGACTTTGTTCATTTTTGATTCACGGGGATATGCTGAATAATTCATCCCAGTAATCAAAGAAAATTCTTTTAGCCAAAACAAGTTGGCTTACCGTTCACGCAAAATCAAATTTCATTCAGTTTTTTTTTTTGACTTTTTATACGTCGCAGCAACATATAATGAACTATTTTTCCATTAAATTTAAAATGTTCTGGAATATGTCTCAAGTGTCCGAAACATGTCTTCTTAAAATCACAATACAACTTTTGTTCAACAAGAATCCGTCTAAACTCTCGATACACGACCATTCTTGCTCTCACAGAAATCTTTGCAGGAAAAGAGCCAAGATCATCCATCCAGGTTGTTAGGCCATACGATTCAACAGAGATATCTCATGCACAAATTGGCAAGGATAGGGGATCCTCCTCCCCGTCTCTGCTATCTCTCCTATCCTCACCGCCCCCGCTATCACTTTCACTTTCTTCTTTGCTTTTCCCCTCGCTTTTACCTTCGCTATCCTTAGCATCCTCACTCTCATGTGCACTACTTTCGTCATATTCGAAAATATCGGCAAGGATTCTTAATTCAGTTTTCGACTCCGATTCATCGACTACGTGTTTTTTTCTCTTGGAAGTTTTCAAAACTTCTTTGGATTTTTGCTTCCTGCTGGTAGAAGTAGGTCTTTTAATCGCTCTATGAAATCTTTTCACCATTTATGATCTACAGTAAAAAATGAATCTGTAGTGGTCGATTTATCGACCACTAGTCTATTAAAAAAATGAACAAATGCAGCAAAAACAAATCTGCAGTGGTCGATCTATCGACCACTGATCTATTAAGAAAAATGGGACAAACGCCTCACATCAAACATGCAATTCAAGTTCCAACATTGCCAGTGCAATTCACAACAACAAGAACACCATTAAAACAGGTCCAATTCAGTACAAAAAATTCAAAATCAAACGCAATATAACTACAAAAATTAAAAAAAAAATCTAATCATTATCCAAAGCAAAACCCGATTAAACATGCAAAATCGACAATGTTAACTAAAAACACTCAAATTTCAACTGATTCAACGAAGAACAGTATATTTTTTGTCAAAATCGAAGAACTCCAACACAAAGCGTCATCGAAAAAATTACTAAAGTGGATCTAGAACTGATTGGGGAAGAAAATTACACTTACCTGAGCAAGAAAAATTCAAAAAAATTGCCTGCGGAAGTAAGAATCAACCGAATTATTTTGTTCGAAAAAATAGGAAGAAGAACGGGAGAAGGAAGGTTTTGAGGAGAGAGAAATGTGTAGTTGAAAATATTAAATGATTTTAATGTAAATATTTTGAAAATGAAAAAATATAAAAGGGACCATGTGGTAGTTTTTAAAAAATTGTATTTTCTCCCGAGGTTTTAAAAATATTAAAAGAACCCATGACCCTACAACCTTGGCCCACTTTTTACCTTTTTCAAGACCTAACCCTAAAAAATAAATCAAAAAAAATTTGGTGTCTATGAATCAAAATAAGTTTTGAATGTGGGTAGGAATAAAAAAATTCTCAAGTTAGTTGAGAATAATTAGCAAAGAAGAACTTTTGCAAAACTATTTTGCCAAATACCCACTTAATTTCTTTTTAATTTATTTTTTAGATTTAGGGTGTAAAAAGTGAAAACAATGGGGCCCACACGTGGGCCAAGGGACCAATTCATCATTTATACAACTTTATAAATTTAATATAATACACCTAACCCCCTTCACTTATTTCAATATCCAAAAAAAAAACCCTTTCTCTCTCCTCTTCAATTTCCAACTTCCGCTTTCAAACAACTTCTCCCAAAAATGTCATTTTCGTACGTTCTTCGTCTGCAGCTGCTAAGGGGGCGTTGTTGCTTCGCAAGGTTAGTTAAAATCAAGTTTCGATCATTTCTAGACCCATTTAAATGGTTTTTCTTTTTGCTAATCGATTGGTAGTGATGTAGGATTATTTTTTTTTTAATTTGGTGTTTTGATTTAATGGTGTTTTTTTTAGCAACGAAGTGTTGAATGGTGGTATAATTATTGTTTGAAGAGTTATTTTGGCATTTTGATTTGAACTGCGTCCTGTTTCTGTCTGTAGACCCGCGGTCTATTCGTAGACCCGTGGTCTATGAAATGAGAATGCCCTAGATATATTTCAATTTTCAGACGTATGAAATTCTTTTAAAACATGATTGCTGAAATAGAGAAAATTAAAATATTAATAGCTAATTAGTTTGATTAGGTGCACTAGTTTGATTTTTAGCAATTGTTGTGTTTTGATATCTTGCATGCTCGATTTTGGTTCAATTATTGTATGTTTATGTAGTGAACTATTTAATGGTGGGGTGTTTGTTAATTTTTTTTTTGGGGGAGGGGTCATTTGATCATTAAGTTATTTCTGTTGATAGACTTGTGGTCTATGAACTAAAAATGGGAGATTTGTTCTTTAGGTGTAGACTGTGTTGAAAATGGGTAGAAAAATGTTATTCCTAAACAGAAAGACGATACCGCTGGTAGTAGTAGAAAAAAAGAGTTGCGGCAGTTGAAAAAGTGTCAAAAAGAAAGAAAATTGAAGAGTCGGTGTCCGAATCAGATTCAGAGTTAAAGGAGATAAGCGACTACATCGATTCTAGTGAAGATGTTGCCAAACGGAGTGTCAGTGGTGACAGTGAAGAGTGCGAGGGAAGTGGGAGTAATAGTGATGATGGGGATAATGATTCGTTGTCCGTGTCATATCTTTCAAGGTGCATTTCCGTGAAGCGGTATGACCTTCGAACGATAATTGATGAGGTCGGATCTTTCCCGACAAAGATATCGGTCAGATCAAGAATGGCTGCTTATCGAGAATTTAAGCAAATTCTTGTCGACCCAGAATTGAAGAAAAGATTCAAGTGGTCCTGTTTTGGACACCTGAGAAACCTGCCGGAACATCTCAAATTCAATGGGCAGTTGGTCCATTATTTGTTGTTGCGATGCGTTAAGAACGATAAGATGCGTCATGAGATGTGGTTCTGCGTTAACAACAAGCCTGCCTGTTTTTGCTTGAAAGAGTTTTGTTTGATCACAGGGCTGAACTGCTCATCATACCCAGTGAATCAAAAATGAAGAAGGTGTTAGCAAAGGGGGACAATTTTTGTTTTAAGGTGACAAAAAACAAAAACATCACGGCGGCCAACTTGTTACACCTGATCAGAGGGAATAAGCTGAACGAGGACCAGAAGTTCAAGTGTTGTCTATTGTGGTTCTTGCACACCATGTTGCTTGCAAAAGATTCGACGAAGGTTGTCTACACAAACTGATTCGAATGGTCGACTCTTTGAGTTTCTTCGAGAAGTATCTGTAGGGGAAAGAGACATTTCAACTGACCATGGATTATCTGAAGAAGAAAAGTGACCTGAAGAAGCAGAAGAAAGTATTTGATGAGAAGCAGAAGGCATCCTATGCCCTATTCGGATTTCCCTGGGCATTCATGGTATCTACCATAAACCCTTTAGTGAGTTTATCGTAGATTATCATTTTATTTATACTATGTCATAGACTCATAGTTATTTTTTTCACTGTTGTACTGCTTACAGATTTAGATCAATGAGGCCTTTCCTCATCTTGGAGAATTTGCTGTAAAATCAATGGATGAGCCCTTACCCATCCCCCGCATCCTCAGATGGCACACTTCAAAAAGCGACAAGATAATCGAAGACGACTCATCCAAGTATAAAGGAAAAATACCGAGGTATGAACTTATTTTCTATAATGCACTAATAGTACCATTTTATCGAATGTTATGTAATTGTTAATTGATATTTGGTAGAACGTGCACCCGTACATCATCCTTATTGTTCGTGAGACGAAAATGGATTACATGATTACGTTTGAGCCATATACGAATGAGATGAAGAATAACGTCCTCGATGGCTTGAAAAGAGAGTTAGAAGGGGTGATTGTCCTCACTTCAAATGAGGACAATGATGATGACGGGAATTTGGGTGGTAACCCCATTGGAGTACGTGTTGGTGATGATGATTCTTCGAGCACCTCCAAAGATGCAGAGGGAACCTCATCCATCGGGGATCTTCATAAGCATGTGGCTGTACTTGAGGAAGCGATGTTGGATATTGCTGCATATATCAAAGATAAAAGAATGAAAAAAACGGAAAATGATGAGCGATAACATGAGCGAGGTAACTTCATTTATTAATTGATGTTGATAATGAATATTCAGCTTTAAATATTAGTAGCACATTGTAATATTATGAAATAGTGCATGTGCATGAATCAGAGAGAAATGAAGAAGGAGAAAAAAAGAGCAAAATGAATGAGTTGGCCGCTGTTGTGGCAGAAGAGGAAAAAGAAAAAGAAAAGAAGGATGGTGAAGAAGATAAGATCCAAGAAGAAGGTGGAAAAGTAGCAGCAGCAGCAGCAGATAAAGAAGAAGAAGAAGAAGAAGAAGAAGAAGAAGTGGCAACAGATGAACAAGGAGGCGCGGAAAAAGGAAAAACTGTTGAAGAAGAAGCTGACAAAGCTGACAAAGAAGAAGTTGAGCAAGAAGCAGCAGGTGAACGAAAAGAAGAAGCTGAGGAAGAAACAGTTGCTGAAGCTGAGGAAGAAACAGCTGTTGTAGGTGAAATAAGAAAAGAAGGTGTGAAAGAAAAGGAAACTGAAGAAGAAACAACTGATGCACATGCTGAAAAAGAAGGAGAAGAAGGTGAGAATGAAGAAGCAGCTGCAATTGTTGAGAAAAAAGAAGTTGAAGTTGTCCAAACAGATGTAGTCATGGACATTGTTGATAAAATCAACAGTAACACTTGTGTTGATGAGGAACTTAGGGAAAGAAACATTTAAATGCTCAGATGTTTAATTTGTTGTTAAATGATAAGTTATTAGGATATGACAATTTTTTTTTATTTCACAAATATGAAGTTTGAAGGATCTGGTGGTAGGATATGACAATTATTCTTTTATTTTATGAAACTTGTCATGATTCTGAGCTGAATCTGTTTCTATCAAACTGATTTGTGGCATGGAATTTGAATATGCAGGGTGTGGTCATAGTTGGTACATTGTATGCTTGATATCATAGAATGCATACTTAATATTCCATATACCATATGCATAGTCTAGCATTACCCTGCTGGTCGAATTTAAGTTGACGTGTTGTTTAATCGACTATGGTTCTATCAAAAATAGTAGTTAACATTATACAAAAGTAGAACTATTATTATTTATTCAATATCACTACATCCATGTTACAGTTTTCCAAAGAACGAATACTAGCATTATAGCACATAACATCATTTTTAGGACATTCTCTCTTTCTTCGGCCAAAATTAATTTTTATTTTAGTTGATCCCTCTCTATTTGGGTTTTATGTAGCAATAGTTTAAAGTGATCCCTCTGTTCTTCGGCTTCTTTGAACAAAGTCATGAGAAAATCATTATTTTCTTCGCATTGTTGGAGCCTTTATAGTAGATTAAATTTTGCCAAACCTTGAAAATTTGATGTCTCGAGTCCCGAAATAAACGTTGATGGACTGGATGGAGGTGATAGCTCATCAAGCCATTTGAAAAACGAGCATGCGCCACTATCCTAGGAGAAAATAATAATTACATAACCATTAACTTAAATTTAAAAAAAAAAAAAATACCTCACCTTTGCAATTGCACAATTATAAAATTTGCGACCTGGATTTGAATCCATGCGTGACGTCCTCAAGACAACCGCATTCCCACAATGACAAATTAGAGTATTTTTAGAATTGGATGATTGAGATGCTTGCGACATTGTAGAATTTTTAAAAACAAAATAAAGTTGATGAAATAAAATAAGGAGGGATGTACACCTTATATAAGAAGTAAAAACAAAGTATTCACACTGATGGCTTACAAAAGTAGCCATTTTTTACCGTTGGAAAAGTAATTTTTCTCTTTTGAACTGGTGGACACTAAATAGACTGTCGTAGATCATGACCTATGTCAGCCATCGATTTGTATGGTTTACCATAGACTTACACCTTTATTAGTGCATCGACTGATGTCCTGATTATGCGTAGACTACCGTGATCTATGTACACATCTATAGACCATCACGTAGAGGTAGTTAAAAAATGAATAATTAAATTACAAAATAAATAAATAGATAATAGTAACATGTTTTGGGGCTGGTGGAAGAAAATAATTAAATATAATATGATTTAAATGGATAATCACTTGGGGTCGGTGGAAGAAAATAATTACATTAAAAATGATTTAAATAGATAATCTTGGACTGGTGATGACACTTAATAGACCGTCATAGATCATAAACTATGTCATCCATCGATTAGTATAGTCTATCTATCGTAGACTTACACGTTTATTATCGCATCGACTGATATCATGATTAGGCGTAGACCACGATGATCTATGTACAAGGTTATAGACCATCACTTGGATGTAGTTAAAAAATGATTAAATAAATTATAAATAAATGTGGTGTGGATTTCTACACATGTGAAGGAGTGTAAACAAGTCACATAATCATATTAGAGCTTAGACAAATTAGGGAGGGTGAATTAAGAAGTGTGTGGATGGGTAGTGGTTGAATGCTCAATATCGTAAGAGTAATGTTTAAACAAAGCATAAGTATGTATATAGGATATGTATTGTATTTGATGCCTACACATTCCACATATTTCCTTCATCACCACCCCTAAATCAAAAGAGTGTGTCCAATTGATAGTGGTAAAACATTTATCATCCTCAATACATACTTGTGCTTTGAGAAACATTACTCTTACTATATTGAGCATTCAACCACTACCCATCCACGCACTTCTTAATTCACCCTCCCTAATTTGTCTAAGTGTTAATATGATTATGTGACTTGTTTACACTCTTTAACATGTGTAGAAATCCACACCACATTTATTTATAATTTATTTAATTATTTTTTAACTACATCCAAGTAATGGTCTATAACTGTGTACATAGATCACCATGGTCTATGCATAATAATGATATCAGTTGATGCGATAATAAACGTGAAAGTCTACGATATACCAGACTGATCGATGGAGGACATAGTGCATGATATACGACGGTCTATTAAGTGTCTCCACCATTCAAACATCATCTATTTAAATCCTTTTTAATTAAATTATTTTCTTCCACCAGACGCAAAATATGTGATTATCCATTTAAATCATATTATATTTAATTATTTTCTTCCACCAGCCCAAAATACATGTTACTATTATTTATTTAAAATTTTTTTAATTTAATAATTGTCTTTCATAATTCTCAAAATGTGTGATTATCTATTTAAATTATTTTTAATTTAATTATTTTCTTCCACTAGCCACATAACATGTGATAATCTGTTTAAATCTTTTAAAATTAAATTATTTTTTGAAAATCTGTTATTATTTATTTTAATTTACCCGATGATCCATCGATTCATGTAGTCTACGATCGACTAATATGTACATTCGACGAAATACTTTGTATAAAATCTAAACATTAGATTTTACTCTTCAGGAAATTAGTCAAGCCACAATACTGTAACTTGAAAAGGCAGACATATTTGATTCGAGTTTTCAAAAAAGGGATCAAAACAAAGATGACAAACACACAATGTTAAAAGATACTGAAACATAGTTGTATTAAAATTGTTCATTGCATTACATAATAAAATTTACATCAAAGGGGGGAAAATGGAAGAAGCTTTCTTTTAACAAGATCCTACAAAGAAAGCTTCTTCAGTAATGAACAAATCAAAAAAACTTAAAAACATATACTAAAATAAAATATTTAAACTAAATTAAGGGGATGCTGGGGGGTGATGTAGTCAGGGACTTCCATTCTGAGCCTTTCCAGAATTACCCTCAAGAAACGAGCAATTCGACGGAGCTCCCGCTCCAGGTAGATGCGGTCTTGACCCAGCCCGTAAAAAAGCCGGTCCAAATTATTCCTTAGGAGGAGGAGGTCATAGTGACTCAGAGGAACACGACTGATAGGGCCCAGGGGTATCCTTCTTGGAGGCATTTTTTTTATTTGGGTGAAGAACAAAAGACGATTTCTGATATTTTCGGTTTAGGAAAAACTGAAGGGTAGCATAGAAAGAGGGCCTGTACTTATAGACCTGTAGATTGCGTCTGTTCATATATCCACCCAATGGTAGGTCGACGTGTCTGACAAGAGAAAATGTTTCGTATGCGTATACGAGCTGTTTTTCCTCGTGAAGAGACGTTTTGTGCAGCTTTTTAATAAATGGGAATGGGAAACAAAGGAAATAATGATTCATTGCATCGATTGGAGAGATAAGTCGGGAAAATGACCAACATAACGTGTTAGATCAAGAATAATATAATCAATACATAATATTTTATAGACCATATATTATATATACCGTAGACTATAGATAGTCTATCGTAGACAAAGCTTTAGGTCGATAATAACTGGACGTTAAAATCTACAGAAATGCACATTCATTCCCCAAAACAGTAGCTTTACAACTGAAGCTAAAAAAAAGCCTATTTATGATTTGATACCCATTCTACACGTGGTTTTTTTGTGTTCGAATTTCTTGCATATTGAATACCTATTCCTCCTTTTGGACTTGAATGTCTCACCAACGCCCTTAGTGCATTTGACTTTCTTCCTTCTGAGTTTGGGATCGTATGGGGGTGGAGAAATTTTGGTGTCTACCAATTCCTGTGGCACAGTCCATTCAGCCTCCGAAGGGACCACGTTAATTGCTTCCGAGTATGCGAGGAGGTAACTTTCAGCTTTATAAATTGGCGAAGAGTAGTCGTAGATGGAGTTACCATAATCTTCGCCATCGTCGTACTTTGGTCGCAAAGCTGCCATTGCGTGTTCGCACGATATTTTCACCAAGTCAAATTTCTGACAAGAACAGCTCCTCTCCAAGAGATTAACCTTGGCAGTAACGCCATTTCCAAACACCGTATACTCGTCGAGAAC
Source organism: Capsicum pubescens (assembly GCA_030864215.1). Taxonomy (NCBI): domain Eukaryota; kingdom Viridiplantae; phylum Streptophyta; class Magnoliopsida; order Solanales; family Solanaceae; genus Capsicum; species Capsicum pubescens. The sequence goes on from CM061539.1 coordinate 89,385,749, forward strand.
CCCGTTTGGATTATCCACATACAAGGAATCGCTCTCACTCTTATTATCCTTTAGGATCCTTTCCGCAGAAGGCACAAATATGTTCTCTTTACCACCGACAAATGCATGCCACTCCCTAAACTTTTCACCAAATTTTTTAGCAATTGAATTGAATATGTACGACACGGGGTACTCCCGTTCATCTATCAAAATTGAGTTGAGTGACTCGGCGATGTTTGTGGTCATCACGTCGTACCTATTACCCGGAAAGTGTGCTCTACTTTATTTTTCAAAATCAAGCACATTTTCAAGGACATGATCTACCTCGGGGTATTTACTCTTCAATTCCACAAAATTATCGCTAAACTCATCAAAGGAATAAGCCTTTGTCGCGGCGTAGAATAGATAAAGATGTTCTCCGCAGTGTTGATTTACGCAAAGATTTTCAGCGAGGTGCCTCATGCAAAGTCCGTGATATGCACGACTGTATACACGGGAGAAGGAATTGGTGATGTTAATGTGCCTGTCGGAGATGACGCATAGATCTGGTTCATCTTCTATGATAGACTTCAGCTTCTGGAAGAAGAAGGTCCAAGAAGCATCGTTCTCTTTATCGACGACATAAAAGGCAATCGAAAATATATGATTTTCGGTGTCCTGTGCAATGGTGCTCAGCAAAACGCCCCCGTACTTGCCATACAAATATGTTCCATCGACGTAAATTACCTTTCTCATGTGGGCATATCCTCGTATGCAAACTCTGAATGCTAAGAAGTAGTAAACGAACGATCCATCCATCCGGTTTACCATGATAGAGTAAGAAAACCCGGGATTCAATAACTCCACCATGTGGTAAAAAGCCGACAAGCAAGCATATTCGTGCTCCGGTATCCCGCAAATAATGTTCTTCGCAATTACACTTCCTTTCCAACACATCCAATAGCTTGCATTGCAACGCAACTCTTTAAATACAATTCTTTGAATCTCTCTTATGCTTGGACCCTTACCATCCTGAAAATGATTTACGCATACTGAAGCAATCAATTCGGATAAGACTTTTTTGTGCCTGCGGGTGGCGTTTTCAACGCCGCACGTGTGCATCCCAACATACTTGTATATGCAAAATCTGTTTGAGGTGTCGTACTTTTTTGCCCGCAACAGCCAGCCACAACCACGAGATAAGCATTGCGCCTTCATCAATTTCGTGCAGCTCTTCTCCATATAATAATCAAAAGACTGCCTCGTCGTTGTTGCGTCTAGTTGCATTTTCAACTCTTTTTTATCGGCGAATGTTTGACCACAACAAAAATTAGTTCCGTCGGTGAAGGAGTATCCTGCTTGTGATTCCGTTTCACGGTCTTCTTCATCATCTTGCGAGTCCGATGAAAAGTCTTCCATATGCATAGAATAATCTTCCATATTTATTGTATCATCGTTCTCGTAATCATTCAAATCATCGTCGATCAAATCATCATCGACTGTCGGGCGCCGTGGTGGGGGTGCTGATGAATTCAGCGGTCCTTCAAAGGACCTCTCAACCACATTTATCCTCAAAATTGGCCTAAATCCATCTGCATCAGCATCCATTATGTACGTCAGCACACGTACATCGCTATTTATGATCGTAGGATTCACATTTTCCCTCGAATGGATTACATAACTAATCACCACGTCCCTCGGCGCGCAATCTAGATCCCCGCTCTGCATTACGCTTGCAACAAATTCGTCATACGAACTGTTGCAGCGAACAGGAATGGGAATTGTCACCTTGGTAAATGATCTCCATTTCTAACATTTCGAAGTCTCCACCCATTCTCCCATAAAATCACCAGAAACCAGAAAAAACTCTGCAATAGACATCGTAGAATTAAGCTTCGGTCGATGGTAGATTATGCTTATGGTCTATGTCGTGTTGTATGCACGGTCGATGACTAGCGAGGATGGGTCGATGACTGCGCAGATTTTCGTACAAATACTTGAAATTGCAAATATTGCTTGTAATCAATGATTCTTGGGTTTATGGAATAAAGAAATGAACTTGGAGTCGCCTGAGCTACTGTAATGCACTTTCTAAAGTGGTTTTGAGTAATGTGAGTGATTTAAAGCTTTTTAACAATGGTGGAAAGTGTGTTTGAGAAGATAGGAAACAAATGAGGTAACAATGGATGCAATGGACAAGCTTATGATGTTTGTGGACTAATTTACAGCTGATCGCAGGAAAATAACGCCGAAAAAGTGGCCGAAATCGGAGCTTTTTGGTGGGAAAAATAACCACTTTCTATTTTTAGCTTTTGGAATTATTTTTTTTAATATTTTTGAAAACCTAGATATTATTTTTATATATATAGTGGTGGATGATGGAGTGGGTTGAAGTGTACTATTAGAAATTTGTGGGTGAATTTATTAAGTTGGAAGTATTGGGTTAAAGTGAATTATTATAAAGGTTGGGGCTGAAATTGTTAAGTTAAAAAAGTTGGTGGTGAGGTGGAATTAAGTGGGTATTTGACAAAGGATTTAAAATTTGTGGGTATTTGATAAAATAATTTGGATAAAGAATCTTTTTGGCATAAAGACCCAAGTTAGTTTGTAGGAGAGAATTGTTCAAGTTTATATCAAAAAGATAAATTGTTCATTCTTGTTTAACTCGAGACTATTAACAATTAGGTAGTATTATTCTTATTAATTTATTACATAACTAAAAATTATATTAGATCTTTAATTATAATTATTTTATAAATATATTATACACAAGGGGGTCTCAGACATCTCATTTGCTTATAAAAAAATCTCCTTCCTGACTTTCATTTGAGGCAAATTAATCCTTACCAGAGGAATTTTATTTAATTTCCAAAAAGCTCACTCAAACCAAGTATATATGCTTACTTTCCTCTATCCTCCATATCCACTTTTAACCTAAAAGACCTAATATATATTCTCTTGATTAATTCTTCTTGATTTCTATTTGTAGGGTGAAACCCTAGCTAATTAGCAAGCTAAAATAGATGGGAAGGGGAAAGATTGTAATCCGAAGGATCGATAACTCATCGAGCAGGCAAGTCACTTTCTCTAAGAGAAGGAATGGATTGTTGAAGAAAGCTAAGGAGTTAGCTATCCTTTGTGATGCACAAGTTGGATTGATCATTTTCTCCAGCACTGAAAAGCTCTATGAATTTTCTAACACCAGGTAGTTTTTTTAGTTTCGTAGTATAGCTTTTTGTGGTTGGTTATGATGTTCTTTATTAATTTCTTAAAATCCTAGGTTGTAGATGTGGTAAGCACTAGGTAACCTTCGAATGTTTTGATTTAGTTTTTGCCTTCTTGTCCAATACCATCAAGTACTTGCAATTGAATCTTCATCCTAACCAGATGCAATCTTCTTGGCTAGCATATCCATTTTTATAATCATAAGATTAACGACAAAACAAAAACCTAGAAAAATACATCTTGTGTTCTTATATACTAATGGGTTGTATAGCTAGAGGATCTTTTGTTTCTTAGCGTATTTGCTAAGATCATAAGCTAATATTCAATAATAAATAATATGATGGTAGATACAATCATTTCATGATATGATTATTTCATAGTTAGTCTTATTGATACAGATTTAAGAATTAATTGATCTCATTAATATTGAAGGGGTTACAGCTGTATATATAGAGAACTGAAGAATAACTAATTACAGAATAACCCAGATGTATTTAATAATTATATATGTAGTCTATTATCCCCCCGCAAGCTGATCAGCGGTAACGAGGGGCAGCTTGGAGCAGAGAGACTGAAAAGGCTGTAACGGAAGAGGCTTGGTGAGAATATCAGCAAGCTGGTCAGTAGATGGGACATAGTGCGTGGCCATCGCTCCTGCAAGTACCTCATCGCGAACAAAGTGACAGTCAGACCCAACATGCTTCATACGATCATGAAGGACTGGATTTTTGGTAACACAAATAGTGGACTGATTGTCACAATAAATCTGTGGTTTCGTCGGGGGAATGCCAAGTGCATCCGTAAGGTATCGTAACCACATGGCTTCAGCAACACCCGCAGCCATGGCACGATATTCTGCTTCTGTGGAGGAACGGGACACTCGCGTTTGCTTCTTGGTGCACCAGGAAATCAGATTCGGTCCCATCATAACAATATATCCAGTAGTGGACTTTCGATCATCTTTGTCGTTAGCCCAATCCGAATCAGAAAAAACAGATATATCAAACGAGCCCTTTTGAAATAAAATTCCACAGTGAAGAGTACCTTGAAGATAGCGCAGAATGCGTTTCAAGGCCTGAAAGTGTTGTTCTGTGGGAGCATGCATTGATTGGGAGACTCGATTGACTGCATATTGGATGTCCGGACGAGTAACAGCAAGATAATGAAGTCCACCGACGAGGCTCCGATATAGTGTAGGATCGGCAAAGGGAGTATTCGGCCCTGGGGATTGGCGGACTGCCATGGGAGTGACCGCGGGTTTGCAGTCTGTCATTCCAGCCCGATTTAGAAGTTCAAGGGTATATTTTGTCTGATGCATCAATATGGTTCCCGATTTGCGGATGAGTTCGAGGCCAAGAAAGAACTCCAGAGGACCGAGGTCCTTAAGTTTGAAGTCACGATGCATAGCTTCAGTAATTTCAGTGATGAGTGATGACGAGCTGCCTGTAATAACAATATCATCCACATAGATAAGAATGATGACTGTCCCTCGAGAACAGTGAAGGGTGAAGAGGCTGTTGTCATGATGGTAGGTGCGAAAACCAAGACCCTGCAGAAAAGTAGAGAGACGTGTGTACCAGGCACGAGGGGCCTGTTTCAGGCCATACAGTGATTTGCGAAGCTTGCAAACATAGTGAGGACGGTTGGGATTAACATATCCCGGTGGCTGAACCATATAGATTTCTTCCTCAAGATGACCATGAAGAAAGGCATTGCTGACGTCTAGCTGATGAAGCGGCCAATCATAGTGAAGAGCAAGAGACAAGACCAGACGAATAGTCTGTTGCTTAACAACAGGGCTGAAGGTCTCCTTATAATCCACACCATACTCCTGATGATACCCTTTTGCAACCAGACGTGCTTTATAGCGAGAAAGAGATCCATCTGAATTTCGTTTGATGCGAAACACCCATTTGCACCCAATAGACTTTCGGTTACTAAGCAGAGGTACCAAATCCCATGTACGTTGTTCATTCAGAGCCTGAAATTCCTCATCCATAGCTTGGCACCAGAAACTATTTTTGGAGGCTTGGTTGTAGGTAGTAGGCTCAGTTGTGGGATGTGCATCAAAGGGTATTTGAGTGTGGTAGGCTTTGGGTTTGAAGGTACCGGCCTTGGCTCGGGTTGTCATAGGATGAGTGTTGAGTGGAGGGTGATTAGGAAGGGGTGGTGGAGTTGTATGATGCGTGGGCGGGGGTTGGGTGGGGCTGCCGTGGGAGCTGGGATGTGCAGCGGTGGATGGGGTGGCTGTATGTGTGTTAGGAGTATGATGTAGGGAAGTGGTGGGTTGTGTGGCAGTCGGCTGGGTGTTCGGGTGGGAGGTTTGGGGTTTCGGGTGGGTAGTGGTGTAGTGGGGTACCGGGTTAGGTGCCGAGTGAGCCGGAGCATGAGCGTGAGAAAAGGACGGAAATAATGGCACAACGCCAAGTGGATTGGGGGAGTATGGAGTAGAGGAAAGACTTGTGTAAGGAAATTGTTCCTCCACAAAACGAACATGACGGGAAACATATGTTTTCTGAGATACAGGATCGAAACATTTGTAACCTTTGATAGTGGGATGATAGCCTAGAAAGACACAAGGGGTGGACCGAGGTTGAAGTTTATGTTGAGTGTGCGGACGCAACCAGGGATAAACTAGACACCCAAACGGGCGGAGATGGATATAGTCGGGTGGATGATTGTAGAGACGGGCATATGGAGTGGAGTTGGAGAGAGTGTGAGTGGGCATGCGATTTATGAGGTAGTTGGCAGTAGCAAGGGCATCAACCCAAAAGGAAACAGGTAAGGTGGAATCATGGAGGAGCGCAACAACTGTTTCTATTAGGTGACGGTGTTTGCGCTCAGCAACGCCATTTTGTTCAGGGGTATATGGACATGAAGTGTGATGAAGAGCCCCTAGATTTTGAAGAAAAACACCAAATGCATTGTTGACAAATTCTTTGCCATTGTCACTTCGAAAATTTTTGATTTTGGCATTAAATTGATTTTGAACCATTCGGTCAAAGTTTACAAAAATAGTATAAGCTTCGGATTTAAATTTCAGAGGATAAAGCCAAGTGAATTTACTGTAATCATCAACAAAACAGATATAATAACGAAAACCTTGAACAGAAGGAACTGAGGTTGGACCCCAAACATCAGAATGAATTAATTGAAATGGCGCAGTGGCCTTGTGTTCAGACAGTGAAAAAGGTAAACGACAAGATTTAGACACTGAACAGGACTCGCAATGTAATTTTTCTGAAAAATTAAAACCTAAGGAAGATAAAATGGATTTGGTGATGGCGGATGATGGGTGCCCAAGCCGGCGATGCCAGGTTGACGAGAGAATGGCTTGACTCACAACAGACGGAGACCTGGATGGAAGAGTGTATAGCCCATGCTCACAGCGGCCCGTGTACCGCACCCGGTTCGTGGTATTGTCCACTATCTGGAAATTGGTGTCATTAAAAATGAGGGTGCAGTTATTTTCTTTAGTAAAGCGATAAACAGATAAAAGATTGGATGTGAGGGAAGGGCGTGGTGAAGGGTTGAGAGATGAAATTTACCATTTGGGGTATAGACATACCCAGAGCCGGTGTTTGTGATGGGAAGGGATTGACCATTGCCTACTGTAATAGTTTCTGAGCCATGATACGGATGAGGAGCTTGAAGTTGTGAATAATCCGACGTCACATGGGTGTTAGCACCTGTGTCTAGATACCAATTGCCAGATTGAGCGTTTGTGGACGCATGCATCGCCCTTGATCCTCCGGACTGGCTATTTACATTCTGCGAGTCATCATAACGATACCAGCAATTAGCCGCAGAATGGCCCCGTTTAGCACAAATTTGGCACGTCGGAAGATCTCGTGTGGGCATCCGCTGGTATCCTCGTCCCTGTCCGCGGCCTGACTGGAAGCCGTCCCTCGGTGGAGGCCCGCCTCTGCCTTGCTGCCCGGTGTTTCGACGGTCACCGCCGCCGCTGCCTCGCCCTTGGTTACGGCGATCGTCACCGCGACCCCTGGCCGAGCCTCCGCTGCCAGCCGAGTAAAGAGCCGTGACGCCAGGGGTGGAACTGGCTTCTCCGAGCAGTAATTTGTGTTCCATGTCTAGATTCAATTCTTCTGCATTAAGCCATCCAGACAGTTGATTCAGAGTGATTTCGACAGGCGAGAGGCGAATATGCTGTTTGAGAGAGGAATAGCCAGCCGGAAGACCACGTATCACGGCATTCACCACGTCTCGTTCAGGAATAATCTCGTTCACAGCATCTAGGTCAGACAGAATAGAGGCCACATCATCAAGGTATTGAGTCATCGTCTTCGTTCCCTTCCGAAGAGTATGCAATTTGTCACGCAACTGAAAAATATGAGCCGTGGACACAGAGTTGTACCTTGTGGCTAGTGCGTCCCAAAGTGAAGCCGATGTGAGAAAACCCCGGGCGTGTTTGTGCACAGAGGGGCTAATAACTGCGAGAAGACAGGCTCGGATCTGAGTGTCTACGATCATCCACGGAAGGTAGTCGGGATTTGGGAGCTTGACGCCGTCCTTCTCGGCTGTCTCGGGCTGCGGCTTCTCCGCACCGTCAATCCATCCGAGCAGCAAGTTGGCTGCGAGGGCGGTGCGGACGTTAAGTGCCCAGGCCGGGTAGTTGTTGTCAGATAATTTTTCGGGGATGAGATTGTGGAGATTCCTGAGCAGTAATTTTACTCCAGACGGTAATTTTGACAGAGGATCAATAACCTTGTCCATGGCGCCGACCTACGGCGGAGGAGGGAGGCCGTGTGGCGTGGTGTAGACGGTGGCGGCGGCGCACACACGTCGGAAAAGAGGAGAGATTAGGGTTTGGGCGGAAGAAGAAACCCTAGCTCTGATACCATGATACAGATTTAAGAATTAATTGATCTCATTAATATTGAAGGGGTTACAGCTGTATATATAGAGAACTGAAGAATAACTAATTACAGAATAACCCAGATGTATTTAATAATTATATATGTAGTCTATTACTTATAAAGGGTTAGAGCTTCCTTCTCGATCTATTGAGGCCCAGGGGTGGATCTAGCTTCGACCTACGGTTAACGTCAACCCACTAAATTTTTCTCAACTTTTGTATTTGTATTAAGAAATGTACTAAATATATATATAAATATTTGACCGTAAACTCATAAACTTCAAATTTTAGATCCGTTGTATCCAACTTCTTGTAATATAAAATGTTACGTGTGCGCAGTAGTTGCCATTTTCTATCCAGTTTTCTTTACAATGGATCAGAATGAATTCTTAATATTCCGTACCTTAGACTTAAATCTAAGTTCTACAAGAGACGATATACTATTATTAAACCTAATAAAGAAACAATGTGATGTAGCATACATAATTCATTATTCATCGTCTATCGGTTGCATTTTAGTTCAAGCATAGCCTAAAAATTCTACTCAAATGGTTCCTTTCAATATGTAATTGTGGTGTTCAAATCAACTTATGTGCACTTAACTAATTTCATGGGTATTTGTTGTCTTCCACCTGCACAAGCATGGGTAAGAATAACTCTATCTACCAAAGCTTGGACGGACGAAAAAATATCACCTAGATGCCTTGATATGTTTAAAAAGAAAAAAAAAAACTTCACCCGCACTTTCCCATGGAGTTTAAGTTTGTGTGCAGTGACATTTTAAAAGTACTTTCACATTCAGGTCATTTATTAGTTAACTAGATGTAAATCTCATGAAAGAAAAGCATTAGTTGGTAATCTATTTAAAGTGGTAATATAATTGACCTACCATGCATGTGAAATTACCGTGCACTAGGCATCATGAATCAGTGCACCATGTATTAGAACACTATGTATCAGTGCGCCAAAAATATTTAAGAATGTTACAATCATGTTTGTGTATAAAGTTACTGAAATTCTTTGATTGCTAGGTGTAATATATCACAATAATTAAATTACAGTTGAAAAATATAAAAAATGAATAAAATAAAATAATCTTCTTCATGCACTAACAGCTAGTGTATATAGTTTAAGCCTTTCTCATATAATTAATGAAGAAACGGGAGAAAATGGCTTAGCAAAATAGGTTAGCCAAAATTTAAGAAAATTTACCGACATGAGCCTGCCTCAACTTTCACCACCATCTATGCGTCTAGCTGTCTAACAGCGGGGAAATATATTTTCGGATAATTACGGGCCTGAGTCGTTTGGCCATCTATTTTATAAAATATAGTTTATAAAAGGTCGTGTATACTTAATTTACATTATATATATGTTGCGTATATTTCAGCCATATTGGTAAATTAATTAGTCGAACGGTATAGATTAGTAACTATCCCAGTATTTTCGGGCATTTCAAAGGGGTTATTTGTTGGAAATGTTACGGAAAATGCTTCATCACAAACACTTAGGGGTCGTTTGGTAGAGTGTATTAAAAATATAATACATGCATTATGGTTTGTGTATTAGTAGTAGCATGTTTGGTATCCTTTTTTAGATTATGCATAACTAATACTTGCATTAGTTGTACACACTTTTGTGTATTAAAGTGTGTATTACCAATACACATCATTTTCCATGTATTAGTAATACAAAGTCTTCAACAAATGCATTAACTTAATAAATTACAAAATTACCCTCAAATCATTGTCCCTCTTTCTCTTTTCTGCAGTTTGCGATGGAAAAGCAACAATAATTTTCTCAAGTTCTTCTTCCGTCCAATTAATCAAACAATAGTTGCTTTTTCCATCAGTTGTGTTTTACTCTTTTGTTCTATTATTTTGTTCCATCAAAGATCTTCAACAATATCACTTCCTAAACTTCTTCAATTAGCATAAAAAATTTCCTTATCTTTCAACTTACCTTTATCACTTTCGATGGAAGAACGAATTATCTCATTTATTGAAGAATTCTGAATGTCTACTTTTGATGAAGTTCTGGAAATTGTTTATACTTGAGAACTTTTTGAGGAAAAAGGCGAAGCTTTGGAGGATTGTGATGAAGAATTGAAGTTGGGGTTTTAATGGAAAGAAGGGCATTTTGGTAAAAGAATATTTTTTTATAAAAATTATATAAATATATATTATTTTTAATACATCGAAATAAATACTGTATAAGAAATAACGTTTGCATAACTAATACCAACATTACTAATACTTGCATTACTAATGCAAGCATTAATAATACACCATATTCGGCATTAGTCTTATACACTCTACCAAACGACCCCTTATTGGGAATTCTCATAGCTTAAGGCATGTCAAGTGACACTGTCCTTATGGATATTTCACCTGGTATAGGTGTATCCCTGAAGATTCAACAAACTATTTTAGTATAAACTATAAGCCATATTATGGGTGTCAAATGGGCCGGTTCGAACCGGCCCACATAATTAAACCGGTCTGATTTGACCCGGCCCGGTAAGCCCAAGGGCTTTAGGGGTCCGGATCCCGATCCGGTTGAGTTTTTTATTTGGGCCCGATTAACCCGGCCCGAACTCAACCCGGTTTGAGCCTGCGGGTTAACCGATCCGGCCCGGCCCGATTAAGGTTTTTTTTTTATTTTTTTTTATTCAGAATTTCACAAACTGAAATTAAAAACTTAGTTTTAATACATTATTAATTTACTATCAAGTATTATTAATTTATTATATTAAGTAGCATATGTTTTATACTTTTAATTAAAGTAGTGTATATATTGAATGATATATATATGTGTGTGTATATCTTCTAAATCTAAAGTAGTATATATTTAACGTATACATGTGTATATATTTTATAAATTAGTATACAACTATATATATATATATATATTGTAGTGTATGTTTTATTTAAAGTAGTGAATATATTGAATGGTATATATATATATCTGTATATATCTTCTATAGATGAGTATATTTAATGTATACGCTATGTCTATGGTTTATAAATTAGTATATAACTATATATATATATAAATATTGTAGCATATATATATATGTATTGTACTATATATTATTTTTAAACTAGTACATATATATTGAATGGAGTGTATATATCCTCTATAGACGTATATATTTAACGTATCCAAGTGTATATGTTTTACAAATTACTATATAACTATACAAATATATTATAGTATATTTCATTTAAAGTATTACATATACATAGAATAGAGTGTATATATGTGAATAGATCTTCTATAGACGTGTATATTTAACGTATACATGTGTATATGTTTTATAAATTAGTATATAACTATACAAATATATATTGTAATGTATATATATTGCAGTATATCTCATTTAAAGTATTACATATACATAGAATAGAGTGTATGTATGTGAATAGATCTTCTATAGACGTGTATATTTAACGTATACATGTGTATATGTTTTATAATGTAGTATATTTCATTTAAATTATTACATATACATAGAATAGAGTGTATATATGTGAATAGATCATCTATAGACGTGTATATTTAACGTATACATGTGTATATATTTTATAAATTAGTATATAACTATACAAATATATATTTTAATATATATATATTATAGTATATTTCATTTAAAGTATTACATATACATAGAATAGAGTGTATATATGTGAATAGATCTTCTATAGACGTGTATATTTAACGTATACATGTGTATATATTTTATAAATTAGTATATAACTATACAAATATATATTGTAGTATATCTCATTTAAAGTATTACATATACATAGAATAGAGTGTATAAATGTGAATAGATCTTCTATAGACATGTATATTTAACGTATGCATGTGTATATATTTTATAAATTAGTATATAACTATACAAATATATATTGTAATGTATATATATTGTAGTATATCTCATTTAAAGTATTACATATACATAGAATAGAGTGTATGTATGTGAATAGATCTTCTATAGACGTGTATATTTAACGTATACATGTGTATATATTTTATAAATTAGTATAGAACTATACAAATATATATTGTAATGTATATATATTGTAGTATATCTCATTTAAAGTATTACATATACATAGAATAGAGTGTATATATGTGAATAGATCTTCTATAGACGTGTATATTTAATGTATACATGTGTATATGTTTTATAAATTAGTATATAACTATACAAATATATATTGTAATGTATATATTTTGTAGTATATCTCATTTAAAGTATTACATATACATAGAATAGAGTGTATATATGTGAATAGATCTTCTATAGACGTGTATATTTAACGTATACATATGTATATGTTTTATAAATTAGTATATAACTATACAAATATATATTGTGATGTATATATATTGTAGTATATTTCATTTAAAGTATTACATATACATAGAATAGAGTGTATATATGTGAATGGATCTTCTATAGACGTATATATTTAACGTATACGTGAGTATATATTTTATAAATTAGTATATAACTATACAAATATATATTGTAATGTATATATATTGTAGTATATCTCATTTAAAGTATTACATATACATGGAATAGAGTGTATATATGTGAATAGATCTTCTATAGACGTGTATATTTAACGTATACATGTGTATATATTTTATAAATTAGTATATAACTATACAAATATATATTGTAATGTATATATATTGCAGTATATCTCATTTAAAGTATTACATATACATAGAATAGAGTGTATATATGTGAATGGATCTTCTATAGACGTGTATATTTAACGTATACATGTGTATATATTTTATAAATTAGTATATAACTATACAAATATATATTGTAATGTATATATATTGCAGTATATCTCATTTAAAGTATTACATATACATAGAATAGAGTGTATATATGTGAATAGATCTTCTATAGATGTGTATATTTAACGTATACATGTGTATATATTTTATAAATTAGTATATAACTATACAAATATATATTGTAATGTATATATATTGGAGTATATCTCATTTAAAGTATTACATATACATAGAATAGAGTGTATATATGTGAATAGATCTTCTATAGACGTGTATATTTAACGTATACATATGTATATATTTTATAAATTAGTATATAACTATACAAATATATATTGTAATGTATATATATTGTAGTATATTTGATTTAAAGTATTACATATACATAGAATATAGTGTATATATGTGAATAGATCTTTTATAGACATGTATATTTAACGTATACATATGTATATGTTTTATAAATTAGTATATAACTATACAAATATATATTGTAATGTATATATATTGTAGTATATTTGATTTAAAGTATTACATATACATAGAATAGAGTGTATATATGTGAATAGATTTTCTATAGACGTGTATATTTAACGTATACATGAGTATATATTTTATAAATTAGTATATAACTATACAAATATATATTGTAATGTATATATATTGTAGTATATTTCATTTGAAGTATTACGTATACATAGAATAGAGTGTATATATGTGAATAGATCTTCTATAGACGTGTATATTTAATGTATACATGTGTATATATTTTATAAATTAGTATATAACTATACAAATATATATTGTAATGTATATATATTATAGTAGATTTCATTTAAAGTATTACATATACATAGAATAGAGTGTATATATGTGAATGGATCTTCTATAGACGTGTATATTTAACGTATACATGTGTATATGTTTTATAAATTAGGATATAACTATACAAATATATATTGTAATGTATATATATTATAGTATATTTCATTTAAAGTATTAAATATACATAGATTAGAGTGTATATATGTGAATAGATCTTCTATAGACGTGTATATTTAACGTATACATGTGTATATATATATAATTATATATATATATATTGTAGTATATTTTATTTAAACTTTAAAGTTTAAAGTAGTACATATATATTTGGATGGTGTGTATATATGTGTAATTGTGTATATGTGTATATATTTTTTAAATTCTAATGTAGTATATACTATATATATAATGTATATATATTGTTTAACGTATTTATAATGTATATAGGTGGGGTATAAATAATGTATATTGAAAAAAAGTTTTTTTTTTTTATATTTTTGACCGGGTTTGACCGGTTTTTTAATCGGGTTTGACCGGATTTAGGTGGGTTTGACCGGGTTGGTTTAAGTGGGCCGGGTCAGGATGATTTTTGATTTTTTTACTGTTGGACCCGGCCCGGCCCACTTAGACCCCAACCCGGACCTGGCCCGTCCCTCAACCCGATTAAATAACACGGGCTGATTCCGGGTTGGCCCGGCCCGACCCACTTGACAGCCATAAGCCATATCCTAACAAAGATTTATTTTTTATGTAAAACCTACCAACCCAACAATATAAAAAGAAGGAAATTTAGATTGATCTTTATCTTTCTCCGTCTCTATCTCCGAAACTAAAAAGAATGAGGCTATCTATACAAAAGTAACGGATCAAGTCCCTTTGGTTTAGCAACGTTCTGATTGTCACAATAGTAATGTGATTCAATGCTCTAATTAATCAAATATTATGATTGTAAAACTAATGATAAAAGAACAACATTGGTTGTGGTGTAGTGGTGGGATTACTCCTCACTTAATCAGAGGTCTCAGATTCGAATACTGGGTATAGATAAATCCTATTGAGAGCCCCCCCTCCCGAATGGGTCCTACAGTGCGCGATTTGAATTAGTCGAGGTTTCAATGCGGATATCGAACACCGAATGAAAAAAAATGATAAAAGATGATTAACGAAGATATAATGTGTGAATAAATGTTATCATTTTGATGAAAATACTTTAATAAGGTTGCATTGATATATTGGTGGCTGAATGTGGAGAATTTTTTTACACTAATACCCAGAGAGTGAATCTGAATACATTCGCAGTAAAAAATTATACTTTAGTTTTGAGATACTCTCATTTTTTCTAACATTTTTATGGAGGCGACATAAATTTGATTATCAATAGTATGTAATTTCTTCTGTTCGGTCCAATTCTTTCTTGAATTTATTTTCAGTGAACTTTTTAAACCCTGAGAAAACCACTGTTTTCTTATCCCCGGTACATGTGTTTTATTTAAGGAAAATTTACATAAATACATGTCTTAACTTTTTATTATTACGTAAAATTTCATCTACCAAAACTTATTACAAATATTTCATTTTTTATACTTTTTCTCTCCAATCTCCATATACATATTCATATACATATCACGCCTCTATAATTTGTGCCTAAAATCAAGCAACCATAATTAAGGAGTTTCAAGGTTTAAATTTACAAATCTTATCTTATCAAATTTCTAAACATCATCATCTTTTTCAATTTATTTTTAAGGTTAGTTTAATTTCTTAATCTTTTCAACTTTACTAAATAAAAAATCTGTGAGTTACTTGTTGCATGTGTGTAATTCTCAAAACTTAAGCATAGTAATGAAGTCTGGTCCGAATTTTAGAGAAAATAGATCGAAACACCGAAACGATCCCGCCAAGATGAAGAAGTCGAGCGAAGTTGCTCGCACAAGCTCTAAAAAGCCCGTTGCTAAATTTTCAAGTATGATAAAAAGTGAAGAATCATCACAATCACGTCTTCCAATGGTATAGTAATTTGTTGTTGAATCTGTATTTTTTTGTCGATTTACACATTCTTATACATTGTTACATAAGAGCGTTTTTTGTTGTTATTTCAACCTTATACATAAACGAGTTATGTATAGTGTTAGAGACGTCTTCTTATACATTAAATTTGTTATGTATATGGTCAGATTACTTAGTAAATCCATGTTGTTATTTTGAACTATGATACATAGCGAGTTATGTATATATTTGTTGTCACACCCCTTTTCCGCTCGAGGGTCGAGTTGAAGGGTTTTCCAATTAAAGTGATAGTTTTGAATAGGGATTAATTTATTTACAGAGTCGTCACTTGAAATTGGGTTATGGTATTCCAAGTCACCTTTTTGAATCCCTAATCAAAAGGAAATGACTCTTTTAATTTGGTCTGCAAAAACAGAAGATCGGGTCAGGAATTCTATTGACCGAAGGAAAGGTATGAGGCACCCCTTGAGTCCCGTGGTTCTAGCACGATCACTTTTATTGACTTATCTTGACTTAAACTATTTTTGATAAATTATGTTAAGGCCTAATTTCGCTCATATTTTAAAGTCTAATAGTTGTCTATAACTCGTATATTAAATTGGTGAAAATTAATTTTTAAAAATTATTGCATTCTTGAATTTTTAAATGTCTCAGAAAGATGCGTACGTCGCATTCTTAATCGAGACGGAAATTTTAAACGCGCCTAAACTTATCTAACACGTTAATTTGCTATTTATAAATTCACAATGATTTTATCTATTCGAAATACTAATTAACCTTAACAATAAATTTAAGAAAAATCTTATTTATGGTAATTAATTAATTTAACAAAAATAATTCTCAAATTTATTGATTGACAATGGAATAAAATAAAATAATATAAATATAATAATACTAATAAATAAATAATATTATAAATACAAAACTTAACCACATTATTTTTAATTTTATTAAGATTCCAAATTTCTATTAATATAAAACCAGCAACATACAATACGCAAATGCGATATAAATTAAAAATTGACTTCCGACGAATTTCGCCGTAACACTTGTGGCAACGACACAAAAGGGAAAGGGTTAGTCACCATTGACATGAAAGGGAAAAAGGGAGAGAGAGGAGCAACGGTGGTGCCATTAGGGAGATCAAATGTCAAACTCCGATGGATTTCGCCGGAATAACATCGGCTAATAAAAATTCGGCCATATTTGGCCATCCTATGGTGCGGCAAGGGAGAAAAAATGGAAAAGGGGGCGGCACTGCAGTGGAGTGCACCGATTTTGACTTTCTCGGTGGACTTTTGATGGTTGCTGGCGGTTTGGGCTAGTGGAGGCGCGACTGGCACCGTCCATTATGACGAATCCGGCGATTTTGATCGGTTTTTCGATGAGATTTGATTTGGGGGAGGGCGTCGACGGATGGTGGCTCCATTGGAAGCCCGCCAGCCATTAATTCCATCGTGGCAACAGCGGAAAAGGGTGGCGCAGGAGAGAGGGTAGTCGCTGGAGTTGTTGTTGTTGGTTACCGGCGATGGTTTGGCCAGTTTTCGGCGACTTATCGTCGGTAAAAACCAAAGTTTCTAATCTGCTTTTCTTTCTTCTTCTTTTTTTCACTGGTTTTTCATTATTTGTTGTATTGTGTATAGTGTGTGAACTGACAAGAAATGTTAGGTGTGTTTTGAGTGTTTGTGTGGATGCATACATATATGATTTTTATGCTCGATGCATGAATTTTTCAAGTGGGAATGTGTTGGTATATGACGATGTTGTGTAGAGTGTGTATGTGTTGCTACGTCTATTTTTCTTGACTCAATACAGTAAATAAAATACATTACATATTAAATTATAGAATCATTAACATAAATTTGGACATGATTTGATTTACTATAAAAGTCATATAAAAAATAATACAATATCGAACAAAACCTGTTGATATTTTAACTTGAGATGAAAATTACAATATCTATCACCGAAAAAACTCAAACGAAATCCAAACTTCGAACTCAAGTCCTCCCTCTTCTCTTTTCTTTTTCTCCTTATTTCTTCTACTGCTTCTTTTTTGTGTCTGTCTCTGTATTTTTTTTTTGTATTGTCTGTTCTGATTTTTTTCTGATACAGTACAGATGTAGATAGAATATTCATAGTTTTTTATCTGGGGTGAAAATTCTTAAATAGAGGAAATTAAGGGAAACAGTTGGAATCAGGTGAGGGGAGGAAAATTTTGAATTTTAAATCGTTTTTAAAAAAATTATTTATTTTTTATAGAAAATAATAATAACAAATAAAAATAATATACAAATAAATAAACATAATAATAACTAATTAATTTTTATATTTAAAAAATAAAATAAAAGTTTATTAATAATAAAAAATTAAGATAATACTAAAACTACTAACTTATTTATTAGAAAAAAAAATATTAGTTTTTATTTTTTAAAAAATTAGAATAAAAATAAAATAGAATATCCTATAATTAACTTTATTTTAGTTATTTATTTTTTAACTAAAAATGTATTAAAATGAAATAAGAGTTAAAATAATATTGGACTAAATATAAATATTTAATATCGAAAAATATGTATATATTAAACTCGGGGAGGGTCAAAATCACGTGTCTATATTTTGCCCCTCTTTGTTTGAAATTTCGAAGAGTTGTAGACAAAGAGATAATTTTTGACCCTCCAATTATTCAAAAAGTGAAGATAAAATAAAATAAAATAAAAGATGTGATCGAGTCCTGATTTTGGACCACCTACATATCCCAGGTTATAAGAGAATCAGGTCATGTATAGTTCAATGGTAAAAGGTGAGAGAAAGAGTTAAAGGTCGAGTGAGGTTCTGTCAAGTTTCCGATTCACGACTTCTGTTTTTTACATCCAAATGACTAACAAAAATAAAAAATAAAAAATACAAATGAAAGATGCAATTTCTCTAGAATCTTGATTTGAATCTTCATGACTTGAACTTGAAAATTCACTCTATTCTTCAGGTGGGCTCCTGACTTATTTTTTTCTCTTCACCCTGTTCTTCAGGCAGGCTCCTGATTTGTTACTTCTTCATCCTGTTCTTCAGGCGGGCTCCTGACTTGTTATTACTTTTTCACCCTGTTCTTTAGTCGGGCTCCTGACTTGCTATTTCTTCTCCCTGTTCTTCAACGGGCTCCAGGACTTACTTTTCCTTCACCCTGTTCTTCAGGCGGGCTCCTGGACTTTTTTTTTCTTCACTTGTTCTTCAGGCGGACTCTTGGACTTCTTTTTCTTCACTCTGTTCTTCAGGCGAGCTCCTGAAATCACATCAAAACTAAAAAGAAAATTATCCCAAACAAAAATTATTATAAAGAGATATTCCATTTTCTAGAAAATTAAAGTTCCAAACAACAGAAATTAAATTTTTGCCCCAGTTTATCGTTTGAGAACTTTTGTGAAAGTCATATCATAACTACTTGAAAACCCCGAACAAAGAAATGCATATTCTATGGGTTAATTGAAATGATTTGGCTAGAAAGTGCATTTTCTAGAAGTCAAAAGGAATGACTTGAATAGAAAGTACATTTCCTAGGAATCAAGGGGAATGACTCGACCGGGAAGTAAATCTTCTAGGAATCAAGGGGGATGACTCGAACAGGAAGTACATCTTCTAGGAATCAAGGGGATTGACTCGACCAGGAGGTATATCTTCTAGGAATCAAAGGGAATGACTCGACTAAGAGGTACATCTTATACGAATCAAGGGGAATGACTCGACTAAAAGGTACGTCTTATAGGAATCAAGGGGAATGACTCGACTAAAAGGTACGTCTTATAGGAATCAAGGGGAATGACTCGACCATGAAGTACACCTTCTAGGAATCAAGGAGATTGACTCGACCGGGAGGTACATCTTTTAGGAATCAAAGGGAATGACTCGCCGAAGAGGTACATATTATAGGAATCAAGGGGAATGACTCGACTAAAAGGTACGTTTTATAGGAATCAAGAGGAATGACTCAACTAAAAGGTACGTCTTATAGGAATCAAGGGGAATAACTTGACTAAAAAGGTACGTCTTATATGAATCAAAGGAATGATTAGAATAAAAGGTACGTCCTCTAGAAATCAAGGGGAATGACTCGACTAAAAGGTACGTCTTCTAGGAATCAAAGGGAATGACTTGACTAAAAGGTATGTCTTATAGGAATCAAGGGAAATGACTCGACTTAAAGGTACATCTTATAAGAATCAAGGGAATGAATCGACTAAAAGGTACGTCTGATAGGAATCAAGGGAATGACTCGACTAAAAGGTTCGTCTTATAGGAATCAAGAGGAATTACTTAACCAAAAGGTACGTCTTATAGGAATCAAGGGGAATGACTCGACTAAAAGGTACGTCTTATAGAAATAAAGGGGAATGAATCGACTAAAAGGTACGTCTTATAAGAATCAATGGAAATGACTCGACTAAAAGGTACGTCTTATAGGAATCAAGGAGAATGGCTCGAATAAAAGGTACGTCTTATAGGAATCAAGGGGAATGACTCAACTAAAAGGTACATCTTATAAGAATCAAGAGAAATGACTCGACTAAAAGGTACGTCTTATAGGAATCAAAAGGGAATAACCCTACTAAAAGGTACGTCTTATAGGAATCAAGGGGAATGACTCGACTAAAGGTACGTTTTATTGGAATCAAAGGGAATGACTTGACTAAAAGGTATGTCTTATAGGAATCAAGGGGAATGACTGGACTAAAAGGTATGTCTTCTAGGAGTGAAGGTTCAATTTAAGAAGTGTATCACCTAGCAAATGAAAACTGAAATCCCTGGACAAGAAAATGTGTCTCCGAGGGATATAAGATGATGAATTTTTACCATAATTTGATTATCAAACCTGTGCAGCCACATTGTTTCCTACGTTTGTAAAAGTGAGGCATTGCAGCCCTTGATATTTATACTCTGAAGTCCTTGAGTTAAAGGTAATATGTTTCTTATTTCATCAAAGAAAACTTGTGAGCTTAAAACATGGTGGCTAGTTTGTGGCTTTAGTTTTCGCGGCGACCACTCTTGCCCTCGTCACATTTAACCTTGCTTCTAACCATCAGCATATGTCATTGACTTGCTGCTTTGTTGACCCAAACTCAGATTATTAAGAGTGACTCTGAAACAAACACAGTATTTATGTTTTGCCATGTTTCTTAGATAAACCCCTTTGATCCTTAGTATTTTCATGATTTTCCAGACTTGTCTGTCGATAAAACTTTCTACATCCCTTATTTCGACATCATGTCTCTTTTATGTGTTGGATTTTTGTCTTGCTTTGTGCAATTGAAGAAGCTGGTAGCCAGTTTTGAAGGTCTTTCTCACTTGTCTTGACATAAATTTGACTCAAAATACGTGAAAGATGACAATATTGATTTTTCATTCGACGATAAAGACACAAAATAAAAAAAAAAGACAATAGACATCTCTTTTAAAAAAAATTAAAAATAAAAAATTATCTAGGTGTGACAGGTGATTCCAGTGATTATGACATGCATTTTGAATTACACGACCAAATCTACCCATACTAATCATTTTTAACTTTTACCCACTTATTAAATTTAAAATGGAATCATTCTTGAACATGCTCCCTCTAAATCACAATCCTCCTTCGGCTAGTGACACCTCAATGGGTTTTTGTCAATGAGTCAATCTCATTTTCATTTCTTTCTTAGCTTACTGTCGCCTTATGGTGCCCAAAAAGGTTTTCACCAATAAGACTCTCTCATTTTAATTCTTTTTTTTTTTTGAAGAAAAACGAGGCCCAAAGTATGAAACATCATGCACTCAAATATGTTTCGTCTTGACATTCTCAAATATTAATCAGAAGGTCTTTCTTTGGTTGTAACTTGGCTTTTGGAAAGGGTTAGAAAGAAAGGACGACATTAGGCTAAAAAATATACATGATATCAGGTGAGATTTACAACTTTTGGAATTGACTCATAAAGAAAATAACTTTTGCCCCAGTTTTATTTCATACTGGGTAACATAGATTTTTATTTGGTTAGACTGAACCCCAGAGTAGAGCTGCCTACGTATCTTGTCATAGCAAGAATCATGTCAAACGTAGTTCAGGTAACTTGTTCTTTTGCTTGATTCTGTTTTTTCAGTTGTTATTGACTCTTTTTCTCTTTTCTTTCTTTTTGCCACATTTTTCTTCACTTTTTTAACTTTTCTGACTCTAGTCTTTTGCTCGACACTTTTCTTTCGAGCTTTGTTGACTCTATCTTGATTCCAAAAGAGGAGTATAAAAGAAAATAACACTAAAGCTCAAATGAGGTAAACAAAGGATGACATAATATTTGGATAGCAGAATAAAATGCCTTTGTCATATCAATCCTTGAAAATGCAAGTACATAACATGTACTATGAAAGTGGGAGATGAAGATCATGTGTGACACTTTAACAATACTAACTTTAACTGAGCATGTGTGTCACTTCTTCTTTTACACTTGTCAAACCTACAACTCCACTTTTATTGTACATCCCTCATATCGAATGACTCATGCTTTCGAGGAGCTAATTATCTTCCCGTTTCTCTTGAATAGGGATCTCACATCCATTATTTGACCTAATTGAGACATGTATTTCAATTGATGACCAAGTTATTCTTGTAAATTTTAAAATAATTGTATTAATTTTCAAAGAAGTCTTCAACATGGTCACCAAATGTTTAAACATTCTACCTATTTCTTATGTCTTTTTCTTCTAACTTTATCCCTCGAATTCAATGTTTCCTGATTAAACTGGATTTTAAGATCTGGCTGAAAATTCCGTTGGCATGTCATAACACCAGAATCAACATAAAATGTACTGTATAAAGAAAACAAACAAACAACACATATTTGAAACATAAAGGGAAAGGGACACTTTATTTAGTTGAAATAAAAGATAGAAGGGTTTGAACATAAACAACAAAGGAAAAAAATAAGATAGATCCTGAACTACAACCCAGAAATAATTCGAATAACTGAAAAAAAAAAAAAACAAACTACCAAACATCCATCCTAGCAGGGAGATGAGTAACTTCACAATTGCTGAGCTTAACATCTTAGCCACTGGTCTGCATATCAGCATGACTAAAGTTTTCCTCACTGTCAATGTTCTGCACCATAATTGATCTATCTTGAATCATCTTTTCAATTTCTCTTTTTAAATCTCAACAATCTTCAATACTATGACCCTGAGCATCAGAATGATACACACATCGTACATTAGGATCAAAATTTCTTGAACACGGATTAAGAGTGTATCCAAGGAGAGAAGTGATTATGCCCTCTTATACCAATCTTTAAAATAAACTGACATACGACTCTCCAATCGGTGTAAAGCTATCTTTCGACTTCTGCCTCATTTCATTGTTTGGCTTGGGTAAAAAATTAGGCCTAGAAGGGCTTTGGTATGTTTGTGGAGTTAGAAGATGACTCTAAGGAGTTGGTGTGTTCCATTATGGGTAAGATGGGGGTAGAACATGTGGTTGTGCATTATACATTGGATATGGAGGTGGGAGAATTGAGTATAATGGATTTTGGGAGTGATTCTGTGGAGCTTGAGCATGAACTTGGGCTTGAGCCTGAGAGCGACGAAGACGTGGTCTTCTTGACCGTGCCCGCTGTCCAACTACAATAGCAGATGCATCTTCCTCATTCTTCTTCTGTCCAACACTTCTTAAACCCT
The DNA here is from genome assembly GCA_030864215.1 of Capsicum pubescens. Classification (NCBI taxonomy): domain Eukaryota; kingdom Viridiplantae; phylum Streptophyta; class Magnoliopsida; order Solanales; family Solanaceae; genus Capsicum; species Capsicum pubescens. The sequence continues at coordinate 89,409,156 of CM061539.1, forward strand.
TTTGAATTGCTTGAGTAGTTGCTTTCAATATTGCAAAACTCACAATGTGACCAGTCTTAGTTCCATCTTCTATCATCTTCCCCATTTTAAGGACCTCAATAAATGACTTGTCTAATATAGGTAACAAATGTTGATAATATGTTTCGTCTTGCGCTTGAATAAATACCTCCACTATCTTACTTTTTTTCATTGGCGGTTTCACCCTAGCAGCTTGTTCACGCCATCTAATCGCATATTCTCTGAAACTTTCAGTGTTCTTTTTCTTCATATTAGTCAGGGATTTCTCATCAGGAATCAACTTTATATTGTATTAGAATTGTTGCACGAATTCATTAGCGAGGTCATCCCAACTATTTCACTTATCGATGTCCTGATCCACAAACCACTCTGAGGCTAGACTCGAAAGGCTCTCACCGAAATAAGCCATGAGTAATTCTTCTTTACCTCTGGCACCTCTTAATTGGTTACAATAATGCCTCAAGTATGCCACTGGATCACCGTGCCCTTCGTACTTGTCAAACTTTGACATTTTGAACCCTAGTGGCAAATGAACGTCAGGAAATATACATAGACCTTTGTATGAAACACTTTTTGGTCCTCCTAATCCTTGCATATTTCTATACTCTGCTCTAAGCGTCTCACTTTCCTGGTCATCTCTTCCTGTTCTTTACTTTTAACAATCTTCTCAATCACGATATATGAATCGTGTTGATGAATATGATAATTTGAATTTAAGGGTTTGAAAGTCATTTCAAGAGGATACAATTGATCATGACTTGGTTCACCCATATTCTTTTGTACTGTCAATTGAGGACCCACAGTAGCTGGTGCTACATGAGTGAAAAGTGGGTTGTTTATGACAGATGGATTTGGTGGGCTCATGGTAGAAGTACCAGCAACGCCAGACACATTAGCATATGGGCTGAATTCCGGTGGGTAAAATGGATCGCCAGTTTGAGCTTGAGCGGAATTTGGATCATTCGTATTAGAAAGTCCAGGGATTGAGAAAGGCAGAGTTTGTCCATTCGACCAAGTTTGGTACATCTCCTCTATCTGTTGTTTCAATAACTTATTTTCTTCCATTGATGCTAATTTTTGCGAAATCAACTAATTTTTCTCTTTCTCACTGTTAGACCTCACACCCTCTTTGCGGGTCATCTTTTTCTTTTCTTTGAACCTTTGTTGCATGAATTGAGAAGCCAACTTAGCCACAAATCAACCACCTTAATACTATTTTAATTTTGGAGAAAACTAATGTGTCAGAGTTTAATTTTTTTTACGACCACCGAATTCATGAAGGACTGCCTACGCATCTCATTAAAGATAAGAATTAGGTGTTCGTAGTTCGTGAAATATATGTCGTACAAAACTAAGCCTCAAGACCCCTAAAGGTTCAAGGTTGTTAAGATTTATATATATATATTTTATTTTGTAAAAACTTAGCCTCACGATCTCTAAAGATTCAGGGCTATTAAGATATATGTAAAAATTGGACTTGAGAATTAGAAAAATAATTATGAAAGTAATCATATTTTCAAAATATTCCCTAATAAATCTATGAATAATTTTTCAAAAGATAGGGTCGTATCCTGAGAAGGACTTCGTACATATCCCACTAAGATGTGAAAATCAGACTCTCGTAGTTCATGAAGACCGCAAAATTATGTTACTATATATATAAAAAATTTCTTTCTTTTAAAAATAAAATTTTTCTTTGAAAAATGATTCACTAAATATAATCTCTTGCATTTCAAAGTTGCCTAAAAGCCGATCAACAATCAAATAGCCTTCCAAATAAATGTCAAAGAGCACATTGGATGCACATGTTAGTCATTATAAAGTGGGTCACCTGTCCTAAACAGACCCAACCCCTGTGCCGAGTCCCGCTAAGTCAAATGCACATGATGCAAATAAAGTGGAACCTAATAGGGATAACCAAATTCTGAGTTTCAGTTCTTCTAAGTTTAGCCTAATAGGGATATCTAGACTGACTTACCCGAGTGGACACTCGAGTCGGGGAGGGACAACTTATTCGGTAGCAGTGCTACTCCGCCTTCATTGCCGATTCGAACCCCGCCTAACATGTGTGACTATAATCCTTCACCAGGTGCCTTGACACTCCGGCTATCTAAAAAAAAGTAGAATGCATACGTTGCATTCCTTTTATCCTATTTCAGAGACTCAGAGGGGGTGCGCAAGAGAAGACAGTTTATAAATACAGTTCAACAATATCAAAGCAATAAATGAGCAACAAGTAGCATATTAAGCCAACAAACACAATATCAAAATAATTAAAGCAAGTAAAAGTCAATATTAAAAGCTCGAATTCTGGTTATCCCCGGCAGAGTCGCCAGAGATGTCACACCCTTTTTCCGCTCGAGGGTCGAGTCAAAGGATTTTTCCAATTAAAGTGACAGTTTTGAATAGGGATTAATTTATTTACAGAGTCGCCACTTGAAATTAAGTTATGGTGTTTCAAGTCACCTTTTTTAATCACTAATCAAAAGGAAATGACTCTTTTATTTTGATCTGCAAAAATAGAAGACCGGGTAAGAAATTCTATTGACCGAAGGAAAGGTATGAGGCACCCCTCGAGTCCCGTGGTTCTAGCACGGTCTCTTTTATTGACTTATTTTGACTTAAATTATTTTTGATAATTTATGTTAAGGCCTGATTTCGCTCATATTTTAATGTCTAATAGTTGTCTATAACTCGTATATTAAATTAGTGAAAATTAATTTTTAAAAATTATTGCATTCTTGAATTTTTAAACGTCTCAGAAAGATGTGTACGCCGCATTCTTAATCGAGACGAACTTTTTAAACGTGCCTAAACTTATCTAGTGTTAAAACGTTAATTTGCTATTTATAAATTCACAATGATTTTATCTATTTGAAATACTAATTAACCTTAATAATAAATTTAAGCAAAATCTTATTTATGGTGATTAATTAATTTAACAAAAATAATTCTCAAATTTATTGATTAACAATAGAATAAAATAAAATAATATAAATATAATAATAATAATAAATAAATAATACTATAAATATAAAACTTAACCACATTATTTTTAATTTTATTAAGATTTCAAATTTCTATTTATATGAAACCAACAACATACAATACGCAGATGCGATATAAATTAAACACCGACTTTCGGTGAATTTCATCGGAACAGTGGTGACGACATAAAAGGGAAAGGGTTAGTCACCAGTGACGGGAAAAGAAAAAAGGGAGAGAGGGGAGTAGCGGTGGTGTCGTTGGAGAGATCAAATGTCGAACTCCGATTAATTTCATCGGAATAACATCGGCTAATTAAAATTCGGCCAGATTTGGTCATCCTATGATGCGGCAAAGGCAAGAAAACGGAAAAGGGGGCGGCACTACAGCTGAGTGCACAGATTTTGACTTTCTCGGTGCAGTGCCGGCCAAAGTGTAAAGCTGCTGAAGCAGCTGCCTTAGGCCTCGCATTTTTGAAAGCCCCAAATTTTCCTATTAGGTGTATTATAATATTCTTTAAATAAAATATATCTATATACTTATATTTAGTGTTTTAAAGAACAAAATATAATTTTTCACTTTTTATGTTTCTTATGTAGCATGTTTTTTAAAGTTTGTTAAAAAAAAAAGATGATACCTTTATATTTTGAAAAAAAATAACTTTAAACTCTTTTTTACTTTCAATGAAATTATTTATAATTATATGAGTATCTAAGACTTGTTTTATCACATAAATTGTTCCAAGACTTGTTTTTAAAAATAAATATGCCTAGTTAAATAGTACCACATAAATTGAGACAAATAACATATGGAAATAAAATGGACATCAATTCTTATATGGGTCATAAGTGAAAATAATATTTTCTTGCCTGTTTACTAGTACAATCAACATCATCTTAATGTTAAAAAGGAAGAAGGATTTGAAACTTTAATACTGTTTTAAGAAGAAACTTTCATAATCTTTGAGCAAATAATAAAATTCTAAGTAAGAAATATGCCTTAGGAGAGATTGAATGGACTAATTTTTAGAAAGAAAAAAAAGATATTAGAATAGATTCATTAATGAAAAAATTGGTAATGACTTTACATATCAAAAGAAAATTAAAAAGAAATAGATTTCAAATGATATATATGAATTTTTTCTTGTTCTTTTTCACAAAAAATAAAAATTATAAAGGCCTCCTCATAAAATTTTACTTTAGGCCACTATATTGATTGAGCCGCCCCTGTCTCGATGGACTTTTGATGGTTGCCGGCGGTTTGGGCTAGTGGAGGCGCGACTGGCGCCGTCCATTGTGAAGAATCCGACGATTTTGGTCGGTTTTTTCGCAAGATTAGATTTGGGGAGGGCGGCGACGGATGGTGGCTCCATTGGAAGCCCGCCAGCCATTAATTCCGCCGTGGCAACAGCGGAAAAGGGCGACACAGGAGAGGGGGTAGTCGCCGGAGTTGTTGTTGTTGGTTACCGGTGATGATTTGGTCGGTCTCCGGCGACAAGTCGCCGGTAAAAACCAAAGTTTCTAATTTGCTTTTCTTTCTTCTTTCTTTTCACTGATTTTCCATTATTTGTTGTATTGTGTATAGTGTGTGAATTGGCAGAAGTGTTAGGTGTGTTTTGAGTGTTTGTGTGGATGCATACATATATAATTTTGTGCTCGATGCATGAATTTTTCAAGTGGAAATGTGCTGGTATGTGACGATGCTGTGTAGAGTGTGTATGTGTTGCTACGTCTGTTTTCCTTGATTCAATATAGTAAATAAAATACATCACATATTAAATTATGGAATCATTAACATAAATTTGGACATGATTTGATTTACTATAAAAGTCATATAATAAATAATACAAAATCGAATAAAAACATGTTGATATGTTAAGTTAAAGATGAAAATTACAATGTCGTCACCGAAAAAACTCAAACGAAATCCGAACTTCGAACTCAAGTCCTCCTTCTTCTCTTTTCTTTTTCTTCTACTGCTTATTTTTTGTGTCTGTCTCTGTGTTTTTTTTTGTCTTGTCTATTCTGATGTTTTTCTGATACAGTGCAGGTGTAGACAGAATATTCGTAGTTTTTTATCTGGGGTGGAAAATCCTTAAATAGGGAAAATTAGGAGGAACAGTTGGAATCAGATAAGGGGAGGGGAATTTTGAATTTTAATTTTTTTTTAAAAAAATTATTTACTTTTTATAGAAAATAATAATAACAAATAAAAATAATAAATAAATAAATAAAATAATAACTAATTATTTTTTATATTTAAAAAATACAATAAAATTTTATAAATAATCGAAAATTAAGATAATACTAAAACTACTAACTTATTTATTAATTTTTTTAAAATTAGAATAAAATAAAAATAGAATATCCTAAAATTAACTTTATTTTAGTTATTTATTTTTTAACTAAAAATGTATTAAAATGAAATAAGAGTTAAAATAATATCGGACTAAATATAAATATTTAATACCAGAATATATATATATATATTAAATTCAGGGAGGGTCAAAATCATATGTCTATATTTGTAGTTGTCATTTGTGGAACATTTTATTTCAACCCATATGCATAAATCTATTATGTATATGTATTGAAACAGGCACTGATGGGTTGTTTAATTTAGGTCATACACATTACAAAGATGTATATGTTATGCATCAATAGTGTTATACATAGCTAGCATGGTTATGTATATGACTCTGTTAGACAAGACGAATTATGTGTATTTCAGCACATATACATAGCAGTGTTTTGTATATGAAAGAATGTTAGGCACGTATATGATGTGTTATCTTTATTTTTTCAAGTTTTATTTCATATTGTTATGTATATTTGATGTCTGAGATGTATATTTTGCAAACCCATATGTATAAGGGTTGGGGTTCATTACTGTCATGTTTTTCAAATCTTATACGAATCTATATTTTTTGGTTTCAAATTCTTTCATACTTATGTAGTAATTTTTTTTTTATATATGTAGACTAGGTAGTAAAAATTTTCATAGAATTACACAGTAAAATTTTCTTTATACGAGTCTTTTTTTTTCGTTTTAAAATTTTTTATGTCCCTTTATTTTATAAGGTTCTTTTTTTATTGGTTCTAAAATTTTATAGGTGATTTATATGGTAAATTTCCTTTTAGAAGTATACTTTTTGAAAATTTACATAATTAAGGAATTGATTAATCACACATTAATAAGGTACAATATTGGATAATTGTTAGACTTGATTTATTTCCTTATATATTGTTTTGAAATAATTATTAAATTTAATTTATTTCTTTAAATATTGTTAAGAAAGTTAGTTATACTACATAAGATACTTATGTATATTAACATAATGAACAATTAAAATTTAGGAGGAGAAAATTTAATTTAAAAACAGAGAAAGAAGATAATTAAGAAGCAAATTAATAGAATTTATGAATATTGCCCTTTATTTAACCAATAGACATCCTTTAGTTGAAATGTAAATAGCATCATACGAATAGTGGAAAATAGCACTACTGAAAATATATAACTGAAACTACGACAGCATAACATGCTTGGGAAAAGAAGTATAGGTAAAAAAAAAAATGTTGTTACTATTTACGTTGTTTTATGTGTAGTTCCCTTTGCCTCAATCTGTTATAAGTAAATTTTAAAATAATTAATGGTGTAACCTCTAGATATTGTTTTAAGTTTTAACTGCTAAGATGTGCACATGAAATGAAAACAGTAGAATTAACTTGATCACTTCTTTTTTGTTCTTCTCGTTTTAAATGTCAGAATGAAATCAATTGCTGAACGATATAATAAAGCGAAAGACGACTATCAGCAATCACACAACCCAGTAAAAGAACTGAAGGTACGTAACATTTTAATCACCCCCACTTTTTTTTTTTTCCTGGTACTTCAGTTTTCCAACGATCAATAATCTATATTGGTTCATACTAATTTTCTGTGTGCACTCAAAAATCATCTTACTGTCACGTTAGGAATGTATCTATTGCAAACAAATCAGTTGTTTCATTGTTGCAAATTAGGCCTAAATAATGGTAAAATTCGTTTAGTATACCACCAAGGTTGTCAATATATATCAATATTTCTAGGCTATAACCATTTCTATTATCATGCCCACTAATTATTTCAAGCTAAGGTTGTGTATTGCAATTACTAATGAACAGCGTCTGATTAGTTCAAAAGTACAACATCACTACTTGTGAAGAGTACTTCTCTGCCGATGTGTTGAAATGCAAACGCTTAAACTAATATCTCTTCAAATGCCTGAAATGAATCATGCCTCCGTTCTTCATCCTCCTCCATATAGCCCAAGTAGCAACCAGGACCTTAGGGGTCGTTTGGTTGGAAAATAAATTATGATGGGATTAGTTAAACTGAAATTAGTTATCCTGTATTACTTTTTAGTAGTTGTTTGATTTGTGGTACTAAAAATAATATGTATTGCATTCTTTGTAAGAATTGATAGTTTGTTTACAAAAATATCCTTCACCATATTTAGCTTAATTATTTTCCTTCATATTAAATCATATAAAAGAAATTAAAAAGTTACGACTATATTTTTTAACTTTATTAGTTTCTTTTTCCTAAAAATATATGTTAAGAAATTTATGTTGATATTTCTTAAATATGTATGAAGCTTACTTATTTTGTTCTAAATTCTATAAAATGTTGATAATCTCATTTTTTGTCAAACAAAATTCATCATCAAAAAATGTGAAAAAGAATTACTCTTATTTTTTATTATTTAGTATCACTAATATTTGGCGAGTCAAATTGACTTTTTTAAAAAATAAATTTTCAAAGATTTTTAGCTAAATATTAAAATAATATTGTATTTAATAATTAAGCATGTATTAAGTTAGAAAGGGAATGTCAACATACTTTAATTATATGCCCATGATAAATTTGTTAGAAAAACTGAAAAACTGAAATAAGATTAATAAACATATCTACAAAATAGAAAGACTATAAATCCTTTGATCAATTTTGAATTTGATTGTATGAATAATTTTTATGATGTCACTATTATTTTTCTATGACTCATCACTTTTGTAGCATTTAATAAGCTCATATAATTGTTCAAAAATTATCAAAATGAATAAAAATTTGTAGAATAATTAAAATTCAAATTATGAGCTAGCTCGATTGAACTCATCCGTTTATGCTAGGATTATGCATACATACGTAAAGAAATTGTTAAAACACTCTTCTTCTAAAATTTAAATCTACAATTCTAATCTTGAGTTTGTCTTTGATGCTGTTAACTATGTTAATTTATAGACGTATTAATCACTAATTATGAATTAATTTACGTTTAAAATGTACGTGTATGAAATTCTTGCATGATAGTATGATTTGAACAAGTTATATATGCACATAATAACTTATATATTATCGTGATCTTTAAGTACAACAATTGAATAGTAAACCTTATTTTTTTTCAAATTTTAAACAAATATAAAGGAAAGAATTCTTATTGTTCACAATTGGGAAGGAAATTTGATCTTTAATTAAAATAATGTTTTGGCACCTGAGGGATGTAAAAAATATTCACACTACCATATATAAACACTTACCACTGTGACTTTTAAGTATATCAATGATAATCAAGAATTTGGAGGGTAATTATGTCCTTTTCTAATTTTATCTCAAAAATAAATAATGGTAGGATTGTAATCCCACTAAATGGGTGGATAACTTAGCCAGTATTATTTATTAGTCCCGTGATAAGTTATCCCGAATATTATCAATCAAACATGCATTGAAAATTTTATCCCGAGATTATTATTTTATTTCAAGATTATTTATTTTTGTACCTTACACCAAACGACCCCTAACAGTGTTGCTCTCGAACGATAAACATAAGCTTTTAATTAGAATTTCAGCCAACGAAATATAATATCCATATAAAGTCAGATACTGAAAGATTAGCTGCATTCTAGAACTAAGCACACACACAGCCAGGTGTGAATCTATTAAGGCCCGTGAGGGTGGCACGCCACCCGCAAATTTCGACAGAAACTCTCACTATATATAGGTATATATACACTAATATATTCAAATAATAAATCTGCCACCCAAAATACTAAAGTGATATCGAGTGCAAGTGGTAAGGCGTGTTTTTAGTGGCCCAAAAGTCGCGGGTTCGACCTTTGTTGGCTGTTAGTAAATTTTTTTAAAGCAACAGATTTTTTTAAAGCCATGCTTGCTACTTAGCAGGCGTAATTATGTTTTGCATAATATTATGCTAATTACAGTTCTTAATTATACAATTAATTATTATTTTTGACTTTTTTAAAAAAAAATTCTTTAGTTGTTAAAAAATATATTTTATTCTCTCTCATCCAAATTAAAGAAAATCCCTATCGCTATTATCTCAATTTTCAAATCACGATTTCACCTCTATTTCTTGACTTCTAGACACTGATTCACTTGACACCCGGAGAGTTTGGATCCTACATCCGCCCCTGCATACAGCAGTATAGGATCTCTTTACATGATCAAGTGCATCACATTATTCCATTTAAACGTACTTTGTTTGTCTTGGTCGAAAAATATGCCTGGATGTGACGGGATACATCCCTTTAATTTATTCTTTTTACTATGGATTCATTGTCGCTCTTGAAAAGATACAAGATATTACAGGAGCAGAGGTATCCCCTGATTGATTTGACCCTACTAGTAATCATGTATAGTAGTATTAAAACATGAATGCAACTTAATTAGTAGCAGAGGCAGATGTAGAGTAGTTGAATGGACAATGAGTTCAACTCAACATATTACTTTCAGTTCGATCCATAAATATATGCAGAAAACTTGATTGTGTCTATTAGGTACAGATTAAACAAGATCGTTGTAAAGTCACTGACTACTAGATTGCCTCTACTAGTTAGCAGTCTGCACATGTTATATGCTGAAATAAATTATTTAATAACATTGTAGTGGACCTAGTTCCTGATAAAAATCAATACAGCGTCTTCAGCTCCGCAAGGTAAGTGAGATTGAGCCTCTGAGAGCTTCTGAGTAACGAGTATGTGCTTTCAAGAGGGGTGTCTTTTTTATCGGTGTGGTTTCTGTAACCAGAAAGATGGAATAGGAAACTTTACATAGTGTCATGTAGCTTGATTTCGTGCGAATCTCTCACATATATTAATGAGAGAAATTACTTATATGTTAGAATCCAGAACAATATGTTCTGCAAAAATGGGTACTTAGTTGGAAGATTAGTACTGTAAGCTTGCTAATTAGAGTATCTTTACAATGCCAACAATCAGAAAATTTTGATAGTTGACTTCAGTTTTGAGTACATTTAGGTTTCAAGCAAGTGGTTTTCAACCCTGCATTACTGTGGTATAATCAGAGTCATAGCGTTAGTAGTTCAGATTGCCTGAACAGAAGTAGGATATATTCTATGCCGATGAATTAATATAAAAATCTTACGCTGTCTAGTTATGATCTAAAGTTGCACACACTAACAGTATAAGTAATTTTTACACTTAATGTATATTATCTTGCCATAGTAGATCACTTATCATTCGTTTTTGGTTACTAATAAATGTTTATTATATAGAGTTACCTTCAATTGCCTTTTAAGTGACCAGATTATAAAGAGATTTTTACACTGAAGTAAGTCCATGAACTTGAAACAACTTATGAAACTGAAACTTACATTCACAAACCTTGAGTATTCACAATTTACTTGCTAGCTTTGGCAGAAAGAGGCAGCAATATTGCAGCAACAATTACAGGAACTACAACAAACTCATAGGTATTGTGTATTATTACTCTTGGTACTTCAAGATAGTAGTCTTATTCAATCATTACACAGTATTAAAATCATAGATCATGCTATTTGATTTAAACAAAAGATACATTTCGTAGTGAAACTTTTGGAACATTAATACAATAGATATCTAATCAACTAGAAACTTCTTGCAACTGATAAACCAGACAATTTATGGGAGAACAACTCTCCGGTTTAACTATTAAGGATCTGCAGAATCTGGAGAGTCGACTAGAAATGAGCTTAAGGGGAATCCGCGTGAAAAAGGTCAGCAATCAACACGACACAATAATATGCATCTTGTATCATTGGAACTAAAACGGCCAACTAATATCCTTCGATTGGTGCAGGAGCAAATATTATGTAATGAGATTCAAGAGCTATCTTGGAAGGTATGCAAGTAACAGTAGCAACTTTCAAGTTTCATATATAATAAGTTGATCATGACTCTGTTCCTGTTTTTAACTCACACAGGGGAGTCTAATGCATCAACAAAATTCGGAACTCTTTCAAAAGGTAAATATACCTCAACAATAATATATGGATTTATGCAAAAAGAAACTTGGTTCTTAAATAGGATAAGGACTTGCCACATCAAAATTTTCACTTATTATCCATCCAAAAATACTACCTGCATTTCATGGTTACTCCAAACCAAGTAATGTAATCGTAAGATTCACAATTAAAGCGAAGTGGTAAAAGCTTCTATGCATAATATAAATGCATTCATTTACTTAGTACAAACATTTGGTGCAAGTAAAAACTCTCTTCTTGTCTCAAAAATATTCTGTGTGATCACTCAAAACGTTCTGTGAGTTCGAAGATATTCTAACCGTTTGAGGTACCGCTACTGTTGGTCTGTTAGCCATTTTATCCTGGGAGAAAAAATTTTACAACCTCGGGTACAAGGAGGGGGGTTATTTTCTTAAGGAAAATTCGTGAATTCGGACGACTTGGCTATTTTCTGTTTCATCTTAATTTCTGCAAAATAAAATACACCTCTTGGAAAGGTCATTTTGATCTTGTGTTGAGGATATTTGATATACTTCATTGTGTTCTTGTTTATACTTGAACACAAGTTGAAGTTGGTGTTGTAATATACAGATTCTGTGTACCCAAAGTACAAACGAAATAACAATCTTAAGGAAATAATTAATTTTACAGAATCTGTATAACTTTTTTTTGGAGATTAAAGCTTAGGCTTTCTACTCTGCTTGAATTTAACTAGTGATTAGAAGACATAAAATCTTTATCACAAGTTAAAGTTCACTCGGTTGACGATTTGAAGTTATAAAAACTTCATCGTTAACTAGAAACTAGAAGAAAAGTTGAAAAGTTATTTAACTTTATAAATAGTATTCTGAAAATACTAAATTTTTCTGTCTTGTGTTGACAGGAAAGATGACTAAGGAAAGTCAAATGATGGATGCGACAACGTCTGTGGGGGCAACTAATATTGCCACATCAAGTCGCACAAATGCTCCGCCAACAATGGCACCGGCGGAGAAGCCCATAAAATTTTCGGGCATTGATTTCAAGCGGTGGCAGCAAAAGATGTTCTTTTACCTCACCACTTTATGTCTGCAACGGTTTACTAGCGAAGACACTCCTGAGGTGCCCGAGGGAACCTTGGACAAAGACCGCTTCGTTATTGTAGAAGCTTGGAAACATTCGGACTTTCTTTGCAGGAATTATATTCTAAGTGGTCTCTAAGACGACCTCTACAATGTTTATAGTGGAACCAAGACATCAAAGGAACTGTGGGGGGCATTTGAACGAAAATATAAGACGATGGATGTGGGAATTAAGAAATTTCTTGTTACACGATTCCTGCACTTCAAAATGATAGATAGCAAAACTGTTGTCTCTCAAGTACAGGAGTTGCAAGTCATCATACATGATCTTCTAGCAGAAGGTATATCTTTGAAAAATACCTTAGTTGAACAAATTAAAAATGTTCTTAATACTCGCATAAACTGTTTTGTAGGTTTAATTATGAATGATGTTTTCCAAGTAGCAGTGATAGTTGAGAAGCTACCACCTTTGTGGAAAGACTTCAAAAACTACTTAAAGCATAAACGCAAGGAGATGACTGTTGGAGATCTTATTATCCGACTTCGTATTGAAGATGATAATAAAGCTGTCGAAAAAAGGTCAAAGGGAAATTCTACAATTAATGGAGCACATATTGTAGAAGATGACCAAAACAATTCCAAGAAAAGGAAGAAAGCTAAACAAGGAAGCAATTAACCCAAGAAAAAGTTCAAGGGAAAATGCTTCAACTGTGGCAAGATTGGCCACAAGTCCACAGATTGTCGTGCCCCAAAGAAAGGCAAGAAGAAGGATCAAGCAAATATGATTGAATCCAACAAAGAATGCGATGATCTGTGTGCTATGTTCTTAGAATGCAACTTGACAGGGAATCTTCGTGAATGGTGGATGGATTCTGGTGCCACCCGCCATATATGTGCCAGCAAGGAGTTATTTTTGTCATTCGCTCCGGCTCAAGTAAAAGAAATGATCTACATGACTAACTCCGCTACGGCTAAGGTAGAAGGAACAAGAAAAATTTGCTTAAAGATGACTTCCGAAAAGGTCTTGACACTTAACAATGTCTTGTATGTTTCGGAGTCACGTAGGAATTTAATTTCTGTTTCACTTCTAGACAAGAACGAATTCAAACGTGTAACCATTTCTGGAAAAATTGTAATTAGCAAAGGAGAAACGTATGTAGGAAAAGGCTATCTGACCAAAAGCCTATGTGAGATGAATGTAATGACTGTTGAAATAAATAAAAGTTCAAATTCTTCTTATTTGCTTGAGTCTTATGATTTATGGCATGAACGTTTAGGCCATGTTAATTACAAAACGTTACGAAAACTGATTAACTTAGAAGTTTTGCCAAACTTTGAGTGCAATAAATCAAAGTATCAAATGTGTGTGGAATCGAAGTATGCAAAGCATCCTTATAAGACTTAATACACACTGTCATCTGTGATATGAAGTCAACATTATCACGTGGTGGGAAAAAATATTTCATAACTTTTATTGACGATTGCACTAGATATTGTTATGTCTACTTGCTAAATAGTAAGGATAAAGCAATAGATGCATTTAGGCAATATAAAACTGAAGTTGAAAATCAGTTAGACAAAAAGATCAAAATGATAAGAAGTGATAGGAACGGAGAATATGAATCCCCCTTTGCGCAAATATGTGTAGAGAATGGAATAATCCATCAAACTAAGGCCCCATATTCACCTCAATCTAATGGAATTGAGGAAAGAAAAAACCAAACTTTGAAGGAAATGATGAATACCTTACTTATAAGTTCTGGTTTACCACAAAAATTATGGGGGGAGGCTATCCTTACGGCCAATCGTATACTCAACAGAGTTCCCCATAGTAAGACACAATCAATTCCTTACGAAAAATAAAAAGGAAGAAAACCCAACTTAAAATATTTCAAAGTGTGGGGGTGTCTAGCGAAGGTTCAAGTTCCTATACCTAAAAGGGTTAAGATAGCACCTAAAACGGTGGACTGCGTGTTCATAGGATATGCTAAAAGTAGTAAAGCATGTTGATTTTGGTTCATAAATCCGAACATTCGGATATTAATGAAAATACGGTAATTGAATCAGACAATGCTGAATTCTTTGAAAACATTTACCCGTATAAAATTAGACATGAACAGTCTAGTGGGGGATCTAAACGACCTCGAGATGAACCAAGTGAGAATGTACATAATAAAGAAAATCCAAGACGTACTACACGTCAAAGAACGTCAACTTCGTTTGGATCGAATTTTGTAACATTTCTCTTAGAAAATGAGCCTCAAACATTTAAAGAAGCGATGTCGTCGTCAGACTCATCCTTTTGGAAAGAGGCAGTCAATAGTGAGATAGATTCAATCTTAAAAAACCATACATGAGAATTGGTTGACCTTCCTCCCGAAAATAAACCGTTAGGTTCTAAATGGATCTTAAAAAAAAATGAAGGCGGATGGTACTATTGAAAAATACAAGGTAAGACTTGTAGTAAAAGGCTTCAAACAGAAGGAAGGTCTTGATTACTTTGATACATACTCGCCAGTAACAAGAATAACCTCGATTCGAATGTTAAGTGCCGTGGCGGCGGTATATGATCTTCAAATCCATCAAATGGATGTGAAGACCGCATTCCTAAATGGAGATTTGGAGAAAGAAATATGCATGGAACAACCTGAGGGTTTTGTGGTTCTAGGAAAAGAAAATAAGGTGTGTAAACTTGTTAAGTCACTTTATGGACTAAAACAAACACCTAAGCAATGGCATGCAAAGTTTGACCAAACCATGTTGGCAAACGGATTCAAGATAAATGAATGTGACAAATGTGTATATATTAAAGACACACCAAATCACCAAGTCATTGTTTGTTTATATGTGGATGATATGTTGATCATCAACAGAGATATTTGTGACATAAATGCAACCAAACGAATGCTCGAGAACAAGTTTGATATGAAAGACCTTGGAGTTGCAGATGTGATCTTAGGAATAAGAATCCATCGAACTCCACAAGGGTTAGCATTGTCACAGTCTCATTATATCAAAAAAGTACTTGACAAGTTCAAGGATATGGAATTCAATATTGCCAAGACTCCATTGGATGTGAACTTTGCACTTCGAAAGAATGAAGGTGAAAGTGACTGACAATTGATGTACGCAAGAGTATTGGGATGTTTAATGTATATAATGAATTGTACATGACCAGACATAGCATGTGCAATTAGTAAATTGAGTCGGTACACGAGTAATCCCAACAAAACTCATTGGATGGCAATTAAAAGAGTTTTGGGGTATCTTAAATACACTCAAAACTATGCTTTGCATTATAATAAATATCCTGCGGTACTTGAAGGATATAGTGATGCAAATTGGATCACCAGATCGAACGAAGTAAAATTCACAAATGGATATGTATTTACTATCGGTGGAGGAGCAGTCTCTTAGAAATCATCCAAACAGACTTGTATTGCTCGCTCTACAATGGAATCTGAATTTATCGCATTGGATAAAGCCGGTGAAGAAGCAGAACGGATCCAAAATTTCTTAGAAGATATTCCTTATTGTCCCAAGTTAGTGGCACCAGTATGTATACACTGTGATAGCCAAGCGAAAATAGGTAGGGCAGAGAGCATGATGTACAACGGTAAATCTAGTCACATACGACGAAGACACAATACCGTTAGGGAACTTCTCTCTAGTGAAATTATCACTGTAGACTATGTAAAGTCAAAGGATAATATGTCGAATCCACTTACAAAAGGCCTATCTAGAGAAGGAGTTGAACGGACATCCAAGGAAATGGGTTTAAGGCCTAGGACAAGTCAGCACGGCGGTAACTCTACCTAGCAGACTGGAGATCCCAAGAGCTAGGTTTAAGGAGATCAAACAAAGTTGTTTCTGGCAGGTTCAACATTGTCAACTACCCAATCCATTCTCATAATGTAGACAATGTATAGTAAAAACAAGGATAAGACTTAAGGTTAAAAGTATTTAATGATTATCTAAATTTGGTATATTTGACCATACAGTTTTAATCTACAGGATTGAACGTTTAGAAATCACTTATGTGAGGGAGAAGTGGAAGCCGCTTCAAAGAGAATGTTAGTAAAGGCATATTCTCTAAGCTCTCATGAAACCGGAACGTGTTCATGGCTGAAAAGAACAAAACCATGAGAACCATAAATGTTAAAAGGCTGGTTGTGTGACATGTATTGTCTAGGTGTACATTAAATCTCGACGGTTCAAAGATATAAAAACTACCGATTAATCGAGTGCATCCGATGTATGTTCACTACGGAAAGTTCAAAGGAAAACCCACTTATCCAGATGCAATCAGTCTTTTCTTGATGATCACATACTTGTCCGTAAAACTTTTATGAAAAATACCTATTCCCCATTCATGTGGGGGATTGTTGGGTTCAAAGTGTGTATGAAGTGTGAATGGAAAATGGAAAATGGTGGAGGAAAGGAGACATCCAATTTAGAAAGTGTACTCCAAATTGGAAAGTTCACTAATTCTCCCACATTGATGGGAGAAGAGAACTTTGAATTGTTTATAATAAGAACACTTACTCCACATGGTAAGTGAGGCAAGAAATAAGAGATGACTCGTGTCGTCGTCGTCACTTGCTCGGCTTCGGATTTGGATTTGGCAAATGATTGATGAGATCTATCTTTTTGGAAAAAGTTTATTTGACGGGAATAAAGAAATCCAGACAAAAATCTAATCCAAAAATACAAAAAATGCAGTAAAATATTTTCTGGTTTTGGTACTCCATTTATACATGCATTCAGAAGTTTGAACTGATGCGATATTTCATCAAACTAGTGCCACTGTTTCGGTGAACTGATGCACTATTTCAGTAAACTGATGCACTGCTTTAGAACTAATGCATTATTTCAATGAACTGACACACTTATTCACGAAGTGGCATGCCTGTTCAGAACAGTCACATTGTTTGGACGAATGGACATAAATTTTCAGAAAAGGTTATACCTTTTAGATGAACCTTTGCCTCTTTTCAGAAGAGGTATGTTGTGGCTATATAAACCTGGTTTCTTCCACAGGTTTAGTACGAAAATTTTCAGATTAAAAACTCTCTTCTTGTCTCAAAAATATTCTGTGTGATCACTCAAAACGTTCTGTGAGTTCAAAGATATTCCAACCGTTTAAGGTACCGCTACTGTTGGTCTGTTAGCCATTTTATCCTGGGAGGAAAAATTTCACAATTTCGGGTACAGTGAGGGGGATTCTTTCCTTAAGAAAAATCCGTGAATTCGGACGACTTGACTATTTTCTGTTTCATCTTAATTTCTGCAAAAAAAAATACACCTCTTGGAAAGGTCATTTTGATCTTGTGTTGAGGGTATTTGATATACTTCATTGTGTTCTTGTTTAAACTTGAACTCAAGTTGAAGTTGGTGTTGTAATATACAGATTCTGTGTACCCGAAGTACAAATGAAATAACAACAACACACTGAAGGATCCACGTAGGCACACGTGCGTGCCACGTATGTGCCACATAGACACTAAGGTTGTCAAGTATACAATTTTAATTAGTTCAGGGGTTAATAGGACCCTCCTAAAATTCGGATGTGTCCCAGCCTTTTCGCGTATTGTTCAAGGTGAAAATAGAGCATTTTCCCTATATTATACTTTCTTTATTTTATTTTCCTTGATCCAAGTTGGTTTGACATTATGCTCAAGAAAGTATTTATTAGATGTTTATTTTAGGGTAAATTATAGGAGTACTTATTAGTTATGCTTTGGAAATTTAAATTTGACTATTGATGCTTTGTGAGTTAGTTAAAAATAAAGGTAGTATTGACATAAAATGATAAATTTCTCTGGATTTAATAAAATAGTCAAATAAAAAAAATATTCTTAGTATAAGGACTAACTAAAATGAAAAAGCAAGTAAATATCCGTACAGATCAATTCTAAATATTGCATGTATAGCATCTTATTTCAATTCAAATTAATAAACATCATTACATTGAAAGACTAACTAGTAATCTTATTTTTTGAAAGACAAGAACATCATTAAATTGAGATGTGCTTGAAATGAAATGAAATGAAATGACTTGAAAGTCATTTAGGTAAAACTTGGTGTAAAAGTGACTACTGAATAATGTGGCCAAAACAACCACTGTTTTGATCTTATTTTGTCGGTTATAATTGCTCCAACAAATTTTTATGATTTAGCCGGCAAATCATCTCTTGAAGAACAAAATTTATTTGACCTCTAAATTTATTAAAACAAGATTTAAAAAAAAAAAACTAAAAATTACACAAATACACAACTTATATTTTCACTATTACAAAAAATCTAACTCCCTAAACATATTACAAAAATTCCAACATCTACACAGAATGTTATGTATAGGTCGGCTATGTTATGTATATTAATAGGAAGAGAGAGTAAAGCAATTAA
Organism: Capsicum pubescens; assembly: GCA_030864215.1. NCBI lineage: Eukaryota > Viridiplantae > Streptophyta > Magnoliopsida > Solanales > Solanaceae > Capsicum > Capsicum pubescens. The sequence continues at coordinate 89,427,924 of CM061539.1, forward strand.
AAAAATGGAAGAGAGTATAATTATTTTCAAAAAGGTTGGTATTTATGCTATTTATACAAAAAAAAAAAAACTAGGGCTAGGGAAAGGGAAACGAAGAGGGCCCTACAAGGTGAAAATGTGGCAGATATTTTAGTCACAAATCATAACTTGTGATGAATTTGTGACGGAGAAATGTGCATCTCAGAACCCGGAGTCATAAATTAATTGAGATAGATTTAAATTTCGTCACAATATTATTATGATGTAACTGAGACAGATCGTCCGTCACAATATAAATTCTTATATTTGGCTTAAATTCAGTCACAAATTTGTAACAGATTTTTGACAAAATATTACGTCATAAAATTGTGATAGAATAATTTTTGTAACAAATTTCTAAATCTAGTGACAACTATTGTGACAATATATTTCATTACAAATTATTTGTGATAAACTAATTTAGTCACAATATGACTCTCTTACCTATATTAGTAACAATTTTAGGATAGATTGTGACAAATTAAATCTATCACAAATTTTATTTAAATTTTTAATTTTAATAAATAATAATTATGAAATAATATATTATATATAGAGAGAGAGAGTAAAAAATTAAAAATAATTAACCGTCATAACAAAACAAACATAATACATGATTTATAATAACAAAAAGATTGAAGTTAATTAGACATGCAAAATCACAACTTCAATAAGCAAAAGTATACCAATGTTTAAAATTTAAAGCATATAACTACCCAAAAAAGTGTGACAATGTTAAGATCGACACTTCAAGTAATTAAAGTCTCATAATATCAAACACTTAAGTCTTAGATGAGTCTATTAGGATGAGTAGGATTAGTAAATGAGCGAGAAGATAATGTCATATCGCTCATTATGCGAGACCATTGCTCCTCCATAGATTTGAATCGATCATCACTTTGTTGCCTCAAACGGAAAACCTCTTTCTCTACTCGTTGTTGCACCTCCGCCTCTACACACTCGTGAAAAACTCTCTATTGATTTTCTCTCATTTACGACACCTCTTTTTCAAGTATTTTGATGCGTTCTTCGGCAACATGATCGGACAGTAAATTTGCCGAATTGACAGAATTTTGATCTTTATACAAGGTTGAAGCTCGAGAGCTCAATCCATACACACATCATTTTTTTGCTCCACCCGCAACATCAAAGTACATGCGATATATATCGAGTTCTTGATCTTCTGATGAATCATCTGAGGAGGCCAAAAGAGCAGTAGCTATGACGACCTCCATTTTATCCTAAAAATTACAAATAATCAGCCACTAAATATTTAACTTGCAATCTAATTAATTTTCTCATCCAGTCGTGGTACTAGAGCAATGTTACCCCTGGATTCAATCTTTAATGGTGCTATTAATATGAAGTATATCAGCAAGTCACGTAATTAAAAGCACTATCATGTTCATTTAGAGATATCAAAACTGACCAAAAACTGTATGAAAACAAACAAATAGTAGTAGGCAAATACACTATTGTGCAGCTGTACAGTAAAACATCTAACATTTTTGACTCTATAGTTACATCAAACAATTAAGACGATACACAGTTTGTTCCTAATATTTGGTAGCAAAAATACAATCCCACATGTACAAGCCAGAAGCATAAGACTAGACAACAATCTCAGTTAAGAACAACAACAACAATAACAATAACATACCAAGTATAATCCCACAAAATGGGGTATAGGAAGGATAAAGTGTACGCAGACGTTACCCCCCTACCTCAGAGATAGAAAGACATTTCTAATAGACCCTCGGCTCAACGACAATTCATTTAAAGACAGCAATCAGTAACATGTATATCCTACCACATTTCTAAAATTTTACACAAGCTACGTGCTCCTTTCGTTTCAAGCGAGTCAATTTCGCGATGAAAACAACAATTGTTAAACTAAGAGAGCAAGAAAATGTTATCCTCCCCACCTACACATTAGAGAGTATCATCCAAATAAAACACAATGCAATAAACAAAAGCAAGCAACTTTACAAGATTTTTTCACAACAGAACACACAACAAAGTTGAAAACATACCCATCAAATCATTTTGATCACAGAATCAAAAGAGTGGACTTTACAAGAAACCTCTTTTAAGTTATTTTTCAAGAAAATATGAGCTAAAAGAGAAAATATGAAAAGACCAAAATGTTCAAAATGAAAGAGAAATAATGGTAATGCAGATACCACTTCAGCAAAAAAAATAGATTATTTTTATCTTTTACCAAGATATAGTAGGAACAAGGAAAACACAATAGAGTAAAATAACAAACAACTTTTATAAGATTTTTCCACAACCAAAGATGAAAAAAATATATAATAAAACACAACAAAGTAGAAAAATACCCATCAAATCACTTGAAGATATAACAAAGAACTTACAAGAAACCTCTTAGGAATTCCAGTTCACAGCTCAACCCATTTAATCTTTTCAGTTCTTTTTCAAAAAAATATGAGCAAAAAAGAGAAAAGATAAAGGAAAATCAAGAATGTATATTGCAAAAGAAGAGAGTAAAAAGAAGCAGAAGAAGAGAGATGTTACACAGAGGGGAATGTGTAGCACGCTAAGGTATGGCCCCTTCACACACAGTAACACACTCACTGTGTGTATAATGTATAGTTAGGGAGGGGGTGACGTGTTTAGAGAATGTGATGACGAAGAAAGCAATGGCGTCTTTAACCAGAAAGGTTATTTGTACATACACACGCACTATTATGCACTAGTAATTTCAATTAACATATATACATCCAAATAAAACTAAGACATATATACAGACACCTAAGACAAGGACATTACTTAGATGATATTATGACAATACGGTGGATTTTAAGTTAAATGCAGGTAAACTAGTAGATACTTTACTTAGAATTAATAACATACACTACTAAAAAAATAGGAAAATCGACCACATGTGGTTGATTTTTCTGCATTTCCGACCACAAAACCGACCAAAATGCGTGGTCGGTAAAATTCTGATAGTTTTTTTAAAACCGACCACGTGTGATTGATTTTTTTGAAAATATATATATATATTTTTAAAACTCATTATTATTTTTTTATAAAAGCAAAAAAAAATTTAAATTTTTTTTTTTTTCACAAGTGCTTGGTTTCTTTAAAATTTTCCAGAAAACCGATCACATATAGTCGGTTTTTCCGGATTTTTTTTTTTAAAACAAAAAAAAAAACAGCCAAACAAATAAAACAACCAGCATACAATACAACAACAACAACATACCAAGTGTATTCCCACACAACTAACATGCAATACAAGTTTTAAAACATACAAAAGTGTAAAAACTACAACAAAATGTCCAAATCCAAACTACAACACATACAAAAGTCAAAAAATTATCATTCATCGTCATCGTCATCGTCTTCGTCTTCCGCATCCTCAGCCGCACACGCAGGATCTGATTTCTCATCTGTGCTTATATCATCCAGTGGGCCTAGACTTTTTGCATCCCGAACTGCATCACCAGGACATGGAGGAAGAATCCTTGCAGATTGAATAAAAGAGTTGAACTGCTCCTGCAACATCCTGATTTGTGATGTTGTTTCCTCCTCCTCCTTCTATGTCCCCTCTCTCTCTCTGCAATAAGTCTTCAGTGAGTTTAGGAACCATATGTTTTAGTGATTCAATGGTTTCTCTTTCAACTGATAAGGTATAGGATGTAGGGCCGGACGAAGACCTAAAATTCTTGCCAAAATAATTTTTGTGGTATCTGTAGAAATGGCCTCTAACTGCAGGACCCACAGTTTCTTGCCATAACTCCTCCTCTACATGTTCAGGTATTGGGTCACCCTGACTTTCAGGAGATTGAGTACTACGATACTCACTAACGAGTTGCCTATATTTGTCCTATATTCAAAGTAAAGTTAAAATTAATAGTAAAAAAATATTAAAGTATTTGTACTTGAATAATATCAACTTTGAGAAAAAAAATCATAAATTTAAAATTTGATTCTTACATGAGCAGCTTTTGCACGAGGCTCAACCCAGACATCTTCATCAGTCGGGTTCTTTTTCTTCTTCACATACGTCTCCTCGAATAGCTCATCGTGTGTTATCTTCCTACCCTTTTATTTTTCCTGCATATGAAAATATTATTAATCTTCAAATAATTAAAAATTTAAATAGAAATAAATAATTAAAACTATAAAAGTTACATATCATTTTTTCCTCCACAACAATCATACTAACTGCACCCGCAATATGTAGAGAGCCATCTTTGGATGATGCTCGGGCTTTCTTTCCTTTGTCTCTCAACAATTAGTATTCTTCGCTATTCCAATAGCGAATATACTGTTTCTATATGGGTTCGAGTATAAACCCTGGTCATACCATGTTGGTTCTAGCATAATCTAACAGACCGTTAAATCTGGATCTAGCTCTTCTATAAAAATTCTTCTTATAGCACATTCATTTGCTTCATCCCACCAGTAATATTTCTACAATAAAAATAAAAATATAATATTCAATCTTTTATTCTAACAATATGTTAAGTAGTCGATAAGTTAAATCCTTACCTGAAATTCTTTAAACATCTTTTCTCTGTCATTTTCTGGAACCTTTTGCCAACTGGTCCAGTAGTCATTGAAGTACCGACAAATGCATTTACTCGCAATTTTTTCAACTTCAGCATCCGGCTTAAACCTACAACACAAGATCAAACAGTAATTTCATAAATCATAATAATATAGTAAATAAAAAATAAATAATGTTATTATATTTAGAAATCTTATCCTATTCCATATGAAATAAAATAACACCTCCGATAATCATCTCTATATTCGGGCTGCGGAGAAAATGCTGGTGGATGCACTAGCGTGGGCGGATCTGAAGCACCGGATGGAGTGCCTCCAAGATGAAGATCCGACAACCCAATAGATCCAGCAGAATCACTGTGAGAACGTGGATGACTGCTACAGGAGGGTACTAACGATGGTAGATGTCCGGATATGCCAGCGGTCTTTCGATAGTACTGTGATGGCGGTGGCACGGTGATAGAAGCAGAATGAGTCGGTGTAGACCCATGAAGTGGCCCCACATGTATAGAAATAGGAACCGAATGCTGAGACGACCTAGAATATGAGGGTCGGGCTGGCGCGTCAGCAAACCGACCCTCAAATATATGAATACCTGTCGGTCGTCTATAAGGCGGGGGTTGTTTTTTCTTTTTTATTTTTGTAGGATCAACTTTTTTCTTAGTTTTGTCACCTCTACCTGACATCTAAATTATGTAAAGTTAACAAGTAGTTAGTTCCTACAAAATGAATATATAAGAAAACATTCCAAGTAACTAATTTCAAGTTAGTAATTCACATTTCAAATCGCTCCAACAACACTAGATAGACAAGAATATTTCTATTACTATTTAAATTATGGAAAAATGAAAACAACAATCTTACACAGATTATTACATATCAATCATAAATAAGAAACATAAAGGTAAATATATAGTACAAAGCATAAAGACATCAATACATAATAAATACAACCTACATAAACTAATCCTCCTCTCCTAAAGATTCTCCACTAAACTATTCACCCTCTTCGGAAGTTTCCTCATCTCCTACCCACTCAGCCTCTTCTTTTGCAATATTAATTTTTTCAAATATATTTTTCGGGTGATTCAAACTATCCACTAAGTCAATGTCCACTAGTTGGTGATCAATCTGTATTTCATTTTGATACGCGGTCTCCAACACATTCTCAACGTCCACCCATCCTATAGGATTTGTTTTGATTACAGCCCACCAATCAGACTTGTCACTGCGCAACGTATAAAGAGCATAATACACTTGTTTAGCATTTTGCGCTAGAACAAATGGATCGTAAACAGGATACGACCTATTGTATTTCACTTCAATGTTGTTATGCTGCTTATGTACTCTTGTGCCTCTTGTTCTTGGATCAAACCATTTACATCGAGAGAGGATAATTTTTTTTATTGGAAACCAGCATACTCCAGTTCTAAGATCTCGTGTATGATGCCAAAGTAATCAATATCATCATCATCCTTAACCCAAACACCACTATTGTTTGTTTTCCTTGTTCGGAAGTGTTATTCAGTGGAAAATTTAAATCCACTTACTGTGTAATGGGACATTGCATGAGCTTCAACCGGTCCAAAGAAATATCTCTCAAGAACTGATCGTATGCGGCTGCATTTGGTGATTGATGTACCTAAAACTATTATACATATATATATATATATATATATGTTAGTTGAGGAATGTGTAAGTGTTTAAAATTTGTAGAAATATTAATACACTTACGAATCTCATATGTAAACCATGTTGTAAAGGATGCATACATTTGATTTTTGTGGAATTGAGTCTTAAATGAACTGAAGATCCAACATGCAAAACACAATTAGTTTCCTTAAGGAAATGATTAAATAAATAAGATATGTTAAATTTTTAATCTCCTTACTTCAAAAAGGGCTCAACTTCTGAGCAATTCATCAAGACATACAAAGTTGCTGATTTATGCTCTGTGGGAGTGAGTCAGCAAAATATGATCTTTTTAGCCTTAAAACCAGATTGATTGAAAATTGATATCGGTTGCAAATGAGGCTCATTCTCATCGTCCTGATGATGATTTGGTCTATTTCTTAAACAAGCAACTTCATCACAAAAGTAGTATGAATAAAACTGAGATGATTCTCTTGCAAGATAAGCCTCAACTATAGAGCCTTCTACCCTATGTTTGTTTTTGGGACCCCTTTTCAATTTTTCAATTGCCCTGCATAATCTTAAGATTAGATGTTTACTATATTAAAAAAGGATATGTATTAATTTAAATATATTGCAATTGCTTACCGTTCGAATGGATACATCCATCTAGTTTGAACTGGACCGCCTAGCCGAGCTTCGTGCACAAGGTAAATGGAAAGATGTTCCATCACATCGAAGAACGCTGGCGGAAAAATCTTCTCCAACTTGTTGGTGATAACAACAATATTACTTTTCATTCGCGCCAGATTTTCTTCTTTTAATATGGTGGCACATAAGTCTTTGAAAAACAAACTAATCTCTGCTATTGATTTTCATATGTTTTCGGGTAAACTAATAAAAGCAATTGAAAGTAATTGTTTCATGAAAATATGACAATCATGGCTTTTCATTTCATGCAAGATTCCTTATGTCATATCAATCCTCTTTCCCAAATTTAAGGCATATCCATCGGGCATCTTCAAACCTTGGACCCACTTACATATTTGACGTTTTTGGTCCAACTTGAATGTAAAACTAGCCTTGGGCTTAAGAACATTTCCATTGGGCCCCTCCTGTAAGTGTAATTCTCTGCGCTTGCAATATTCTGACAAGGCAAGTCTGGCCTTAGGATTATTCTTTGTCTTGCCGGTGACATCCATAACTGTGTTGAACAAGTTGTCAAAATAGTTCTTCTCCGTATACATGACATCAATATTATTTCTAAGTAAATTATCTGGCCAATATTCTAACTCCTAAAATATACTTTGCTTAGTCCAGTTATGCGAAACGCCATATCCATCAAGCCTATACAATAGTTCCTCGCTGACTTTAGGCAAATCCTGAACTATCTCCCAGATGTCATGACCAGATAGCCTTGGAGGTGGACCATCATGTTCTATTACTTCTGAATGCATTCTAGAGTCTCCTAAATTCATGATCATGTGGCAAGAAATAATGATGACAATCAAACCATGATTTTTTCCTACCATGTCTCAAGGTGAAAGATTTTGTTTTTTCCATGCAGTATGGACAAGCCAACTTTCCAGTTGTCATCCACCCAGACAACATTCCATAAGCAGGAAAATCATTAAAATTCCACATTAGATATGCACACAGATTAAAATTTTGTTTAAGTGAGATGTCCCAAGTTTCAACCCCCTTATGCCATAAAATTTGAAGTTTATCGATCAAAGGTTGCAAGTAGATATTTATTCCACTTTTTGGATTACGCGGGCCAGGAACAACACAATTCAAAAATATATATGGACTAGTCATCAATATTTCAGGAGAAAGATTATACGGGGTGATAAATACAGGCCAGCATGAATATGGCGCAGCACCAACTGAATAAGGTGAGAAGCCATCCGCACATAATCCCAAACGAATATTCCGTGGCTCAGCTGCAAAATCTGGATAAGTTGCATCAAAATACTTTCAAGACTCTCTATCAGATGGATGACACATAACACCAGTGGGCCTTTTATTTTCACTGTGCCATCTCATATGAGCAGTTGAGCTGTTTGAAACATACAACCTCTTCAACCTTGGTATTAGAGGTAAATAATGCATCGTCTTAATAGCAATTTTATTTCCACTATAACCACGATTATATCGAAGGTGCTGACAAAACTTACAGGACTCTTGGTTAGCATCTTCCTTAAAGTATAACATGCAACTATTTTCACAACAATCAATTCTAACTAAGAAGAGACCCAACTTTGATACCAATCTTTTTGCCTTATAGAAAGAATCAGGAACCTCTAAGTCGGGGTCTACTAACTCTTTAATAAGGTCTATCGTTGAGTTCATTCCTACTTCAGCAATATTCCAGTCAGATTTAATACTTAATAATCTAACAGCAATAGACAAATGAGAGTGCGAACACCCATCAAACAAAGGATGACTAGCAACATGCAGTTGTTCATAAATTACGTCCCATATCCTCTCTTCTTCACCATAAATTAATTATCATAAATCAAAACTCAACTTTGGGTTCTCTCTTCTTTGTTTTCCAATCATATATAGATCATCAATTAACATTCAATTGAAGTAACAAAAGAGATGGTTGTCATTTTCCAATCTTCAAAAATCTTGAATTCATGTAATTATCTTCCCTCAATATCATGTAGAAGAGAATTGATTAGAGCGAATATTAATATTCAAAACAACTAGACGTATAAGATCTTCCTTCCTAGGTTTAAAAAAAAGCCAAATTGATGCAAGAAGAGGAGTTCATTAGTGTGTTGTCTACTAACAGCAGCATCCCAATTAAGAAACAACTTAGTCCATCAAGAAGAAGTGATCCTCTAGTGATCGAGAAGCTATTCGCGATCAAGAAGGTAATTGCTAATAGAGTGGAGATGCATAGAAATATTGGGGAACAGAGGAGCCAATGGAACAATATGCTTTTGACATTCATTAATGGGATTACACTTACTGCTTCTATATTAACTGAACTTGTAGCTAGCAATGGTGGTCCTATTTTGGGACTGAAGATGTCTTCCACTTTAATGTATTTGGCTACTATTGGCATGTTGGAGCAAGAAACGAAAAAAATAATGAGAGTTTTGGGAAGAAAAGACCTAGAAGAATACATTAGGCTGGGGGAAAGGCCTTGAAATTGAACAAGTTTTTAGCCATGTCCGGTCCTTTGCTCACATGCCTAGCAGCAGGTGGCTCGGCATTTGCAGGTCATTCTCCTCATGGATCTTGGGCGGCCATGCTAGGAATTGTTGGTGGTGCATTGGCAAGTGTACTTAACACAATAGAACATGGTGGGCAAGTTGGAATGGTATTCGAGATGTATAAAAGCAACACTGGTTTATTCCAGTACATGCAAGAATCAATTGAATCAAACTTGACAAAAACAGAAATGGAGTCAACCACTTTATTGAAATTACTTATAAAGTTGATCAGCTTTACTTTCTTGAAAGTTGTACTATACACCTGGACGACTAAAGTTCAAGCTCATGATAGTTATTATCTATTATGCCTTACAAACTATGTGAACTTCCAGTCTTGCACTATGCCTTATAAGGATCTTTACTCTCCTTTCTCATTCCGATTTGAGTTTCAACTAAGATAATATGTTTACCCCTTCTTTAGAGTTCTGTTAGCCTAACAACATGTCGTCATTCTCTTTGGCCCGTCCTCATCAGCCCGCCATTTGTGCCCTTCTTTAAATATTTATCAGCCTAGAAGCAAGTCAGTCATTCTCTTTGACCCACCTTCGCTAGCCCCGTAGCCCGCCTTCCTTCCCCTTCTTTAAAAGTTTATCAACCTAGAAGCCTGACAATTATCATTCTCTTTCACCTGGCCTCCGTCAGAGGCATGACAGTATTACCACCACATGTTAAGTTCTAAACTCACATGCTTACTTTCTTATGATTCAATGTTTCTAACTTAGTCTTCTGGTGATCACTAGTTAATTAACACAAGATCTGAGGTTGTGTTTAGGTTCAAGAACTTCAATTCAAGAAAGTAATTGAACCAAAGATATGATTCATTTCTCATGGAGCCAAGAAATAAGAAAAAAATTCAAGCGATTTAAGATTGCAAGATGGCCTGAGAAACTGCTCTAAGCAATTAATTTGAATCAAAATAATGAGTCAAAGATTGAAAGGTAATAATTAAGAATCAAACAAACTAGCCATTTAATGTGCAACTTGCATGATATGGCATTACAAAATACTATAAAGAATGAGCTAATCTTATTTGCATAAACATTGGTATGTACTGCATTTTGCCGATGCATTATACATTAGTTAAATTGTTAAAAACTTAGAAAAACTTGCTTGCAAACTCGTCAATTTCTTCTCCCTTTGATAAAGAATCAGCTGCAAGATTTCTTATATCTGATAAGCTCCTTCCCAATTTCAAAGCCAGCTTCAATTCAAACACTTCACTATTTTTTCTTCTCTCGGTAGTATATAGTAATATAATACTACTCCATTAAATGATATATAGTATATCTTAGTTTGAATAATTTCTCATCTTTCAAATAAATATCGATGAACTTTAATTTTTATCGACTAACAATTTAAAAACATTTACTAGTTCAAAGTATTTGACTGGTTCGAATTACTAGCTAGGTCATTAATTAGCTTATGTCCAATATAATTGATTCGTGCCTCTTAGTGTTCACAATTCTATTCTTTGTTTCCTACAACTCCTCTCCTTTCAACAACACTACTTTCTTATATCTACATCTACTTTTAAGTTCCATCGTCCATCTTTCAATATCTTATCCTAAATACTAATTGGTCCACACATGCAACTCTTCTCCTATGGCTCCACTATTCTAATTACCTATGGCCACCAATCTATACAGGAAAAAAATGCATACTAATAGGTTAAAGAAAACTGATGAAGTTTAAAGTATATTAGAATTAAAAGTTCAATATTAGATGAGATAATTATTTGTTATTTTCTCAGATAACTCTGCTTAATAAACAATGCACAAGATTCTCGGTCTAGTAAATGATCCAATCGAAGGGATATATACACCCTTTAATCTATCTAGCCTACTAAAGAATCCTAACTATAGATCAACAAAGCCAAAGAGCAGAGGACCAATCATTAAATAATTGTTAACCTGCTATATTCGATTTCTTGTTGGACGTATCAAGCTTTCAGTATCCAATTTCACAGTTAACGGAATGCCTAAAATTAAAAAGGTAGTCCTGTGAACTAAGTGCTTGTCTAAGAAATTGAGATGAGTTAAAGTCATCCAACTCACTTACTTCTCAAGCTGAATGCGATTGCTTGTACACAATGAAGAAATTGAGACGATGAAAATGACGGGTTTGAGGGGAACTGAAAAGATTGAAAAAATAAAATTGAGGGAAAATGAAAAACATAAAAAAAAATAGAGGGAAATCGCCCAATTATGCTTTTGACGGAAATAAATCCGTCAAATTTTTTTTTTTTTTAATTTTACTGTGACGGAATAAATTCATCACAAATAATTATTATATTAGTTATTTAAAAAAAAAATTGTGATGGAATGCTCAATCTGTCACAAATTTAGTCACGAATTTATGACAGAAAGTTATTATTTTTTCTCATCAGCTTTAATTTGTGACAAAAATATGTTTGTCACAAAAATTATATTTAAATGAATCAAAAATTTATCACAAATCTATTACTCTTTGAATATTTATGTGAAAATTAAAAAATTTATATTTATGCAAAAATAATCCATCATAAATTCATCAAAATTCTGTCACAAATTGTGACAGAAGTGTTCCGTCTCAAATATTCCGTCACAATTTAATCATTTTCTTGTAGTAGGGGATTACAATATGAAAAATCGAACAACTATTCTTTGACACTTGGATATCCAATGAGCTATGACCCGGATCTAATTCAAAATGTCACTTTCGATTAGTTTTTTATTTTAATTTAAATGACTTATAATAGCTACCGGTGAACATCTAATTTTGCCGAGAATCAAAATATGCAACAGTTTCCGCATTTGGCACAATCTTTTTTTTTTTGGGCTTCCCATCCGGTGTTCGATGCCTGTATTGGAGCCCGGATTAATTTGAATCGCGCGCTGCAAGGCATACTAAGGTGGCAGCGCTCCCAACAAAATTTTCTCCATACCCAGGATTGAACCCTCGACCTCTGATTAAGGGGGAACAAACACTGTTAAGAAGCTACTCTGCATACATATGGTACAATCTTAATCATTGAGCTCTCTCTCTCATTGTATAAAGATTATTAGCGGAAAAAATATATTTTGAGTTGTATATTTGTGTTTTTGTCACTGCACAAGCTATCAGCGACCAGTCCAACATGTCTTCATATCTTGAATTTGCCTTGCGTATTTTGACGAAATTGCTTAACTAGTCAATGTGTTGTCGGCTGACATTTAATCTTTCTTTTTCTTTTTTAAAAAGGTGATAATTGTTCGCAACAAATTTTCGTTAACGCTAAAAATTAACTGCAAGCAAAAAATAAAATAAATAAAAAGAATAATTTTATTTAAGATAATTTTGCGTGTACAATTCCGTTATTCTCTCGATTCTTCTCTCCTAAGTTTTTCCGTGATTCAAGGGCCTTTGCAGCGTGATTCTCGAATGTAGGATGATTTGAGACTCCTAGAAATGTCTTTGGATCTCCAGGAATTGTCTGATAGTACTTCGTCTTGTCGAGTTGATCTTCGGGCAGAACTCCGTTAGTCAATTCGTTGAAGAGCTGTGTAGTCAATGCAGAAGCTTCCTCCAATGCTTGCAGAATGTCCTCCTTTTTTTTTTCTTCCTTTTAGAATGTTATGTTATCCCCTATTTATAGTTGTGGGGGTAGGCCTTAGTTGCTTGTGATTGGCCGAAACATGTCACTTTGACACTTGGCACCTTTTGACTGGTTGTTGAATTTGAATAAGGTTTCCACATCATTTGTACAAATGGCGGCGTCTTATTGGTTTTGGATTTGATTGGGATGCCACGTCACTTGATGAGTTTGGGCTTCAAAGTGAGATGGACCTTGATGAAGAATAAAATAGGCTTATTATTTTTTTTAGCCCAAAATAAGTTTAAACCCAATAACATATGGCTCAAATTCAAATTTTATATGAATTTGATCCAATAAATTTTATGTGTTTACAGATGCCCTCTATTTCAAGGTTGGTAGACGTGTAGGCTTGCCGAAACTTAGCGGCGAGACTTGAAGTACTCATGAATGTGTTTTTATTCTCATGATTTCAAAGGTATTTATTTCTCCCAATGTTGATCATGCCAAATTGAAGCATCGTGCATTTGTTACCGACACTTATCGACAGATTGAAGTTTCACGTAGTTGGCATCAATCTGTGTAGAACCGAGAAGCTTCATCCGATCAACACTGTAGATGTGTTACATCTTCATTTTTTTGTGCAGATTTATGCAAATGGTCTTGATGTCAGACCAAAAAAGTCGACAAGATTGATGTTGAACCATTTAGTGCACTACTTCTTTACTGCTTGATAAGAAAGTGACTTGAAATGATCTGATTTTATCCTTGACGACGCTGAAAGTTTTCCATTTTAGCTTCAGTGAGCATGTACTTGGTGTCATTCTTGCGACCTTGTAATGATAAAGTTCTGAGTGTCTGCAGTCCATCGTTGCAAAGAAAGCATGTGGTGCTCATCCGTGGGGCTCGGCGATAAAGTGGCTTCGAGTGAGAGCATCCCATTCTTTTCAAGGAGCACGTACGTGGTGCCATCCAACTTGATAATATTGACACAGGGAGTAGCCTTTTCTGACTTTGGTGAACAAGTACTAGGCACACGTCCACAAAAATATTTATTCTCCGATGGGAGAACAAAAATATGAGTTGTTTGATTCATAAAAAATAGAATTCAATGTCCTATTTTATCAGTTTTGCGCAGCGTCACGATAAATTCTGTATTTTGATGTAGCAGTATCGAAATCAGGAGCCATTTTTTTTGTGTTAGAAACTAGACTCGTAGAGCTACGTCTTACGTGGGAATCGCAATCAGATTGCCTCCAAATCGTCCCAGATATTGCTCCAAAAATAGCCTTCTAATCTTGGTTGGCTGGTTATTTCAGCTTTGCGCAGCGTCATGATAAATTTCATATCTTGACGTGAAAGTATCGGAATTAGATTTTGTTTTTTGCATTGGAAAGTAGATTCGCAGATCTACGTCTCCCGCGAAAACCACAATTAGATTGCATCCGAATCGTCCTAGATATTGCACCAAAAATAGCCTTCTAATCTTGGTTCGCTGGTTTTTTCAGCTTTGCGCAGCGTCACGATAAATTTCATATCTTGACGTGGAAGTATCAGCATCAAGTTACGTTTTTTGCATTGGAAAGTAGACTCGTAGAGCTACGTCTCACGTGGAAAACACAATTAGGTTGCATCCGAATCGTCCCAGATATTTCTCCAAAAACAGCTTTCTAATCTTGATTCGCTGGTTATTTCAGCTTTGCGCAGCATCACGATAAATTTCATATCTTGACGTGAAAGTATAGGAATCAGGTTCCGTTTTTTGCATTGGAAAATAGACTCACAGATCTACATTAAGAGTGAAATCCATCAACATATAACCTCTATATTTTTTTAGGTACTTTTTCAAAGTTGCAGCCTAAATCTTGTGGTATTCTATTTCTCCTCAAATTTTGGATACTTCATGAATTTCATCATCTACTTCAAGTTTTGGACCGCATCACTTCGGAAATATGTTGAAGGCCAGACTAGAGTAATATTCAAAGTACCGCAAGTCTTTTTCTTGTCGAGAAGACTTTATTGGTTGAGAGATAATAAACAATCCTTTTGCTTTAAGACGGCATCTTCAAAGGACTCCAAATATGCATTCAAGCTTCATACTCCTTTTTTTTTAGAGTCGTTCACATTTTAGATTAATGCAGGCCGGGAGTGACATGAAATTTGAGCTCGTGCCTTAAGGAGCATTTTGACTTGTAGTTTAGGCTCGTGCATCGAAGAGCGTCATGACTTGAAGTTTAGGCTCGTGCATCGAGGAGCATTTTGGCTTGCAGTTTAGGCTCGTGCATCGAGGAGCATTTTTTACTTGCATTTTAAGCTCGTTCAGCAAGGAGTATATTTTACTTGCAGTTTAAACTCGTGCAGTAAGGAGCATTTTGGGGAAGAATTCTTGTAATGTAACTTTCCTTCTAACCCTTTGTAAAGGAGTATGGTTGCACTTCAGTTTGTTATTTATTGCCCCCATTGGTTGAAACATATTTGCACTTGATCTTGTGTCGACTTTTGAAAGTTGGAGTTTAGATGTTCTTTGATATTTTCTTCTTTTACAAGTGATCGATGTCAAAGTATCACCCTTCATGCTATTTGAGAAGTTATTTTGCAAGGATTTTCCCGTTGTTTTCTTCAAGGCTGGAATCCCAAATGGGTTAAAGCTCTCAAATTGTAGCATGATGATTTCTCCAACTTTTGATAATTCCACAGAGCGCATGTCTTGTAGAGCTTTTGAAATTAAACCTTTCATATGGTGCAGTTTGGCGCTAACATGATTTGCGTCAACTGTATCGCCTACATCAATGATGATCTTTCCCTCTTGCATTAACGTCATGATCTTTTCCTTCAGGATGAAGCATTTTGTGGTGTGATGACCTACAATGCGGTGAAATTTACAGTATTTAGGATTATCGACTTTGTCTGATTCTTCGGGTCGCTTTGAAGTAGGAAGTTTAATGACTTCTTTGGCTAACAACTCGTCAAGAATTTCAGGAACATCAGAGTCGGGAAAAGGATATACCCTTTCTTGTAACTCTTTTAAGGTTGGTTGATTTTTTACCTCTCGCATTTATTGCTTTGGAGCTTCCTCTTTTAACCTTTGTCTTGTAGGGGACTTCGTAAAACTCACAGTTGTCATCATAGATTCCTCAATTTGGTATTCAGATGAGTCTTCAAATTTTGTGACTTCCTTCCTAGGATCAAAAACAGGTGACACTATTCTATGACTTGCAATACTTAGCTCCATGTCATGTGCACGCGTAGCTAATTCTTCAAAAGTTTGAGTCTTAATTCCTTGGAGGATATACACAAGGCCCCAACGCATCCCTTGAATGCAAACTTCAACCACGGATGTTTCAGAAAGTTGATCCTTGCAATCAAAGCTCAATGTTCGCCAACCATTTATGTAATCCAGTATAGGCTCATCTTTACTTTGTCTTGTGTTTGTCAACTCCATCATGTTGACCATACGACGAGTACTGTAGAAACGATTTAGGAACTAACTTTCTAGTTGCTCCCAACAATCAATTGATCCAGACTCCAAGTCTGTGTAAGTCTGTGTACCAATCAAAAACGTTGCTTTTCAAGGGGCGAACAAATTGCTTGACAAGAAGTTCGCCATGTGTAGCAGTACTGCTACAATTCTAGATGAAATGAGCAATGTGTTGCCTTAGATTTTCCCTTTCATCAAATTATTGAAACTTTGGAGGTTGATAGCTAATTGGCATCGGTAAGCCCTCGATTCGCTTAGAATACGGCTTTGAGTATCCTACGAAACTTTGTGACAGACCGCCATATTGTTCCTTGATAGTGTTTGCAATCATATCTTGCAGTTGTTGAACTGTTAGAGTAGCCACTGAAGCGGATCGATCATCGCAGTAATTGTCACTTGTCTTGATGAGAGAATCACCATCAACTTTTTCTCGCGATGTTAGATTATAATTTGACTCTCCAGGATCGTAGAGATCTAATTTGCTCATAAGTCGTGCGATTTAATGATCTTTCTCATCAACGGACTTCTTCAAGGCTTCAATGGTTTGCTCCATCATTGCAAATTTCTCGTCCAAGTCAATTTCATCAACCATGAAGGTGTTGACTTTTGTTGAAGTTAGAGAATTCATCAAGTTTTCAGATTCTCCAAAATTGCAGCCAGGTTCAGACGGTTCATCTGATAACATTGATGCGAAGTTGCCCCCATGGGTTGTAGTTACTGCCGAATTTTGAGATTTTCTCCTTTTTGCCATCTCCAAAATGGTGAAGTATTGGGATCCATCCAAAGCACAAGCGTTAAGATTGCGTCGATTGATAGGGCCAACAAGTTTGATCTCAGTACACGTGGCAATAGTAGACTTGTGCACGAAACTTCATTTATTTTTCTGAAGTTCATTGTAGTAGTTGAATATGTGATTTTCTTTGACTTGTTGGAGGAAGAGATGAAGAGCAGAACTGGTCCCACTGGACGTGCCAATTTGTTCGCAATAAATTTTCGTTAACACTGAAAATTAATTGCAAGCAAAAAATAAAATAAACAAAAAAAAATAATTTTATTTAAGGTAATTTTGCGGGTACAATTCCGTTATTCTCTCGATTCTTTTCTCCTAAGTTTTTCCGTGATTCGAGGGCCTTTGCAGCGCGATTCTATAATGTAGGATGATTTAAGTCTCCTAGAAATGTGTTTGGATCTCCAGGAATTGTCTGACAGCACTTCGTCTTGTCGAGTTGATCTCCGGGCAGAACTCCGTTAGTTAATTCATTGAAGAGCTGTATAGTCAATGCAGAAGCTTCCTCCAATGCTTGCAGAATGTCCTCCTTTTTTTTTCTCTTCCTTTTAGAATGTTATGTTATCCCCTATTTATAGTTGTGGGGGTAGGCCTTAGTTGCTTGTGATTGACCGAAACATGTCACTTTGACACTTGGCACCTTTTGACTGGTTGTTGAATTTGAATAAGATTTCCACATCATTTGTACAAATGGCGGCGTCTTATTGGTTTTGGATTTGATTGGGATGCCACGTCACTTGATGAGTTTGGGCTTCAAAGTGAGATGGACCTTGATGAAGAATAAAATAGACTTATTATTTTTTTTTAGCCCAAAATAAGTTTAAGCCCAATAACATATGGCTCAAATTCAAATTTTATATGAATTTGATCCAATAAATTTTATGTGTTTACAGATGCCCTCTATTTCAAGGTTGGTCAACGTGTAGGCTTGCCGAAACTTAGCGGTGAGATTTGAAGTACTCATGAATGTGTTTTCATTCTCATGATTTCAAAGGTATTTATTTCTCCCAATGTTGATCATGTCAAATTGAAGCATCGTGCGTTTGGTACCGACACTTATCGACAGATTGATGTTTCACGTAGTTGGCATCCATCTGTGTAGAACCGAGAAGCTTCATCCGATCAACACTGTAGATGTGTTACATCTTCATTTTTTTGTGCAGATTTATGTAAATGGTCTTGATGTCAGACCAAAAAAGTCGACATGATTGATGTTGAACCATTTAGTGCACTACTTCCTTACTGCTTGATAAGAAAGTGACTTGAAATGATCTGATTTTATCCTTGACGACGCTGAAAGTTTTCCATTTTAGCTTCAGTGAGCATGTACTTGGTGTCATTCTTGCGACTTTGTGATGATGAAATTCTGAGTGTCTGCAGTCCATCGTTGCAAAGCAAGCATGTGGTGCTCATCCTGGGGCTCGGCGATAAAGTGGCTTCGAGTGAGAGCATCCCATTCTTTTCAAGGAGCACATACGTGGTGCCATCCAACTTGATAATATTGACACAGGGAGTAGCCTTTTCTGACTTTGGTGAGCAAGTACTAGGCACACGTCCACAAAAATATTTATTCTCCGATGGGAGAACAAAAATATGAGTTGTTTGATTCATAAAAAATGGAATTCAATGTCCTATTTTATCAGTTTTGCGCAGCGTCACGATAAATTCAGTATTTTGATATCGGAGTATCGAAATCAGGAGTCGTTTTTTTTTTTGCGTTAGAAACTAGACTCGTAGAGCTTCGTCTTACGCAGGAATCGCAATCAGATTGCCTCCAAATCATCCCAGATATTGCTCCAAAAGCAGCCTTCTAATCTTGATTGGCTGGTTATTTTAGCTTTGCGCAGCGTCACGATAAATTTCATATCTTGACGTGGAAGTATCGGAATTAGGTTTTGTTTTTTGCATTGGAAAGTAGATTCGCAGATCTACGTCTCCCGCGAAAATCACAATTAGATTGCATCCGAATCGTCCTAGATATTACACCAAAAATAGCCTTCTAATCTTGGTTCGCTGGTTTTTTCAGCTTTGCGCAGCGTCACGATAAATTTCATATCTTGACGTAGAAGTATCAGCATCAAGTTACGTTTTTTGCATTGGAAAGTAGACTCGCAGAGCTACGTCTCACGTGGAAAACACAATTAGGTTGCATCCGAATCGTCCCAGATATTGCTCTAAAAACAGCCTTCTAATCTTGATTCGCTGGTTATTTCAGCTTTGCGCAGCATCACGATAAATTTCATATCTTGACGTGAAAGTATAGGAATCAGGTTCCGTTTTTCCCATTGGAAAGTAGACTCACAGATATACATTAAGAGTGAAATCCATCAACATATAACCTCTATATTTTTTTAGGTACTTTTTCAAAGTTGCAGCCTAAATCTTATGATATTCTATTTCTCCTAAAATTTTGGATACTTCATGAATTTCATCATCTACTTCAAGGTTTGGGTCGCATCACTTCGGCAATATGTTGAAGGCCAGACTAGAGTAATATTCAAAGTACCGTAAGTCTTTTTCTTGTCGAGAAGACGTTATTGCTTGAGAGATAATAAAGAATCCTTTTGCTTTAAGACGACATCTTCAAAGGACTCCAAATATGCATTCAAGCTTCATACTCCTTTTTTTTTAGAGTCGTTCACAGTTTAGATTCATGCAGGCCAGGAGTGACATGCAATTTGAGCTCGTGCCTTAAGGAGCGTTTTGACTTGCAGTTTAGGCTCATGCGTCGAAGAATGTCTTGACTTGACGTTTAGGCTCGTGCATCGAGGAGCATTTTGGCTTGCAGTTTAGGCTCGTGCATCGAGGAGCATTTTTGACTTGCAGTTTAAGCTCGTTCAGCAAGGAGCATTTTTGACTTGCAGTTTAAGCTCGTGCAGTAAGGAGCATTTTGGGGAAGAATTCTTGTAATGTAACTTTCCTTCTAACCCTTTGTAAAGGAGTATGGTTGCACTTCAGTTTGTTGTTTATTGCCCCCATTGGTTGAAACATATTTGCACTTGATCTTGTGTCGACTTTTGAAAGTTGGAGTTTAGATGTTCTTTGATATTTTCTTCTTTTACAAGTGATCGATGTCCATGTATCACCCTTCTTGCTATTTGAGAAGTTATTTTGCATGGATTTTCCCGTTGTTTTCTTCAAGGCTGGAATCCCAAATGGGTCAAAGCTCCCAAATTATAGCATGATGATTTCTACAACTTTTGATAATTCCACATAGCGCATGGCTTGTAGAGCTTTTGAAATTAAACCTTTCATATGGTGCAGTTTGGCGCTAACATGATTTGCGTCAACTGTATCGCCTTCATCAATGATGATCTTTCGTTTTTGCATTAACGCCATGATCTTTTCCTTCAGGATGAAGCATTTTGTGGTGTGATGACCAACAATGCGATGAAATTTACAGTATTTAGGATTATCGACTTTGCCTGATTCTTCAGGTCGCTTTGACTTAGGAAGTTCAATGACTTCGTTGGCTAACAACTCGTCAAGAATTTCAGGAACATCAAAGTCGGGAAAAGGATATACCCTTTCTTGTAACTCTTTCAAGGTTGGTTGATTTTTCACCTCTCGCATTTATTGCTTTGGAGCTTCCTCTTTTAACCTTTGTCTTGTAAGGGACTTCGTAAAACTCACAGTTGTCATCATAGATTCCTCAATTTGGTATTCAGAGGAGTCTTCGAATTTCGTGACTTCCTTCCTAGGATCAAAAATAGGTGACACTATTCTATGACTTGCAATACTTAGCTCCATGTCATGAGCGTGCGTAGCTAATTCTTCAAAAGTTTGAGGCCTAATTCCTTGGAGAATATACACAAGGACCCAACGCATCCCTTGAATGCAAACTTCAACCGCGGATGTTTCAGAAAGTTGATCTTTGCAATCAAAGCTCAATGTTCGCCAACGATTTATGTAATCCAGTACAGGCTCATCGTTACTTTGTCTTGTGTTTGTCAACTCCATCATGTTGACCATACGACGAGTACTGTAGAAACGATTTAGGAACTAACTTTCTAGTTGCTCCCAACAATCAATTGATCCAGACTCCAAGTTTGTGTACCAATCAAAAGCGTTGCTTTTCAAGGAGCGAACAAATTGCTTGACAAGAAGTTCGCCATGTGTAGCAGCACTGCTACAAGTCTCAATGAAATGAGCAATGTGTTGCCTTGGATTTTCCTTTCCATCAAATTATTGAAACTTGGGAGGTTGATAGCTAATTGGCATCGGTAAGCCCTCGATTCG
Organism: Capsicum pubescens; assembly: GCA_030864215.1. Classification (NCBI taxonomy): domain Eukaryota; kingdom Viridiplantae; phylum Streptophyta; class Magnoliopsida; order Solanales; family Solanaceae; genus Capsicum; species Capsicum pubescens. The sequence continues at coordinate 89,449,397 of CM061539.1, forward strand.
CTTAGAATACGTCTTTGAGTATCCTACGAAACTTTGTGACCGACCGCCATATTGTTCCTTGATAGTGTTTGCAATCATATCTTGCAGTTGTTGAACTGTTAGAGTAGCTACTGAAGCGGATCGATCATCGCAGTAATTGTCACTTGTCTTGATGAGAGATTCACCATCAACTTTTCCTCGCGATGTTAGATTATAATTTGACTCTCCAAGATCGTAGAGATCTAACTTGCTCATAAATCGGGCGATTTAATGATCTTTCTCATCAACGGACTTCTTCAAGGCTTCAATGGTTTGCTCCATCATTGCAAACTTCTCGTCCAAGTCAATTGCATCAACCATGAAGGTGTTGACTTTTGTTGAAGTTGGAGAATTCATCAAGTTTTCAGATTCTCCAAAGTTGTAGCCAGGTTCAGACGGTTCATCTGATAACATTAATGCGAAGTAGCCCCCATGGGTTGTAGTTACTGCCGAATTTTGAGATTTTCTCCTTTTTGCCATCTCCAAAATGGTGAAGTATTGGGATCCATCCAAAGCACAAGCGTTAAGATTGCGTCGATTGATAGGGCCAACAAGTTTGATCTCAGTAGACGTGGCAGTAGTAGACTTCTTGCACGAAACTTCATTGATTTTTCTGAAGTTCATTGTAGTAGTTGAATATGTGATTTTCTTTGACTTGTTGGAGGAAGAGATGAAGAGCAGAACTGGTCCCACTGGACGTGCCAATTTGTTCGCAATAAATTTTCGTTAACACTGAAAATTAATTGCAAGCAAAAAATAAAATAAACAAAAAAAAATTTTTATTTAAGGTAATTTTGCGGGTACAATTCCGTTATTCTCTCGATTCTTTTCTCCTAAGTTTTTCCGTGATTCGAGGGCCTTTGCAGCGTGATTCTCGAATGTAGGATGATTTAAGTCTCCTAGAAATGTGTTTGGATCTCCAGGAATTTTCTGACAGCACTTCGTCTTGTCGAGTTGATCTCCGGGCAGAACTCCGTTAGTCAATTCGTTGAAGAGCTGTGTAGTCAATGCAGAAGCTTCCTCCAAAACTTGCAGAATGTCCTCCTTTTTTTTTTCTTCCTTTTAGAATGTTATGTTACCCCCTAATTATAGCTGTGGGGGTAGGCCTTAGTTGTTTGTGATTGATCAAAACATGTCACTTTGACACTTGACACCTTTTGACTGGTTGTTGAATTTGAAAGAGATTCTCACATCATTTGTACATATGACGGCGTTTTATTGGTTTTGGATTTGATTGGAATGTTACGTCACTTGATGAGTTTGGGCTTCAAAGTGAGATGGACCTTGATAAAAAATAAAATAGACTTTTTATTTTTTTTAACCCAAAATAAATTTAAACCCAATAACATATGACTCAAATTCAAATTTTATATGAATTTGATTCAATAAATTTTATGTGTGTACAATAATAACTGAACTTTCACGGTGAGAAAAGCAATGCACATGGCTCTGGGATATGTCCCCAGGCACAAACATTAATTTCTCAACCTGATGTCGGGATATATTATTTTAACTTTATATGCGGCAAAAAGTAATTTACACATGATTCAAGTACTCCTTTTAATATTATTGGCTTTTGGTGTCAAGACTTACAGAGGAATACTGGACAACTTGTAGAAATATATGTAGGCTTAGAGGGTGACTAGATACAATATTCTAATCATTCAAATGTACCATTTAGGTTCAAAATTTTAATCGTAATAAAATAAATAAAAATAACATAAATCTCAATAATTTTTCAGTTAATTATTTCCTATTTTAATTTTTTTTAATATTATAAAAAAATTAATTTAATTTACATTACTTAATTTTATACGAATATGGTACATCACATTCCACACAGATATTCTTATGGATGTCTTAATTAATTTTATACGAATACATTACATTGTTATGTAGTGCATCTTAGCTTTAAAGTAAAATCAGATATTTATGTAATTATTTTAAAGAATTGAAATTTTAAATATTTATGGTAAGAGAAAATAACGCTTTTAATCCTGAGTTATCACATTATTTCAGTTTCAGTTCATGTGATATCCGACTAAGCACTTCTAACCATCAACTAAGCAATTTATGTTATTTTAATCTCTAACTAATAAATCTCATCAAATTAAACAAAATGATAATCATTAATAAGACACTTTTAACCTTCAATTTACTAGTATTTATTATTCAAACAACTAACGTGCAAATAAAAATTTATATATGCAATGTTTAAAATATTTTATTAATAGTTATCATTTCGTTTAATTTGATGAAATTTATTAGTCAGGAATCAAAATAGTATGCATTGCTTAATTGAAGATTAAAAGTATTTTGTCTGATATCATAGAGATTAAAATTAAAATAATACAATAACTCAGATTTAAAATAATTATTTCTCCTTATGATGAATTAAGTAGTGATATGATGTAATTTTTTCCAAAAAGAAATCAAGCCTAAGATTTTGAACTGTCAGGGCCGCTCGATAAACATGTTGCCCAAAGTAAAATTTCAACGGCGCCTTACTCTTTTTGATGAAAACAAGAAAAGAAAAAATAATATTTATATTTGAAGTTTACTACTATATTTTTCTAACTTTTTAATATGCAAATTATTGAAAAAACTATAGTTAATTTTTTTAACTGTACTTTGAAGTTTGAACTCAATGACGAAATTTTTAGGTCCTCGTTTGGCTATGAAAATTATAAGTTTTTGAAGTTAAAGTTGTTTCTGAAATTTTGTGAGAGGAGAATGAGTTTTCCAAATACAATTTCGGAATTGTATTTGAAATTCTCATGAATAAATGCCACAGTTTTCACTTTTCTCATTAAAATAAAATAATATTTAAAAAAAATTAAAAAATTACTCATGTCCAAACGGCTACCGGATCTACAAGTGACCAGTGCCTCCAATTTGAAACCCGAAAAGGGAAAGAAGAAGAAAAAAAATAGCCTAATCATGACTGTTGTGAACGAAAATTCAGACAAAATCTTGCATTATATTCTTGAAATATATACATATAAAATAAAAAATAAAAGAAAGATGTATTTACTTCTGTGCATTAATTCTTAAAACTTGATGATGACGTGGAGGAAAATCATCAGTGTTACATCCTTCATCGAAATTCTGCGAATAACTAACTGCATCATAGTGAAATGTCAGTGTCTTTTTACCATACACATTTTTCCCTTCATTCACCAATTTCTTCAATAGCTTTCTCCACGATCTCCTGCAGCTACCGTTATCTCTCCGACGACACTCATTTATCCGCGAGTATTCATCGTGCACCGGAATACATGACGGAGACATACATCCGTAAAATCGCGAGGCTGGGCGGTGGTAAATTGAATAATCAGTCGTCCCCATGATGCTAACAATTCAAAGAGAGTTTATTCAAGTTGGACGAAAGTTTGTTGGTTTTCTTTTGTGTGTTTCTCTCTTTCACTGTAATGTGTGAAAGGGTAGTGTGTTTGTGGGCTGTGACTTGTGAGCAGTGGTGTGGAGTGGAATATTATGTAGGACGAGTTGTAGCAAAATGTTATCCGTTGTGCACCACTAAGTGGGCCTAATAAATTCTCTTATTTTACTGACCACGTCCCCCACTCAAAAGTTTAATTTTTTTTTTTAATACTTCTGGGTAAATATTTTAATGTAAAATGAAATTAAATATGCAATTCATGAAATTAATTAGTTAGGGTGCATTTTTTTTTTTTAAGATTAAGATGTTTGAATCTAAATGGATATCTGAATGATTAAGATGTTGTATCTAGATCTGAATACTGAATGATTAACACTGTTTGTTTTTTAACATCTGAATGTACTTAATTTATTTATTTGTAATAAATATGCAATTCAAATTTAAAAAGTAATAAAATATTATATCAATGAAAAAAAATATTACATAAAGTATTAACTTAAACAACAAAATTATTATTTGAGTGATAATTAAAATATTTAAAGATAAATATATTATATCAAATATAATTATTGAATTATTTAAATTATTTAAAAAGATATATCGATTAAAAATTATTGTGATATGATGTAATTATAAAAAAATAAATTCAACATAAAAGAATCTGTCAATTAAACTGATCCAACAAACTAAATAATTAATCAGATATAATTTTGACTTAGATGCATAAATATTAAAGTATTTGAATAGATGCATAAATATTAAAGTATTTGAATAACTAATTAATACAAGAACGGATACATGTTTATTTGTTAACCATGAAATCTGAGTGAAAATATCATGAATAAGTTCAATGTTACGTTATGAACAGGCACACATAAGATTTTATTATCCAAAGAACTACAAATTTTATAATCAAAATAAAAAATTGCAAGCAAAAATTTAGAGTTTAGCAAATAATGAATACACAAATTGATAACTAAAATATTTATAAAAAATTTTGGTGAATCATACCTAAAAGAGAAGGAAAGCAAGTGAAGAGGAAGAGAGAGAGAAACATGAAGAGAAGGAGAGATAATGTGAAAAAAGAGAGAAAATAATGAAGTGAGAGAGTTAGAGATTATGTTTTAAAAAGAGCCTGAATGTTATTCAAACTTCTTTTCATATCTGATCCAGCACTTAATGGACTGAAGTCTGAACTATTCAGATTCAGACCTCTAGTAAGTGCAAACAAATAGGGCCTTAATGTACCACCAAAAGATGTGGGAGAGAGTGAATGATGAGGCTGTTTTTTCTCGGAAAAATTATCTATTTTAGTACTTTTATAAAATATTTATTATTTTTAAATATAACTTTTCTTTATTATCTAGATATATACATCATATTTAGAACATATGTATCATTTATACCAACTCTATAATGTATTAAAATTAAATTATGTGTGCAATATAAATATATTAGAAGTATATTAAGATGTATTATATTTATTTTGGGGAAAAAATGCAATATATATATATATATTAAAAATGAATTATGTATGCAATGTAGATGTATTAATGTACTAAAATTGAATTATACATGCAATATAGATGTATTATAAGTATTTTAAATGTATTGTGCTTGTTTTAGTAAAAAAATATGCACTATGTAGTAAAAGTGAATTATGTCTTTATTAGAATTATATAACTATAAATGATAAATATTTTCTAAATGTGATTTATTTAGGTAAGTTTTCCTTGTTTTTCTTTCATTAAAGGTTTCGGTTCAAATCCTGGCGGTAGAAAAGTTATTGGCAGGGAATTCTCTTCCCAAATAGGCCCTACAAAGCGTGAGTATGTATTAGTTGGGCTTCAATACGAATATTAAATACAACTACATGATGAGAAATTGAAAAAGAGTAATAACTTGAAAATTAGATAAATGATGTGTGTTATAACCAGTTAAGTTTGTATCATTACTGGATTTTCTTAAAGATATTATAGTATATATATAAGTTATACTCTAGAAAAAATAATGATTCTTTTTAGATACGTATATTCTGTAAATAATTATTATACTCGGTTAATCTTAATCCATCGTACCTTATATTTTAGTTTACTTATTAATCACACTTATTAGTAATGAAAGAACGATAAATAATTATATATTTTAGAATTCACTCTCATTCAGAAGTGTGGTGTCTAAATGGATTCATTACTAACTGCACAATTATGCTGGTTCTGGTATATTATGGTCCGAACAGATGTAGCACATGTAAATAATTGACCCTAATCAGTATAGTTTAAAATAGATATTTAGTTGATTATTGAATTAGAAACACTTAATTTGTCAGGTACTTGCTGTCATGGCTCGTGAAGGCTTGATTAGTGAGATTTACGAGTATCAATGAATATATGTGCGTGATTTCACCAACTAAAGTATCATATGCTGTAAAGACTAAAATAGTGTGGCAAATTATTGTTGGCTTGATTTATTAAGAGATACTCAAGGCTCCCGGACACCAATCAACTAACCACGAGATGTTTTTTTTTTTTTTTTGGGATAATTTTCGTGACCTCACTTCAGGTTTCACTTCATCACACCAACTTTTTTGTGGTCGCTAAGTAGGATATTTTTATAGAGTACTTACTAATAAGAAGAAATTAATATCAAGAAAGGGTAAATTTATCTAATTGTTTCTCATTTATATCACTAACAGATAGGTTTAAAGAATATATTGTTATGAGAAAATCAAGAGATAAGCTAATATCGTAAATCACAAAGGAGGTCAGTCAATATATTTGATGAAGCGAAATCTGAAAGGAGTTCTTCGAAATTATTCTTTTTTTATGAAAAAATTATGAAGACAAGGATTTTTGGTGAAATACAAATCAATATTGTTTCTTGATTCTCCAAGGGAAAATTATATGACGATTGTCTAGGAAAATTGATCTTAATTACTTCGAAAAATTCAAACTTTGTCATATCCAACTATTGCTAGTCGGTTTGTATACATCTAGGACTACTATTTTCTTTGCTTTATCGTACTGAATATTGAATACTAAGATCAATAATGAAGCCCAGCATGCCAGGCCGGCCATTATGGCTTAAGCAAAACATCAACTTTAGCTGACCTACTTCTAGTCTTCTACTGTGTGAAGTTTTGATGGACAAGCTTTTTCCATTGTCCGAAACCTTTCGGCTAAAAGGTGCACAAAATTTAATGGACGAGGCTGGCGCTGGTCATAGCAATCTTTACGCGGAGTACGTATTTATCAAGGGAAAAAAAGAGGCAAGCAAAAACTACTCTCGCCGTTCTCAAATAGTTGTGCTATTTTTATTTGCAATTTTCTTAAGAAAACAATATTAACTACATGTTAAATTGATTAAATTATCTTTATTTATTACTCTTATCAATTTAATATTTTTTTTTTTTTTTTTTTGCATTATATTGATATCTCTCTATATTTATAACTAAGGATAAAGGTGACAAATATTAAAGAATATTTATTTTTGGTAAGGGATAACTAATTAGGAACGGAGGGATGCTACAGTACTAGTACTCTCAATTCTGTACTATGATTTAAAGTTAGATTGTTAATGCCTAATTCCGTGAACTTTAAATCATGACCTAGGGACCTATGATCTGTTAGAAACAACGAGTAGCGAAAGAACTCTAGGTTGTATTAAAGATATCCTGGAGTTGGTTTCGCTGTCTATTTTTTTTATAGCATTAATCACATAATGTATACTAATTGGTTGTTGGAACTTTAGGGGGCGTAATTTCTTTTTAGAAAGAATATCTTGGTAAACTTAAGGGGTCGTTTGGCTATAAATATTATTCACTTTATTTGAAAATCAGTAATTTGAGTTGTATTTCAAATTTTCCCATTCATCTTCACCTTTGAAGTTATAATTATTAAATACATCAAACATGAACATTTCTTGCAAAAAAATATAACCGAATAACTGCATAGATTCCAAATAAAGTGAGAAATACTTGAAATCTATGGTCAAAGATCAAATATGTTTGCGCTATGTGCAAAAATAAAAAAAAATAAAAAAAAGGAGGGGGGGGGGGTCAAGTTAACAGTAGGTCTAATGTATATAATCTTACTTTGTATTTGGAAGAAATTTTCATAGTAACATTAATCTTCATCACACGACGATCGTTCTTAACGTGATGCTACAGCCTAATTACTTATTAATGAAAATGCTAAAAAGAGTATAAGAGCCCAAAAACATTTTTGCATGTTATCATAGTGGACATGCTTGTGTTGTACCAAGGTTGTGAACAAAGAAAGAAAGAAGAAATATTTAAAGGACAACTTAAACTTGCTCTGTGAGATAACAACAATACACTACTATACATAAATTTAAATTATACATGGTGGGGCTGTAAATTTCTATGACCCACATAATTAATTAATTTATTGGTTTAATAATTATTGAATAAGTTAAATCCTAAATCTCTATGGAGAAGTTACCTAATAGGATTAAACTACTGACTAATCTGTTAGTAGGATAATTACTGACTGCTAGTAGGATAATTACAGATTGTTAGTGGATAATTATTATATCCACTAATCACGTTGATGGAACGTGAAAACATAACTGACTATTCATGTATTATAAAAGGGGTCTCTCTGTCAAAAGAAGAATAAGCTTCATCATAATTATTCTGAAACGATAATTATTATATCCACTAATCACGTTGATGGAACGTGAAAACATAACTAACTATTCCTGTAATATAAAAGGGGTCCTCTCTCTGTCAAAAGAAGAATAAGCTCCATCATAATTATTCTGAAACGTAAGGTAAAGAGAGAGAAACAACACTTCTGTGTTTCCGCTAAAACTATGAAGAATTCAGGTATGTATTCTTCCATAAATTACTATAATTAGATTGATGTGAAAATCATGTAGTTCCACTTTCCTAACTAATTGATAGGATTATGTATTAGATTGTTTAAGTCATATGATTTGTTAAATTCTTACATGTGGTATTCGAGCCAGGTTTTCGGAACTAATGATTTTTCGTTAAATTAATGCGTAGCTCAATTTTATGAACCCTAATAACATGTAATGGCATTGTTGTTGTTGTATTGAACATACAATAAATGCAAGTTCAGGTATGTGCTCAAAAAGCCAAAAGAATGATACATTATTTCTGGTTCAAAGTAAAGCATGTAGATTCTGTGATAACTTCTAATGACTTAAATTAACTTCTAATGACTTATTTCTGGTTCAATCCTTTTTGTTTTATACGGAATTACTTTCGTTCTGGTGGCATCAATTAATAATACTTGTTTTAATGACTTAAGCAAGTGCCTATTTTATTTTTCATTCATATTAATAATTGTGATATTATTTTGGATTTTTTGAAATCATATATGTAAGATTCGTTAATCACCAAAGTGGTCGAATCTTTATGAAATTAATTCCAAAATAAAGGTTAAGATTAAATTAATTACCCATTAATTTTGATTCTTATAAATGATGTACCAATTATGGATAAATTAAAATTTTGATTTTAAGATATTTGTGGATCACCCAAAGGTTGATTGTTTGTTCGTATGACCAATAAATATTAAAGAGATAATTTTTATGTATCGTTAATTTATTTATTTATCCAAAGATAATAAATATTATTAATTTGATGCATTAAATATTATCGATTTGTGTTAAATATACTTTTAAGCATCATTATGTTTAAAGTTGTATTTTGATGTTTCGCCCAAAGGAGAACATCAATATACATTTAAGTAAATTATTTCTGAATTTGATAATGTGTATAAACTCGTAACTCAAAGTATTAATAAATGAGCATGTTTTACTTGTAGTACTTGTCCTTCATTCACACTCCACCTCTGTTACGACTTTTAACGGACTTAACTTTTCAGATTGGTGCGAACAGATCAAATTTCATCTTGGGGTTTTAGATCTTGATGTTGCACTTTACTCTGAAAAGCCAACTGCTATTACTGAAACTAGTTGTGATGAAGAAAAATCCTATTATAAGCATTGGGATCGGTCTAATAGATTAGGCCTAATGTTCATGTGAATGAATATTACAGGCAACATTAAGACTACTTTTCGCAAAACTAAAAGTGCAAAAGAACTTCTGAAACTTGTGGAAGAGTCTTTCCAAACTGATGATAAGTCTCTTGCTGGGACACTAATGATGATACAAGATCGACAAGGAAGACACTAACACACACCAAAATAGTCCATGATTTGAAGAACCGAGGATCCCTTTTAGTGACCCCTCTCGGATTCACTACACAATAACAATACAAGCACGATAACAATAGGATTCTAAGGTGTTCAACACCTATAATCAGCTAGCCACAAACTAAGATTACAACACAATAACAAGAACAAAAATGACACAATAAGGTCTCGGATTTGGACACCCAAAACCAAGAATGAACACAACAACAATAATAAGATAGAATGATAGATAACTTGACACACAATGTACAAACACTATGAAACAAAGTGTATATTGAACACTAAGACCCAAGAATTCATACAAATAACATCAAGTTCTTACGGTGACCTCAAGGGAACGGAATCCCCAAGCAACCAACATTTCAAAACAAGCAACCAACACAAGTGATTCCACACTTGTCACAAGTGATATCCACACCTGTATGAACACTCTCAAAGAGCTCTCAAAATATCATCTAAGTTGTGAACAAAAGACCTAATATGTTCTATTTATAGTCTAGGTTATAACTTATTACCAAATGACTATAATGCCTTTAATGAACCAAGACAAAGGGGAGGCCTTCGAGTGTTCATATTGGACGAATTTGGAGTGTTGGGACTTGTTCTCTACACTTCAAAGCTTGTTCCATTGGTTGGGCAGCCACCCGAGCTCGAGTCTTTACGTATTGGTCCACAATCACGATCGTACTTGTATCAAATGGGTACTTTGACCACCATGAAGTTTGATGGTTCACGTACTATGCATGAGCATGTCATTGAAATGACAAACATAGCAGTAAGACTTAAGTCTTTGGGAATGGAAGTGGAACGAAATTTCCTTGTTCAGTTCATCATCAACTCATTACCGTCTAAGTATGGTCCTTTTAAAATGAATTACAACACCATGAAAGACAAATGAAACGTGCATGAATTGCATGGTATGTTGGTTCAAGAGAAAACAAGGCTAAAGAATCAAACAACCCACTCCATTAACTTTGTAAATCATCAAGGAGATGAAAAGAAAGGAAAGAAGCATGGTAAGGGACAACAGAAACAACTTAATGTTAATGAGTCCTTATCTCAAGTACGTAAGAAAGGAAACAAGAATGGGAAGTGTTATTTCTGTGGAAAATCTGGACACTTTCAGAAAGATTGCCTGAAACGTAAGGCATGGTTTGAGAAGAAAGGTAAGTCTTATGCTTTTACATGTCTCGAATCTAATTTAACTGAAGTTCCTTATAATACTTGGTGGATTGACTCTGGTTGTACTGTTCATGTTTCTAATACTATGCAGGGATTCCTTACAATCCAAACCATAAACAAGAATGAAAGATTTGTTTACATAAGGAATAAAGTGAAGGCTCCAGTTGAAGCTGTCGGGGATTATCATCTGATTCTCGATACTGGACTTCACTTAGATTTAGTTGAAACTTATTATGTTCCTTATCTTTCGAGAAATTTAGTTTCTTTGTCTTAGTTGGATAAGACTGGATATTCTTTTAATTTTGATAATGGATGTTTTAGTTTGTTTAAACATAATTATCTCATTGGTACTGGTACTCTTTATGATAATTTATACAAACTGAATCATGATAATTTATTTGCCAAAATACTCTTAACTCTTCATCATAATGTTGGAACCAAACGAAGTTTGGTGAATAAACAATCTACTTACTTGTGGCATAAACGTTTAGGTCACATATCTAAAGAAAGGCTGGAAAGATTAGTTAAGAATTAAATTCTTCCATATTTGGATTTTACTTACCTTAATATTTGTGTTGATTGTATTAAAGGAAAACAAACAAGACACATAAAGAAAGGAGCCACAAGAAGCACACAACTTCTTAAAATTATACACACTGACATATGTGGTCCTTTTGATATCACATCTTTCAATAAAGAAAAATATTTTATCCCTTTCATCGATGACTTTTCACGTTATGGATATATCTATTTGTTGCATAAAAAACCTCAAGCAATTAATGCCTTAGAGGTATTTATTATTGAGGTTGAAAGACAACTAGATAGAAAGGTAAAAATAATCAGGTCTGATAGAGGTGGTAAATATTATGGAAGATATGATGAAAGTGGACAATACCCAGGTCCATTTGCTAAATTCCTCGAAAAGCATGGCATATGTGCTCAATACACAATGCCTGGTACACCACAACAAAATGGTGTGGAAGAAAGGCGTAATCGTACATTAATGGATATGGTTAGGAGTATGTTAAGTAATTCATCTTTACTTCCTTCGTTATGGATATATGCTTTAAGGACTGTCGTTTACTTTCTAAATAGGGTTCCTAGTAAAGCAATTTCAAAGACACATTTTGAATTATGGACTGGTAGAAAACCTAGTTTGAGGCACCTGCATATTTGGGGTTGCCCGATAGAAGTTAGAGTATACAATCCACAAGAAATGAAACTAGATTCAAGAACAATCAGTGGTTTCTTCATTGGTTATCCAGAAAAATCAAAGGGGTATAGATTTTATTGTCCTAATCATAGTACGAGAATAGTTGAAACTGGAAATGCTAGGTTCATTGAGAATGGCGAAGTTAGTGGGAGTGAAGAACCATGAAATGGGGAAATTACAGAAGTTAGGGTGTGAATTACTCTTCCCTGTACTTCTTTTCAATTTGTTATTCCTGAAACTGTTGTACAATAAAGTAATCAATAAGAACAACAAATTAATATTCCTACTAATCACAATGAAGCTATAATTGATGAACCTATAGTAGATGAATCACAAGAAGTAGCATCAAGATGATCTCAAAGACAAAGAAGATCTGTTATTTCTGATGATTATTTGGTATAGCTACATGAGTAAGAAACTGACTTGAGAATTGATAATGATCCAATTTTATTTTCACAAGCCATTGAAAGTAACAATTCTGATAAATGGGTAAATGTTATGAAAGATAAGTTAAAATCTATGAAATAGAATGATGTTTGGGACCTTGTTAAATTACTCAAAGGATGCAAAATATTTGGGTGTAAATGGATCTTTAAGACCAAACGCGACTCAACTGACAACATCGAACGTCACAAGACTAGACTTGTTGCCAAAGGTTTCACTCAAAAGGATGGCATTGATTATAAAGAGACGTTTTCACCTGTCTCTTGAAAAGATTTCCTTAGAATTATAATGGCCTTGGTAGCTCATTATGACTTAGAGTTACACCAAATAGATGTGAAAACAACCTTTCTAAATGGAAATTTGGAGGAAAAAGTTTATATGAATCAACTTGAGGGGTTTTCTATTAAAGGAAAGAAACACATGGTGTGTAAACTTAAGAAGTCAATATACGAACTTAAGCAAGCTTCCTGACAATGGTATCTTAAGTTTAATGAAATGATTGTCACCTTTGGATTTAAAAAAAACACTGTTGATCGGTGTATATATCTGAAGGTCAGTGGGAGTGAGTTTGTTATGTTAATCTTGTATGTTGATGACATCTTGTTAGCTACTAATGATCTTGGTTTGTTGCATGATACCAAGAAATATCTCTCTAATAACTTTAAAATGAAATATATGGGTGAGGCATCCTATGTGATTGGAATAGAAATATTTCGAGATAGATCACAAGAATTGTTGGGATTGTCTCAGAAAACCTATATTAATAAAGTATTAGAGAGATTTAGAATGGAAAAATGCTTATCAAGTCCCGTTCCAATTCAGAAAGGAGATAAGTTTAGTCTCAATCAATGTCCAAAGAATGATTTGGAACGAAGGTAAATGAAAGATATTCCTTATGCATCAATAGTTGGGAGTCTTATGTATGCCCAAACATGTACAAGACCAAACATTAGTTTTACTGTTGGGATGCTGGGTCTATATCAAAGTAATCCTGGAATGGATCACTGGAAGGCTGCAAAGAAAGTGTTGTGATACTTACAAGGAACGAAAGATCATATGCTCACTTATAGAAGATCTGATCATCTAGATGTGGTTGGATATTCAGATTCAGATTATGCTGGTTGTGTGGATACAAGAAAAATCCACATTTGGATATTTGTTTCTATTAGGTGGAGGAGCAATATCATGAAACTGTGCGAAGCAGTCTTTTATAGTTGCATCCACTATGGAAGTTGAGTTTGTGGCATGCTTTGAGGCCATAGTCCAGGCTAATTGGCTGCGAAATTTTATTTTAGGACTTGGACTAGTCGACAATATATCTAGGCCGCTAAAAATTTATTGTGATAATACCGCCGCAGTTTTCTTTTCTAAAAATGATAAGTATTCGAAAAGTGTTAAATATATGAAATTGAAATACTTTTCGGTTAAGGAAGAAGTTCAGAAACATGAAGTGTCAATTCAACATATTAGCACCAAGATTATGATTGTTGATCCTTTAACAAAAGGATTACCGCCCAAAATATTTGTTGAACATGTTGAAAGGATGGGTCTTATTGATAGCAATGAATGATTTCATGTAAAGTCTGTATTATGTTTATGTAATTGACACTTTGAGCTTAAATTATATATGTTTCTGTTGTTACCTGTTTTCTCTTGTATACATAATATTGTGAATGATGATGACGGGTTCTGACTTAGATAAAGGATTCTAAGTATTATCGTTGGACCCATTATGTATTTGAAAGGTTATGTTAGGTAATAGACTAATATTGTAGTACATGGAAGGAACTATGTTAATAAAGTGACGTACAACCACCATGACTCATTTTAGTTGATTTATTTAATGATGACAAATGATGTTGAATTTAACATTAATTATGCACATGATTGACGTACGTATTAAACCACTAAATTAACATTATGTGTGCCAAGTAGGAGAATGTAAATTTCTATGGCCCACATAATTAATTTATTTATTGGTTTAATAATTATTGAATAAGTTAAATTCTATATCTGTATGGGGAAGTTACCTAGTAGGATTAAACTACTGACTAATCTGTTAGTAGGATAATTACTGACTCCTAGTAGGATAATTACAGACTGTTAGTGGATAATTATTATATCCACTAATCACGTTGATTGAACGTGAAAACATAACTGACTATTCTTGTATTATAAAAGGGGTCCTCTCTCTGCAAAAAGAAGAATAAGCTTCATCATAATTATTCTAAAACATAAGGTAAAGAGAGAGAAACAACACTTTTGTGCTTCCGCTAAAACTATGGAGAATTCAGGTATGTATTCTTCCATAAATTACTGTAATTAGATTGATGTGAAAATCATGTAGTTCCACGTTCCTAAATAATTGATAGGATTATGTATTAGATTGTTTAAGTCATACGATCTGTAAAATCCTTACATGGGCTCCAAAATAAAGAATATGGAAAAGATTGGATAAAGCCTTAATAAATCATCTATGGAATCAATGCTATAACAATACTACTATCACCCGTCTTGTAAAGACGGGATCAGATCATGCCCCATTACTTGTTTCTGTTGCGTCTAATTACAATACTCCTAAGTATTTTAGGTTTTTGAATCTTTGAGTGGATGAGCCAGGTTTTATGGAGATTGTTCAAAATGCTTGGAATACAAATGTTGAAGGTAATCATATGTGGAAGATTCATATGAAACTCAAAAACACCACCAAACAACTCTCTTGGTGGTCTAGAAGTTGCATAAGAGATATTTCAAGAATACTAAGAACAAGGAAAAATTGGTGGTTGATATGGAAGAACAATGCCAGCAGAATAATACCGAAGATAATAGGATAAAACTGAACCATGCTAATGCCACCTTGATCAAACATTACAAGGTGGAAGAATCCTATTGGAAGAAAAAATCTAATATTAAGTGGCACATGAAGGAGATATGAACACTAATTTTTCCACTATGTGATGGCTTTCAAGAAAAATAGACTTGAGTTTAAAAAAGTCAAGAATGACAATGGAGACTAGATAGAAGGAGATAACGATATTGCTAAGGAAACTATCACCCTTTTTGAAAAACAGTTTACTAGAGAGGATAAAATCCAGGATGATTATATCCTAAATCACTTACCAACCGTGAGTGATATTGTTGATAATAAAGAGCTGTGTAAAAAACCTACTATGCAAGAAGTCAAAAAGGCAGTCTTTGGCATAAACTCAGATAGTTTCTCGGGTCCTGATGGAGTAAATAATACTTTCTATAAAAAATATTGGGATGTGATTGCGTTGGACCTTCATGAGATGGTCCTAGAATTCTTTTTAGGAAGTGTCATCTCAAGATCCATCTCTCATTCTTGCTTGATTTTGATCCCAAAGGTGAGATAACCTCAGAAACTCAATGAGTGTAGACCAATCAGTCTCACTAACTTCTCCTGCAAGATCATATCTAAGATTCTAAGCAACAAATTGATACCTTATATGAGCAATATTATATCTCCAAACCAAACTGATTTTATCAAAGGGAGAACAATATTTGAAAATATCATTCTGACACAAGAGATAGCTCATAACATGACGGGTAAACAACCTAATAGTAATGTGATATTGTAGTTGGACATGGAAAAGACATACGATAGTCTCTTGGGATTAATTGATACAAGTACTGAAAAAAGTTAGGGTTTTTAGAAGCATGGAATAATATGATATGGCATCTTATATCCAATAACTGGTATTCCATTAATATTAATGGTACCAGACATGATTCTTTAAATGTAGTAGAGGGATCAAGCAAGGAGATCCCCTATCCCCATTATTTTTTATGATTGGTGTGGAGTTGCTCACCAGGATACTAGACAGTTTGATTAATCATAACATCATTCATATCCAAGTTGATAAGAACAGCCCTAACATAACTCACCTTTGCTACGCTGATGATAATATTATGTTTTCTTCAGTAGATCTTCTCTCATTGGCTATGATGATAAATAAACTTGATATATATGAAAGAATATCTGGCCAGAAGATTAACAAAAACAAGTCTGGATTCATTATTCACCTAAAAGCTTTAGAATTATTCAAAAATAATGTTAAGGCTATCACGAGATTTTCTCATATTAAGCTCCCTTTGACCTACTTGGGAAGTCCTATTTTTGTGGAAAGGAAACAAATATGCTACTTCAATGATATGGTGGTGAAAGCTTCTAACAAAGTCATGGGGTGGCACAATAATACTCTGAGTGTTGGGGGAAAACAGTAATGATCAAGTCTGCACTGTCTTCTTTGCCCCTGCACATTCTTTCTGTTGTTCAACCAACAAAAACTATTATCAAGTAGTAGTTGAAGATATAGATGACTAATTTATTTTTTAGGGATACTAATGGTAAAAACAAGTATCACTGAAGAATGTGCAGGGGCAAATAAGACAGTATTACAAGCATCCAAAGTTTTTGTAATGCATTCTCTGCTAAGAGCTGGTGGAACTTTAGATCTGAAAATTTTCTTCTTAAACAATTTCTTGAGGCCAAGTACTGTAAGATAATTCATCCTGTGGCCAGAAAAGGTAAGCCCAACCAATGTCATACTTGGAGAAGACTTATGAACATTAAAGATAGATGTGAACCTTATATGATATGGAGGATAGGAAATGGATATATATGTTTTTGGTAGGACAACTGGACAGGAAAAGGTGCTCTGGCCAAGATTCTTCAGGCTCCGGCTAAATTCAAGAGAGTCATGGTATCAGATTTTATTATTGACGGCAAGTGGAATGAAAATAAACTCAAGCAGGAATTACTTTCTTCTACTATTAGTGACATTCTTCAAATTTAAATTTACAAAAGAGATGATAAAATTATTTGGACCGTTGAACCAAATGTAAGTTTACTTGTAAATCAGCAGGCAGGATGCTTAGAAATGCTAAGCCTTCTACTCTAACTGCGTATAATATTTGGCACCCTAAAATTTTCTTTAAAGTGGCTTTTTTCATGATGAAGCTTATAAGATAGAGAATTTCTATCGATGATAAAGTCAAGAAATTTAATGTTCGTGGGCCCTCTATTTGCAACTATTGTAGGGCACATCATGAAAAAAACATTCAACATCTCTTTGTGGATAGTGATCTTGCACAGCTATGGATAAAATTTGGCAATTGTTGTGGGATCAAAATTCACAAAGGATCCATTGATGCTATGGTGATGCAGTGTTGGATGACAAATATAAATAACAAAATCTAGGAGATGATACATCAATGTCTTTCTACTATTCTATATTGGGGGATATAGTAAGGCAGATGTACTGCTAGATTTGAAGGCATTAAAGCGTCCATATATAGAATTATTGACCAGGTTACATGGTTGATGACTCTTAAACTCAATAAATAGTTTCCTTGCCTTGATTTTAGAAAAAATAGACAGAATTGTGCATCAAAATTGAAAGAGCCAAAGCTGTCTTAAGTACCAAGTTTATTAAATGGCAAAACCCCTAGAGAAATACCTTAAGTTGAACATTGATGAATGGTCAAAAGGTAATCCTAGGGAGGCTGGTGATGGCGGTATACTTAGATATCATCAGGGTAATATCAATATGGCATTTTAGTCCTACTTTGGTAATTGTAGTAATAACATGGCTAAAAGATTGGCTATTCTAAAAGGGCCTTCAATGGTGTGCTACCAATCATGTACAGTATGTCATTATTGAGATCGATCCTATCATCATGATTGACATGATAAAGAGTAAGAATATTATGGTGTGGCAAATTTAAGGCATTGTTAAGAAAATAAGGAAGATCAAGAAAGATGGCAATTTACAGATTAATCATTGCTTTAGAGAAGCAAATAGTGTAGCAGATGCTTTAGCCAACAATGGAGTGAAGGAAAAACATGAAGCTTTTTTCACGAAAGCCTTTTCTTTTCCACGACATGTTAGAGCTGCAATGAAGAATGATCAAGACGGTCTTTTGAATATCAGAATCAGAGTCACGAAAGGGCACTTTAATTTCTCGACATGACCTTTTGGCATCTACTCTATACATGTATTATTACCCTTTGGAAAATAGTTGCTCAAGTTGATTATTATGACTATCTTATTTTAGTTAGGAGTATCTATTAGGTTCAAAGTGTATATGAAGTTTGAATGGAAAATGAAAAATGGAAAATGGTGGAGGAAAGGAAACACCCAATTTAGAAAGTATACTCCAAATTGAAAAGTTCACTAATTCTCCCACATTGGTGGGAGAAGGAAACTTTGGAGTGTTTATAATAAGAACACTTACTCCACGTGGTAAGTAGGGCGAAAAATAAGAGATACCTCGCGCCGTCGTCGTCGTCGCTCGCTCGGCTCGGCTCGGCTTCGGATTTGGATTTGGCAAATGATCAATCGATGAGATCTAGTTTTTTGGACAAAGTTTATTTGACAAAAATAGAGAAATCCAGACAGAAATCTAATCCGAAAATACAAAAAATGCAGTAAAATATTTTTTGGTTTTGGTACTCCATTTATACATGCATACAGAAGTTCTAACTGATGCAATACTTCATCGAACTGGTGCCACTGTTTCGGTGAACTGATGCACTGTTTCGGTGAACTGATGCACTGTTTCAGTAAACTGATGCATTGTTTCGACGAACTGACACACTTATTCACGAAATGGTATGCCTGTTCAAAACAGTCACACTGTTTGGACGAATGGACATGAATTTTCAGAAAAGGTTACACCTTTAAGATGAACCTTTGCCACTTTTCAGAAGAGGCATCTTGTGGCTATATAAACCTGCTTTCATCCACAGGTTTACATACAAAAATTTTAAGAATATAAAATACTTCCTATCTTACAAATTACTCTGTGTGATCAATTAAAATGTTCTGTGCATTTGAAGATATTCCAATTGTTTGAGGTACTGCTATAATTGGTCTGTTTGGTCATTTTATCCTGGGAGAAAGAATTTCACAACCTCGGATACAGTGAGGGGAATTATTTCCTTAAGAAAACTCCATAAATTTGGATGACTTGGCCTTATTCATTTCTGTTTCATCTATTTTCTGAAAGAATAAAATACACCTCTTGGAAAGGTCATTTTGATCTTGTGTTGAGGGTATTTGATATACTTCATTATGTTCTTGTTTATACTTGAACTCTAGTTGAAGTTATTGTTCTGCATATACAGATTTTGTGTACCCGAAGTACAGATAAAATAACAATCTTAAGGAAATAACTTTACATAATCTGTATAACTTGTTTTTGGAGATTAAAGCTTTAAGTTTTCTACTCCGCTTGAATTTAACTAGTGATTAGAAGACATAAAATCTTCATCACAAGTTAAAGTTCACTCGGTTGACGATTTGAAGTTATAAAAACTTCATCGTTAATTAGAAACAAGAAGAAAAGTTGATAAGTTATTTAACTTTATAAGTAGTATTCTGAAAATACTAAATTTTTCTGTCTTGTGTTGACAGAAAACATGACTAACGAAAGTCAAATGATGGATGCGACAATATCTGTGAGGGCAACTAATGTTGCCACATCAAGTCGCACAAATACTCCGCCAACAATGACACCGGTGGAGAAGCCCAAAAAAATTTTGGGCATTGACATCAAACGGTGGCAGCAAAAGATGTTCTTTTACCTCACCACTTTATGTCTGCAACGGTTCACTAGCAAAGACGCTCCTGAGGTGCTCGAGGGAACCTCGGACAAAGACCGCTTCGTTATAGTAGAAACTTGGAAACATTCGGACTTCCTTTGCAGGAATTATATTCTGAGTGGTCTCCAAGAGGACCTCTACAATGTTTATAGTGGAACCAAGACATCAAAGGAACTGTGGGGGGCACTTGAAAGAAAATATAAGACGGATGATGCGGGAATTAAGAAATTCCTTGTTGCACGGTACCTGGACTTCAAAATGATAGATAGAAAATCTGTTGTCTCTCAAGTACAGGAGTTGCAAGTCATCAATATGATCTCCTAGCAGAAGGTATATCTTTGAAAAATACCTTAGTTGAACAAATTAAAAATGTTCTTAATACTCACATAAATAGTTTTGTAGGTTTAATTGTGAATGATGTTTTCCAAGTAGCAGCGATAGTTGAGAAGCAACCACCTTTGTGGAAAGACTTCAAAAACTACTTAAAGCATAAATGCAAGGAGATGACTGTTGAAGATCTTATTGTCCGACTTCGTATTAAAGAGGATAATAAAGCAACTGAAAGAAGGTCAAAGGGGAATTCTATAATTAATGGAGCACATATTGTACAAGATGACCAAAACAATTCCAAGGAAAGGAAGAAAGCTGAACAAGGAAGCAGTCAACCCAAGAAAAAGTTTAAGGGAAAATTCTTCAACTATGGAAAGATTGGCCACAAGTCCACAGATTGTCGTGCCCCAAAGAAAGGCAAGAAGAAGGATCAAGCAAATATGATTGAATCCAACAAAGAATGCGATGATCTGTGTGGTATGTTCTCAGAATGCAACTTGATGGGGAATTCTCGCGAATGGTGGATGGATTCTGGTGCCACTCACCATGTATGTCCCAACAAGAAGCTGTTTTCGTCATTCACTCCAGCTCAAGTAGAAGAAATAATTTACATGGCTAACTCCGCTACGGCTAAGGTAGAAGGAACAGGAAAAATTTGCTTAAAGATGACTTCTGGAAAGGTCTTGACACTTAGCAATGTCTTGTATGTTCCAGAGTTACGTAAGAATTTAATTTCTGTTTCACTTCTAGATAAGAACGGATTCAAATATTTAACCGTTTCTGGAAAAATTGTAATTAGCAAAGGAGAAATATATGTAGGAAAAGCTATCTGACCGAAGGCCTTTATAAGATGAATGTAATGACTGTTGAAATAAATAAAAGTTTGAATTATTCTTATTTGCTTGAGTCTTATGATTTATGGCATGAACGTTTAGGCCATGTTAATTACAAAACGTTATGAAAACTGAGTAACTTAGAAGTTTTGCCAAACTTTGAGGGCAATAAATCAAAGTGTCAAACGTGTGTGGAATCAAAGTATGCAAAGCATCCTTATAAGTCCGTTGAAAGGAATTCCAATCCCTTAGACTTAATACATACTGACATTTGTGATATGAAGTCAACACCATCACGTGGTGGGAAAAAGTATTTCATAACTTTTATTGACGATTGCACTAGATATTGTTATGTCTACTTGCTAAATAGTAATGATGAAGCAATAGATGTATTTAGGCAATATAAAACTGAAGTTGAAAATCAGTTAGACAAAAAGATCAAAATGATAAGAAGTGATAGAGACGGAGAATATGAATCACCCTTTGCGCAAATATGTGTAGAGAATGGAATAATCCATCAAACTATGGCCCCATATTCACCTCAATATAATGGAATTGCGGAAAGAAAAAAAACGAACTTTGAAGGAAATGATGAATGTCTTACTTATAAGTTCTGGTTTACCGCAAAACTTATGGGGGGAGGCTATCCTTACGGCCAATCGTATACTCAACAAAGTTTTCCATAGTAAGACACAATTAATTCCTTATGAAAAATGGAAAGGAAGGAAACCCAACTTGAAATATTTCAAAGTGTGGGGGTGTCTAGCGAAGGTTCAAGTTCCTATACCTAAAAGGGTTAAGATAGAACCTAAAACGGTAGACTGCGTGTTCGTAGGATATGCTAAAAGTAGTAAAGCATGTCAATTTTTGGTTCATAAATCCAAACATCCAGATATTAATGAAAATACAATAATTGAATTAGATAATGTTGAATTCTTTAAAAATATTTACCCGTATAAACTTAGACATGAACAGTCTAGTGAAGGATCTAAAAGACCTCATGATGAACCAATTGAGAATGAACATAATGAAGAAAATCCAAGATGTAGTACACGTCAAAGAACGTCTACTTCGTTTGGATCGGATTTTGTGACATTTCTTTTGAAAAATGAGCCTCAAACATTTAAGGAAGCGATGGCATCTTCGGATTCATCATTTTGGAAAAATGTAGTCAATAGTGAGGTAGATTCAATCTTAAGTAATCATACATGGGAATTGGTTGACCTTCCTCCCAGAAATAAACCTTTAGGTTCTAAATGGATCTTCAAAAGAAAGATGAAAGTGGATGGTACTATTGACAAATACAAGGCAAGACTTGTAGTAAAAGGCTTCAAACAAAAAGAAGGACTTGATTACTTCGATACATACTCGCCAGTAACAAGGATAACATCGATTTGAATGTTAATTATCTTGGCTGCGGTATATGGTCTTGAAATCCATCAGATGGATGTGAAAACCACTTTCCTATATGGAGAATTGGAGGAAGAAATTTACATGAAACAACCTGAGGGTTTTGTGGTTCTAGGGAAAGAGAATAAGGTGTATAGACTTATTAAGTCATTGTATGGACTAAAGCAAGCACCTAAACAATGGCATGCAAAGTTTGGCCAAACCATGTTGGCAAACGGATTCAAAATAAATAAATGTGATAAATGTGTTTATATTAAAGACACTCCAAAACACCAAGTCAATGTATGTTTATATATGGATGATATGTTGATCATCAGTAGAGACATTTCTGACATAAATGCAAAAAAATGAATGCTCGAGAGCAAGTTTGATATAAAAGACCTTGGAGTTGCAGATGTGATCTTAGGTATAAGAATCCATCGAACTCCATAAGGGTTGGCATTGTCACAGTCTCATTATATTGAAAAGGTACTTGACAAGTTCAAGTATATGGAATTCGGTATTACCAAGACTCCATTGGATGCGAGCTTTGCACTTCGAAAGAATAAAGGTAAAAGTGACTCATAATTGGAGTACGCAAGAGTATTGGGATGTTTAATGTATATAATGAGTTGTACACGGCCAGACATAGCATGCGCTATCAGTAAATTAAGTCGGTACACGAGTAATCCCAACAAAACTCATTGGATGGCAATGAAAAGAGTTTTGGGGTATCTTAAATACACTCAAAACTATGCTTTGCATTATAATAAATATCCTGCGGTACTTGAAGGATATAGTGATGCAAATTGGATCGCCAGATCAAACGAAGTAAAATCCATAAGTAGATATGTATTTACTGTCGGTGGAGGAGCAGTTTCTTGGAAATCATCCAAACAGACTTGTATCGCTCGCTTTATAATGGAATCTGAATTTATCGCATTAGATAAAGCCGGTGAAGAAGAAGAATGGCTCCGAAATTTCTTGGAAGATATTTCGTATTGGCCCAAGCCAGTGGCACCAGTATGTATACACTGTTATAGCTAAGCGGCAATAGGTAGGGTAGGGAGCATGATGTATAATGGTAAATTTCGTCATATAAGACGAACACATAATACCGTTAGAGAACTTCTCTCTAGTGAAATTATCACTGTAGACTATGTAAAGTCAAATGATAATGTATCGGATCCACTTACAAAAAGGCCTATCTAGAGAAGGAGTAGAACGAACATCCAAGGGAATGGGTTTAAGGCCTAGGACAAGTCAGCACGGCGGTAACTCTACCTAGTAGACTGGAGATCCCAAGAGCTAGGTTCAAGGAGATCAAACAAAGTTGTGTATGGCAGGTTCAACATTGTCAATTATCTAACTCATTCTCATAATGTAGATAATGTCTAGTAAAAATAAGGATAAGACTTAAGGTTAAAAGTCTTTTAATGATTATCTAAATTTAGCAGATTTGACCAAACAGTTTTAATATACAGGATTGAATGTTTAGAAATCACCTATGTGAGGGCGAAGTGGAAGCCGCTTCAAAGAGAATGTTAGTAAAGGCCTATTCTCTAAGCTCTCATGAAATCGGAACGTGTTCATGGCTGAAAAGAACAAAACCGTGAGAACCATAAACATTAAAAGGCTGGTTGTGTGACATGTATTGTCTAGGTGTACATTAAATCTCGACGGTTTAAAGATATCAAATCTACCGATTGACCGAGTGTATCCGATGCATGTTCACTACGGAAAGTTCAAAGGAAAACCCACTTAACCAGATGCAATCAGTCTTTGCTTGATGATCACATACTTGTCCGTAAAACTTTTACGAAAAATAGTCATTCCCCATTCATGTAGGGAATTGTTAGGTTCAAAGTGTGTAAGAAGTGTGAATGAAAAATGGAAAATGGTGGAGGAAAGGAGACACCCAATTTAGAAAGTGTACTCCAAATTGGAAAGTTCACTAATTCTCCCACATTGGTGGGAGAAGGGAACTTTGGAGTGTTTATAATAAGAACACTTACTCCACATGGTAAGTGAGGCAAGAAATAAGAGATGTCTCGCGCCGTCGTCATCGTCGCTCTCTCGGCTCGGCTTCGGATTTGGATTTGGATTTGGCAAATAATCGATCGATGAGATCTATCTTTTTGGACAAAGTTTATTTGACGGAAATAAAGAAATCCAGACAAAAATCTAATCCGAAAATACAAAAAATGCAGTAAAATATTTTCTGATTTTGGTACTCCATTTATACATGCATACAGAAGTTCGAACTGATGCAATACTTCATCGAACTGGTGCCACTGTTTCGGTGAACTGATGCACTATTTCGGTGAACTGATGCACTATTTCAGTAAACTGATGCATTGTTTTGACGAACTGACACACTTATTCACGAAATGGCATGCCTGTTCAGAACAGTCACACTGTTTGGACGAATGGACATGAATTTTCAGAAAAGGTTACACCTTTTAGATGAACCTTTGCCACTTTTCAGAAGAGGCATCTTGTGCATATATAAACCTGCTTTCATCCACAGGTTTACATACAAAAATTTTCAGAATACAAAATACTTCCTGTCTTACAAATTACTCTGTGTGATTGCAAAACGTTCTGTGCGTTCGAAGATATTTCAATTGTTTGAGGTACCACTATAATTGGTCTGTTTGACCATTTTATCCTGGGAGGAAGAATTCCACGACTTCGGGTACAGTGAGGGAAATTATTTCCTTAAGGAAACTCCGTGAATTCGGACGACTTGGCCTTATTCATTTCTGTTTCATCTACTTTCTGAAAGAATAAAATACACATCTTGGAAATGTCATTTTGATCTTGTGTTGAGGGTATTTGATATACTTCATTGTGTTCTTGTTTATACTTGAACTCTAGTTGAAGTTATTGTTCTGCATATACAGATTCTGTGTATCCAAAATACAGATAAAATAACAGTATCACTCGTAATCAAAGCGTAGGACATTTTTTTTTGTATAAAAATGAGATTTTCATCCTCATTATGCCTTAGAGGAAAGGTCTATATTCCTCCTCTTATAAAACTTTTGCTTGAAATATAAACTTGTAGGGTCTGCCTAACCCCCACCTTGGAGGTAGTTTATTAAAAAAAAAAAAAAAAAGGGTCTATCTGTTGTTGGTCTTTCAATTTCTTGTTTTAATTGAACTTTTAAATTTTGTTTAATTCATGTGAACTTTGGTAACAAAACCAAAGGCATTTTGCCAGCCATACCCACCGAAAACTCTGGTAGGGAATTTGGGATTCTTGTCGTTACTTGCCACTTCCACTGCCAGAGATGTTTCGTCACCCTACAAAAAAAAAAAAAAAAAAAAGCATAGGCAAATTGCATATTTTGTCGATTTACCTTATGTAAAATATTTGTTTTAGTCTATTCTAAAAATAATTTCATATAAATTTTTTTATATATTTTTAATGAAATAATTTATAGTTATATAAATATCTAAAATTTATTTTATATCAAGATTTTAAAAATTCTTTCTTTCTTAAATTTTATGTTAAGTTAAACGATGTCATGTAAATTAGGATGAAGGGAGTATTATTTCATTAAAAACATGTTATACATTTAGAAAATGTATTTTATTACTTCAGTTATTATTTTGGTGGGTAAATATATAATGTGAAAAATCCTTTTTCTCCTTTTCTTTTTCATTTAATGTGGTCTGACAATGGCCATAGGATTCTCTTAAATTTGCAAAATAGGTAGCATCACTGACACTGCTTCGAGTGTTTGTTGTCAACAAGACAACATGTGACTCCAAATTATAGAGGACCCATATGAACGTGCCAATGTAAGGTTAGGTGGTTTGGAAATCCAAAACTCCAGCCAGACAAAATGAACCTCAATTCGAGGGAAATGTGCTTCCTTGGCCCCCTCCCCATTCACCCATCTTATCCGAACATCACTTTGGCAATATTGTGAGGCAAAACAGAAGCTTTATTTTGTGCCTCGTAGGACTGACGTAAGTTACACGAGGTTTCTTTTTGGTATTTCAACATATTAATGGATTCAAAGTTTGTATTTTTGACTTCACAAATATCGAATTCACTAATTTATGAAATACTAGTTTAGAATACGAGTGTTGCACGTGTATGTTAGTTAAGTAATTATAACTGCATATAAAAATTAAATTATTGTGTGAAAGTTACATTATTAAATATAAAATTTAAAAAGTAAAATATATTTTTCAGATAAATAGTGTAATTAAATAGGAACATGATGAGTTCCTCACTTTAATTTTCTTAGTTAAAGAAGAATAATGACATGGTTTTGTAAATATGTGGACAGTCATAGACTTTAAAAAAACAAACGCAACCTAATAAAAACACAATAATGAAAATTACTTACCTCCCGAGACTCATATTTCGAAATATGATAATTAAAATTGTATCATTGTGAAATTATTGTTATAAAAATATCAAAAGTCAAAATGCATGTCCGTACATGGGACAATAATTTTAGAGAACCCATGTAATGAAAAAAATTAATTACCTTTGGAAAACTTAATGTCTCCAACAATAGCTAAAGGAAAAAAGATTAATGAAACATAAAACTGTGTGAATTTGATATAGTTTAAAACTTCAAAAATACGTTTTAATATATGATAATATTAGAAGTTGAAACTTGTTGCAAAGCAACATTACATGAGAAATAAATTGACCTAGAAAGAAAGAGGAGAAGAGAAGCACCAAACTTACACTCCCTCATTTCAAAATAGTTGGTTCTTATGGAATTGATAAGTCCATTAAGAAATCAATAATTAGAAGTACATATTACTTTTTTATCCTTATATATTTTTTAAAGTTCAATAATCAATATAATAATTAAATATATATATATATAGAGAGAGAGAGATAACTTTGGTGCAAATTACTTCATTCCATGCATCATGTCTAGAACTTGAAGTATTTACACTGAAACTATAATTTATTTTTTTAGAATTGAAATCATGTGCACTATTTCATTACTCTATCTAAGCATATGAATAGTACGTCATTCCGCATATGGACTCTTTGTTTTCATAATTACTATGTGTATATTTTGTAAATTTATTTTAAAATTATTATTGGTAAAGTTGCATATTCAATATAGTTTTGAAAATGTAAAATTGTGCTTTCGATAATTTTAAAAAAAATGTAGATGTACTTAATACCATTAAAGGTAAAATAAAAAAGTATATACTCCAAAATAGTTTTGATTATACAACTTGAACAACTATAGAGTCAACTATTTTGAAACAGAGAGAGTATTTTCGTTCCAAAATAGTTGATCCTTCTTAATTTGGTATTCCCTTACAAAAATATTTTTTAGATGTTTATTTTATTAAATTATTCTTATTAAGTATACTTTGCAAATATAAATTTAATGATAGGGGTATTATTAGAATAACATAATAATATTCTCTTGATTTTATAAATGGAACAACTAATTAAAACAAACATATTTAAAAAGAGGACCAACTATTTTAAAACGGAGAAAGTAAACAGTAAAAACTTTGTGTGCACTTACACAATATATATGTAGTCGTTGAGTTCTATAAATAAGCCAAAACATTTTAAGAATTTGTTTCCAACATAAACCTAATCTTCAAGACAATGAATTGAAAGGAATCCTTGATTAACTCAATTTTTTTAAAAACATAAGTCAAGTATTTTTAGTTTATAATTCTTTTAGAACGCTAATCATTACATTAAACACAAAACCTATAAGGAGTACTATGAAATCCTTAAATTTAAGAATCGATTCTTAAAAGGTAAACTAATATTTTATTTTAGAACTTTTTACATACTTTAAATAAAAAAAAGTTTAATAATTACAACAATGTGTCTCACATCGTCACATTAATTAATCAATACAGTTGTATACTTGTATATAGGAATAAATTATTTAAAAGCAATAACTGATATTAAAATAAATATTATATCTATTTACATGGTATAAATAAATATTGTATCTCAAATATGCTATCTTCCATAAGACATCCTAATAAAATAAGTTCATATTAGTTGCTTTATAGTAGAATTATTCGAAAAATAGCATGTTAAGAAGTTTATTAGCAAAGTGGAAAAGGAGAAAAATTCCTAAGAACTATGTTATCCTAAAGGTGAAACCGGTGAGGCAAGAAAGCCGTGATAGGGGAGTAACCAGAGTAGAGGCGTTGTTTAATGGAAAAGTATCCAGATTACCATGCTAATAGTGACCGAAGAATATGTTATTTAAGAATAATCTAGTAAATAGCAATCTAAAGTGATCATATTTTGTTATGTGCATGATTGAAGGAAATATTTTGAAAATAGCAATTTTATGAAAAATGGATAATTATTTATCTGACAAAATGGTAGATAAATTTAAAATACTCGTTTTATATGTATTTAAGGATATAAAAATAGTAGATATAAGAAAAATCATATTAGAAAAAAAATTTGATAGATATTTTATGACTATAATTAATACCGCACCTACCGAACTATTCTTATAAATACTTACATACCAAACCCACACATTAACTATGATAAATTATGTATATTTAGAATTTTGGAAAATAGATATAAAATATATACAATTTCTTAGTGAAAATATAGAAGAATTAATGAGATTAAAACAAACAACTAAAAAATATTATAATAAAGTATTTAGTCAATTTTAAATGATAGATAATCTTAAAATCTTAATCTTATATATACTTAGAGATATAGAAATTATAGATATTAAGAGAATAATATTAGAAAAAGTATTAGACTATGAAATTGAAATTATAAATTGGATAGCACAGTTATACCTGGATAATTACCCAGATGGATATTATTCAGATTAAGAGATGTTAGAATATATTAGAAAAACTAGAAAAAATCAAGATAATCTAAATGAAGAAATTAATTATAGAAACCGAATTAGAAAAATAATGGAGAATCTAAAAGAAAAATTAATATGGATAGAAGAAACCCTAGACAATTTAGGAAAAAGTACATGTGATAGTTTATATAATTTAAAAAACTTGCTACGAGAATAACAACACAAGATAATAAATAGCATTGAAAATCTAGAATTAGATATACATTACAGTACAATTAGGATAAATTATTATACAGAAATTTGTAACTCTGCAATTACTACGGGATAAAATGATAGACTATGGATATTTAAAATATTAGAGACAAAATATGGATGAAATAATATTATTAGAAAAACTTATGAAAGATAATCTAATTGGATATTTTGAAACAAAAGATATAAAATATTTAGAATACCTTCAAAATAATATAGAAGAATTACAAAAACTAAGAGAAAAAAATAAAAAATACTATAGTAAAACATTTAACCAATTACCATATAATCAACCCCCAAGATATGAATATCTATAAAACTAACATAAATAAACTCAAAATAAAAATAAAAATAAAAATATTTAGAGAAGTTAAGAAATATCCACGCACAAATAAAAATAGATCCATAGTATTTATAATAGATCTATTTTACCACACAAGTTATCCGCACCCGTATTTTTTATATTTTCTAATTTTTGTGTAATTTTTTCACTTCCTTTTATCCAATCAGTTTTCTTTCTTATTTTATTAGTAACTCTTTTTGCTCTTACTTTCTGTTTACATGGTGTTGTAAACCACCAATCCGTTCTAGTTATTATAAGTGGGTATAATTTATCTAAAAACGGCATTCCTAAAAGTATATCTTTTGATGTTAGCTCATAATTATAGATTTCTTTTATTGTTAATATTTTATCCCATACTTGTGTTTTTACATTATTAGCTTTGTAAGTAATTAAGTTTCCTTCGTTATTAAATCCTTTAACTATTATTGGTGTCTTTAATTGATCCCATTTACTTTTTGGTAAATAATTATATCTACATAAGTTAGTTTTTGCTCCTGTATCTATCATAGGCGTATAATATCTACTGTAATACCCTTCTACTACTATCTTCATTAATACATATATTTTCATATTACGCTAAAGCTCTTCTTAAGAATAATTTCTCTCTGTTATATGTTATAGATAATTGTGTATGCTATATATTATATGGTTTTACTTGCTCTAGCCATTTTATTCCTAATATTATATCTGTCTTTTTCATTTCTTCTTTTATTTCAAATTCTATTTTTATTTTTCTAACTCCTATTGTTATTTCTTTTTCTGTTATATTTTTAGTGTTTATTAAGCTTCTTGGTAGATCTGGGCATATATTATTGTCAGATTTTATTTCCTCATTTTTTATTAGATATCTTGCTATATAATTTTCTTTTTGTCCTGTATTTAAGAGTATTAAATATTTTTTTCATTTATTGTTTCTGTTATGTAATATTGGTTTAAATTAGTTGTTGAACTTGTTTCATAACTTGTTCTTTTTGATGAACTTGATGATTCTGTTTTTTCATAAGCTATTATTTTTGTTGTACTTATTCTATTATTTATTATTTTTAATATTTCGTCTATATCTATGTCTCTATAACTATAATCATTATTATCAATTGTTTTTATAAATTGTTCGAAAGGACTTTCTATATGTATTTTATTAATTATATTTTTTCCTGTTATTTTATGTTTTGTTGTTAATACATATAGATTTTTACATCTTGCTGTAAATATTTTACTTCCTGGGGTTAGCTCTATTCCTGATATTTTTCAATATAATACTAATGATTTATCTATATTTTTATCTGTTATTGCTGCTGAATAATTCGCACTTATTATAAATTTAAATTTTTGGTATATTAAATTTTCTTTTATGGCAGTTATTATACTTTTTTCTATAGGTTTTGTAATCCTATCATTTGCTAGGTATAATTCTATTGGTGTATCTATTCTTTCTCTGAAACATGCTTTTATTAATATCTCTGTACCTCCAAGTTGTACATATTTTATTCGGTCTCTACTTTTTATATCGTTTATTTCTTTATTAATTATCCTTTTTGTTACTAGTGGTATACTAGCTTTACCTTTTGCATATCTACAGTCTATTATATGTTCTTTTTGGCTTACTACATAATATTCTTCTTTTCTTCTACTAAATATATTTTTTATTGTTGGTATTTTAAATATTTTTTCTACACTTAAATCTAATTCTTTTCCTTTTATTTCATCAAATATATGACTATCAAATATTATTTTTTGATATGTTCCTTCTTCATTTAAATATTCTTCTTTTGCTATTATTTTTATATCTTCTTCAGTTATTTGGTTTATTTTTATATCTTCTTCAGTCATTTAATTCATCTAATTCACTATCTATTTCATTATCTGTTTTTCATTCTCTGGAATTTCATATATACTATCTTCACTTTCTAATTCGTAATCTATATAATCTATCTGCATATATTCTGTATTTTCTATTTTTATTTCTGATATTTATTTATTTTTTGGGTTTTTAGGTAATTTACAATCTCTAGCTAAATGTCCTAATTTTCCGCAATTATAACAAGTACATTCTTTTATAGATTTCTTTTTCCTATATGGTATTTTATGTTTATAATTTTTTACATAATATCTTTTTCTTGGTTTCTTATATTTATATTTATATTTTTTGTATTTCTTATATTTCTTATGTCTTTTTCTTTTCTTATAATATCTTTCTTCGCATCCAAATTGAGGTGACATTTTATCTTTGCAACATGCTAAATTTCTTATTAATGTTTTTTCCATTTTTATTTCTTCTCTATATTTTTCACATAGGTTTCTATACCATTGTTGTAAAAATTTTATTCTTGCTCCTAAAGTATCTACTATTTTTGCTTCATCCCAACTTTTTATTATTTTTGAACTAAATGGTTCAGGTAATTTATTAAAATATAATTTTCTTATTTCTTTACTTTCTTCTGTATTATATGTTCCTTTATAATAATATTCTTTAAATGCGCAAGTATACTCATCTATATAACACATATTACATATTGCTAATTTTAACATTAAATTCCTATTTGTATCTTTCTCTTCATTTTGGTCTTCTTCTGTTGTTGCCATGCTGCTAAATTTGTCTTTTATAACTATTTCATATTTTTTTAATAATTCTATAGGTGTTAATTTAGTTCGGTAAAATCTATTCAATTTGATCATTCAAGCAAAAGAAGCAAGAAAAATTTACACAAAGGCAATGTAGTAAAACAATAGCAAAAGAAGAAAGAATTAAAATACTAACCTAATGTTCTAATAACCGAAATTCCAAGAATATAGTATTGGTTTTCTGACGGCCATCTTTCTTGGTCGAGAATTGTGATGTTCAGTGAATTTTTTTTGCGTGCGTAATAAAGATATAAACATTCCCTACATGGACTAAAATTAGAAGTTTTTTCCTTATATAAATTTTAGTTGAGTTAAAAGTCCTAATATAATAAAATAATTAAATAATAATTTAAATAAAATAGTAAATGATGATTTTGTCTATTACAGAGTATTTTAGTGAAGGGTAAAAAGTTCAAATCACTTTTCTAAAGGTCTTCACACTTTTAATATATTATATAGATATAGATTATATAAATTTTAGTTGAGTTAAAAGTCCTAATATAACAAAATAATTAAATAATAATTTAAATAAAATAGTAAATGATGATTTTGTCTATTACAGAGTATTTTAGTGAAGGGTAAAAAGTTCAAATCACTTTTCTAAGGGTCTTCACACTTTTAATATATTATAGATAAAAAGAAGTCTCACCTAATTTGAATATATATATATATATATATATATATATATATATTTGTGAATTCAATTAGTGAAGTCAAAAATTTATTTTTTATATATTTATATAATATATTAAAAGTGTAAAGACCCTTAGAAAAGTGATTTTAATTTTTTACCCTTCATTAAAATACTCGACAATAGATAAAATCGTCTTTTTACGTTTTTTTTAATTATAAATTAACTATTTTCATAATATGTAGAATTAAAGAGTCCTGAAATATATGGTAAGTGAAATTATATGGCAAGAGTTAGTAGGAGAATTAATAATTAAAGAGTCCTAACTTTTATGGTAATTTGAAATCAATTAAAATTTTATTTAGTCCTTTGATTTTGGACATTGCACGATTCAATTTCTTTTATTATTGGGATATATACAATTTTTTTTGCCTCATATTAAAAGTGACTTTTTAAGATGTTAGATTATTATTGAAAATAAATCATTATGAAGAAAGAATAAAACAAAAGGGGAAACTAAGTACAAAGAGACAAAAGAAGAATCTTTTCTTTTCATTATGACATAAATTGCAAAAAATTTACCATATATTTAATAAAATTTTTATCTTATATTTAATAAAAATTTGTCAGAAATCAGATCTCTTAAATTTGAATACGTAAGAGGAACTAAAATAAAAGGACCAACACAACACCAAATGTACTTTTATAAAAGCACTTCTAAAGTAAAACTTTTCAAAATAAGCTAATTTTAGAAGTTTGGCCACAAGATAAAAAGATTGGGTACTTTTTTCTATTATTTTTTCTCCTTTTTAGTTCGATATAAATAATAATTGATATTATAGTATTAATACACGACGGACTTGGAGACCAACTTCATTCGTTTAAGAACAAATTAGCTCAACACGTTTAGCCGACAAGGAAGGAACTTGTGCGATACACAAGATTACATGGTACCACATAAAATAAAATAAATTTTATTATAAATTATGTATCTCACATTCCTTTTTAATACACCCTTAATCCTAAATATTTTGCCTATTTTTAAAAACTAATTTGTACTTCTTAATGTAACACACTCATACTTACATCAATCATTAAAATCAAATATAGTAATTAATTTTTTTCTTTAAAAAATATAGAGTATTATTAACTAAAAATACTTATCAATATAAAAATTCCTTTGTAATTTTCTTTATAAATTTGATGTCACGATCTAAAATTGAGATCGTGATGGCGCCTATCACACTCATCATTACAGATTAGTCTATCTCATCCCAAACACAATAATACAGATAAAAGTTTGGTAGAAGTTTCAAATTATGAAGAAAAAAAAACTCATAAAAAATGATTTAATTGCTTGACTCTTACATGATTTGTATTGGTGTTTATTAATAATATATATAAGTGGCTTGGGAAGCAGCTGGACGCTGTCCTGCCAGCTTGTCGACCAAGTCCACTTTTATATATTATCATTTTTCTTTGTTTTAATTTATTTGTCTTAATTTTTATTTGTTATGTATTTAAAAATTACATAAATGTTACTATAAATTATAATAATTGACGATTTAAGATATTTGAAGGACATAAAAATGTTTATTGACTCTCGAAATTCTATCAGCCACATAAATTGGGACAAAGGAAGTAACATATATTATCTAAAAATAACATAAAAAATATCATAAATCACGATAATTAACAACTTAAAATATTAGCGACATATAAAGTTTGATTGATTCTCCATATACTATCATAATCAATTAAATTGGGATAAGAGTAAAACATATTATTTGAAAATAGCAGAAAGTACTATAAATCACAATAATTAAAAACTCAAAATATGTAAAACAATAAGTAAAAAATTCGATCGACTCCTTAAATTTCATCCATGTCACATAAATTGAGACAAAGAGAGTAGCATATATTATCTGAAAATTATGTTAAAAAAATATTATAAATTATAATAATTAACAACTTAAAATATTTAAAGATCATACATACATCTAAAAATTAGATAGAAAATTTGGTTGACCCTCTAAATTACATTAGTGACACATAAATTTAAATGATATTGTCTAAAAATTATATAAAAAGTATTGTATATCATTAAAAACTTAAAATATTTAAAGATCGTATAAAAAAATTGATTGACT
Organism: Capsicum pubescens; assembly: GCA_030864215.1. NCBI lineage: Eukaryota > Viridiplantae > Streptophyta > Magnoliopsida > Solanales > Solanaceae > Capsicum > Capsicum pubescens. The sequence goes on from CM061539.1 coordinate 89,484,853, forward strand.
CTCCAAAATTTATCTGTATCATATAAATTGAGATAAAAAAATAACGTATATTGAGCTCGTACTTAAACGGACTCTTGTATCTAGTATATACTATATACTCCTACAATCCTACGCCAATTTTTATATAGTCAGGGTGCCAAAAACTAAAGCAGTTTTATTTGTTTAAAAAATAAAATTTACTATCAAGTTGTTAGTATACCAAAACAAAAAAGCTACCATACAACATATAACAATTTTTATGATACTTTTTATTTTTTTCAAGTTATTGTTACTATTGTGTCATGGTTAATTTACAAAACTTAAAAGTTGATAAAATTTAGTCAACTTTAAAAAAAACATAAATTTCAATCTAAGTTTTTATTGAATCCAATGGGTAAACTCTTAAATCCTTATAGAAATATTTTATCATTAAAACCACGGACTTTAGTAGATATTATCAAAGTAATTTTCGTCCATAGATATTATAGGCTCATATTTCTAAAAAAATAAAGTTTATGATAGAAGATGGTAACATACAATACACCTATATTAAGAAGGCTTTTCGTGCACAAAGTTATAAAAATATAATACAATGATGAGATGAAAAGAGTAGAATTACCTCTAACATTATCATAAATCCCCTTGATGATAAGTAGGAGCAACTTATTCATTTGTGCATTCTCATATGTATTAAATTCTCCAATCATCGAAAGATCCTTGTAAAATCGTTATCAATTGTACGTACGAATATCGGTTGAGAATCTGTGTAGGATCGAAACCTTCTCTTCTCTTACGTCTAGAGGGGAACTCCTAGCTAAGTCCCATAGCGACTTGGATTGATGTCTAGATAAGTTGCACGTTGATTGTGAAGTTGATTGATGCCACCAAGATGCAATCCCTCATAACCATACTTCACCGGCCACCCATGAATCATGATTGACGCTAAAATCTTAACTTGCTTCAAGACTATAGCCTCAAGAAGAGGAAAAAGAAAAAGAAATCATTAAGGAAAAGAAGTAGATATATCAGTTCAACAATGCACAAAATCAATTCATATTAGAGAAAAATCAGGAATCAAAAATAGAAAGACAACATTTAAGCAAAATTCAAAGTATATTAGAACAATATTATGCTACAAGCCCAGTAGAAACCCGATTAGAAGCACCATGGACGCAACTTTAGATAACCTACATAAGATGACTTTGGTCGAATTGTGAATATTACACAAAATATAATGTCAAAGCACGCAAGAGCACGCACCAAGGTTATAGCTGAACCTTAACCTATTAACATTCTCAGAATGAATGAACAATTTCCAGTGTCACACAACTTAACTTCTTGTCTATCATCATTGTATATTTACCATTATTGCTTGAGAAAAACCAAAAATATCTAACCAAATTCTGATCATGAACTAAAATTTAATTAAGCAACTTATTAGGTAGAGACTTGGTGCTCATGCCAAACTCATAACTATCAACATAAATTTATTCCAAAACAAAATAAAAATTATGATATAATAATATAATAATATAATAATTGAGATATTAGAACAATATGATTAAATCTAACTTCAATATTTTTTTCAAATATTTTTGTTAAGAGCGAAGGTGAAAAACACATCGAAACTACGATTAAGACAAACCTTTACACAAACTATTTTTTTGGAGAAAAAAAAAATTGACTAACAATGAATGTTAGAAGTTTTGTCGTCCAATTCTTGATTCGTCGGCAACAAAAGTTCATGCATGTAGGAATATGTACAAAGATTCTTAATATTTATAGGAGTATTTTTTTTAATTGAGTCCTATTCTTGTTCTCTTATTTTAGAATCTTTTTCCTAATAAAACATATAGATGAAAATATTAATTGATTCTCCTTCCTATATATTTTAGGAGTCTAGCTAATATTTTAAAAATAATTAAATAATAATTTAAAGAAAATAGTAAAAAAGATAATTTTGTCTATTGGAGAATATTTTAATGAAGGGTAAAAAGTTCAAATCACTTTTCTAAGGGTCTTCACACTTTTAATATACTAGTTTAGGTGTACGCGCCTCGCGCGTGTACCACACTTATTGAGTTTAAATATTACACTAAATTGGATATTTGTTACCTCACTTATTGAGTTTAAATATTACACTAAATAGGATATTTGTTTAAATAATAAAGCTAAATACAATAATTAAATTCAACATCTTTTGGAGAATTTATTTAATTAAAACTAACCTTTACCAAAAAATTTGTTAAGCCAATCGACATTCATCTTTTGATTAAACCTAATCTTTACCAAAAATTTCTTGTTAACTAATCTACACATAATGATGTTTAATTAATTAAAATGAATTACCTTTAAATTGACGAATGGATTGTTCAACTTTTCTAGCATGTTCTTCACCATGCAAATCTAGCTTAAGCACAACAGTGGTGATGGTCTTCATTTGAAATTTGAGAATTCTTCGAGGCTAAATTATTGAAAGAAATTAATTGAAAAATTTATGTAGAAAAATTAATACGATAAAGAGGTCAATATATAGAAATTTCTATGGAGTATTTTTTCTATCGTATTTTAGGAGTACTTTTTTAATTGATCAGTACAAAGAAAAATATTAATTGATTCTCTTTCCATATATTTTAGGAGTCCTATATATTTTAGGAGTCTAGTTAATAAATAATAATTAAATAATAAATTGAAGAAAATAGTGAAAAGACAGTTTTGTCTAGAGAAGGATCTTTTAATGAAGGGCAAAAAGTTCAAATCACTTTTCGAAGTGATTTGAACTTTTTGCCCTTCATTAAAAACTCTATAATATACAAAAACATCTTTTTACTATTTTTAAAAATATTTAAAATTTAAAAATTCATTAAATTTTAGTTCTTAAACCTTTCCTTATTTGAATTATATACCTAAAATTTAGGAATCAATTAAAAATTATATTTAAGTGAATCTTAAATTCAATTATTCCTAATACTACCCACGTCTCAAATCCTCCACCGCCTAATACCCTAAACTAATCTTAATTAACCTAAAATTCTCTCAATTTTTTTCACTATACCGCCTACGTAATTACTCCCTCATGTTCCAAGTATACATCAACCACGCAATCCTAGACATACTAACCTACACCGATACAAACCCCAAAATTCTAATCACAAACCAAAATCAACTAAACTATCCCAGCAACCACACGCAACCACTGCACACACGCAACAACCACACAGAAAGAACATATATTTCTATATTATAGAAGAGTTGGTTTGGTCATGGGATGAAAATGACATAACAAATTTCTCTAGGGGTAATTTGGTCATTACAATAAATTATAAGCTCAATTCAATTATTTTTTGTTCTTTGACTTTGAAACTTCATCAAAAGTTTGAATAAAAACTCATTATTTTCTCTTTAATTACAAGCAATGCCATTGAAGAAATTTACCATAATGGCATCACACATATTTCCACACATGTGGGCCCTCTATCTTCCATTTATTTTTCAATCTTATTTATCTTTTTTATTTTTATGTATAAAATTATTTCAAATATATTTAAGTAAATTGATTAGTAGGATGATAATTTATTGTAAAAATTAATTATAATTGATGCAATTAAATAAATTTTTTTATTTATCTAATTTCATATCAAACATATAATTTACTTTCTTTCTTATTTGTTATTACATTTTCACCTAATTTAAAATTTTTCCTAATATATTCAATCGTGATTTTACTATATCATCTCTAATTAATTATTATGGTCATCTAAGTATCATGTCACTTAAATTGGAGTAGAAAAAAGTTTTACACAATAATTAAAAATTTAAATTATTTAAAAAATATTATTTTTCTTTTTTTTTTCTATTATATTATATATATATATATATATATATATATATATATATATATATATCTTTTCTTTTCTATATATTAGAAATTATGGTTTTGACCTGTTAGCTTATGGGTATTAAAACAAAGTTTTAGGATACTAAGGTCTATAAAATACTTTTCAAGATTAGTTTGTTTAGGAAAATTGTATTTTGTGTTTTAATGTTTGGACCTTATCAACAACTATAAGAAAAGTCCTTCCATTTTGAATTAATTACAACTCATGTCATTCTAATAAATTACCACTTTGCCATTGATGCTACTCCTATTGAATGTGATGGAGCCCACATATAATTAATTATTATAAATTATTTATATATTAAAAATTAATAATATTTAATTTAAAAATCAAATAAATATTTATGACATGCCTGCTTCAACCGTAATTGTACTATATTACCCCTAACTAATTATTATATCACACCTAATTAATTATTATAAGTTATTTTTATATTAAAAAATTAATAATATTTAATTAAAAAATAAAATAGATATTTATGACATGTCTGCTTCAACCGTAATTGTACCATATCACTCCTAATTAATTATTATACTGCTTCTAATTAATTATTATAAGTTATTTATACATTAAAAATTAATAATATTTAAGTAAAAAATAAAATAGACATTTATGACATGTCTGCTTCAACCGTAATTTTACTATATCACCCCTAATTAATTATTATGATCATTTAAGCATTGTGACACATAAGTTGAAATAGAAAAAAATAATTTAATATGTTATATATTTCAAAAAAAAATACATGAAAAATACTAGAAATCACAATAATTAACAACTTAAAAGATTTAAAAGATATAAAATATTTGGTAGACTCTTGAAGTTATATTAGTGTCACTGAAAATGGAATAGAAGAAAAGTATTATAAATCACAATAATTAAAAACTTAAATTATTTTTAAAATATAATTGATTATCAAAGCCACAAAAATTTGGACAAGAAGAGTAACGTATTCAAAGGGCAAAATAGTAAATTTTTCATGACATTTAAAAAATAAATAAAAATTGCTACATATACTCAAAGGGCAAAAGAGTAAAAACACATAAGAGATAAATGTTGAGAAATCAAGAAGCACCAAATGCTACAAATGTATTATTAACATTTGTAACATTCAACACATTTCTAAATGTTTCAAATTCTTCTTGAATCAACACATACACATAATAAAAATAATAAATAATAATAATTATATTTTACTATATCACCCCTAATTAATTATTATGGTCATTTAAGCATTGTGCCACATAAGTTGAAATAGGAAAAATATTATAAATTACAATGATAAAAATTTAAATTATTTAAAAAATATAATTGGCTATCGTCGACACAAAACTCTGAACAAGGAGAGTAGCATATATTATTCAAAAAAATTTATATAAAAAGTATTATAAATTACAATAGTTAACAAGTTAAAATGTCTAAGAACAATTTAATATGTTACATATTTCAAAAAAATTACATGAAAAATACTAGAAATCACAATAATTAACAACTTAAAAGATTTAAAAGATATAAAATATTTGGTCGATTTTTGAAATTATATTAGTTTCACTGAAGTTGGAATAGAAGAAAAGTATTATAAATCACAATAATTAAAAACTTAAATTATTTTTAAAACATAATTGACTATCAATGCCATAAAAATTTGGACAAGAAGAGTAACGTATTTAAAGGGCAAAAGAGTAAAAACAAACAAGAGATAAATGTAGAGAAATCAAGAAACACCAAATGGATTATTAACATTTGTAACATTAACACATTTCTAAATGTTTCCGAATTCTTCTTGAATTAACACATATACATAATAAAAATAATAAATAATAATAACTACATTTTACTATATCACCCCTAATTAATTATTATGGTCATTTAAGCATTGTTCCACATAAGTTGAAATAGAAAAAATATTATAAATTACAATGATAAAAAATTTAAATTATTTAAAAAATATAATTGACTATCGTCGACACAAAACTCTGGACAAAGAGAGTAGCATATATTATTCAAAAAAATTTATATAAAAAGTATTATAAATTACAATAGTTAACAATTTAAAATATCTAAAAATAATTTAATATGTTATATATTTTTTTAAAAATTACATGAAAAATACTAGAAATCACAATAATTAACAACTTAAAAGATTTAAAAGATATAAAATATTTGGTTGACTCTTGAAATTATATTAGTGTCACTGAAATTGGAATAGAAAAAAAGTATTATAAATCACAAAAATTAAAAACTTAAATTATTTTTAAAATATAATTGACTATCAATGCCACAAAAGTTTGGACAAGAAAAATAATACATATTATTTGAAAATTACATAAAAATATTATAAATTGCAATAGTTAACAAATTAAATTATCTAAATACCTATTAAAAGTATGATTGATTATCTAAATTCTATTTGTGTCATATAAATTGAGATAAAAATTAATATATTGAATCCGTGCTAGATCTCGAATGAATCTTAAAATGTATATGCAATTCTTTTTTAAAAAAAAAAACTTTTATTTAAATATATCAAAATCGAAAAGGTAAATTTTAATGCAGCACGTTAAACAATGTATAAGAACTAATGTTAACATAAATAATACCAACATTTACTAATAGAAGCATTACTAATACAAATATTACTAATATATTCTATTCAAAAAGAAAATTTATACACTATAACAAACGACTCCTACGTTTCAATAGAAGGAATATATACAAAAGAAAAGTTTGATAAAAAATTTACAGAAATATATTTTATATGTATATTTTATCGTACCAATGAAAACATTCTATTGCTCAAACTTCCTACTCCAACATAAATTCTAAAACTTAAAAATTACAATCCACATGTTTTATTGTTAGGCTCGTGCTGACACGGGCCTTGCACTTCTAGTATATATATATATACCACAAAATCCACACAAAAAGAACACATATACCACAAAGAAGAAAGAGAATGAGAGAGCAAAAATTGTTTAAGGTTTTGTTTACGGTTTTGGATTTATGGTTCCTAAAAATTAGCTATTATAAGTTTTGAAATCAGTAGATTGTAGTGATTTTTACTGTGAACCGATTTTCGCAAGAAGTAAATCTCAACCTCTTTGAATACATTAATATCACAGTTGTTCGAGACTTAATTTTAATATTATAAAGTAGCTCAATTTTCAAATATGTCTAACTAATTGTTATTCTTTGACGTTACGAAACGAAGCTATTTGAATTTCTTATGTATTTAACTTGTTCTAATTTATTATTGAATTTAGAGGAAAATTAATATTGTAGTTGTTATTTGTGTGCTAATTTTATCCTAAAGTTGATGAAAAATTAATTATTTTGGGTTGAATAAACAGGAAATATAAAACGATCGTGCTAGAACTAGAGGAGTCGAGGGATATCTAACACCATTTACATCGGTCAATAGAATTTCTTATTCACGTATGTATCCTTTTGGGTAAAAGTTTTGTTCACAATTAATTTTAGTTATAACTTCTTTTGATTTGATTATTTAATCTAAGTAAGAATTCGTAATATTTAACACTTCTAAATTACTTAATATTTTACTTTTTATAAAAAATGTATTTCTACAATTCTATTTAAGTAATATTTTGGATCAAAATCTACAAGAAATATAGCTTTACTTCTATTTTTTCTTCTTATTTCGTTATTAATTCAAGTTTTTTTTTATTTTTTTTTATTTTTTTGTAATTGTGTGTTTATGTGTATTCATTATTATCATCTTCTCCATCTTTCTTTATTCCTTTTAGTTACTAACTTTAAAGATTATATTTAAATTATGATTAAATAATCAACAACTGACAATGGATTCTTTTTTTTTTTTTGATAATTTCTCGTGTTTCTCTTTCAGTAGAAAATTTTTGATTGAAAATTGAAAGAAATAAGCATGTCGCCACCGAATGAAGTGGTCAAAAATATCAATGGTTTATCGTTTTTCTTTTTTTTTTCTTTCTTTTTTTAATTGTGACTTTGTTTTGATTATTTTATTTAACTATTTCATTGTTATTATAGTTGAATCTTTAATTAAACTTATTGGTTGAGTTCTAAATATAAGGTTATAATAAGTGTTGAATTTTGATATGCTTAACTTTTGTTTGAATGATGAACATATAAATTTAGGATTATAGTCGGGTCTTTCAATTTTGGACATTACTAATTTAAGTTTGAAGGCGGATCAAGTATATTATTCATTGTAAATTGAGTTTAATCTATCTACCTACTATTATAAAATCCTGAATATAAATGCTAGTTACAAAAATATAAGGGAGAGCTTCTCATAAAACTTATTCCACAAAAATAACCCCTGTTTTTAATTTCCACTTAATAGCCGTTAAAATAATTCCATATTCTAACCATCTTCTAATCACCGCTAAAAAGCCGCAAAAATTGCGTAATATATTTCTTTCCTTTTCAATTGAAACTCACACTTTCCTTTCCCAATTTCACCTCAGGATTCCTTTCCATTAACACCTAAAAATTTCTTTTTCAGATACACCATATTACCTTAAAATACCTTCATAAATTGTATATAAATATACAAAATCCTCCATCAATTAGCTTCATAAAGTTTTTTTCATTCACAATTAGCTTCAGTTGATACGATATTATGGCTTCAAGTTCAATTTTAGTTCCAATTATGCTACAATACGGAGGAGAGTGGTTAAGTGATGTACAGTTTGAAAAGTTTACAATCATTGGAGTACTTTTGAATTCGGATTGCAGGTACGAATATTTTGTTGATGACCTATATAAGCAGTTGAATCTAGAGCGAAATTCTGGTTTAATAAAAATAAAATACATTGTAAAGAGTGGATCTATAACTATTTACAATGATACGAGTGTTAGACTTTATATGGAGATGAAGAAATTTTTTTTGGATATAAATGAATTTACATTGTGTATAACACTAGGAAACACATTTGAAATTGGAGAATCCTCAATTGGAAATTTGATCAAAACATCTCCGACTGCTATTCAAGTTCATCGGATACCTATTTCTGATTATACAATTGAATATGAAGAAATGAAAGAACAACCCGAATTGATAATTAAGGATCCACTTCATAGAGATGTTGAAGAAGGGCAACTATACTGGGATAAAAATATAATTCAAGTGTGATGAAACATTATACAATCCGTGAGAGATTTCAATTTAAGGTGAAAAGATCATCATCATCAAGGTATAAACTATATAACTACTTTATATGACCTGTGTCAACAATGTGTAAGTTTTATATTTTGTTGGAATATTGGTATAAATTTTGCATAAATACTGCATATAATATTGTAACTATTGTATAGGACCTGTATATAAACTGTATATGACCTGTGTATAGACTGTGTAACTACTATATAGGACCTGTATATATACTGCATATAAAGTACTGCATATGAACTGTGTAATTTCTGTATAGCACCTGCATATATATTGGATATTAAACTATATAACTACTTTATATGACCTGTGTCAACAATGTGTAAGTTTTATATTTTGGTATAGATTTGCATAAATACTGTATATAAACTGCATATGACCTGTGTATAGACTGTGTAATTACTATATAGGACCTGTATATATACAGCATAAAGGGAACTCATATGAACTATGTAATTTCTGTATAGCACCTGCGTATATATTGGATATTAAACTATATAACTACTTTATATGACCTGTGTCAATAATGTGTAAGTTTTATATTTTGTTGGAATATTGGTATAAATTTGCATAAATACTACATATAATATTGTAACTACTGTATAGGACCTGTATATAAACTGCATATACCTGTGTACAGACTGTGTAACTACTATATAGGACCTGTATATATACTACATATTAAGTACTGCATATGAACTGTGTAATTTCCGTATAGCACCTGCATATATATTGGATATGAACTGTGTACTGCATATACATTTATTGTATATAAATGTATCTAGGTACTATCTTAAGTGTATCAATCAGAGATGCAATTGGACTTTTAGATCTTCAAGTCAACAAAATTCAGAAGTTTTCATGGTGATAAAATTTATCAATGATCACACCTGTCCAATTGTGGACAGAATGCTTTCACAACGGCATGCTACTTCTTTAACCATCGCTAAAATGGTGAAGCACAACTTTCTAAATCTAAAGTCAACATACACTCCAGCAGAGATCATGGAAGAAATGAGAAACTTATACGGAATTAGGATGAACTACAAAAAAATATATAGAGCTAAAGAAAAAGCACTTGAACTGGTCAGAGGTTCCTTGAGTGAATCTTATGCTAAATTGCCAGATTACCTATACATGATAAACACAATAAATCCTGGATCATTCACAAGGCTACACAAAATGGAGGACAATCATTTTTTATATGTTTTTGTTGCTTGAGCACATCAATTAGGGGCCGGAGATATTGTATGCCTACCATTGTTGTTGATGGAACTTTTTTGAAATCTGCATACAAGGGAACAATGTTGTCTGCTAGTGTGCTGGATGCAACAGGTGAGTTTTATGAAATCTTTTTAGATAAAAATTTGCTGGCATGCACTGATAGACACTTTTCCACTTGTTTAATCAGGACATATTTTGCCACTAGCATATGCTGTTGTTGATTATGAAAATGATGCTTCATGGAAATGGTTTTTTCGCATGTTTAACACTGCTTTTGGTGAAAGAGAAGGCATGCGCATAGTATTTGATAGGCATGGCAACATATTAAAAGTTGATACACTTGTATATCCAAATGTGGTTCACTGTATATGCATCTACCATCTATGGAACAACATCAAGGATAGATTTAAGAAGAATCAAAAGCAATTAAAGGGGATCTTCTTTACAATGGCCAGAACATACATAAAAGCAGACTTTGATCGTCTTATGGAAGACAGAAACAAAATTGATAATAGGGTGAAGGAGTATTTGTTTGATATAGGCTATGAAAAATGGTCCATAGCTCATGTCCATGTCAACAGGTCGATGTTCATGACTTCAAACATAGCAGAGTCCCTAAACTCAGCAAATAGAGATGCAAGAGACCCGCCAATTAAAAAATTCCTAAAATTTATAATGGATCTGGTCATGAGATGGAATAATGAACATAGACAGCATTTAGAAGCAACATTTATAGAACTGGGAAACAAATACAATATAATAATGAGGGAAAATCTCATTCTGTCAGATAAAATAAAGGTATTACTTCTTATTTCTACTTCACAGACACTTACATAGTCTAATGTGCACACTATTTACTAATATATTTGTACATTGCAGGTGATGGGTTCTACTCACTATTCTTATGTAGTCATTGATGAAATTGAAAAACAAAACATTGTTTGCATGCGTAAAAAAAAATGCTCCTGCGTACAATTTCAAGTAGATGGCATACCTTATCCACATGCTATGGCGGTCCTAACTTACACGCATACGGACTTACAAAGCTATTGTGCTCCATATTACACAAGAGAAAATTTCTTAAAAGCATATGAACTTTCAGTTATACCACTTCCTGATGAAACAGTTTGGCATATTCCAGTAAAGATATCAGCTAATATAGTACTGCCACCAATCTAAAAACCAAAACCAGGACGACCAAAAAGAACAATCTAGGAAAGGGCATTATGGACTACTTTAAGCAACAAATTTCATGTGGGCGCTGTGGAAAAACAATACACAATCGAAGAACATGTGGAAATGCTCCAACAAGAATCTAATAGGCTGCTGCTGCAAGAACACTTTTATCTTTTTTATTTTTTTCTTGAAAAAAGACTATTCTTTTCATAGCAATGTAATAGCAACAATATTATTTTACTTTAAATGCATTCTTCTCTTATAGAAATCTGTGCATTATGGTGTTTCATTTAGCCACATTCTTTGGTGAGGTGCACTAATCAACTCCTCTGAGCTGGAGGAGTGTAATTTTTCTGCTACAATGCCTAAAAAAACTGCATATCATCTGTGTCAATCATGTATAATACCTATAAACAGTTTGAATATATATAAGTACTAGTATTTGTCTTTTGAATTAATTAGCAAATATATGGCACCTCTATATTTTGAATATAACTACTTTTATAAACTATATATATACTTTATTACAACAATATATAAGTTCTATATCTGGTTGGGATAAATATATAAAATTGTAGAAATAGTGTGCTTAAACTGTGTAACAACTATATAGGAACTGAATAAATATTGCATATATACTGAATATTGGTATAAATTTGCATAAATACTTTATATAATATTGTAACTACTATATATGACCTGTATATAAACTGCATATGACCTGTGTACAGACTGTGTAACTACTATATAGGACCTGTATATATACTGCATATAAAGTACTGATATGAACTGTGTAATTTCTGTATAGCACCTGCATATATATTGGATATTAAACAATATAACTACTTTATATGACCTGTGTCAACAATGTGTAAGTTTTATATTTTGGTATAGATTTGCATAAATACTGTATATAAACTGCATATGACCTGTGTATAGACTGTGTAATTACTATATAGGACCTGTATATATACAGCATAAAGGGAACTCATATGAACTATGTAATTTCTGTATAGCACCTGCGTATATATTGGATATTAAACTATATGACTACTTTATATGACCTGTGTCAACAATGTGTAAGTTTTATATTTTGTTGGTATAAATTTGCATAAATACTACATATAAACTGCATATGACCTGTGTACAGACTGTGTAACTACTATATAGGACCTGTATATATACTGCATATAAAGTACTGCATATGAACTGTATAATTTTTGTATAGCACCTGCATATAAATTGGATATTTATCGAAACTGAATAAATGTTACATAGATACTGAATATCAATTGTGATCAACATAAACTAACATTTCAGCATCAATTGTACAGAATTGTATCAATTACCAAAACATGTAGTATTCAGCATAACATTTCATAATAAGAATCTCCGAGTGTATCAACACAAAATAAAAACAACCCTAAGCATTTCAACACTAAAACATATCTAACATCTATGCTTCAAAGACATTTTTGCATACCATTCTTTTTCTTCAACAATCGACCAGTAGATTCATCTTCACTAACTGCACATTGCTTTTGTTTCTTCTTTCCATAATCCCACAGCAACACACCATACCAAATATGAATAACATCAATATTATCTAGATGATTAAAAATTTCAAGACCATCAAGCAAATACTCAGCAAAGGCAGCAACAAATACACCACAGTCCCTGCAAATATAATACATCATCAGTATAATTGACAAAAAAATATGTAAAAATGAGCAATTGAATGTGCATTCAATATATTACGTGTTCGCTTGAGTTGGCAGTCCATCAACAATACGAATATCAAAAGAATTAGCCACTGGAAGTCCATCACTCCTACTTTCCCAAAATCCAATACAAGAAAGAAAGTGTGGAATTAATTCTGAATACGCTGCAACTAATTTCTGAACACGAACGATATGCCTTGCACCATGCATTAAATCATACACATATATGCACTGATCTTTAAAAGACAGTCTCGCCAAAATCCAGTGAAACTCCTTAGGAAGATTAATTGGGAAAAGAACATTGTCAACGCTATTCCATTGGACGTTGCATCTCATAAAAAATCCAAGCATGTACTCAACGATTTGATGTTCTTGAGTGATAAGTGTTACATCTCTATTGTTCTCCACAAAACGCTTATACAAAGTCTGAATCAAGCAGTTAAACCAACAATCGGTGATTGTAAATTTAACTGAATCACAAACAGGCCCGTATTTGACTTCTTTCGCAAATAGTAAAAGATAACATCAATATGCTGAAAATACGAACAACAAAACCACGTTAAAATGCTAAAAATAAATACAGAACACTAATTTAAATCTGTTAAATACAAGCTACTTATATAACATGCATCATATCAACTACTGCATACAAATTGTGTACTTACTGTGTAGGACCTGTATATATACGGAATAACAACTACTGTATTTAAACTGTGTACCTACAGTGTAAACACTGCATAGGACCTGTATATACATTGCATATAAAGTGCTGCATATAAACTGTACATAAAGTACTGTATAAATAATACATAGAACTTATATAACATTCATCATATACAAAATTTCAGTATTCCAATTAGCTTATCACTATCAAGTACAAAAATAAAAGATATATAACCTACTTAACTAACAAATTCATTACTTACTGAATCGGTTAACGGCATTCCTGGATATGCCAATGTGAAGAACCACTCTTTCATTTTAACAGTATCAACTCCATAGTCAAAATGTTTTGGGAGAGCATTGACAGAATCTGAATAAACAGGCCTGGAAAAAAATGTTACATAAATTGTAATATATGATAAAATAAAGCAAAACAAAAAGAAACTACAAACAGAAACTTACATTTGTTTAACGCGCAACCATCTCGCAACAAACCTGTTAAACTGTAATGTCATTTTTATATCATCAATTTGCTCCGTAATACTCTTCACAAAAGGATGCTTTATAGACAAAACGCGGTTACTTGGCTGAGCATTGTCTACACGTTTAGATGATTGGCCTTCAACTTTGCCACAACCAGAATTAAATTTTGACAAAAATGGTGATTCACATACTGTCGCTAGCTTACGTAATCGGCGAGGAATAACAGGTGTTTCATCCAACATAACAGATGCAACCACTATGTTTTTCTCAATCCCTTTAACATTATCACTAGTAGTTGCATCAACCTTTCTAACATTATCATATACTAAATCAGTTGCATCAGTTCTTGCAACACTCTTATCGGGTTGAGTGAACTTAGAAATTTCAGCATCTGGAATTCTGATCAGTCAAGCTCATTCTGTCTAAGCACTGCCACATCACCTTCTTTTTGTATTTTTTGATCACGAAAAGGTTGAGTAAATTTAGACACTTCAGAATCAGTAAAATTAGACCAATCACTATCAACCTGACTATTTCTACCCTCCCCTATATCCTTATTTTCACCTAAGCTTTGTGTGAACTTTAAAAAATCAAACTTTGGAAAATTCTTCCAAGCACCATCCTTAAAAGTTTCAGCCGCAGAATCAACAGCGACATGACCAACTACACAATCACCTACAAAATTAAATTTCTCTCCAACTTCATCCACCAAATACCCAAATATATCACCACCTACACAATTTGTTGTTTTCCTTACATCATCCATCAAATTTTCACTTATATGATCCACTTTTGGTACAACATCATTTTGATGTCCTGCATTTGGTGGATCATTAACTTGATCATCACCTGTACCACCAATATTAGGCGTGTCATCGTCTTTTTTATTTGAGTTATCACCATCGTTATCACCAATTGATGTACCAACCTGTAAAAAACTTTGTAAAATAAATACAATAGTGTATATAAGTTTTGTTAAAAAAATAGGAAAAATTTAGGAAAAAAATACCTTAGGCTCATTCTTTATATCTAGAGCTCGAAAAATCAATTCAAATAAGGATTTCATAAACTTTTCCATCAAGGAAACCTTTTTCGTTAACTAAAATAAAAGGAAAAAGTCAAAACATCAATTAACAAAAACATACAAATATTAATAAAAACCTTCGACATACCATTTTAACATCACTTCTCAAAAGTGCCAATTCATTATCTGAGCTCGACTGACTACATTCTTGTTTACTAGTGCTAGGCAAATCAACAGAGTTCACAACCGCATCCACAGGTTTGAAATCAGGTAATTGAAGGATTATTTTTTCAAGAACTGTCGGCGTAATGTTACGCAACACAACCTGCACGTACAAAAAAACACTCGACATTTAAGAAGCACATAATAATTTAACAAAACATATATAAATTACAATTTAAACAACGATATACCTGCTCTTGCCTAATATAAAAAAATACAGACTTGACCTCCTTGTATGTTGGTCTATACTTTACAAAACAATTCAGTATACGTGGCACACCATCGCCCACTCGATCAGCAAGATGGCCATCGGCATAAGGACAACACTCATAAAACCAACACTGAAATGCAAGACGGAAACCAACACAACGATACATAGTTTTTTGCTGATAAACCTTAGACTTCATTGACTCCAACATCAGACGAAAACATAATTTTCCCCAAGGAAATGTTTCATAGTTCCCAGATCCAACCAATAAGAAATCATTCTTAGTTATAACATAACTATACGTGATAGAAAAAATAAAGGAATAAATAAAGAACAAAATAGAAATTTGTAAAGCATCTTCGTCACATCGCCACTTTTTATCCATGAAACACTCTTCTAAATCAAGCTTTGTGACCTTGAAATTTTCTGGAAAATACAACTCCATCAGCTTACTTTCTTCAGTAACAACAAACTCATTATTGTAATTTTCAGTACATTTTAAGCCACTAATTATAGCAAACTCTTGTAAGCCAAATCATAACCTTGTGTTATTCACTTTAATCCATATTTCATCATCTCTCTCACAAACAAGTTCCCTAAGCAACATTCCATGGATAAGTTGATTTTGAGGAAAAATATTTGGTAAAGATAAGAAATATCTAAAGTAACTATTCTTAAACAAATCAAGTTGCTTCTTGTCCAACTTTGATTTCAAGGCAGTCATAATACCACAGTTTGTGTGCACACTGAGCTGACACTTATAATAATCAGATGGGCAAAGAAACAAATCCCAAACCTGCAATACGTAAGTGTACTTTTAGGTATAAATATTTCAAAAATCTACATACACTACTCATACAGTATTCATTACAAGAGTGTTGCCAATTCTACACAGTTACAATATAAATATTCAAACTATACACAGTTCTTATACAATCCCGATACACAAATAGTTATACAACCAATGTACATAAAATTTCGCAAAAATCACTACCTAATATATTTCATATACAACACTGACACATATTATATACAACAATAACACACATATTGCGAACATACATAAATTCTACACAAATAGTGAACATCTATCAGACATAATTAATACATAGAATGCACAAATAATATACCTCAAAATTAGTTAATTTGGGTATTTTTCTCTTCCAGGGAGCTTTTACTTTTCTTTTTGGATGATTGAGCATCATCTTCTCCGTCATTTGATCGATTTTTTTTTTATTTTTTTTGGAGGAACAAGAGTATCTCCTTCACCATTCACACTTATCTTCTCCTTTCCTTTAGATGTTTTTTTTGGAGGAACAAGAGTATCTCCTTCATCATTCACAGTTATCATCTCCTTTCCTTTAGATGACTTCCCATCATCTTCATCATTTTTTGAATCACTATTTTTCGAATAACAACAAGATCTGAATCATCACTCACATCTTTATGTGCCTTTTTTTAGCTAATTTTTTTTATTTCGCCATTGATGGATCACCTACTAATTTACCTTGAGACCTAGTAATTCGAATAGGACTACCATGAACATTCTTCAAATCCTTCAATCGAACATCATGATTTATTAAATCTTCTAAATCATCATCAGTAACAACAAAATTAGGATCATATCTTATACCTTTACCAGCTAATTTCGTATAAATACTAACCTTTTTCTTGATTTTTATCACTACAAACATCAAAAAATCCTAATAGGAAAGAACAGTTGGAAAAGGTAAGGGAACTGTAGGTATCAGTTATTTCTTTTTTTTTTTTCAAAAAAAGAACAATTGCAAACCTTTATCCTTTAGCGTGTGGTTTATTAAAATAAATGGTAGGTATTAGTTATTTCTTTTTTTTTTGGGAAAAGGACAACTGCAAACCTTAGCGTGTGGATTATTAAAACAAAGGGCTAATAAATGGCATTAAAAACAGCCGAAGTGTTACTTTTGTCCAAAACGAAAAACGTGGACAATTATTGTCCATTATTTTTCAAAAAAGCTATGTGGTGTCCTTTTCCCAAGATATAATTTGATTGGGCTGAACAGATTAACTAAGAAAGCTTTTGAAGAAGCTGACAAGCCTAAAGAATCCAAACAAAATAATAATTGTGTTGATATAAAATTGGAGAAGTTTAAAGAAGAGATTGAGAGGATTGAAGAAAGAGAGGAGAGGTGAAGGATAATGGTTAAGGGAGGACCGAAGAGAATATACTTTTCTTTGTAATTTTTTTTGTGTATAACTTAGGCATAATACATAAATGTGTCCTTTAACTTGGCTTCAACTTTCATCTATTCTCCCAACTTTGGTGTGCATAAGTAGATACTTAAACTTGTATAAAGTTTAACAAATAGACACATCCATCTTATGTCGCGTCCTACATGGCCAGTCCATCTCCTACGTGGCATCCTGCGTGTATTATGTCACATAAAACGTGTGTGTCTACTTGTTCAATTTTATACAAATTTAAATGCCTATTTGTGTACATCCAAAGTTGGAGGTCATAGATGCGAGTCGATACCAAATTGAAGGGCATGTTTATGTATTATGCCTATAAATTAATATACATTCTTTTTGGTTGGTTAATTTCTACCTTTTCATAGAATTGGATAATAGGTGAAAGCTGAAGATGCTAACAAATAAAAAATGTAATAAACAATTTGAAAAACCGTCATGCCTTTTATATTTTGAATGATTTTATAAAATTAAACTCACTAAATTGAGGTACACACGCGAGGCGCGTACACCTAATCTAGAATATATATATATATATATAATTTGAGATGGAAAAAGGGTCAAATTTACCTCTCTACTTTAAAAAATTAGTTAAATATACCCGTCGTCATACTTTGAGGTCAAACTTACCATCACTGTCATACTTTGGGGCCAAATTTATCCCTCTACTTTGAAAAATTGGCTAAATATACCCTTCATCATACTTTGGGATCAAATTTACTCTCAATTTCATACTTTGGGGTCATATTTACCCTTATTGTTAAGAAATTTTCACTTATATCCTTCCTTTAATAAAAAAGTCCAAATCAACGTTAAATAGCCCAATTTTTAAATATAAATCACACCCTAATCTAATTCTCCCAATCCGACCCACAAAAAATGCACAAACAAATATACACTTCCCTCAATTTTGTTGGTCGAATTTTTTCAACGAACAAAAATGCTTCTCTTTCAGTGTGCAATGTTGGTAGTGCATTTACATATGAACAAAACGTAAAATGAAATGGGATAACGTAGAAGCATGAAACTAGAGAAAATGTCCATTACAAACTCTACTCTTGTTCGATTATGTTTAAATTTTAAAATTTGGTATGCAATTCTATGCGCATTTAGATTCTAGAATCAGTGAATAAATTTTTTGAGCAAATGCCATGATGTAAAATTTGTATAGATCTAAATTGCATATAAAGATATATGAATGAAGTGATGTCACGATTGACACATGGAGGACCTCATACTCAATTATCCAGAGATATATTTGATGGGTCTAATCTATTACATTTGACCGTCAAGTGCCATTTTTCATGAACTCTGCACTTATGCAGATCCATGAACTAATAGAGGGATATAATTCTTTGTGTTTGCACTGATGCAAATCAATTTTTCATGAGTTATGCACTGATAAATATCCAATGGCTTAATCTCATTGGAAAAATTTGACCAACAGAACTGAAGGGGGTATTCTTATTTGTGTCTTTTTGTGGCTCGAGTCGGATCAGATGGATTAAATTAAGGTGTATTTTATTTTTAAAAATGAGGCATTTAACGTTGATTTGAGTTTTTCTAATAAGAAAGGGTACATGTGAAAACTTTCTTAACAACGAGGGTAAATTTGATCCCAAAGTATGACATCAAGGGGAAATTGACCCTAAAGTATGATATCAAGGGTAAATTTGACCTCAAAGTATAACGAAAGGTGTATTTAGCTAATTTTTCAATGTAGAGGATTAAATTTTTCTCCAAAGTATGACAATAAGGATAAATTTAGCCTAAAATTACGACGAAGGATATATTTAGCTAATATTTCAAAGTAAAAAAGTAAATTTAATCCTTTTCCCATTTGAGACTATAACGAGGGTTGGTTCAATGAAGTCGGATAAATGTAAATATTTCAAAAGATAGAATCAAGACTCATCTCGAGGCAAGCCACTCTCACAAAGTACTCTTGGATTTATTGTGAAGCTTATCTACATGATTTACATCCCAGGCAAACACTTGGATAATACGCCCGGAATGTGCCCTTTGCCTTACACATGGTAGTCACCCCACAATTCTTATGTAATTATGTGTAACAAGTCTTGTAAATCCTCAAATATTTAACTGACTTTTGACTCTTCAAAATTTATCTTCATCTATCACAATTTAAAAGAAATAAGAGATCCAATATTGTGTCATAAAAATAAATTGATGCAATCATTCTTATGAAATTCTTTGTGATTTTAAATTTTGTTAATTCTCCATTATTAACTTCTTTAAGTTTTATTCTACTTTATATCGTATGAGAGTTACGTGTTTCTTTTCATATGATACGAAACTAACTCACCACTACTAATTGCTAGAGAATAAAAACTTATACATAACTATATCATTTAAATACAATTTTTTTAAGTATTAAATTAAAGTATGAATAATTTGCTAAATATTACTATGTACTAGTGTTATAGAAAGCACATAGTTCTAAGTTGTATAATGTACTCATGAATTGTACCTTTACTAGTTATTTGTAGCTCGATTGCGTCTCAAATAGTATAGTAATTTGAGAAATCTTAGATGATATTAATCTTGAAATATACAGAAGAGAAGAGTAGAGAAGATGTGGAAGAAATGGATGTTATTCCATTAACCAAAAACTGATTATAAAGGAGGTATTTATGTTAAACTGTTGAGCTAAGAGTTAGTTAACACACTACAACAAAAATAATCTAATAAATATGCACTATAACAAAGAATGCTAAAAATTTTATCGGCATTAGTGTCACGATCCAAAAATTGAGGTCATGGTGATATCTATCTGACCC
Organism: Capsicum pubescens; assembly: GCA_030864215.1. Lineage (NCBI taxonomy): Eukaryota > Viridiplantae > Streptophyta > Magnoliopsida > Solanales > Solanaceae > Capsicum > Capsicum pubescens. The sequence goes on from CM061539.1 coordinate 89,505,649, forward strand.
AATCTTTGGTAGATAAGTCAATCACCCAAAAGAAAAAAAACTAAATAATAAATAAGAAAAGATAAAATGAGACTTCTAGAACGAAGTCAGGTCAACACATGTACAAAACGTAGTAAAAGTCTGAAATAAATATCACGAAACCCAAGATGTAGTGTCACAAGTCTAAGAACATCTAATACAACTCAGAATCCTAAATAATACATAGTCTGTCTTCAAACATAGAAATAAAGACAACTAAAAGGAGGAGATCTGGAATTTGTCGAATCATGGAGCGAATCAGTACCTCGAGTATCTGATAATTACCGGCCGAACTCAACTTTTGCGACTAGTACTTGGGCAAGGATCTATACCGAAAGGTCACGATAGAGATGAGTACGGTTCATTTGTATTCGATAGGTATCATAGGCCGATTGAGCAAAGTAGAAAATAATACAAGGAAATACTATGAGCATGTTGCCTACAAATAATTTTTTTTTCAAATGATAGCTCACACCGTCTCCACTAACAATTTTAATTTAATGAAATCAACAAAAGAAAACATTCACAAAGGTACATAGAAACTAATTCACGTCAATAAACAAACATAAAATAAGCACAGAATATGCGTGTGCAAATGCAATGCAATGAATGATGAAGTGAATATGTGAAGTCATCACATGACTTTCTTTATACACTTATCGAGCCTCAATATTCTCAAATAGGACCTATAGGGGGTTCACAACCGCTATACTATCTCAAAAGTTTAACCCACCCCTCTGACTGCTGTTCACGGATCAAGGTTTTCATAAATATACCTTACTTTTTTTCAAAACAGTATTCCTCAATGGTACCAATATCTCATGACTATGTATGTATGAATGAGGAGATAATGCTCATAATCAAGTCAGTATGAAGATGATGAATTCATTCAATACGTATATAAGTGAGCCTAGAATTCAAATCAATATGTCAACATTTCTAGACATCAGTTATAGTTTCGCACCATCAAAATAAATATACATGTAAGATATCATTAACATCATATCAACCGATAACTCGGATATTTCTATCATAATAAAGGTAAATAATGCTCAATAAGGCCTATAATATTTATACAAGTCCTTGCATGGGCATCACATTAAGAGTAAAGGTATTTAAATGCACAAATAAGACTAATGATGTCAAATAAAGCCTCCACACGGCCAACACATAATATATAATATCACAAGTCAATAATAACAAGAATATAAGTCCTCACGCGGGCATCATGCAATATATAATAGCTCAAAAAATAATTCTCATAGTTATTTTTCCCAACCTGTAGCATGTTTTATTTATTTATTAACTACTAGGTTCAATCTGAAGAAAGGTATGCCATAACTATCACAATTCGCGACTACCCCCTAGTCGAGATTCGGTGTCCAAAACCTCAAGTGATTTCAAGCTAAGCCTTCACATAACATACGAAGCGTAATATAAAAGATCACAACGAAAGTTGTAATAACATAATAAGGTAAATTCAAAAACATTTCTAAAAGTATGAATGAACAAAGTAACAAGGACGAATGGCCCGCATAACCATACTTTATCTCTGAAAGCCTCTAAATTAAATGGCATAATTTGCTAGGACAATGCCCCGACTAACCTTAAAATAATGTCTTAAAAGTAAAAAAATAATAATAAGCAACTAAACTAAGTCCTTGAATGATAAGGACTCATCACTACTGAAGTCTAAGTTGACTGACAAGTAACCAGTGCATGAAAGTGAGCGCATGAATCTACATTACATGAATGTAGACAAAAGAAGTATGCGACCAACATGTTTGAATGTACTGGGTATGTAGAAAATAACTAAATATCATAAAAAAAGTATTAATGTGTGTTAATAAAGATAACAACACCTACAAATTTCATAAGAACTCATATCAATTGAAGTAAAACAATTTAAAGACCATAAATAAGTATTTCTAAAAGACAATGCACATGTGAAATCATATTTTTCTTAAAAATCATATATGAAAGGATATCGTATTATCATACAGAATGTATAAGGATCATATCATTAAAATCATAAAATTGAAGTTAAATCTCATAATAGGAGCTTTTATAACCAACATAAACCATCTGAGCATCATGGAGTTCAGTGTCATAAACCCACACTAAAAAAGTTATTTTAAACTGCCAAAGTTAGAACCATAAATATAAGGATCCCGAAGTATGCCTAAAAAGGGGCAATACCTACGACGACATGTAGTTATGAAACTTGAATTTATTTGAATCCTTGTTTAATCGATTCCATATATCACTCCCCAAAATATACTAGTGCTCATATCATATTATGTGACATATCTGAATGTCAAAATTGTTTATAAGTCATAATGACATATAGGGATGTCATACTACTCATGAACCTTACTTTTGTGAGAAAATTATTCATAATCATTGATGACGTATTTGAATGTCATACTAATCATGAACCTTACATTTGTGAGAAAATTATTCATAAGCACTGATGTTATACCCGAATGTCATACTAGTCATAAATCACATTTGATATATCAAGATGTCGTGATGTTCATAATCTTGACGGAGTGAGCCTAAGATTCATATCATATCATAAATAATATGTTGAAAAGCTCTTTCTAAAAATATATCTTTAAATCAGGCTTATAGCCTCAATCATAGAAAATTAGTTTAAACACACATAGCTTTATAGATGCCAAATTAAGATTCACAACTTCATAAAAAAATCCTATACACTATCAATTTAATCTCTGTGAGTATTTATATTATCATAAGAGTTCTAAATTCATGCTAACATAAGCTTCAAAAAATAATATTCAAGATCATGTCAAAATTAAAAGGGTAATAAGAACCTTGCTATGTGTAAAAAGAAAATACAATAGTCATAAAATTCATAATCATGAGTAAAGACTTCGAGAAGTCATCCAATTGAATCATAAAAATGATAAATTTAGAAGTGGGTTTATAAACCCTAACTATGAAATCAGATTCATGAAAATTGAGGAGTTTTGGACATGAGGATACAAGAAATTCCTCACTGAAGTCCTACATACCTTAATTACTTTCCAATAAATTAATAAGGAACCCTAATATGAGGAATAATCTCCAAGAATTCAGTTCTTGAAATCTTGATTGAATTTTCTTGAAAATCTTATGTTATGGTGTAGAATTTTATTAATAATTCAAAAAAGTATGATTGAAATACTATAAATTGCTTAGAATTGTATGAGAGTAACTTACCTTAGAGTTGAAGGATAAAGAGAGGAGAAAATGCCAACTTAGGGCTGATAGGAATAGAAAGAAAGTAGGAAAAGTTACAAAAAAACTTTTTATGAGTCCCATCGATTATTTCGGCGATTTAGAGGCGTCGTCACCAAAGTAATCGGCGCATCACCAAAATATAGACTTAGATCGCTAATTTAAAAAATTTCTGAAGGTTTTGGGGGTATTTTGGCAATCCAAATCGGTGCATCACCAAACTATTCGGTGATTCACTAATTTTCACAACTCTTACATATTTTAGTAAAATAGTCATAACTTTCTGCTTTGAAATTGAATTAACAAACGATTGATTACATTGAAAATAAGACTCGAAGAATTTAATTTGGTAGGTCTTTAGCTACAAAAATTCCTATATTATATTAGTTATGCTCATTGGAAATTGATCCTAGTAAAATCTTATGCGAAAACTCAATTGGTAAAGAAATTTTCAACATAACTTTGAACTACGAGTTCCTTATGACCTTAATTCATATCCAAAGAATTTTCCCCACTAAGGTATTGGTCTAAACACCTATGTACCAGTAGAAATTATTTAAATTAGTTCTATAAGTATCTAAAGAATGGTTAGGATCTTAACTTAGAATTTTTAGGGTGTTACAATATCTCCCAAAACAATATTTTCCCATTTGAAACATTCATCCTCTAATGAATGTCAAAGCTAGAATGAACATATAGATGGTTTAACTCAAGATTTATTTGAGATATCTGTGCTACATATACTAGTATGGACTGAACTGTATTAAATCAAGTTTGGCAATCAATACTATGAACTGTAAAAATGTGAGCTATGAGTGCAAGGGACTAGCATAAGCATGAAGGACTCATAAAAGGACATGAGTATACTAGTCAAGAATCAAGAATCAGACTACTCTCATCTTACGCAACATGCCCGGTAACCTTTAAGATTAGCAATACTTCTCAACTATGAACATCCTTCTAACTACTACACTTTATTAATTTATTTTTAACTTAGGATCCTCATGATAACACATAACAACTAGAGCCTAAGTCTTGTTTCATGTTAGTTTCATGTTTAAGCCTAACTCGATGGTACTAGGTGCTACCGCAAGACAATAATACAAGTCTAAACTACACAATTCTATATTCTATTAAAGTTTTTCATTCCAAAGGTACTAATTCTTCTTACCACGTCAAGTAACTAACTTTGAGCCCTAATCAAAAGGTCACTAGTGCACATTGTCTTCAGCCATATGTTATCAACACTATATTCAATCTTGTCACTTAATGAGCTTATAGGCAACCAAATTATCTAAATAATTTATCCTCTTCCCTAACATCTCTACCATCTACAATCTCAGGAACTACTACAAAGATACTCCCTATATATTCATAGCTAACCATTTCATATATCAAATATTTGCCTCAATCTTCCTCCACACTTATAATAGAACAAGAGCACCATAATTTTACATAATAAAGGACATCTAATCTCTTTCATCTAATCCATTATTCATCTATTTTAATTACCACTATCTTAACATAAGAAGGGTCATTGAAGAACTAATGTATGAGGATCCTGAATAAAGAGGATACTGCTCAACTATGACTTATACCTATCAAGACCTTGGAACTCAAATATGGAGCTTGGGGTAAGATATAATAGGTGTGAAAACTTCTTGTATTAATTCATAAAGTGTGAGTAGGGAGTTGTTCTAGGCATGGACATAACATCACCATCCATTAATTTCATAGGTAGGCGTACATAGTTCTTAGAGAAAGTAATCATAAGCATGAATTGTTCAAAAGATCTGATATGAGAATATAAATGACATAACATGGATTTCACTAATCACTAAGGACATATCATGAATTCATAGGAATAAGCATACCATGAATTATGAGTACATATCTCATGAGATGTATAACATAAGAATGAGGTTCATAGATTTATGGAGCACGATGAGAACTACTGAGTGAGACTATTACTTCTCAAACTAGGGACTGAATTTGGACATGAATCTGTCTAAAGTTCATGAGCATGTGCTATGGGTATATGTTACGACCCAAACCAGGGTCTGGCCGTGATGGGTATCTCAAGTCCCAGGTGGACCCGAGATCACGTCCTGCACCCAACAAAACCAAACACAACATCCCTTAATGTGGGATGAATTTTGAACATATAACAAGATAGCATGCAACAAACTTAAGAAAAGTCAAAATATTTTATAACCGACGATCGGTGATCGACCAAACAACCGATCACTATCACCCAATATCCACAGTAATTCAAATAAAGCCTTCTAAATAAAGAGTCAAAATTAGTCTTGGTCGGGATATGTCCCCGACTCTGACAAATGACAATGAGAGTGAAAATGATAATGAAAGTAACTAACAACTCAAATCTAAGAGTGAAAGCTGGTGAAATGCCTAAGCCTTCCGGGGGATGCAAGTTCACCACTTCACCACAACACAATGAACTGAGCCGACTGACCTAACTCTATGCCAAAAAGGTAGAAATAGCTCTGATGCCTGTATCATATGGGGATACCACATCCGGAGATGATTAGTGGGGTGAACACTAGGATGTAACTCAGGGATAAGGATAACATAATGCTATGGTCAATATTTTAAAATCATTCAACATGAATGCACATAATTAAATGCATATATATATATCACATGCCGAGATAGGGAACAAGGCTTAAAATGCACTTAAAACTTTAGCCTAGATTATGTAGCTCAACCGTAATAACATACAAAGGCACCCACAGGCTATATGGGCACAGCTATCCCCCAGCTGGTAGAGCCCCAGTGCGTGTGTCTGCATGAACCAGAAGGTATATACTATGCACTATGGGGGACTCAAACCTCTATGCATATCAAGGTGACACGAGTACCAAATAATGTAATAAGATGTGGGGGACTCGAACCTCCTAATTATATGATAATAATATTAAGGGGGACTGAACCTCTCAGTCATATAGACCCCCACACCGGCAATCACAGTTTCCAGTATTGGTCCCTCAGGACCTCCACTTTCATGACTCAGCTACACAACCCTCAATAAAAGTCCAATTAAAATAAGTATCACACATTCCCATTCATTGAACCACATTACACATTAAGACATACATTGTTGGTATTGTCATACCAACTACACTTGTAAGGTAACATCAACATGCCACACTAATTATCTTCTCTTGGGGGAATTCAAAACCCCCTTGGTCCAATTACATATTAGTTTAAGGAATTACACAACCCTATAAAGTTCAATTTAAAATCATTATGCAATAGTGCAAGAGCAGTTCAAATTTCCATAATTAAAAACCAATTTCACAATATGGGATTGAGGTCATAACTACTTCAAAAGTCATAAGTTTAGGAAAAATCATATTTTCCTAGTTCGTTCACGATACCCATGCACCCACAAGTTCAAAACCATAATTGAATCATGATTAACAACATATAAACCATGAGAAACATTGTTCAATCCATAAATATTCACAGCCCTCAACCCTTGTTTCAAAACCAACTTCAATATCCCATGAACAATACTTTAAAATGTTTGCTTTTAATAAATTAATAATGAAAGAAGAGTAACATGCCTGAAATACCAAGTTTTACAGAAGGAATTCAACCCTTGAGCCCTTAGATGACCTACTTCTCGGAAAGCCTAGGTATGGCTGCTTGAGAGAATTTTAGAGTTTTTTTTGAGTGTTTGAGTACACTAAGGATGAGTTATAACCCCCCTTGTGTGGTTTATGGACGTGGGGCTTTAATTAGGTAAGAAGAATTGTCCAAAGTGCCCTTATTTTAAAAACTGAAATTTAGTCGTCGATGACTATGAGTCACTATACAACTCATAATGACGCATTACAACTCATCACAAGGAGTCGTAGTCAAGACAGAACCACCAAGGCCCCATACTGGTATGGATATGATTAATACCACCGACTCGTAACCATACTTAACGACTCATAACTACTTCTCGTACTCAAGAGAACAACAATTTGGGATGATACACTGGAAACCCTACGATTGAGACATAACGACTTGTCATAAGTATTTACGACTCATGGATTTGAGTCGTAATGAAGATAATGTCTTGGGCTAATTTTTTTGGACACCTTATGACTTGGTCCTTGTGACCTGTAAGAAGTCTTGACGACTAGTTGAGAGACACTCGTACTCAGAGCAGACTACTAAGCCACTTTTCGAATTAAGTTTCAATTGAGTCCCTACGACTCGTCGGGGGAGTCGTAGTCAGGATAGTGAGGATAAAAATTTTAGAAAATTTTCAAGGACCAAACACCCGGGGCGTTACAGTATAATACTGATATGCAAGACATAAATAGGGTGTCATAATAATTAAGATCTAAGGAGATAACTAGAGTAGGAATGAATTGCTATCTCATCATAACCCTTCTAAAACACATCACTATTTGATTCTCAATACCCAATTTGGTTCTTCATCCTATCATCTCCCTCTTAGATCAAAGCCAACATTCTAAGTCGGTGGACCCTTATAATATTCTATAAACTGAACTATAATAACTTTATTGTAATGGTCGGGGTGACATTATGCATGTGAATGCTAAAATCTCATGAATAAGTTATGTTTGGAAGGTACTAACTTTATTTTATGACATTTCTTTTTAATAGATATAACTCTTAACTCCCTCTAGCTTCTAAAATCATCATCTTATAGCTTCTTCTCTTATTGTCTACTAACAATCACAACTCTAAATGAGCATTCACTTGGGTCCATGGAAATTAAAACTACACTAAAGTACTTAATATCGTCTACCTATAATCCCCCAATTTGGCTATTAAGAAAATCATATAGTACATAATTAAACTTCACCACACCTAGAAACTTAAGGTACTACTAGGAACATACAACACCTGATATCTTAGAATATCATACAACCTCTAAATCTTAAAGCTTTTCTTTATCTACTGACTTAGCTATGATTTTGCTATTTCATATCTAATCTACAAATATATCATGTTTATACCTTATCATATTTTATAAACTATCAAATTAAGTTCTCCCACATGTCATATCAAGTCTACTAGATCTATTTTCATGAAATTAGCAATACTGCCCTTCAACAAATATTTTTTTCCACCTCGATGACCATCTACAATTCAAATTAGGATCTTATCACTCGACATGGATAGTCAACCTCAAGATAAATAGATGACTTATAACCATAAGATAAAAGTTGAGATACACTGGTATTCAACAACCTCATGATAAATAGATGATCTTAGTCTTACAATCTATCTAATTATAGTCCAATCGCATATTCTCGTCTTCATACATCACTACTACATATCTATCCAAGCCTCTAACCTACATTCATAGCTCTATATACATCAACCAATTTCATTTACGAAATACAAAGTGTAACCTAGACCTATTAATCCTTAACAACTTTATGCTTTCATTAATAGCTTATACGTTTTCTAACACAATGAAACACCTTTCATGAAGTACTTTTCTATCTCTAACATACTCTAAAGAATCTTAACCAATTAACTTCATATCTATCTTCTACCATGAAACTGCTCAATAGTTAACACCTAAAAACACATCACCTCAATTATAAATTATTGGATACATAACTCTATCTATATACAATACTCTAATAAATCAATATCCCCAAATTTTTGAACACCACACTTTTAGATTCACACTTCTAACTTTGGGGTCATTCTACTACATATAAATTACAACTTCCAAATCAAACCATCTCTCGAGTAATAATACAACCCATGAATCTGGACACATATTTTCTCCTTTCATGGGTGATATCTGCAATAAAAAATTAAAGTAGATTTGAATACATATCATAATTTGGTTCAATGGCATGATTTATATAGTTAAATACGTAAACATTTGAATCAAAGGACTAAACACTAACGAGCTATTCTCAAGTCCTTTGTGCAGTTTTGAGATATCCAATATTTCTATCTGAGAGCACCTTATTGATAGAAAATTAAGATTTATTGCTTCTATTATCTTAAGGATGAGGCATAGGTGGAGGAATTTAGAACAATACACAGATCTGCATAAGTTTCTTAGACGACTGTCCATAATACAATGTAAAATTGAAAAACACAAGACTCTTCTTAAATATCTATAGTTCCTCATTTATAGAAGTAAGGCCTCACAACCATAAACAACATCCTACTGGAAAAACTTCCAGCCACACTAGGACTCTCGAATCTTATGCTCTAATACCAAGTTTGTATGACTCAAGACTACTCCCTGGCCGAGACACAATGTCTAAAATCATAAGTTATTCCAAGTTAACCATTAGCATAGAATACTAAGCATAATTTAAGAGGTTATAATAGAAGTTTTAATAATATCAATATCGTAAGATAAGTTCTAGAATATTTTTGAAAGTCTTAATGAATAAAGTACCATTCCCGAATGGCCAACATAAATCATACTCTATGTTTAAAAGCCTCTAAATTAAATAACATAATTTTCCGAGACAATACCCCTGACTAACCTTAAAATAGTGTCTAAAAGTAATAAAAAAAAGAGCAACTAAACTTGTAACACCCCATATTTAGCATAATCTAAGTCCTAATACATGAGTATTCGTATATTAAATTTTTGAAACACTCATTATTTTTCAGTTTAGAGCCTTTCATTGCGTAGGAAATTGAATTAGCTTTTAAAAGATATAAAATTCATCGAAATGCGATAATCGGGTAAGAAGTTATGGTGATTTTAAGTTTCAGTCACAAAACCTCGTCATTTTACCCATCAACGCATCATAGAGAGAGTCAAAATAGCAATTTTCAATTTCCCATGAGGTATTACGATTTTGGCATATCCTGACATAGGCTAAGTTGTCATTTTCCAGTGTTGCAGCACGATGCCAACGCGTCGCGGAGAACTTTAAGGTCCCAATTAGTGAAGGACCGTGATTTTCCTGTGTCAGTTTTCAGTGACACGGTGCGATAGCGTCGCGTCGCGCCAGGGGCCCAAATCAGAAAATTTTCACAAAAATGTAATATTTTGTCCAGGGTTAAAATAGTCTTATCCCATTATTTTAATCACCTCAGATGGAATACTTAAGCCCTAAAAATATTTTAAAAGTTCACTCTTTATTAATTTCCCCCAAAATTCAAGAGCTTTCTCTCAAAATTACAAACCTTATCTCTTAAGAAACCAAGAGCAAACTCAAGAATTCACCCAAGAACTTTAAGAAATTCATCCGTTAAGGTATGTTAGATTTCATCCATGGATTCCTTTCATCTATGGAGCTCAAGTAACCTTTTTAATTATAAAGTTATGATATTTTTAAGTTATTTGATTTTAAATCATGATTTCATCCATTAATCTCCATGAACTTTGATTTAATACCATGTTTTAATGAAGTTATTGTTGTTATTCGATTCCTCATGTTTTAATGTTGTCATTTATTGAATTAAATCATGACTTAGTATTTTCCATGATAATTTCATGTCAATTATGCTGGTCCTTTAGTAATTCTATGATTATTTTAAACCATGAACTATAAGTGTTTGATAAAATGCCTACAAGAGCAATTGATTTAATAAGAGTCTTCATGCTATGTCTTTCAATGTTTTAGTGTCATGCTACTACTATTGTTTTGAGTCCTGGGAGCATTAAATACCCAAAACCATAGCTATTTACTTAATGTTGTCTTAGTATCTTCAGAATAACTTCAGATTATATCATGAGCATTATCAGAACAACCAATTAAACTCAGAATAGTCTAGCGTTTTAGTGTCATTCAGTTAGGAGTAGGATTTAGCACCAAGCGAGGGTAGGGATGGAGGCTTCTCAGTCAGATAGGCAGAGTTGTTAGTAGCAGTCCCTACACCCCAGAACTACGTAACCAGCGTAGGATATGAGTAGTCACCCGTCATATTAGGATTGACTATCTCGCAGGGGTCATCGGTCAGTTCAGGCTTGACACTCTTAGTCCTTTGGACATGATATTAGTTTAGTGGATCCACACAGCTAGCGTTAGTACCCGTGGTACGGTATTAACATCCTTCCAACTGGTGTTATAGGTTGGACCCCAATTAGCTCAGATTGGGGAATGTCGGTTAGATGATACCTCCCACAGTCTCAGATACAGTCTCAGTCACAGTTCCAGTTCAGTTCTTCAGTCCTAGTATTACATGACCAAAGTGTACAGATTTCAGTTATTTTCAGTATTTTAGTTTACAGATTTTACTCAGATCATGTTATATGCTTGGTCATGCATCCACAATATTTACAGTTTTTTTGCATTTTCAATATCTACAGATTCCATGAACTTTATTCAGTACTCCATCCATGTATTTTATTCAGTACTCCATGCTTTATATGTATGTCCAGTTAATTATTATCATTCCTATTCATGAGACCATGCATATCAACCTACCTCATTTAGCATACCAGTACATTCAAAGTACTGATTGCATATCTTTTTTTTGCGCTATGATGTCTCATATCATAGGTACTGACGCTCAGTTCCTGAATTGTACTTAGTCCCTCAAATTCTCGATAGTACAATAGCAGTGGTGAGTCCTCATCACCCGAGGACAGACTATCTTATTTCATGTCTTTATTTCAGTAGTCAGTAGAGTTAGTTGGAGGCTTGTCCCATCAAATCTTAGTCAGTCGGTCTTAGAGGCTTTTCAGACATTACAGTCAGTTAGTTATTCATTTTATCAGTACTTTATCAAATTTATATAGTCATTTTCCTAGATCTATATTTCAGTTTAAATTCAGCTATTTAAAACCTTATCGTACTTCAGTTATTCTTTGACAATTCATCATTATATTATCTAGTGCTCACAGTAGGTACCAACTCATGGGTTAGCTTGTGGTCCTTCGGGACTGTAAGCACCGTTTAATGACTAGGGGGTAGTCTTGGGTCATTACAAAACTAAATCTCCAGAAGATGAGGACTCACTACTACTAGAGTTTGAGTTAACGGATAACTAGATATGTGCATGGGAGGGAGCGCATGAATCTACATCACATGACAAATATAAGCAAAAAAGTATTTAAACAACACGTTGAATGTATTGAGTGTGTGGTAAATAACTAAATATATAAAAAAAAATATTGTATTAATGTGCATTAATAAATATGACAATACATGTAGATTTCCTAAGGATTCATATTAATTGAAAGTAAAATAGTTTAAAGACCATAAATAAGTATTTTTGAAAGACAATGCATATGTGAAACCATATTTTTTTTGAAAATCATATCTAAAAGGATGCATATTTGAATTCATGCTATCTAAAATCATATTGTATTCATATCATACAAAAACATATAAGGATCATAACATGAAAAACATAAAACTGAAGTTAAATCTCATAAATGGGGTAATATCATCGACATAAACCATGTGAGCATCATGGAGTCCAGTGTCATAAACCCATACCGAATAAATCTCTTCTAACCTTTCAAAGATGAAAACATAAACAGATGCTAAAGTAAGCCTAAAAGGGTGTAATACCTACGGTGGCACGTAGTTATAGAATTTGGGTTTATTTGAACTCTTGCTAACTCGATGCTAAATATTGATTTCCCAAATATACTAGTACTCATATCATTTCATGTGACCTATCTGGATGTCATAATTATTTATACATCATAATGGATATCAAGATATCATACTACTCATGAACCTTACTCTTTTGAGAAAACTATTCATAATCATTAATGGCATATCTTTATGTCATACTAATTATGAACCTTGAATTTGTGAAAAAATTGTTCATAAGCATTGATGGTATATTCAAATGTCATAATAATCATAAATCATATTTGATATAACTAGATATCGCGATGTTCATTAATCTTTCTGTGATGAGCCTAAGCTCCATATCATATCATAAATCATATGTTGAAATCTCTTTCTAAAAACATATCTTTAAATCATGTTTATAGACTCAATTATAGAAAACTAGCTAAAACATGCAAAATTGTATAGATGCAAAAATTAGATTCATGACTTCATAAAACAACCCTATACACTGGATTTAATCTATATTCTTTGAATATTCATAATACCATAAAAGTATAAAATTAATGCTTTAAAACATAAGGTTCAAGAATAAAATTAACGATCATGTCAAAATAAAAAAGGTAAAAAGAAGCTTGCTTGGTGTAAAAACACAAAAACAATAGTCATAAAAATCCATAATCATGAGTAAAGAATTCAAGAAGTCATGCAATTGGATCATAAAAATGATAAATTTAGAAGTGGGTTTATAAACCCTAATTACGAAATCAAATTCATAAAAACTGTGTAGTTTTGGACATGAGGATGAGAGAAATTCATCACTAAAGTCCTACATACCTTAATTACTTTCTAAAAAGTCAACGAGGAGCCTAATCTGAGAAAGAACTCTCTAGAAATCCAGTTCTTGAAAACTTGATCGAACTTTCTTGAAAATTTTAGGTTATAGTATAGGATTTCATTAATTATCTCAAAAAAATTGATTGAAATACTATAAATTACATAGAATTATACGAAAGTAACTTACCTTAGGGTTGTAGGATGAGGAGAGGAATACCAATTTGAGAATGGTAGAAAATAGAAAAAATATGAAAAGTAAAAAAAATAATCCTTTTATGAGTCCCGTTGGTCATTTTGGAAATTTAGAGATGTCATCTCCAAATCATACATTGCATCGCCAAAATATAGACTTATATCACCAAAATGAACAACTTCTAAAGTTTTTTAGGATATTTTGGTGATCCAAATCAGCGCATCGCCAAACTATTTGGCGATTAACCGATTTGCACAACTCTGACACATTTTAGTAAAATGGTTATAACTTTCTGCTTCAAAAGTAGATTAGTAAATAATTGATTGTGTTGGAAATCAGACTAGAATATCTTTAATTTGGTGGGTCTTGAACTACAAAAACCCTCATATTATTTTTGTTATGCTCATTAGTATTTGACCCTAGCAAAATCTTATACGAAAACTCAATCAGTAAAGATACTTTCAATTTATCTTTTAACTAGGGGTTCCTTATGACCTTAATTCATATCCAAAACATTTTTCACACTAAGATATTGGTCTTAACACCTATGTATCAATAGAAATTCTTGCAATTTGTTCTAGAATTATTTAAAGAATAGTTCAGATCTTAGCTTAAAATTTACAGGATGTTACAATAACCTATCTCAAAGCATTGAAATTCAAACCAAAAGTCCTTTAATAGGGAGCCTTTCCCATTCCAATGGACTGAAAATCATCTAAAACATAAAAATACAACATGTACATATTAAAAAAATTTAATGATACACATGTTGACCATATATAAGTTAGATGCAAATACACATGTTGACCATATATAAGTTAGATGCAAAATGAGTTTGAAATATGGATTCAAAAATAAAAAGGGTTAAATCAGAATTTTATTTTTGAAGTAAGTTTTTTCAAGGTTATAGGAGTCTATAGTTGAAAATCCATGCAAAAATAAGTTAAAAATAAGGTCCAAATCGAGGAAAAACTATTTTAAGCTTTACCGATAAAATCCTCAAAATCTTATTTGAAAATCAAGATGAAAGAGTATTTTTTGATGATATAATCAATATAAAGTAATGAAAATAAATATTTAAGCTCAAACGATGATGAAAATCCAAAAATTCATCCAAATTCGAAGCTCAAATGTCCAAAAATGGAGTAAAATCGCAAAAATAAACTATATATATTTTTCCAGCATTGGACACTTAAGAGGCTGAATTTTCGCTAAAGGGGTAGGTGACCGTTATAGCAGCCTTGTCACCATGGTTGGCTCTACTAAAGTAGCCCATCATCGCTAAAGTGGTAAACTACCCATTTTAGTGATGGGGTAACTGGTTAAAGTGACTGCTAAAGCGGTGCATTGTCACTTAAGTGGATACAACTAAATCGGTATTTTGGTCACTAAATCGGTTGCACCAGCTTCATCTATATCAACAACTTTGCTATTTTACAAAGTTGCTGATAGACCCCTTAGGATTCATTCAGAATTCTGAGAATGCAAATGGACTAATCTACTAAAATAAATTTGACGTTCCAAATTTAATAGAAATGTTGGATTTTTGATAAAAGATTATTTTCAATAAATTATCCTCCGTGACTCCTTTAAGAGAAATTTCACTAGTTTTCAAATAGAGGGTCAAAATACAAACTGGAGGTTTCAAATTTGAACCAACACTGCTACTAATTCAAATTCGATATTATGGATCTGATGTA
This sequence comes from Capsicum pubescens, assembly GCA_030864215.1. NCBI lineage: Eukaryota > Viridiplantae > Streptophyta > Magnoliopsida > Solanales > Solanaceae > Capsicum > Capsicum pubescens. Next base: position 89,521,149 of record CM061539.1, read on the forward strand.
ACTTTTCAAATCGTCATCCGCCACTTAGAACATCAAATGTTGATTGAAGTCAACTATAGGACTTTTAAAGCCTCTAATAATCTCAAACTACCAAAAACTCTACCGAAGACATTGAAAAATCGTGCCAACCATCCCCATACCCCAAAATTAACATGCGACAATTATGAAAAATGAAACAATGATCAAATTATATAAAAATAAAATTTCTCTAGTCATGTCATTATAATTAATATATTGTCATTGAATCTGCTCTCGTTATAGGTGTTAGGGACATTTACAAAGAAAGTAAGAATATTATTGTCATTGATAAATATCTCAAAAAAATATATTTAGTGATAATTAATCTATTTCCATAAATTAATTGCCACTAATGATCTTGTTTGTTGTAGTGACCGACTTAACTAACTCTAGAATTGGTCCACCTAGTCATCTAAGCACTAACTAATAAGCTGAAAACATAGATCAAAACTATTTTCCCCTGAAACTAAATCTATCCTATTCTACTATCTTTAACATTTCCCCTTAATTTAGGAAATGTAAGAATGTTGCAAACTCCTAGATTGGATGTTAGGTAGTGATGTTGTAGCCTTCTCAACCCTTTAGTTAGTAAATCAGTTGGTTGATTCTTTGTTGATATGTAAATAGTAGACATAATCCTTTGAACCGGTTTTTCTCTTATGAAGTGGCAATCCACTTCAATGTGTTTAGTCCTCTCATGATAGACAGGGTTAGTAGCTATTTATATTGCTACCTTGCTATTAAAAAAGATGTCCACTAGTTTCTTGACTTTTATACCTAGTTCTTTCATTAATCCAAGTAACCAGACAAATATAGTAAATGTAGTTGTCGTACTTCTATATTCAGCTTCTGGTGAATTTCTTGATACAATATTCTATTTTTTTGACTTTCAAGTGACCAATAAGTCTCCAAACTTCACACAATGACTAGTTACGGGCTTTCTAGAATGAGGACATGATGCCAATTAGTATCACAGTAGGCTATTATGGTATTATTGGAATTCCTTGTCAAAAGCACACCTAAATAAAGTTGATTCTTGATATAGCTGACTATTCTCTTGGCTTCTCCATATGAGACTTTTTAGGCTACTGTAAAATTTAACTTAGCACTTGAACTCCATAAGATATATCTGGTCTAATCGGAGTTGGGTATAATAATTTTCCAATTAATCTCTAATAAGCCTGTCGATTAGTTAAAGGATCATGACATGTCTTTTTCTCTTTTGAATTAGTGTTAATTAACTCATAATATTGCTTGGTTGTTAGCTTGGTGTTGGTGTCAATATGAGTGATTGGATGCACTCAATCTTTCCTCTTAAATTAGTTTCAAATTATACTTTCTTTGATGCATCAGGATCTCATGCTTTGACATAGCAAATTCTATTCCAAAAAAGTACTTGAGTTATCTTAGGTATTTTATTTTGAACACCTATTTCAATCTCTTTTTGGTTTCTTCCCTAATTTTCAGTTTGTCTCTTGTAATAAGCATATCATCTACAAATTTAGCACCACTATTATTCCACCCGTTGTCTTCTTAATGGACAATAAGTGATCAAGTTTATTTTCATTGAATTTTATTTTTAATAAAGCCTCTGATAATTTTGCATTCCACTATCTTGTAACTTGTTTAAGTCCATACAGAGATTTAATAAGCCTACACATTATATTATGTTCCCTCCGACTCTTAAATCCCCGTGGAAGCTTCATATAGATCTCATCTTCCAAATCTTCTAGCATTAAATGTATTTATTTTTTGTATATGCTAGTTTTTCTGAGCAAGTTAAATCAAAATAGTCCTCACTGTATTCATCTACACTATAGGGAAAAATGTCTCTTAGTAACCTATCCCTTTCTTTTGGCTATAGCCTTTTGCTATAGGACTTGTATTATATTTTTTACTTCTCCTGTAGACTTGTATTTCACTTTATATATCCATTTACAACCTATTAGAGTTTTCTCTTTTGGTAAAGGTACAATGTCCCAAGTGTGATTGCTTTGCAGCCTCTTCTTGCATAGCTTCTGTCCATTTAGGATCAGTTGTTGCATCTGCATAAGTTCTTGGTTCTACAACAAATGGATTGTTTGCTAGATAGGCTCTATACGTAAGTGTTATGTGATTATAAGACAAGTAGTTTGGCATTAAGAAAGACAAAGTCCTTCATCCAAATAAGGGGTTTCTTTTTCTATTAGGCTCTTTAATCATAGTGATTATGTTGTATGAGATTGTTTCCCTTTGATCAATTACCAGTTCAATTGGTAGGGCTGTATTCTCAATCTCTGAATCCATATTTTCCACTTGATCATGCCCCACTGGTAGACTATCATATATTATATCCATGTTAACATTATCAATAACTTCATGTAACTCAATCTCATTATCACAACCTTTACTATTTTCTCTTGTTAAGGTGCCTTGAACTTGTAACTGATGTTGGATCTCAACAAAAGAATCAAAGTCAACATTAACCTTTGGAAAAATTGGAATATAATTTGACTGTCTAACATGAAATGAAAAAACATCTTCTTTAAAAATCACATCTCTGTTGATAAAAAATATATTATTTGTATAATCATATAGTAATCTATAGTAAATAACCTTTTTTTCATTTCTGGATACCCTATGTGTATAATTGGCCTGCTCCTAGGTTTTACTTTATCAGATCCTTCCACATACTTAGCATAACACAAACATTCCAGTACTTTTAAATATTACAGTGAAGGTTTTTTCTTATATAGCAATTCATAAAGGAATAGATTTTCAAGCATAGTACTTGGGATCCTACTAATTAGGTAAACAACAACAAGAACACATAAACCCCATAATCTAAGAGGTATTAAAGCTTGAAATCTTAAGGCTATAGTATCTCTAAAATATGTGTAACACCCCAAAAATGGTCTTGAGACTTTACACGGTGCTTAGGACCATAAATGATCCCAAGCTAACTCTTCTACTGGCATAACTCATAGCCAACTGGATAAAATACATAAATCTAAATGAAATAAGCAGAAGATAACTTTTTTCTGAATCTGATCATTACCAAACTAAATTAACATAATTATAACTCTGTTTTTACAAACAAAATTGGAACCAAATACCTTAACTCTATTGACTGTCTATGAAGCCTCTACTTGTATTAACTATAGGTAGCCGGGACATGACTCCCAACTATCCCAAATCAATACGACTGAATAAAGAAAAATAAAATATTGCTCAAACTGTATGACTGACTCGATCCCTTGAATCAAGAGGACTCATCGCTTGCTGACTGGAAGCTGCAAACTATCTGAATATGGTATGCATGCTACAACTGAACTGATACCTACATTATGAGACAATGTCGCACATAGACGTATATGTGGATCAGTACTTTGAGGATATACTGAGTATATGGGGGTGAATGCATAAGTAAAACTTAATATCAATCATCATAATTTGTAAAACAATGCATGCTAAATGTAAATGACTCACATAAGCTGGAATATCTAAAATACTGAAATATGTAGCAATAAGAAGCAAAACATACTTTATAAATCTTGTGAGCCATAACATTTAGTTCTAAAAGTTATACTTGTATTCTCCCTTTAAATCATTCTGTCTAAGTGTAGAGGACTCACTACTGAATATGAAATCTGAAAGTTGAAATCTGTAGCTATTATCTTTTCTGTAAGGTATAATTTGAGTAAAACTTGTGAGCCTTTACACTTAGTTTTCTAAAAGCTTTTCTGTTCTTCTTTTACTATTAAGAAGAATACTTTATCTTTAAATCATTGTTGTTAGGCTTTCAAACTTTTAGGAAAAAACTGTTCTGCAAGGGAGGTTCTTCTAACCGACATAAACTATGTGAGCTAACATGGAGTCCAACATCTCATCCTCCTGAGGAAGAAACCTCACATTGGGAAGAGGTGTCATACTCTTGTCAGGGAGTATAACCTACCCATGTGATCTATCACAAGCTAAATCTTTCATTCTTATAGAAATGGGAATAATCCGATAATCTATTCCTACGTTGGCTACGTAGTTCTGTGGAAGTAGGATGCGCTAAAACACACTTCCCGTTCGGTGCTAAATACTACTCCCTTTTTATTCACTACGCCCATTCTATTGGAAATCTACTTTAAAACTAACATAAGGGTTTATCTAAAACCAACTATGCAATCATCTGAGTAAATCTATAAATAAAGCTATTCTGAGTTCTGTAATCTATAATAATCTGTAAAGTGGATTCCATATCTAAACTGAGGATCAAAAGATCAAAGTTTTTTCTAAAAATCTATAAATAATCTGCTCATAAGATGCTTGAAGCATTATCTTTCTTGAAATAATATTATTCAATTTTGGGGTAGTAACCCATGCATTAATCGCATGTCAAAACATCATAATAATTATGCTTGATAATGAAAACAATGATAATTCATCTCAAAATCTGTAATTTACTGCAATAGGCATAAAAATATGAAAATAAACATGCAATTCATCTTCAAAATATCTCAAAAACTCATAATCTTGCAAATAGCAATAATGGGTATAAACCCTAATTTGAAATTCATGTATAAACATTCAAAATCATATGAATTTGTAATTAAAAGCTTGGTTTTGGGCACAAGGATGGAATTAGATCCTTGTTCATAAACCCCACATACCTTAGATGATGAACTAGATGAACAAGTTTGCTTTTGGGATTCTATGTGTTCTCTTGAATGATGATTCTTGGAATTCTTGAATTTGGGAACACTGAATCTTGAATTGATTTGGGAAAAGAATGGTAAAATCTTGGGGATTGTTGAAGTTGAATGTTGAAGCTTAGGGTTTTGCTTGAGAGAAACTTTGATGAATATAAGCATAGAATGCTTGTAATAGGCTTAAATCTAGTGTTTGGACGAAATTGGGGGCTTGGGAATTGTCCAAAATATCCTTTTTAAACTCCTAAACGAAACTAAAAAAATGAACTGGGGTCCCGATTTAATGGGCCACCGCGACGCGCCATTATCGTGGTGGCTCACTGGAATTTGACGACTGGGAAATTGGGGGTCTCAGCGATGTGGAGCTATCGCATTGTCCCATTGGATTTTTATAATTGGGACTTGGAACTTCAACACGACACGCCACCATCGCGGTTCCCTAAAGAGATGCCATTTTGGCCTTCGCCGCGACACGCCACTGTAGCATTGGACTACTGGAAATTGACAAATGGAAAAATGGACCTCTCCGCAACGCACCAATATTGCGGAGGTCCACTGAAAAATGAAAATTATGAATTCAACTACCTCCGCGACGCGGTGACTGCCCAGGTGGTATACTACCAACTTAAAAATGCTTTAACTCCTCAACCGAGGGTCGAAATTGGGTGAATTTTGTATCGATGGAAAGCTTATTCAATTTTCCACACAATGAAAAGTCAAAATCTTGAAAATTCCACATGGAATAAATATTATTCATTTTGGAAGATATCCTTTAACATTCTAGGAACGAATTTAAGCTAGAAAAATGCGGGGTATTACAATACGTCTATGTTTCCTTTCAGCAACACCATTTTGCTGAGGGAAATAGGCAAAAGATTTTTGGTTTATTAGACCTAAGGATTTGAACAAGTTAATACTGACAACATTCACAAACTCCGCCCCATTGTCAGTCCTAACAATTTTTATAGGCTTATCAAACTATGTTTTGACATACTGTAAAAACTATTGAACTATGACATACACATCAGACAACTTTTAACAAAAATAAGCCTATCATTATGCTATGATAGCAACAATAATAAAAAAAACTTATTTCTATCACAAGGAGGCACTTTATAAGGTCCTACACATGTATTAGATTGAAACAAGATAATCTTTTAGTACTATTAACATGAAAAGAAATCTGACTTGTTTGGCACAAGGACAAATTGTGCATTTCTTTAGAGTATTAGAAATATCATTTGCACTAATGGGAAATAGTTCCTTCAAATAGTTGGACACATGTCCAAGTCTCTTATGCCATATAGCTATATCATATTCAGTAATAGAATTTAGTATAAAATAAGAACTATTTGCCAACACATTGACTTCTTTCTTGTTTGAGCCCCTTCTTTGTATGTATAAGCCACAACATTCTCTACCAATCATACTCATGTTGCCATTGAAGAGGTACTTAAATACAAAGAAGTCAGAAAAATATAGCAGACACTTGTAATTTCTTTGTTAGCATGGCAACTGACAATAGATTAAATTTAAATTAAGGTAAGTGAAACATATTTGTTATTGCATTGTGATCCCACAATGTACTAGCTCCCACATGTTCAACATTTGAGATATCATAATTAGGTTAGACAACTTCTTTCATAAAATCAATTTTGCAGATTGTGTTCTCCTCAAGAAGATCTAGACATAAAACCATTTGATTAGTAGCACCTATGTCTACTATTCATTCTTAGCTAATAGTTGTTAACAGATTAGAACCAGGACCTGCAATGGAACTAGACTTATTGCTACTACCGAAGGTATTAGATATACTTTTCAAATTAGCACTGTAGTTGTTGCTAGATTGGGGTATCTCTGCATTTCTTTTCAAGAATTATAAAATCTGATCGTATTGCTCCTTATTCAGCCTGCGTGTATCAATTTCCTCTTGATTGTTCTCGGCTACTGAGTATTTCCTTATCTCCACCTAAGAACCAAACTGCACCTAAGGCCTGTAAATATTACCAACATACCTACTAGCTCTATTTTTAGAGAACTCAACCCTTTGACCATTAGGCACATAACAATCATGACTTGTACTCTCAGTGACTACACCGTATGCTTCATTATTACCATGACCCTGTATTTAGTAGTACTTGTTGCCATTTTACTGATTATTAGGATTACCATAACCTTTTTTTTTATCTACAATCCTGAGTATATCTTATCAGTTTCTAACATCTGTCCTTGTTGTGGCCTTTTAGTTTACAAAATTCACATTGTAAATTGTATCTTTTCTTGAACTTTGGACCCAAAGTATTGTTTCTTATAAAAATTCCAATATTTACACTATTACTATAAGAGGGGTTTGGAGTGGCTCCAAGCAGTAGATACAAACACAAATTTCTAATCTTCATCACTAAAAATCATGAAATAAGCTTGATCTGTTGGTGGCAAAAGGCACATAAAGAGAATTTAACTCTGAGATTGATTATATGTGTAACTCAAACTCATAAGAAATTAAAACAACTTCAATTTTTGCAAGCGAACAATAAAATCTTTTAACTCATCACAATTACAATGGGAACTAATGCCCTCAAATTCCTCCCAGAGATTCCTTAATTTGAGAAATGTATATAGATACAGACGCTAATAGCGGACAAACTATGAAATTGAAAAACTAACTAAGATAAGAGAAATAAAAGATAAAAGGTATATATGAATGCAAGTATAGATAGACACAATAAAAGGAATTAAAAGTATATAAAGGGTATATTAAACCCTAAATACTCAATTAATTAAACCAAAAAACACCTAACCCTTACATAAACCTCAAGGGAATCGATTTCCAAGAAACCTACATTTCTAAATGAAGTATCAACATAAGCTAATCCAAGCTTGCCTCACTCTCAAAGAGTAATCATTCATAGTTCATCAAAAACTAATTATAAATGAAAGAAAGGTCCTATTTATAGTATAGCTTAATTAGTACAACTTATGGGCCCAAAAGTGACCCATTTAGAAATAACAAAGCATGGAAACCCACGTAGCATCCACTTAAGCACTTTAGGCGCACATCTCAAGAGCATGTGGGGATGTTTTGACCTGCTCTAGCAGATCTAGAGCAAGTTGGGAGCACCTCCAAAATGGATGGGATGCATGTTATCTTTCGGGGGGCTTTCTAGCCCTGTCTTACACTTCCCTGGCCTCTATAACGTTCCTTGACCCTCCTTGAAGGTAATCATCATCCAATTGATACTCTTTGATAGCACCATAGAGTCGTTAAGCACCTCTAGTACCGTAAGCATCCTATGCAATGATCCGAAGGCAATTTGAATTGTATCAGATGTAGTACCTTGGGTAAGAGTGGTGATTTCCTTATGAAGATTATAAGTTTGTGAACTATCTACTTTGTTGAATCTTTCAAACAAGTCATCCCACACCAACTGAGCACTTGAGGATATATAATTTCTCTAAGAAGCCATTTAGACACTGGATTCATAATCCAAGAGAGGAAAATAACATTGACACGTTCCCATTGATTTCCCATTCAATCAGGTAACGACTTTTTATTCTATTTTCTATCCACTAACCCCAACTTATTTCTTCCAAGAAGGTCAACCTTTATTGATCAAAACTATATTAATTAATTCTTGATTCTTTCCAACTGAAGTGAGATAATTTGGATTCCACTCACATATGAAGGATATAAGAACATTATGTGGTTGTAATCAACTTCAGTACCTTCACTGGTTCTAATTCTAGCACCTAGAGTAGTATTTTCTCCATTGATCGATATATTGAAAAACTATTTCACAAAAATTAAACTAAGAAGTAGTAGATTGTCAATTCGAGCTATAATTGCTCGTTACGCTTTGATAACATGTAGTAATTTAAGAATCTTAAATGATACTAATCTTGAACTATAAATAAAGAGAAGAGTGGAGAATATGAGGATGAAATGAATGTTACTCCATTAACCAAAACTTGATTACAGAGGGAGTATTCATGTTAACTGATGAGCTAAGAGTTAGTTAATCTGCTTAACTAACTCTAGGATTGGTCCACCTAGTCATTTAACTACGAACTAATAAGATGAAAACATAGATAAAGATAGTTTTTCCCTTATCTAATGCGTTTGTTGGGAAGATTGAAGGCAAAAAACCCTAATAACAATGCATGCAAAAAGATTAAAACTTTGATCGAATTCTAGCAACTATGGCTACTAGTCCCGGTGGAATGGATCCACCGGATGAATCTACGAAGCAAAAGAGTATAGCAGGAAAGAAACAGTAGTGTGTGGTACCGAAGTATGCAGACTTATTGAATAATAAACCCTATGTGCATGAACACAATAGAGTTCCTCCTAAACCAGTCATAATGATGCATGGGGAACCAACTGTGACATGGAAGTCATCAGAGGTGAAGTCCTTAATAATACAAGAGAATTTACAGTATGCAGTCATTGGTAAATTCTCTTATGGTAAGAAGGGTGTTAATGCACTACGCAAAGCTATTCTAATTCAATGTGGTATCAAAGAAGATTATAATATAGGGGTGATGGATTCACGACTTATATTGATACGATTGAATCGACTAGAAGATTATGTTCACTTGTTATCAACAGTTGCATATCACGTTAAAGTCAATGATATGTATTTGCAAATGCGAACCCTCAAATGGGATCCATGATTTGAACCGGATGTTGAAACAACAATAGGCATTGCAGGGATCTCAATGCCAGATTTACCACCAAACTTCTTTGCTAAAGAAGCAATCTTCTCAATTGCATCTACAGTTGGAAAATCATTAATAGTGGACATAGCTACCAAAAATCACACAAGGCCAAGCTATGCAAGGGTGAAGATAGAAGTGGACCTTATGGCTAAGCTACCTAACAAAGTGAAAATCAATAAATAAGATGATATAAGTGGCAAAATCAAGTCTAAGTGGATAAACATACAGTATAATCACTAGCCAAAATACTGTAAGAAATGTTGCTAACAAGGTCATGATGAAACCTCTTGTTGGAACATTCATCCGGAGATGTATGAGAAAATCCAAGGACAAAGAGAGGGCAAAGAAAATAATAAAGAGGAGGAAAAAAGGATTGAGCAAGGACAGAAAGATACAACAAATGAGAATAATAAAAGTCAATGGGTACAAAGAAGTAACAAATATAGAAAAGACAAATATGGGCATGTAGTTGGAGAGATGGATGACAAGGCAGAGGAGATTCAGACATCAAATACTTTGATGTACTGAATCAAGAACAACAGAATCATCAACAAGAAGCCAACACCATACATAATAAGAAAAATACAAAAGACTGGGTGACTAAGAGCTTTGGCAAAGAAGCAGAAGCAGCATCATAGGACCAGCCAAGTACAGAGAAAAAACAACATCATACTGATGATAGCACCAAAGAAATTAATGTGCAAGGAGAAGTTGCAGCAGCAGTACAACACAAAGATAATGAAACATAAAAGACACAAATTCAACAACAGAGGCAGGAGGGGGTGTAGAATAATACAGACTTGGACCAAGTATAGTATGATAAGGCTGACAAATAAGATTTGATATTAGAAGTTATGTTACTAATAAAAATGGAGGTAGACAATTTGATAGAGATGGTGAATAGCAAGAATGAAGATTTAGATGCTGAGGATTTGGCTGATAATATTGCAAAGGCAGCAGTTGAAGGAGATCTATCTCCAAATCAGGTTCAATCACTGAATACAAAGCACGGGAAAAAGTAGAAGAGAAGCAACAAAACAAGTGCAAGTATAATACAGATAAAGATTCACATGCTTAAATCTTTATCAAAATAAATACTTTATTTTGGACCATCAGGTCAGTCAATACACAAAAAACATTTACAAGGTTGACACAATGCATAGAAGGTATCATTTTGGCTTCATTGGTTTAATAGAACTATTTCAGGAGATTCATAGTAAAGAGAAGTATAAAAGTATATTGGGAATACAACATGAAGTGGTAAATTGTTCAGGGAAAATATGGACTTTTATGGATGCTATTATTGAATATAATATCATTAAGGATGAAGATCAACAACTCACTCTCAAACTGGAAAATCAGTATATTGGTGCAGAGGTGTTTGTCATATTAGTGTATTCAAAATGTAATCAGAATGAAAGACTGAGGTTGTGGGAATCACTAGGAGAGCTGGATATTACTATACAACACTCATGGTTGGTGGGTGGTGACTTTAATGTAATCAGAAATGAGAAGGAGAAACTTAGAGGATTACAAGTCACTGTTGATGAGACATATGATTTTATTCATTATATTAGCATGTGTAATCTAGAGGAATGTGCTTTCAAAGGAAGTAAATATACTTGGTGGAATGGCAGAATAGATGAAGAATGTATTTTTAAGAGGTTGGATAGAGTGTTAGTTAATGACAAAATGAAGAAATTATTTCCAACCGTGGAATTGGAAAATCTTATAAGGAGTGGGTCTAACCACGTTCTAATGTTGTTGCAGTTTAGTAAGTCAGTTGAGCAGTTGAGTAGACCTTTCAGATTTCTCCACTTTTGGCTGAAAGAAGAATCATGCATGGAGGTTATTAGGGAGAATTGGTATACAGAAAGTGAAGGAAATCCTTTAATCAAGTTTCATCAAAAGCTTAAGCAAACAAAAATTGCCTTGACCAAGTGGAGTAAGCAAAGATTTGGAAATATTTTCCAAGAAATTAAAATATTAGAGGAGGTAATTAAAGTAAGAGAGCACCAGTTTGAAGAAGAACCATCGAAAAATAACATGGCTAAATTATCACAAGCACGGGCTGAGTTAGAAATCCAATTGAAAAGAGAGAAAGATCATTGGAGGCAAAAATAGTTTTGAGTGGTTCAAAGATGGAGAAAGGAACACAAAGTTTTTCAGACAGTTGTCAAAGGAAGAAGAGCCAGACTAAGAATTCAAAAAATTCAAAATGCAGAGGGGAACTGGATGAAAAAGCATAAGGACATAACCGAGGCAACAGAATCATTCTTTTAGAAAAAATTTGAGAAATAAGAGGATGTTGAAGATTTTTCAATGCTAGAGGAGTTGCCAAAGGTGGTAACAGATTCTCAGAATGAAAATTTAAAGAAAATACCAACTTTAGAAGAAGTACCTGCGATAGTAACGGGATTAAATAGGAACAGTGCAGGGGTCCAGATGACATGACAGGTGCATTCAATCAGGATGCATGGAGTATTATATCAAAGGACCTGCATCAGATGATCATAGCCTTCTTCCGTGGGTATGACCTTCCAAGGTTTATTATTCATACAAATTTGGTGCCATTACTAAAGAAGTTAGTGGTAAATACCTTCTCAGATCTTAGACCAATATCCCTTAGAGACTTTGTGAATAAAATCTTCTCTAGAATTATTCATGAAAGGATTACGGGTATTCTTCCTTATATTGTGTCTGAAGAACAAGCTGGTTTTGACCAATAAATAAGTATAGCTGAAAACATACTAGTGGTCCAAGAAATAGTATCATAAATTAGGAAAAGGGGAAAGCCTCCAAATTGGTGATAAAGGTTGATATGATGAGACATATGACAGGGTAGAATAGTTGCTCTTGACCAAAGTTCTGAGGAGAATAGGCTTCTGTGCAGAGCTGATTGATATGGTATTCAGGCTACTGGCAAACAACTGGTATTCAATACTACTAAATGGACAATCAAAAGGTTTCTTTAAATCTACTAGGGGTCTAAAGCAAGGTGATCCACTTTCACCTACACTGTTCATCATTGCAGCAGAGGTCTTATCAATGAGTTTAAAGGATCTCATGGCCAGAAAAGAATTCAGACTCTTTAGGATGCCTAGAGGGAGTCCAAAAATCAATCACCTTGAATTTGCAGATGATACGATCATTCTTTATAAGGCAGACCTGGTTACTTTACAATTGGTCACATCAACTTTGGAGAAATATTAATATTTGTCAGATCATAAAATTAACAAGGAAAAAAGTTCCATTTATTTACATGGAAGTGTGTCTAATAGTGTAGTGGTAATGGTAGAAATTGCAACAGGGATATTGAGGCAAGAGTTTCCCTTAAACTATATGGGGTGTCCTATTTTCTACACGAGAAAGAAGAAAGTGTATTACTAGCATATCATGAATAAAATCAGTCGCAAGTTACAAGCCTAGAAAGGAAAGTTGTTGTCCTATGGAGGTAGAGCATTCCTTATTAAACATGTTCTGCAAAGTATACCCATAACTATCTATCTGTGATGAACCCTCCTAAAATTATCCTAAATACTATTTAGAATATATTTGCAAAGTTTTTATGTAGTAGTACTATAGGGGTAAGGGAAAGACATTGGGTTTCATGGTTAAGTATATGTTTACCAGAAGAAGAAGAAGGGTTGGGGTTCAGAATGTTGTATGATGTATCTACAACTCTCTTTTATAAACTATGGTGGAATTTTAGAACTAAGAGGTCCATTTGGAGTGAATACATGCTCAATAAGTATTGCATAAAATACCATCCAAAAGAAGTCATGTGAAAAGTAGGCAGAGGCTCTCAAGTTTGGAAAAAAATATTGCAAGCCAGGGATCTTATTGGCCATCTTATTATATGGAAAAGTAGGAGAGGAGTTGCTCATATATGGTATGATAATTGGAGTGGACTGGGAGATTTTTACTCTCTCATACAGGGAAGTAAGGAGTGCGATTTTACTTATCAATGTGTAAGGGACCTAATGACTAATAGGTACTGGAATGAGGACATACTGAAGAGGTTGTTTGATGATGAAATAGTAGAGCATGTAATGCTCAAAGTAAAACCAGTAGAACAAATAAATCAAAGGACAAACCAATCTGGAGTCTGGAAGTAAGAGGTAAGTTCATAGTAAGGTCAGCTTGGCATTATAGTTTCTACAAACAGCTATGGATTAAGGGCCTGCCATTCAAGATTGTGTTTTTTATGAGGAGAATGTGGAATGGGAGAATTTTATTAGATGATACTATTAGGAGATTGGGAATACATGGTCCTTCCAAATGCTGGTGTTGTCAGAATCCAGCATAAGAGACCATATCTCATGTGCTACTAAGATCTTTTTCTGCTAACAGGACTTGGTTCTACTTATCTTCTTTTGCCGAAATTAGTATACAAGGAATAAGTTTAAGAGAAACAATATATACTTGGCGGAATACTCAGGTTAAACAAAGGGAGAAGGTCTATTTTAAAGCACTACCAATAATCATAATGTGGAAATTATGAAAGAGGAGAAATGCTAAGAAGCATGAAGGCAAAGAGATCAATGTGCATAGATTGATATTCAATGTCACAAGACGCCTAAGGATGTTGTTGAAGGTGAGAAAACCAGTACTGGAGTTTGTAATGGACTGGCCATCAATTCTACAACAACTAAGCCAGTTAAAGCCTAAAGTTAGTACTAAGGTGGTACTATAAGAACTTCCGGAGCAAGGGTGGCGTAAATACAATACTGATGGAGCATCAAAAGGGAATCCAGGTAGTAGTTCATGGGAATTCCTTTTAAGAAATGTAAGGGGTGATCTAATACATGTAGAAGGGTTAACAATTGAAGATACAGATAACATGGTAGTAGAAGCAAAGGCTATATTACATGCAGCTATTCATTCCAATCATACAGGTCAAGAGAAAGTGATTATTCAGACATGTTCCCTAGCAATGCAGAAGTTTCTAATTGATGAATGGGAAACACCATGGAAGATAGCAAGCAATTATAACAAATAAAACATTTATTGGTAGATAAGCAAGTACAAATACAACATATATTCAGAGAAGGCAATCAACTTGAGGATTATTTAGCTAATCTAGCACTTGAGTATGAGATGTTCACATTTACAACATTCAGTCAGCTACCAAGCTCAGGTAGAAAGATACTTAACAGTGACAAGCAATAATACCCATATCTGAGGCTAGTTTTAGCAAAAAGATAAGGGGATGGAAGGGCTACAACAAGGTTTTTCACATACATCATATTTACAACCTGGAAGGGTAAACAAAAAAGTGAAAGTGCTAATTAGCCTATCTACACAAGCCAACAAAAAGGGAATCTCAGCAGATTGGGGATCAATAAGTTAGATAAGATTCAAGCGACTGAGTTACTTGATCTTTTTCAACTATCGATGGGTTCGAGCATCCTAGAATCTTTATCCCAGCTATAGCTACACATGGATAAGAAGCAGATGGTTGGAAGCAATATACAGAACAGGCAACAAGTTCAACGGTGAAAATGACTTACTTGAAGAAGGAAGCAAACCTCAGAAGATGAGACCCATGATGTTAGCACCAAAAACAACTGGAAACATACTGAAGATCTCAATTGAGACATTAACATAAGAAGAATCAAAACAAGTTCTCAGTAAAGGCTTCAGCAATAATCAGAGAAAGAATGGACTATACTTACTCATGCAAGCTGGAATAATCCTTATACCAGCACAACCATGGTACTGTATCAACCACCCAAAGCTGAAGAAGAAGAAATTAAAGGTTGATAAAGATGAACATGATGAAGGAGGTGGAGCTCAGCTCTAAGCACCGCTTTGAAAACCCTACTAAATATATGTGTCTATTTCGGATCGGATCATTTAGTTGGGCCGATCCAATTGTTATTTTATTTTTTGTATAGTTTTAGGTGTTGGATTTGGAAGATGGGCTGATCCATCATGTTTGAGACATTTTAATGATTAAGAAAATACCAAATTAAACAAAAAAAAAAGATAGTTTTGCCCTTAAGCTAATTAAATTTATCCTAGTCCACTATTTTTAGCAAATAGGTGAAAAAAATAACAAAAGATAAAAAGAGTATTCTATATATTAGAAGAGTGACTTCAACATGACAACTTAATGTCATTGGACAAGAGTTTGAGGACATTATGGTCTTTTTATATAATTTACGAGATAAAATTGGTTGAATTAAGTTGTCTTTTGTGTTTCTTTATTTGTACTCATGCATCAACTTTAATATCAAGCTCATTCTTTTCCATCAAATTACAAATCATACCATAATAAAATGGCCATCTTTTTCTATCAAATTACAGCTCACGCCCTTATGTCATTAAATGCAGTGGGGCCATTGAACTTTTTAAAATCTTTAACTACTAAGAAAATGATTAAGTAATTTTACAAAAAACATGATTTGTATTAATAATTGTAATTATATTTTAAAACTAAAAAAGGCTATATTTTTCTTTTTATTTAGATCTTATACTACAAATAAAATTTATTTATACTTATTCATTTTAGTAGATTAAGAAAAACATATTATTTTCTTCTAATATTATATCAGATTTAGATTTTTAGAATTTATTAATAAAATTAACTTAGTAAAATAAATTTCTAATACATTTTTTTTGGACCCATGTCAAATCAACATGGATCAAGTAGCAAAACTAAAATAATATTGATTATGTTGGCTTAAATAGCTAATAGATTCGGGTAAATATAATTTATATCAAATATATATTAATAAAATTTATTAACATTAAAAGGATATAAATTTATGATATTTTTTTTTATAATTAAGATGACATTTAAATAAATGTAAGAGCACAAATTCATATAAGTACTTCTTTCATTTAGATTTATATCATGTACTTTAATTAAAAATATATCTTTGTACCTTTAAACTTATATGATGTAAGTTGACTAAATAGTGACATGAAATTTTTTCACTCTTTGATATATTAACGAATTATACTTAAAAGAAAAAAAGTTTGTAAGGGTTAATTTGGGTCCACAATAAAAGAGTTCAACGTGTAGAATATTCATAAAATAAAATAATAATATTTATTATGTTGGCTTAAATAGCTAATAGATTTTGCCTACATAACGGACAAATATAATTTATGTCAAATATATATTAATAAAATTTATTAATATTAAGATAATATAAATTTATGATATGTTTATTTTATTTTTTATAATTAAGATGACATTTAAATAAAAGTAAGAGCACAAATACATTTAAGTACTTTATTTAAATTTATATCATGTACTTTAATTAAAAATATATCTTTTTACATTTAAATTTATATGATGTAAGTTGACTAAATATTGACATGAAATTTTTTCACTCTTTGATATATTAAAGAATTATACTTGAAAGAAAAAAAGTTTGTAAGGGTTAATTTGGGTCCACAATTAAATAGTTCAACGTGTAGTATCTTCATAAAATAAAATATTTAAACTGTAATTATTTTAAAATATAAATATAGAAACTCTTTTTTAAAATATTGAAGAATAATGTCACGATCCAAAAACGAGGGTCATGATGACACTTGTTGCGGCATACCTTGACAAGTAAGCCTATCACCCAAACTGATACGAATAGAGAAAAAGACAGAAATACCCAAGGTAAGGCTTCTAGAATGAAGCCGAACCATATAAATAATCATAACAATGCGGAAAGAACTTATCCAAAACACCAATCATGCCTAAAACCAGGTGTTAATAGTGTAAGAACTACTAATACAATCCAAGAGTCAAATACATCGAAAAAATAACCACAAAGGAATAATAACTGTCTCCGAACACTAATAAAGACATAACTAGTATAGAATGATAGAGGTGAACTTCGGATGCATGAATGTCCAACCGCCACCTTGGAAGCTCCAACAACCGCCCGAATCAAGTAAGCTGAGGCGCACTCGAGTTAAGACCAGCACCGAGAGGGTGCAGTAGGCATGAGTACGGTCCACTTGTACTCAGTAGGTATCATAGACCGACTAAGCAAAGTAGTAAATAAGGCATACAAAATATACACTAAGGGCACGTCACCTGCAATCAGAAAATGTCCCACAACGGTAGCCCACACCACTTGCACTAACACTTCTAATATATCTCACATATATTGCAAAAACACATCAAGATATACAACACAAGTATAAATTATGTCATATATAAAATAGAGCAAGAGAGAACATGTAGATACAAGATTATCAAATACAAGTAAAGAAAGGTAAGACAAATACATAGATAACAAGTCAATAAGGCAATACAACACAACATAAACACAATAAAGTAAGTGCAATGTATATGATAATGATGATGATGATGATGATGATGATGATGATGATGATGATGCACGATGTTGTCGTACAACCTCCAGGATCGTCGCACAATCCCCGTATACACCTACGGAGCCAAAACTTCCCGACGTAGGACCCTTGGGGGGTTCGTCAACCTATATACAATCCACATATCTCATATCTCCATTCTGGCACATCCCTAGGAAAGGGTTTTATCAGGTGTTTCAATATTTTTAAAAAGGTGTTGCCAGTGTTTCTCAGATGTTTCCACGGTGGTACCAATATTTCATGAATGAGTATGATATGAAGATGTAATGCTCACAACCAATAACAATAAGTATTTCCACAACCAACCACATGATATATTTCCACAACCAACCACAATGATACATTTCCACAACCACCTGAGCCAATATTCACTCGTTATTTTCATTTCATCCATGACTTTTCATGTGTCGCATATGCCAGTAAAGTATGAATATAATCACAATACACCCATGGTACCACATTAAACAATACAATACAATTACTCACATGTATTCAAGACTATCAATGTCACATAGGACCCCACACGGTCAAACATATCACATAATATTTTAATTTCGACAATTACATCACATATAGGCCCCCACACGGGCACAACACGTAGATAGACATTTTTCATGATTAGTTCCCACCCTTAACATGTATTTTGTACCATCATTTACTACTCATCCCAGTCTGAAGAGTTAATCCATAACCTACCTCGAAAGCCGAAATCGGTCCGCTACACTTGAATCCGCAACCTTACTTTTCACGAAAAATCCCGAACTCTACTAAAAACATCAAATATGAAATCTACACATCAAAACAAAACCAATGACACCCATATTGACTACTTTTGGTTCGGGATCAAAACGGACCCCCAAAATAGGTTTCCGAAAAAAAAGAGCAAAATTGGAACTTTACTTCAAAAATATATTCCCCATATTTTTAGGAACCTACAGATGAAAACCCAAGTTAAATCGAGTGAAAAACGGGGTTCAAATCGAAGAAAAACCATTTTTGAGCTTTACCGGATAAAATCCTTGAAATCCGGGTTAAAATCAAGAATTGGAGTTGTTTTGAAGGTTAAATTGATGAAAAACTAGTAATTATAAGATAAAAATATTATTCAAGTGAAAGGGGATGAAATTTGGGTTTAAAATCATGCCCTAAGATTTTTGGGGTTTTGAGAAATTTATCAAGAAATTTCTAAGAAAAAGGGTGAATTCTTACCTTAAATCCGTAGTAAAACCAAGAAAAAGATGTTAATCTAGCTTTCCAAGCCCTCACAAACTTCACTTTTAAACTCCCAAACTGTTTAGGGTTTAACTCCCAGGAGGCAAGATGAAAAATGAGCAAAATAGGTCAAAAAAGGTTATTTATAAGTGCAGATTTTTCTGCACTGCTGTCAAAAGAAGAAACTGTTTTTTTTAACTCAATTCGGACTTCAACGGAGTGCTCGGGATTCATTCGGAGTCCGATTTATGCACAACTATGCAACCACACTAAATTCGACGTTCCGGACGCGATGGCGATACCAGATTTTACAGAAAAATTCGTTTTCACAAAATTAACCCCCGAGATCCGAAATCACAATTTTCCAAATCGAGGGTCGAAATGAGATTTAAAAGCCGTAAAATCATACCAAACATGCTAACACACTAAAATCGACATTTTGGATCTGTTGGAGAAGTCAAATTTTCCATACGAGGTCGTTTCAATCAAAAGTGGGTCCCACACCCAACTTTCCAATTTTTTCAACTTTCCGACCAATAGGGCGAAATGAGCTCGGGTGAACCAGGACCCGAATCAAAGTTCTACCTCGCCTAAAATCAATATTACGGAGCTGCTGGCGCAGTCCGTTCGGTCATCCATTGCACGGATCAAAATATAACCACATAAGTCCAAAATAAGACTCTCAACGCCATCAAAAATCACAATATTACATAAATGATACCAAAACGCATCAAAAATCATGTCAACCACTCCCACACCCCAGAAATACCATAATGCATCTACGGGGAGGGGTAAAACGGTCAAATCACATAAAATCACAAATTTCACATATTTCATCAAATTTTTAGATCGTTACATCATCCACCACTAAAAATCTAGTTCGTCCTCGAACTAAGGCAAGGAAATACCCGAATCAATGAAAAGCTGGGGATAGGAACTACGCATATCAGACTCAATCTCCCAAGTAGTCACATCTACAGGTCAAAGTTGCCACTGGACCTGAACAACAAGGATCACTTTAGAGCGCAACTGCCTAACATCCCTAGCCAAAATGGAAACTGGCTCCTCAACAAAGGACAACCGCTCATCTAACTAAACTGACTCCCAACGAATGACATGAGACTCATCAAGAATATAGCAACGAAGCATAAAAATATGAAAACTGGATGAACAACTGATAGATCAAGGGGCAAAGCCAACTCATAAGCCACATCACCAACAGTCCGAAGAATCTCAAATGGATCAATATACCTGGGGCTAAGTTTTCCCTTCTTACCAAACCTCATCACATCCTTCATGGGTGAAACTCGAAGGAAAACATGATCACCAACACCAAAACTCAAGACACGAAGTCAACGATCAGCATAACACTTCTGCCTACTTTGGGCCGCTCTAAGTCTATCCTGAATGACCCGAACCCTATCCAAAGACTTACGAAGCAAGTCCGTACATCGAGGTCTCACCTCTGAAACATCAAACCAACCTACTGGAGAACGGCAACACCTACCATACAACGCCTCAAAAGGAGCCATATCAATACTAGAATGGTAGCTATTACTATGTGCAAACTATGCTAAAGCCAAATGCTTCTCCCACTGGCCACCAAAATCCATCACGCACGCGCTGAGCATACTACAAAACCTGGATAGTCCATTCTGACTGACCATCAGTCTGGGGTGAAACGCTGAACTAAGATCCACTCGAGTACCTAACTCATTCTGAAAAGTCTTCCAAAAGTGAGATGTGAATACAGGACCTCGATCTGAAATAATGGACACCGGCACACCATGCAGACGCACAATCTCACGAATGTAGATACGGGCTAACCTCTCAGCATTAAATGAGACCTAAATCGGAATAAAATGAGCTGACTTGGTCGATCGATCCACGATGAACCAAACACTGTTAGAACCATGAGATGTACGCGGAAAACCAGTCACAAAGTCCATAGTGATGTGTTCCCACTTCCACTCAGGAATGGGTAACCTCTGAAGTAAATCACCAAGTCTCATATGCTCGGCCTTTACCTGCTGACAATATAGGCAATGAGCCACAAAATCTTCTATATCTCGCTTCATACCACCCCACCAGTAGTGCTGTCTCAAATCACGATACATCTTAGTCACATTTGGATGGATAGAATATTTGGAACAATGTGCCTCCTCCAAGATCAACCTAATCCAATCACCCACTTTCGGCACACAAACTCGGCTTCTAATCCGCAAAACTCCATCTGAAACAAGTAAGGATTCCTTAGCCTCTCCACGCAATGCCTTGTCTCGAATAGACCTCAATCCAACATCATCAAACTGATGAGCTCGGATCTGCTCCATCAAAGAAGATCTAGCATCCACAAATGCCAAAACACACCTCGGTGTTGAAATATCAAGCCTGACTATGATATTAGCTAAAAACTGAACCTCCAAGGCCAACGACCTCTCCTGAGTCAAAAGATACACCAAGCTACCCATGCTAGCCGACTTCTATCTCAAGGTATCCACAACCACATTAGCCTTTCCCTAATGGTAGAGAATAGTCAAGTCATAATCCTTAAGCAACTCAAGCCAACGACGCTGCCTCCTAAGAAGATCTCGCTGATAAAGAAGTACAAAAGGCTACGATGATCTGAGAAGATCTCACAATGAAATCCATACAAGTAGTGCCTCCAAAACTTCAAGGTAAACACAATTGCGCACAACTCCAAATCATGGGTAGGATAATTCCTCTCATGAGGATTCAATTGACGAGATGCATAAGCAATTACCTTGCCCTCTTGTATCAACACAACACCTAACCCAACACCTGAAGCATCACAAAAGACAGTAAAGCCCACGCCCTCCTTAGGCAAAGCTAATATATGAGCTAAAGTCAAAAAATCCTTGAGCTTCAGGAAGCTCGCTTCACAAGCTTCGGACCAATGAAAAGAAATCTTCTTTTGGGTCAACTTGGTCAATAGAGCTGTAATGGATGAAAAACCCTCAGCAAAACGTCGATAATACTCAGCCAAGCCAGTAAAACTCCGAATCTCGGTGGGCAAAGTAGGTTTAGCCCAAATCACGAACCGCTGCAACCTTAGATGGATCAACCATAATACCTTCCTTAGTCACCATATGACCCAAGAAAGAAAATAGACACTAACGAAAACTCACACTTAGAGAACTTAGCATACAACTTCTCATCCCTCAATCTCTAAAGCACAATCCATAAATGCTCCTCTTGCTCAACCTCACTCTTGGAATAAACCAAGATATCATCTATAAATATCATAATAAAGGAGCCAATATATGGTCGAAACACTTATTCATCAACTCCATGAACGAGGCAGGGGAATTGGTCAACCCAAAATACATGACCAGAACTTATAATGACCATATCAAGTTCGAAAAGCTATTTTCGGAATATCCAAAGCTCTAATCCACAACTGGTGATAAACGAACCACAATTCAATCTTTGAAAACACCACAACACCCTGAAGCTGATCAAACAAATCATCAATGCGAGGAAGAGGATACTTATTCTTAACCATTACCTTGTTCAACTGCTGATAATCAATACATATCTGCATAGACCCATCCTTTCTCTTTACATACAAGACAGACGCACCCCACAGTGAAACACTAGGTCGAATAAATCCCTTATCCAATAACTCCTATAACTGATCCTTCAGTTCTTTTCAACTCTGTTGGGGCCATCCTATAAGGAGGAATAGAAAAGGGCTCGGTGCTCGACTCAACATCAATAATAAAATCAATATCTCAATTCGAAGGCATACTAGGAAAGTCCGTAGGGAACACCTCCATAAACTCACGAGCAACACAGACAGAATCCAAGAAAAGAGGCGAAACAACACTTGTGTCACGAATATAGGCCAAGTAAGATAAACATCCCTTCTCAACTAATTTATGAGCCTGAACATAAGATATAACCCTCTTAGGACCCGAATTAAGTGTACCCTTTCCAACCTATCCTTGTCACACCAACTAAAGCTAAAGTCACAGTCTTAGGAAAATAATCTAAGACAACATGATAAGGAGCCAAACAATCCATAACCAAAATAACATCAAAATTGACCATATCTTACACAAGTAAGTCTACCAAAGTTTCATGTCTGTCAAAAGTCACAACACAAGATCGGTACACCCGATCCACCACTAAAGAATCACCTACCGAGGTAGATACACGAATAGGCATGGTAAGAGGCTCCCTAACAGAATCAAAACCCAAAGAAAAATATGCAGACATATAGAAGAAAGTCAATCCAGGATCAAATAATAACATGCAGGTCTAAAATAAACGGAACGGTATCTGCGATCATAACATCTGAAGTGTCTGCCTCAGATCTGACTGATATAGCGTAGCACTATCCATGACTACCATCTGGCTGAGTAGCCCCATAACCACCAACACGGGCTCTACCATCTCTACCTCTAGCACCTTTGGTAGAACACCTACCTCTCACAGATGAAATAAGGTTCTCTTTAAACACGCAACAAGAACAGCCTTTGGCCACATGGCCAATCTCATCACACACATAACAACCTCTACGACTAGTCTCAATAGGAGAAGGTACAACTAGTCCTGAACGGCCACCCTGAACTGCTGGACTAGAAGGTCCACCACTTGAAATCTGTAATGCCGCCTGTACTGTCCTACCATAGTATCCACGAGAACCTCTAAAATTTCTGCCTCGAGAGGTCTGACTCCTGAACTCACCAAAATATCACGCCTTTTTGGTGCCTCCCTGAGATGCACTAAGAATATCCTCTGTTATCTTAGCATGATCCACAATACTATAAAAAGAAGCCCCAAACACAACTATATGAAATGTAGCCAACAGAAGGAAGACAACCCAACCCTTCACAAACTTTTAAATCTTCTCAAACTCGGTGGAAATGCTATCTTAGAAATATCAAGACAGGGTATAGAAGCATGCATTATACTCAAAAACTGTCATAGAGCCCCGCTCCAAATTATCAAACTCGTCCCATATATGATCTCTCAAACTAAAAGGCATAAATCTCTCCAAAAAGGCATAAAAATCTGATCCCATGACAACTCAGGAGCATTAACAAGCCTACAACCAACAAATGATATCTAATAATCTCTCGTTGTATCTCTCAACTGATAAGAGGTATAAACAACTCCATTCGCGTAGAAAGAGTGGAACACAACTAAAAATACAGTGTATGAAAGAATTTCGCACGATAAAGAATGAAACGAGGGAATTTTTCTAAAGATATCCTATAGCCTCTTGAAGATAGATACATACATTTACGTACCGATTCGCGAGACTCTATTAGACATCCCGTTCTTACACCGTTGAGACCAATGAAACCTGGCTGCTCTGATACCAATTTGTCACGACCCAAAAATAAGGGTCATGATGGCACTTGTCGCGGCGTACCTTGACAAGTAAGCCTATCACCCAAACTGATACGAATAAAGAAAAAAATAGAAATACCCAAGGTAAGTCTTCTTGAATGAAGCCGAACCATATAAATAATCATAACAATGCGGAAATAACTTAACCAAAACACCAATCATGCCCAAAACCAGGTGTCATTAGTGTAAGAACTACTAATACAATCCAAGAGTCAAATACATCGGAAAAATAACCACAAAGGAATAATAACTGTCTCCGAACACTAATAAAGACATAACTAGTATAGAAAGATAAAGCTGAACTTCGGACGCATGAATGTCCAACTGCTACCTTGGAAGCTCCAACAACCGCCCGAATCAAGTAAGCTGAGGCGTACTCGAGCTAGGACCTGTACCGAAAGGGCGCAGTAGGCATGAGTACGGTTCACTTGTACTCAGGAGGTATCATAGGCCGACTAAGAAAAGTAGTAAATAAGGCATACAAAATATACACTAAGGGCACGTCACCTGCAATCAGAAAATGTCCCACAACGGTAGCCCACACCACTTGCACTAACACTTCTAATATATCTCACATATATTGCAAAAACACATCAAGATATACAACACAAATATAGATTATGTCACATATAAAATAGAGCAAGAGAGAACATGTAGATACAAGATTATCAAATACAAGTAAAGAAAGGTAAGACAAATACATAGATGACAAGTCAATAAGGCAATACAACACAACATAAACACAATAAAGTAAGTGCAACTACGGGGAGGGGTAAAACAGTCAAATCACACAATATTATAAATTTCACATATTTCATTAAATTTTTAGGTCGTTACAAATAATATACTATAAAATTAAATGAAAAACGTAATAAATTGAAATTTTTACTCTTGGAAAAGAATCAACAGTAAAACATCTTTTGATATAAAATCTATTTGAAAATTATGTAAAAGTATTATAAATCACAAAAATTAATAATTTAAAATATTTAAAATATGTAG
The DNA here is from genome assembly GCA_030864215.1 of Capsicum pubescens. Taxonomy (NCBI): domain Eukaryota; kingdom Viridiplantae; phylum Streptophyta; class Magnoliopsida; order Solanales; family Solanaceae; genus Capsicum; species Capsicum pubescens. The sequence continues at coordinate 89,546,510 of CM061539.1, forward strand.
AAATTATATATAAATAATTTGGTTGACTCTCTAAATTCTATTTGTGCCACGTAAATTGAAATAGATAGAGTGACATATATTATCTAAAAATTATGTAAAAGTATTATAAATTATAACAATTAACAAATTTTAATATTTTAAAACAATACAACAATATAAAAATTATTTTTAAAAAATTTGTTGGACTCTTCAAATTCTATCAGTGTCACATAAATTGAAACAACAGAGTAACACATATTATCTAAAAAAATTATAAAGTATCATATATTACAATAATTAACAACTTAGAATACCCTAATTAATTATTATAAGTAATTTACATATTAAAAAAGTAATGATATTTAATAAAAAAATATAAAATAAATATTTATGACATGTCTGCTCCTCATGCTTCAACCATTATTTTAATATATCACATCTAATTAATTATTATAAGTCATCTAAGTATTAAGAAAATAATAGTATTTAATTTAAAAAGGTAAAATAGATATAAAATGTTAAATTAACTATTGATGTTTTAAATTAACTTGACAACTTATGTAAGACTCACTTAAATATTTTCCTTAAGTATTTTCTTATTGTAATTTTTCTATATTAATTCTAATTAGTTATTATAAGTCATTTAAGACATGTTTGTTTCGCTACTTCAATCATGATTTTACAATATCACTCCTGATTAATTATTACGGTTATTTAAGCATTAAAATTTAATAATATTTCATAAAAACAGATAAAATAGACAAAAAATGATATGTCAACATAAAAATTTAGTTGATTATCAAAATTATATTAATGTACATATATTGGGATGGAACAAATAAAGACGTACAATAACGTACATTATTTAAAAATGAGATAAAAATTATTGTAAATCAAAATAATTAAGAATTTAATATATATATATATATATATATATATATATATATATATAATTTGATTAACTGTCGAGATTTTATCTGTGCCACATAAACTGGGACGGAGAGAGTATTCATATTATTGAAAAAATATGTAAAAAACATTATAAATCACATAATTAACAGCTTAAATTTTTTTGAAAATATAAAATATTTGGCTAATTCTCTAAATTGTACTGGTGTCACTTAAATTGAATAGAACAAAAAGTATTATAAATTACAATAATTAAAAATTTAAATTATTTTAATGATTGATTATCTAAGTTCTATTTGTATCATATAAATTAATATTAAAAAATAACATATATTGAGCCCGTGCTAGCACGAGCCGTCGACATCTAGTCTTACGAGAAACAAGTTTAGTTTAAAGTATTAAAATAATTCTTTATTGAATACTTATATGAGTCATATAAGATATTTTCATTATAAGATGATACTTTTTCCTTATATGTTTGGGTTATTAGAATATTGTTCAGGGAGCTATTATGGTACTTTAATTTATACATTTATGTATTATTTGTTAGAATTCATAGTATTTATCTCGATACTTTATTTAATTTTTAAATTTTAGGGTTTTAAATTATTTTATATTTTTATTACTATTATATCTTTTTTAATATATAAAAATTAATGTAATTTAAAGATCCATGAGCATAGGACCCATATCACGAAACATATGCCTCATCTAAATATATGTAAAACGCTTTGTCTTATTCTTCCACCTTTTTTAAGGCAAAATATCACAAATAAATAAAATTTGGTCCAAAATGACAAGGTCATAGTGTAAGGACTTGATTTTGTGAATTATTTATTTTTATGTGATTTGATCATTTTACCCCTTCTTGTGGTTGCTATAAGACGTTTCTAGGGTATGGGAATTATTGACACAGTTTTCAATATACTTCAGTGCAATTTGTATGAGTTTGTGATTTTTAGAGGTTAAAAAAGCCTTATAGTTGACTTCAATCAACATTTATTGTTCTATGTGTGGGATGGCAAAAGATATTGTGTCAACAGATCCGAAACGTCGATTTTGGGTTGGTAGCATAATTGGTTTGATTTTATGGCTTTTATATCTCATTTCTATCCTAGATTTGGGAATTATAAAATTGAATCTTGGGGGGTCAATTTTGTAAAAACAACCATTTTCAAATATCTAATATCGTCATTGAGTCTGAAACGTCGAAATTGATAGGGTAGCATAGTTCAATTGCATTCTCGAAGTTTCGGATGAATTCTGAGGGATCTGTGAGACTTCAAAAATTTCCAAGTCCCAGCTGGTGCAAGCGCTAAAGCGACTCTTGGATCTCTTTAGTGGAGGTCGATTAAGTGGTCAGCCGGTCGCTTAAGCAACCCGACTCACCAGTTGGGGTTGCTAAAGAAAAACCTGGTCCGCTTAAGCGGCCCATTGTCTACTTAAGAGGAGTGCACAATACACTTGAGTACGTTTTAAGAGGTCAAGTGGCTACTTAAGCGTTCATACCTGGGTAGTATAAAAAAAATTCTCTTTCTCAATTTTCTGTTGTTTTTAAGACTTTGAGCTTCGGGTTGAGAGGATTTTGGGTTATTTCTTCCATTATCCAGCTTGGGTAAGCTCCAAATCACTGTTTCAATTATTTTACTTTGATTCTTGTCATCTAAAACTCGTTAAAATGTGATTTCAAAAATGAAATTCGGGGATTTTGGCCATAAAGGCCTAAAATGATTTTTCTTCAATTTAAATCCCATTTTAACCCGTTCTCACTTAGATTTTCTCCTATGAATTTCTTTAATCATGGTAATGTGTTTATGGACAAAAAATCTAGTTTTATCTTTTTTTTTAAAAATCCATTTTGGGAATTTGTTTTGACCCCAACTCAGAAGTAGGCAATACGAGTATTGTTGGATTTTTGTAATGCATAGATTCAATATTTGTATGTTTTAGTAGATTTTAAGGCCATTTGAGAGGGGAAGGCTCTGGGTTAAAGGGTTTTGGATCAAATTTCGTCGCTTCGAGGTAGGTTATGACTTAACTTTCTTGGGATTGGGCTGGACAGTTAATATTTATAAAAAAAAATGTTATAGGTATGTGTATTAATTATAAAAATAATATTATTACTGTTGTGTACCTGTGTGGGGGATTATCTTGATATAATTGGTGAATTGAGATGATATTTTCTATGTGTGGCTCATGTGACTGTCTTATCTGATATTGTTGGCATTGTGTATACGTTGGATTGATTTCCTCGTGTTAGAAATGCCTATGTTTGGGTTATTATGGAATTATTGATATCTTATTTTCAATAATTCACTTTAATGGTATTATTGATATCTTATTTGCAATAATTCACTTTAATGGTACATGGCTTATAATGAATCATGGATGGTTGATATATTGAGTGGATTTTGAGCTCACGTGCGTAAATATTGGTTTGATTTGAGATCCTCATTCTGCTTTGGTTATGAGCATTACGTCCTCATATCATACATACATTCATGAGATATTGGTACCAATGTGGAAAGGTTGATTGTTTGACAGAAATATGACACTTTAAAAAAAAACCCTGTGGTAGCCCACGAGTTGGAGAAGAGATATGGATATTGAGACTAGGATTGAGTATTGAGATTGTATATGGGCTGCGAACCCCCATGGGTCCTTCTTGGAAGTGTGATACTCGGTAGGTATATATGGAGGCTTGTGATAACCTCAATCACATCACATCATCATAAGTATTATCCTTATTACACATCATCCATTTATGCACCTTCAGTGTTGTGTTTATGTACTTCATTTGTTGCATTAACATTTTCTTCTTGTAGGTGACGTGCTCATAGTGTGTATTTATATACCTTATTTACTACTTTAATTAGTCAACCTATGATACCTACTGAGTACAAGTGAACTTTACTCATCCTTACTATGCCCTTTCTGTGCAGATCCAGGTATGAGTGCACCACGCGACAACTGAGCTCAGGCGGTGATTTTGCTATTTTTAGGTATTAGTCGCTCTATGTCTTCAGAGGTAACCTTAGTCCTTCTCTTATCTAGTTTTTCTTATTTTGTATTTCAACGACAAACTTGTAGTTTTCAGATTTCCATTTGTATGTTCAGACTTTGAGTTTTATTTAGATTGTTCTTATATTGTGACACCAGGTTTTGGTATGGTTTATGGTATTTATTATGATTCAGACTTTTGCTATAACTGTGCATGGATGGTTGAACTTTTTTCTAGAAGTTTTGCCTTTGGATTTTCTATTATGGTTTCCTTTACATATCAATTTATGTGATTAACTTACTTGTCAAGGCTTAGCCGCGATAAATGCCATCATGAATTGAGTTTTTTTATCGTGATAAATTGTTATCAAAGCCATATTTATTGGTTTCATCAGTGTAAGAACATGGTGCTAGTAGAGTCTCTCGGAATCTGTACGTAGACATTCGTAACTATCTCCGAGAGGCTATAAGACATCTTTAAGAAACTTTCCTTATTTTTTTACTTATCGTGTGGGTTTTTCCATACCCTATATTCTAAACTGAGTTTCACTCTTTTCTTCTCAGAATTAGATCCAGTTAAATTAGAGTTGTAGAGCTGGCAAACAAGAAGAAAGCCAAACCTAGGAGATGAGGCAGGGTCACAGACGGTCTTAAGGTAGAGGATGGGCATGATGATCTGACCCTTCCAGAAGTAGCACTAGGGGGATCTCCTCTGATCCCGAGGTTGAGCATTCTAGAAATGTGGGTCTTACTCAAGCTTCATAGAGTTCTTCCATCCCAGTCTTGGGGGGTTTATTAATTCATTTACAAAGTCGATTAAAGGGTGTTACTTTTAGTGCACTTGGTATTCCTCCATATCCTAGTGTTGTACGTCCATCTGTGATAGAGTCTTCTTATAGTGTTCCTCTAGTTTTAAGTATGGTTCCTTCATCGGTATCGACATCTACTTATGGTATTCCATAGGATCCGAGTATTATTCCTTCTTCTATGCTAGTGTCCGAACATGGTATTTTGGGTCTAGGGATTCAACCTTCATCTATGTTACCTCCACAGGTAGAATCACAGCCTGCCAAATTCACTATTCCTCATGTTGCTTCAGGTCTAGTTATGTCTTCTGAGGATCAGAAGTGGTTTGAGATATTTACACTCTTGGGCCCACCCAAGTTTAGTGGCGAAGTGGGCGAGGATGCCTATGAGTTCCGGATTGATTGCCTAGAGAAGTTGTGTAACCTTAGATCGATTAAGTCGCATGGAGTCGCTTACACTACCTACCAACTGAGGGATATAACCAGAGATTGGTAGAGGTTACTTGTTAGCTTCATACTTCTTGGATCGCCAGATATGACTTAGGGTCAGTTTTTTGAGGTTTTTTTTATAGGTTTATGCCATTCAATTTAAGGGATCAGATGAGAGATGATTTTGATCACCTGAAGCAGGACTTAATGTCTGTTGCTGAGTATGAGGCACACTTTTGCGCCTTGTCTAGGTATTCTATTGCAAGTATTGTTACCGAGTCTGGAAATACTTAGAATTTTATGAAAGGATTGGATATTTTATTTTGGTTGGCTACCGCCCAAATGGTAGTGTTAGAGGCATCATTTTAGAGTATAGTAGATCATGTTAAGATGATTGAGTTTATCCTTCGAGTGTCTCATAGAGGTGCTAAAAAGTGCATCATCAGGGTGAGATTAGTGGTCACACTTCTTGAGTTGGAGATTTTAAAGGTTTCTGTGTATGCCATGGTTGACCAGTATAGGCAGCGTTACAGGGTTCAAGTAGTAGGTCTTCTGATTCAGTGGCTTTGGGTAGTCAAGCATCGTCTATGGTGGTCTTTCTAGCTTAGTTTTTCATTTTCAGATTGAGTTGGGGCACAGAGGTTGCTATGTGTATGATGAGTTTGGCCATGTGGCCAAGGATTTCCCCCGCCATGTCTTCAGGCCTACCCCTATATCGACAATGAGTGGTAATCCTTAAGATGGTAGAAATGCTACAAGAAGTGCTCGAGGAAGAGGTAGTGGCACCCACGGTGGTGGTTGCGGGGGTACTCAGTCTGGTGGTAGACGTTTTCGACGTTGTTATCGCAGGTATCGTCCCTGTTTGTTTCAAAGCAACATCTGTGTTATTTAATCTGGGGTCGACTTTCTCCTACATGTCTGCATATTTTGCTTTGGGTTTTGATTCTACTAGTGAGCCTCTTGCTATGCTTTTTCGTGTATCTACCCCTATATAAGACTCTTTAGTGGTAGATTAGGTGCATGTATCTTGTGTTGTGACTTTCACGGGCCGTGAGAGTTGGGTAGATTTGATTATCCTAGATATGGTAGATTTGGATGTCATCATGGGTATGGATCAGTTTGTTCCCTATCATATTGTTTTGGACTATTATGCTAAGACTGTGACTTTAGCTTTACTGGGTGTGCGAATGATAGCTTGGAAGGGTAGTTATATCCTTTCTTCAGGCTCATCGCTTGGTAGAGAGAGAATTTTTGTATTACTTAGATGATACTCGTGATACTAGTGTTTATTTACCGCCTCTATTAGATACTGTTCATGAGTTCATGAAGGTCTTTTCTATAGATTTGCCTGGTATGCCTCCAGATCATGATAATGACTTTGCTATTGATGGAGCCGGGTACCAAGCCCAACTCTATTCCTCCTTATAAGATGGCCCCAGTAGAGATGAATGAGTTAAAAGATCAGTTTTAGGAGTTGTTGGATAAGGGATTTATCCAACCTAGTATATCGCCTTTAGGTGCACCTGTTCTAGTTGTAAATAAAAAGGATGGGTCCATGCGTATGTGATTGATTATCGATAGTTGAATAAGGTGAATGTTAAGAATAAGTATCCTCTTCTTCATATTAATGATTCTTTTTATCAGCTTCAGGGTGGTTCAATGTTTCTAAAGATTGATTTGAGGTTTGGGTACCACCAGTTGAGGAATAGAGTTTCAAATATTCTGAAGACAGATTTTGGAACTCGATACGATCATTATGAGTTCTTGGTTAGGTCCTTTGGGGTGACCAATGCCCCAACTACGTTCGTTGAGTTAATAAATTAGGTTTTTTGATCGTATCTCAACTCTTTTGTCATTGTATTTATAGATGATATCTTGATTTACTCCTAGAGTGAGGCCGGTCATGAGAATTATTTGTGAATTGTGCTTTTGATATTGAAAGATGAGAAGTTGTATGATAAGTTCTCCAAATATGAGTTTTGGTTAGAGCCTATTTTTTTCTTGGGTCATGTTGTGACCAAGAATGGTATCATGGTCGATCCGGCTAAGATTGGAGCAGTTCGTGATTGGGCTAGGCCTACTTCTCTTAAAGAGATTCGGAGTTTTATGGGTTTGATGGTCTACTTCGGCGCTTTGTTGAGGGTTTTCCTCTATTGCGGCTTCTTTGACCAAGTTGACTCAGAAGAATATTTCTTTCAGTGATCGATCTTTCAAAAGCTCAAGGATTTATTGGCATTAACTACTATCTTGACTTTGTCCAAGGAGGGCATAAGATTCACCGTCTTTTATGATGCTTCTGGCATTGGGTTAGGTATTGTGTTGATGTAGGAGGGTAAGGTAATTCCGTATGCTTCTCGTCAGTTGAAGCCCCACGAGAAGAACTACCCTACCCACGATTTGGACTTGTATGTGGTTGTATTTGATTTGAAGTTGTAGAGGCTCTGTTTGTATGAAGTCTGTTGTGAGATATTATTAGATCACCATGTCCTTCAATATTTTTTCACTCAGTAAGATCTTAATATGAGGCAGCGCCATTGGCTTGAGTTGCTTAAGGACTATAACCTTACTATTCTCTATCATCCGAGTAAGGCTTATGTGGTTGTGGATGCCTTAAGTCAGACGTCGACTAGTATGGGTAGCTTGGCACATCTTTTGACCCAGGAGAGCCTATGGCCTTAGATGTTTAGTCTTTGGCTAACGAGATGGTTAATCTTAATATTTTGATACATGGATGTATTTTGGCATTTGTGATGGCTAGATCGTCTTTGATAGAGTAAATTTGGGCTCATCAGTTTAATGATGTTGGGTTGAGAGTGATTCAGGATAAGGTGTTGAGTGGTGAGGCTCAGGAAGCCTCACTTAAATTTGATGGTGTATTTAGCATTAGAGGATGACTTTGTGTGCCGAGAGTGGGTGATTGGGTGAGATTGAATTTGGAGGAGGCTCATTATTCTAAGTATTTCATTCATCCGAGAGTGACTAAGATGTATCGTTATTTGAGACAGCACTACTAGTGGGGTGGTATAAGGAAGGATGTAGCGGACTTTATAGCTAATTACCTATGTTGCCAGTAGGTGAAGGTCGAGCATTTGAGGCCTAGTGGTATTCTTCAAAGGTTACTCATTCTCAAGTATAAATAAAAATGGATCACTATGGAATTCGTGATAGGGTTACCTTGTACTTCTCATGGTTCTAATAGTGTTTGGGTCATCATGGATCGATTGACCAAACCTAATCATTTCATTCCCATTCAGGTTTCCTTTAGTGCTGTGAGGTTGGCCCGTATCTATATTCATGTTATAGTTTATTTTATAGGGTACTGGTGTCTATTATCTCAGTTAGAGGTTTAGTTTTCACTTCTCACTTCTAGAAGTCTTTTCAGGAGGAGTTAAATACTCGAGATGATCTTAGCATAACTTTTCATCCTCGCACCGATGGTCAGTCTGATCAAACTATTCAGGTTTTATAGGACATACTCCGTGCTTGTGTTATGGACTTTAGAGGTCAGTGGAAGAAGTATTTAGTCGTGGCAGAGTTTGCATATAATAATAGCTATTATTCCAATATTGAGATGGCACCTTTCGAGGACTTATATGGTAGGCATTATTTCTCTCCAATTGGTTGGTTTGAGGTCTCTGAGATTAGACCTCGAGGTATGGACTTGCTTCGTGAGTCTTTGGATAGGGTTCGGTTCATTTATGATAGACTTCAATCGGCTTAGAGTAGGCAAAAGTGTTATGCCGATCGTAAACTTTGTCCCTTGAGATTTAGTGTTGGAGATTGAGTCTTCCTTTGTGTTTCACCCATAAAGGGCGTGATGAGGTCCGGGAGGAGGGCCAAGCTTAACCGAGGTATATTAGGTCATTTGAGATTTTTTGAATTATTGAGGATGTAGCTTATGGGTTAGCATTGCCCCCCCTAGCTTTATCAGTCGATCATCCATTTTTTCATGTATCCATGCTACTATATTATATTCCAGATGAGTCTCATGTCATTCGTTAGGATTCAGTACAGTTGAATGAGAGGTTGTCCTTTGTTGAAGAATCAGTCTCTAGTTTAGTAGGGATGTTACCCGTTTGCGTTCTAGGGATATTTTGATGGTTAAGGTTCAGTGGAGACACTATCCTATGGATAATGTTACTTGGGAGGTTGAATCCGACATGCGTAGTAGTTATCCCTAGCTTTTCACTGATTGAAGCACTTTCCTTGCCTTTAGCTCAAGGACGAATTAGATTCTTAGTGATGGATATTGTAGAACTTGATTTTGTGAATTATTCTTTTTATGTAATTTGGATATTTTACCCCTCTTGATGGATTCTACGTGATATTTCTGCGATGTGAAGATGATTGGCATGGTTCCCAATGCATTTTGGTATGATTTGTGCGAGTTTGTGGTTTTTAGAGGCTAAAAAGGCTTTATAGTTGACTCTGGTTAACATTTATTACTTTGTGTATTAAATGACAAAATAGACTGCACCAACAGATCTGAAACATCAATTTTGGGTTGGTAGCGTAGTTGGTGTGATTTTATGGCTTTTATATCCCATTTCGATTCTTGGTTTGGGAAATTATGAAAATGGGTATCGGGGGTTAATTTTGTGAAAACAACTTTTTTTTTCAAAAATCTAATGATGCCATTGAGTCTGAAATGTCGAATTTGATAAGATAACATAGTTTATTTGTATTTTTGAGATTTCGGATGAATCTCAAGGAGTCTATAGAGACTTGGAAACTTTATAAGTCCCAGCTGGTGCAACCGGCAAAACGGCTCTTGGGTCGCTTTAACGGAGGCCACTGAAGCAACCAGCAGGTCGCTTAAGCGACCCGACTCACTAGTTGGGGTCTCTAAAATGAAACCTGATCCGCTTAAGCGGCCCATTGTCCGATTAACCGAAGTGCACATTGCACGCGGGTAAAGCTTAAATGGAACTTGGACGCTTTAGCGGTGACCGCTTACTTGGTCAAGTGGCCGCATAAGCGGTCATACCTGGGTAGTATAAAAAAATTTCTTTTCTCGATTGTCTTTTATTTTGGAGACTTTGAGCTTCGGGTTGAGAGGATTTTGGTTGATTTCTTTCATTCTAAAGTTTGGGTAAGCTCCAAATCACTATTTAATTATTTTACTTCGATTCTCGTCATCTAAAACTCGTTAAAATATGATTTCAAAAGTGAAATTTGAAGATTTTGGACTGAAGGGTCTAAAATGGTTTTTCTTCAATTTAAACTCCATTTTTAACCCGATCTCACTTGGGTTTTATCCTATGGATTTCTTTAATCATGGGTAATATATTTATGGACAAAAAAACCCCTTTTTTTCAAAAATCCATTTTGGGGCCCTTTTTAACCCTGACTCGAAAGTTGGCAATATTGATATCGTTGGCATCCTTTTAATGCATGAATTCTATATTTGTATGTTTTAGTTGATTTCGAGGTCGCTCTATATGGGAAGGCTCCGATTTAAAGGGTTTTTAGACCAAATTTCATCGCGTCGAGGTAGGTTATGGCTTAACTTTTTGAGATTGGACTTAGTAGTTAATATTTGCATAAAAGACTGCCATAGATATGAGTAGTAATTATGGAAATAATGTTATTACTATTGTGTTCCTGTGTGGGGGCTTATGTTGATATAATTAGTGAATTGAGATGATATTTGTTATGTGGCCCGTATGGGGGTCTTATCTGTAATTGTTCGCATTGCGTATCCGTTGGATTATTTTTCTTGTGTTAGAAATGCCTAAGTTGGGGTTATTGTGATATTATTTATATCTTATTTGCAATATTTCACTTTAATGGTACATAGCTTATATTGAATCATGGACGATTAACATATTGAGTGGATTTTGAGCTCACATGTGTGTATATTAGTTGGATTTGAGATTCTCATTCTGGGTTGATTGTGAACATTACATCCTCATATCATACATACATTCATGAGATATTGGTACTATTGTGAAAAGGCTGATTTTTTGATAGAAACGTGACACTTTTACAAAACCCCCTGTCGTAGCCCACGAGTTGAAGACAAGATATCGATATTGATACTGAAAATTGAGTACTGAGATTGTATATGGGTTGCGAACCCTCCTGGATCCTACTTGGAAGCATGATGCTCGATAGGTCTATACGAGGTTATGCAATAACCTCGATCACATCACATCACATCATCATCCTTATTGCATTTTATCAATTTATGCACCTTCATTGTTGTGTTTATGTACTTTATTTGTTTCTTTAATTATTTTTGTTTCTTTTATGTATCTATTTCCTGCTTATGTGCTATTTATAGAACTATTATTGGAGATGGTGTGAGCTACCATTTGGGACATTTTCTGCTTGCAGGTTACGTGCTCATAGTGTATATTTGTATACCTTATTTTCTACTTTAATTAGTCGGACTATGATATCTATTGAGTACAAGTGGATCGTACTCATCCGTACTATAATCTTTCGGTGCAGATCCAGCTATGAGTGCATCACGCGGCAGTTGAACTCGGGCGGTGATTTTTTTATTTCAAGATATTGGTCGCTTACTCCTTCAAAGTTGACCTTAGACCTCCTCATATCTAGTTTGTCTTATTTTGTATTTCAGAGACAGACTTGTAGTTTTTGAATTTCCAGCTGTATGTTCAGACTTTGAGTTGTATTTTGATTGTTCTTACACTGTGATACCAAGTTTTGGGTTGGTTTGTAGTATTTATTATGATTTAGACTTCCGCTATTACTGTGCATGAATGGTTGTACTTCATTCTAGAAGTATCACCTTGGGATTTTGTTTTATGGTTTCTTTTGCATATCAGTTTGAGTGATTGATTTATTTGTCAAGGCTTAGCCACGATAAGTGCCATTATGACCTATGTTTTTGGGTCGTGACACATGATAAAGCTTAGCATAATTGCAAAACATAGATATGCCTTAAACCTCTCCCTTCCCTCCTCTCTCTCGTTACTCTTCTCATTTTCTCTCCCAATCCTGCTTACCTCCCTCTCTGTGACCTCCTTTTATCTCGTTGCCCCCCTCCTTTTTGTTCTCTTTCTCTTTCTTCCTCTTTTCTTCATACTTCTATAGACAAATTGTATCTTTGTATACATTGTATTTGTATTTTATATATGATTCATACAATAAATTTCAAACACTTATTCAATAAACATTCTGCAAAATATATATGTACATATTCAAAGTTATTCCATCTACACTATGGTAATATACAAAACGATAATACATTTATTCAATCCTTTCTATTCAATATAAATTATGATAATGTACAAATTATGTCCAGATATACATTTGAAAAAGGAAAATCAGATATACGTATGCAAAAATACATTCATATATACATTTTGAAAAATACATTCACATATACATTTGAATTATGCAATATATTATTGAAAATATATTAATTGAATATATATATAGATTAATTGAAACATATATGAATATTGAATTAATATACAAATGATACATATATGAATATACAATTGAAACATAATATACAATTAATAACAATTTTTGTGAATTTTATAAAAAAAGGAACGGTATCGTGTAGATATTTTGAGAGAGGAAGAGAGCGAAAGAGAGAATAAGGGGGCGAGGAGACGAGAGAGAGAGGGAGAGAGATGGTTAAACTTAGCTAAATAACTATATATTGTAACTATTTTAAAGATGGGGAAAGGACACCCACTACTATTTTAAAAACAAATGGCCAACGTTTGATCAATTTGCCAAATAACAGTCAGTCGGCCAAATTATTATCATTTAATAGTCATTTGGCTACTTTGATCCTCCCCGTCCCTCTTGGGCCATTTCGGCCTACTTTTTAAAAGGTTGTTCATTTTTTTATTTTTTATTTTTGGTTTTGCTTCATTTTTGCTGAGCTAAAAAAACCTGTTTCTTTTAAATTATTCAATAAAATTGTATAGAAACTATATAATTTTTATATAGAATATATATAAAAATAGTATAGTTTTATAGAAATTGTATATAGGATGTGTATAGGAATTGTATCGTTGTTATATAGAATATGTATGTGTATAAGATACATGTATAGAATAATAAATGCAGTATAGGGGTTGTATCAATATGATATAGAGATTTTATTAATATGGTATACGAACTGTATCAATATGGCATAAGGCTTGTATCATTATGGTATAAGAACTATATATGCATAGATTGTTTTTGTATAAACAGAATCAATGTGGTATATAGACTGTATGGAATGCATATGAAAGCTATATTGAGTGGTAAAAATACATATCTAATTAATAATTATAGCAAAAGATTGTATAGAATGTATATAGAAATGGTATAATTATTGTACAGAATAGGTATATGTATAGAAACTATATCATTATTATATATAGAAATGTATATTTAACAATTTTATTATATTAAAAGTATATTGTATTGTATTTTATCAATATGTATTTTATTGTATAAATAAGTAAAATGAAACAAATGGTATGTTTTTTTAATAATGTTTGTGAACGCAAAATAATCTGCCACACTAATTTATTAATGAAGTAAATAGTTTAGTATGTGTATGGGACATGGTTGTTATCTCCAATGTTGATGTAGGGGGGACACGTTGGCATTGGCTCCCTTACGCTTTAGCAAAGTTGGCTATAACATGGAAATATTATTTTAAAGGCTATCGGGTAGCAATTATTTGGCCCGACAGGCTATTTATGTTCTTTTCCCAATAAGCAGTGACCATATATGATAATTATGAGTTCATGTTTTCTACGTAGCATTTGAAATTGATGGGGTTTGAATCCTAAATGGAGAAAAGGCTTTTCTTCATTTACCCTAATAGTATTAAGAACCCAAGTGGCTTATTGTCTCATAATTTTAGCCCAATAATTTTTGTTACTGCAACTAAGTTCATTTGTGCACAAGTGCTCTAGAACTAGACAAAATGTCAGATTATGAATCGGTTTGTTAGATAATACTTCGCTGTAAATATTTCATTCCTTTTTATTCCTTGAATGTTGTTACTTGCACTATTGATGAATGAAATGTCAATCTTTTCTTTTTTAGGTTTCCTTGTTTTTAGATTCTAAATTATCTTCATTTAAATAGCAAACACACTGCTATCATTTGATATTAAAGCTGGATAGCTGACAACCATAAATTGGTGGATAAACAATGAAATCAATCTAGTGAAGAAGAGGTTAAGAAAGTGGGAGCTCAATCTCTTTATCGAAAATTCTTGGAAGAGAATATATACGACGAAATGGATCGATTAGCCAAAAATAGCGAGTGATATTTTATCGGCCAAGAGTTGGTAAATATTAGAAAAAATTACATAGCATAAATAAAAAAGGAAATTACATGCTATAGCCCCAATAGTGGGTGACTTTCAATTTTTTACCACAATAAGAAAAGTGTTTAAATACTAACATTCCTTTCTTTTTCAGTATAGTACAAGTATAATTTTATCCTCTACACCTCAAATATTTTTAAACTTTACATACTCACTTGTCTCTCAAATTCTATTTTTTTTTTTTTTATTATTTTCACTTTTTTTTATTTTTCCTTTAATTTTATTTTCATTTTTTAATTCATTTATCCCAACCTTTATTTTTTTTCTTTTTTTTTTCTCAAACATTATCTATTTCTTCATTTTTTTTTCTTTTAATTCATTTGTCTCAACCTTAATTTTTCTTTTATTTTTGTTTTTTATCATTCCCCCCCCCCGCCCTCTTTTTTCTCAAAATTTATTTTTATTTTTCTCAATTTTTTTAATTCTTCGTTTTTTGCTTAATCTTTATTTTTTTCTTGCCTTTTTTATTTCTCTATTTTGTTTGATCTTTTTTTTTCTTTTTTCTCAACTTCTTTATATTTTTCTAATAAATAAAAATTAGATAATCCGAAAAGAGATCTTCTTTTTTTTGACATCAAAGCAAATTTAAGGGTATGAATTGTTGTTAGAAATTTCTTTGGGATAAGTTTTGTCTCTAAGACAAAAATTATAGAACAACTCATAAATCAAGGCACAATGTGGTAGTGTTAAGTCTTGCTTGTGGAGCATAACTTCTTGTTTGAAAATTCTTGAGTTAAGTTTTGCTTCTAAGACAAGAGTTAGAGAACATCCCATAAATCAAAAAAATAATATGGTAGTGTCAACACTTGTTCATTGGGCGTAACTTGTTCTTTTGGAAAGTTCTTAGGCTAAGTTTAGTCTTAGAGGCAAAACTAATAGAGCATCACATAAATCAAGACACAATATTATAGTGTCAACTCTTGTCCACGGAACGTAACTTTTCGGCTAAGTCTTTCCTCTAAGGCAAGAGTTATAAAATATCTCATAAATCAAGACACAATGTGGTTGTATCAACTCTAACCCATGGCCCATGAGGCGTAACTTGTTGTTTGAAAGTCCTTGGACTAATTCGAGCCTCTAATTCAAGAGTTATAGAGCATTTCACAAATCAATACATAATGTGGTAGTGTCAACTGTTACCCATGGGGCATAGCTTGTTGTATAAAAGTCATTGATTTATAAAATATCTCATAAATCAAGACACAGTGTAGTAGTGTCAAATCTTGTCCGTGGAGCGTATCTTGTTGTTTAAAAGTCCTTAGACTAAGTCTTATATCTAAAGTAAGAGTTATAGAACATCTCATACATAAAAAATACAATGTGATAGTGTCAACTCTTACCCATGGGACATAACTTGTTATTTGAAAGTCCTTGGATTAAGTCTTGCCTCTAATTCAAGAGTTATAGAATATCTCATAAATCAAAACACAATGTGGTAATGTCAACTCTTGTCCATGGGGCAGAACTTGTTATTTGAAAGTCCTTGGTCTAAGTCTTGCCTCTAAGGGAAGAGTTATAAAATATCTCATAAAATCAATAAACAATGTGGCGGTGTCAACTCTTGTCCGTGGGGCATAACTTGTTGTTTGATGGTCTTTAGGCTGAGTCTTACCTCCAAGACAAAAGTTATAGAGTATTTCATAAGTAAAAAATACAATGTGTTAGTGTCGACTCTTGCCCAATATACATAACTTGTTTGAAAATTCTTGGGACAAGTCGTGCCTCTAAGGCGAGAGTTGTAGAACTTCTCATAAATAAAGACATAACGTGGTAGTGTCAACTCTTGCCTATGGGGCATAATTTATTATTTGAAAGACCTTGAGCTAAGTCTTTCCTCTAAGACAAGAGTTGTAGAATATCTCATAAAAGAAGACATAACGTGGTAGTGTCAACTCTTTCCCGTGGGGTATAATTTGTAGTTTGAAAGTCCTTAAGCTAAATCTTATCTCTAAGTCAATAGTTATAGAACATCTCATAAATGAAAACATACGTGGTATAATCAACTCTTTCCCGTGGGGCATAATTTGTAGTTTGAAAGTCCTTGAGCTAAGTCTTGCCTCTAAGGCAATAGTTGTAGAACATCTCATAAATGAAATTATAATGTGGTAGAGTCAACTCTTGCCCGTGAGACATAATTTATAGTTTGAAAGTCCTTGAGCTATGTCTTGCCTCTAAGGAAATAGTTGTAGAACATCTCATAAATGAAAACATAACGTGATAGAGTCAACTCTTGCCCGTGGGGCATAATCTATAGTTTGAAAGTCCTTGAGCTAAGTCTGGCCTCTAAGGCAATAGTTGTAAAATATCTCATAAATGAAAACATAACATGGTAGAGTCAACTCTTGCCCGTGGGGCATAATTTGTAGTTTGAAAGTCCTTGAGCTAAGTCTTGCCTCTAAGGCAATAGTTGTAGAACGTCTCATAAATAAAAATATAATATGGTAGAGTCAACTCTTTCCCATATGACATAATTTGTAGTTTGAAAGTCCTTGAGCTAAGTTTTTCCTCGAAGGCAATAGTTGTAGAACATCTCATAAATGAAAACATAATGTGGTAGAGTCAACTCTTGCCCGTGGAACATAATTTATAGTTTGAAAGTCCTTAAGCTAAGTCTTACCTCTAAGACAATAGTTGTAGAACATCTCATAAACGAAAACATAATGTGGTAGATTCAACTCTTACCCGTGGGGCATAATTTATAGTTTGAAAGTCCTTGAGCTAAGTCTTGCCTCTAAGGAAATAGTTGTAGAACATCTCATAAATGAAAACATAACGTTGTAGAGTCAACTCTTGCCCATGGGGCATAATTTGTTGTTTGAAAGTCCTTGAGCTAAGTCTTACCTCTAAGACAATGGTTGTAGAACATCTCATAAATGAAAATATAACGAGGTAGAGTCAACTCTTTCCCGTGGGGCATAATTTATAGTTTGAAAGTCCTTGAGCTAAGTCTTGGCTCTAAGGCAATAGTTGTAGAACGTCTCATAAATAAAAACATAACGTGGTAGAGTCAACTCTTGCCCGTGGAGAATAATTTATTGTTTGAAAGTCCCTGAGCTAAATCTTGCCTCTAAGGTAAGAGTTTTAAAACATCCCATAAATCAAAATACAATGTGGTAGTGCCAACTCTTTTCCATGAAACATAATTTGTTGTTTGAAAGTCATAAGTCTTGCCTCTACAATATGGTAGAGTCAACTCTTGCCCATGAAACGTAGCTTGTTGTTTGAAAGTCATAAGTCTTGCCTTTATAATGTGATAATGTCAGCTCTTGCTCATGAGATGTAACTTAAATGGAGGAAATCGAAGAAAACAATAAAAATAATAAAAATTGCGAAAACAGAAGAAAATATTAAAAAATAAAAATCAAAGAAAATGTAGAAGTTGAGAAAGAATGGAAAAAATAAAGGTTGATAAACATAAAGGTAGAGAATTTTTTTTTTTTTTTTAAAAAATAAAAATCAAAGAATTTTTTTATTTTTTTTTATGAAAGTAGACGTTGAGAGGTGTAAAGAAAAAAAAGTAAGGGTTGAGAAAAACTAAAAAGAACAAAAAAAAGAGGAAAGAAAAAATAAAAAATCAAAGTAAAATAAAAAAAAAAAAATAGAAGTTGAGAGAAAAAAAGGAAAAAAAGTAAAGGTTGAGAAAAATAAAAAATAAAAAGAGAAAAGAAAAAATAAAACTCAAAGTAAAATTAAAAAGAGAAAAAAAATAAAAGTTAAAAGATATAAATATGGAGTTGTTATCCATTATGTGGATCATTTATGTAATTTACTCCATTGGTCTGAGTCAATTTCGTCCAAAAAATATTAGTTAATAGGTAAAGGCTATTTTAAGTAAGCTTTTTTATTTGAGGCTAAAATTTAAAAGTCACCCTAATTTGGGTCTATTCCTGAGATTTACCCTAAAAAAAGTATTCTTAAATGTCTATCATAGTTAATATTTAAAATAATTACCTGACATAGTCAAAAAATTATTAAAGAACTATTATTTAGGTGGGTCTTCATATACAAATATAACAACTAAAATAATATAAACATACACCTTAACTTACAATATTTTACACAAATCTCCATCCTTACAAAGTAATTATAAAAAATTCAACTAATTATGTATCTTCATTGATTGTATCAGATGCTAATTATGTATCTCGACTCACTCAAAATCAAGATTTTCAGTAATTATGCAAAATGTCGAGATTTTTTGTAATTAAGCTCCAAACTGTCGGAATTTATGTTGTATTTCCAATATAATAACTTGTATATCATGCAATTAATCTCTCTAATCTAATTGACTTAAAATTTGGCTGTCTTAATTAAGCACTTAATTTTATTTTTTATTTAATTTTAAAAATTGGCCATTTTATTTGATTTCTCTCTCTTCTTAAATTGTTCACCACCCCCTTCAATTTTTTTTCTTGGAAAATAGAAACTATTGGTAGATTTTGTTATATTGACTTTTAAATACTCCTTTCATCACAATTTATATGATGTAGTTTTACTTGACACAGAGTTTAATAAAGAAATGAAGATTTTAAAACTTGTGGTCTAAAATAAGTCAAATATTTGTGTGATTGCAAATCATTTCAATAAGGGTAAAGTGAGTATTTTAAAGTTAAATTATTACTAAATATAAAAATGTGTCATTGTTTTTTGGATCGACAAAAAAGGAAAGTGTGTCATATAAATTGGAACAAATGGATTAGTATATTTGTCATGATCTAATGGTCATGAGTGGCACCCATACTAATTGAAAGATGGACAAGAACTAATAGAATGATCCATGATAGCCTAAAGATGAAGTGCTGTCATGACCCGAGGCTACCCCCTAGTCGCGACAAAGGTGCTTACGTTCATAAGTGACCACAAGCTAATCCATGAGCTGGTACCTGATGTGAGCACTGAGTAAAATTGATAGTAAGAGATATATTCGAAAAAAAAAATGATAATCCCACAAGGTTTTAAGTACTGAAATACAACTGAATCATAAATCTGGATATTTAAAGACATACTGAAAAGACCGATAAACAAATGATAAACTGACTAACTATCTGAATGTCAGAAAAACCTCTAACTGACTGACTATGGAGTTGATGGGACAAACCCCCAACTAACTCCAACTGACCGAAATAGAGGAATACTGAAATAACTCAATGAAGATAAACTTGTCCTCAAAAGATGAGGACTCACCACTGCTGCTGCTGCTGTAATGCTGAACTATCTAAGCTCGGTCAGGAAACTGAGTATTCGAATCTATGATATAAGACATCATAGCACAAAGAAAGTATGCGGTCAGTACTTTGAATGTACTGGTATATGAGATGAGGTCAGACTGAAATACATAGGTTCATGTGCATGAAATACTGACTGACTAAATAGCATGAGATAATGACTGACGGAATAATATGAGATATCTGATGTATAATATGTGTGAAAGCTATAAAATTTGAGAATGCATGACCAAGCATATAACATGATACTGAAGTAGTCTGTAAACTGAAATACTGAAATCTGGTAACTGAATAACTGATAAACTGTATGATATGGTCACGCAAACCTGAACTGATATCTGTATTGAATACTGAACTGAGACCGTGAGAGATATCTTCTAACTAACATGCCCTAATCTGAGCTAATCGGGGTCCAACTTGTAACTCTAGTTGAAAGGGTGTCCGTACCGTGCCATGGGTACTAACACTGGCTGTGTGGATCCACTAAAGAGTTACCTTCAACTAGCAAGTGCTCTAATGAGATATGTGTTACCCTCAACTGGCAGGTTGCTATCTCTAACCTGCGTTGGCTACATAGTTTTGGAACTAAGACACTGCTACTAAAGGTCACACCCTTTACTGGTAGGTGAGCCTCCATCCGTGGGTTCGCTCGGTGCTAAATCCTACTCTCAACTGAACTGACACTAATTACTGGACTAAGCTAAGTTTAACTGATCAAAACAACTGATCATGGTAGCTAATTGGATGACTATGCTCATAGTTTATCTGAAACCATTCTGAAAATACTTAAACTATGGAAATAACTAAGCATTGGGTATTCATAATCCTTAACACTAAATGTAAATAACAACAAAGACATGTAAAAGCTTCGAAGACCCATAATGGGGAATCATTCTACAAAATCATTTTTCTTTGGAATTTCATCAAACACATGGGGATTAAGGCTTTAACATAGGGATACTTTTAAACTTGATGAGATAGCATGATTACATGACAAAAACCATAATTTGAGGATTTATCCTGAATTGCATGAGCATGACATGGGAACTTCAACATCCAAAGTGTATTATAATCCATTCCACTTGAAAACAATTGTAATCTTAACTTGAAATCAAAATAACAAGTAATTCATGGAGATAATTCATTTAAAACATGGAAAACTCATAATTTAACATTTAAAAAGGGATTCTTGGACTCCATGGTGAAAGGAAACCATAGATGAACATCACACATACCTTAGACCTTAAATCTTGAAAGAGAAACACAAATCATTAAGCTTCCTTGGAGGTTCTTGGATTGGGAGCTTGATTTCTTGGTTTTCTTGAAGAGAATGTAATTGAATTTGATGTTCTTGGGAGAGGGTTAGGGCTTTTTGATAGAAAATTTGTGAAGAATGGGCAAATAACACCCAAATTGCTGATATAAGTTGGGTTATGACGACTTGGATTGAGGGGAAAATATGCTACTGCCCCCCTGACATTTAAATTCATAATTGGAATGCTGATTAGAGAAGCATTATGACGTGCCAAGGCCCCATTGCTATACCCACAACGATGCGCCACTATCGAGGTGAGGTTCTGGAATCGAAATCCAAATATGTCCCAATCCTCGTCCGAAAAATTCAAAACATCTTCGAGACATGCTCCTTACACCCCTGAACATAAATTAACTAAAAAACCTATATCTCAGGGTCGGGAAGACTCATTTAAAATTCCTCGAAGTTAAGAGTCCAAAAATAAGACTAAGTTTCCAACACTTAGTGAAATTTTCAGGCTTTATGCCTCTTATACATGTAACTAGGAGATGAACTGAGCTAAGAAAGTATGGGGTTTTACAATATCTCCCCCTTAGGAACATTCATCCTCGAATAAGACTGATTTAGATGAGAGTACTGAAGAAACTGAGATCATATACTGAACATGCATAACTAAAACATGATTACATGACTGAGTCTGAAATATGATACGTGAACTAAATATTATGAACTGAACTGATTCCTTAAATACATACAATGACACGAGCATGATTATAAGGCTGAGATAGAAATGAGAGAGTCAACTTATGAGTATCCATTACTTCTTCCTGGATCTTATTTAGTAAAGAAAAGTTGAGAGATTTAGTACACGAAAGCTCAGGGGTATTACAACATCTCCCCCCTTGGGGTAGTTCGTCCCCTAAATGATACTGACTTGTCTGAATTACTAAGAAAAGACAGTTATGATGCATGGGATACTTACCGACTGAATCGTGAATGAATATCTGGAATTTAAAACTGATGCATGAACATAAAGTATCCACGTCCTGGATTTATTACAGAGATAAAAACTGAGGATATATATGACATAGTCTGAATTTCGCTGATCATTAAGAGAGTAGTATGAGTACTGAAATTGAACATACTGTAAAGCATGAGTACATGAGTTATGAGTTGCATGAACTGAGTTTGAATTTCATAAATTTCATGGAATATGATTCATACAGCTGAGCAGATTAGAACTCCTTATACTACGAATTGGAAGCGTACATGACTCTATGGAAAGTGCATGAATATAAGCTATGATCATGGGGATGATATGTAAGGCATGAGTATATATATCATGGGGGCAGAAGTACAAAAATTTGTACTGAGATAAGAATGGGTCAGGCATTTTCCTCCCCTACTGACGTTCTACAACATACTGGCATCACTACTGGAATCTGAGAGCCTGACTTGGCTACTTATTCTATCATCTTCTCTTTAGCTATAAGTCGTCACTCTAAGTCTGTGGGACCCTTTTGATAAACTCTAAACTGAACTGCAACCACTTTACTCTAAAGTTAGGAATATGACAATACTCATCAGAAATAAATTCACCCTGAAAGACTACACTTGAAAGTGCAAAAGCCACTGCTAATATTCCTTTATGAGATTTAACTCTTAACTTTGTATAGCCCCAATAGTTATTACATAATATCGTTATACACTTCCTAACTTAGAATCTTCATTAGTATCACCATAGGCTGAGTTCACACTACAAGAATCTCAACATTACTTTCTATTAGCTCAATATTCAAAGAATCAAACTTAGATTCTAACACCTAATATGGATATCCCCAAGCCTTTAATGAACCACAACAACTTCTTTCAAAGCCTACTAATATCATATCTCTAAATCACACTCACATCATCATACTAAATTTTGAATCAATAAACATCAATTCTTCCATACACTGTTTCAAGCCTACTGATTCACCTTTCATACAGCTAGCCCCATGGATACATAGTCTACTAAATCCAGATAAACTCTATCCCCACTTTACTGCTATTAAACTTTTGGATTCATACTTTTAACTCTAGATCATATGCTGTCATAGGATTCTACGAAGGGATCTAAAAACACATCTGACCCCTAAGCACCGAGGTACTACCCCTCCATTCAATTACTGGTTCATTCAAAAACTAAAAATAAACGACTTTAGTTCTACAGTCAACTGAAACATAGAATGAGTAGAGCCAATCTATATCAAGAATGACATCAAAATCAATCATCTCTCACTCCACAAGTTCAACTGAGGTAACTTTCTGGGGTATTGTGATTAGACAGTTCCTGTATAACTGCGTGGCCACAATAGAGACACCTACTAGAGTAGACACTGAGAAGGGTTCTACTAAAGATTTGAGACTGACACCAAAATTGACTGCGATATAGGTGTTACAAAAGAGAGCGAAGCTTTGTGATCTAACAAAGCATAAACATAAAAATGAATGACCTATAATGTACTTGTAACCATATCAGGAAATCTTTCTTGATCCTGTCGGTACTGAAGTATATACAATATATTCTAGCGCTATCCACTGGTTGCATTAGATGCAGCACCCTTCTGATTCGGATGACTAGATAGAACTGAAGGACGATTGGACTGACCCTGCTAATCACTCTTTGGGAAATATCTAACACTGTGGCCTGGCTTGCCATATCTAAAACATACATCACTGCCAGCTCTACACACACCCTTATGGTTCCTACCACATTCTTCGCAAAGTGGATCGGTATAACCATTGTTCACACTATCCTGGGTTTTAGAGCCTGTCTCCCCATCCCGATTATCATTTATAAGCCTTGGTACTAGCGCACTAGCTTAAGATGGATATGGGGTTGAAAACTTCTATCAGAACTAATAACGGTTACCACCCTCTGACCTAGGTTGAGAAAAATTAAAGCTATCTATCCTATCCCTCTTACTCTCTCTTTCTTTATCCATAAACTTCTCCTCCACAATTTGTTGATCTTGAACCATAAGTCTAGACAAGTCCATATCCTTAATCAACATGGCATTCCCTCACTCTTTGACCACACTATCAGATACACTAGAAACAAACTTACTCATTCTTGACCTATTATCAGACACCACATTTGAAGCATACCTCGCCAACTGAGTAAACTTAAATGAATACTCCTTCATACTCATATTACCCTGATTTAGGTTTATGAACTCCTGTACCTTAGCTTCCCTCAAATCTACTAGGAAGAACCTATCTAAGAAAGCTGTGGCAAACTCCTCCCACTTTACAGGCCCTGCCTCAACACCTCTATCCTCTCTCCACTACTTATACCAAGTGTGAGATACATCATGTAACTGGTAAGAAGCCAACTCTATAATCTCACTTAAAGTGACACCCATGATATCTGTCACCTTTTGAACCATATCAAGAAACTTCTACGGATCTTTTTCATACTTGGATCCTGAAAACAAAGGGGGATCTATTCGGGTGAAATCTCGAATCCTAGTTGCAGCTGTATTTGCCACTGGATTAGTTGAGGCAACAACCTGCTGATTATTCTGAGCTGCTAGTGAGTGAGCTAAGGTAGTGAATGAAGCTCTGAACTCAGATACATGCTCATTTAGGGGATCTTCCTGAATAGACGAAGGTACGAGCTGATTCATATTTCTTCTTCTGTTATTCTTTAAGGGAGGCTGTGGGAGATATTATCTAACCAACATGCCCTAATCTAAGCTAATCGGACTCCAACTTGTAACCCCAATTGAAAGGGTGTTATACCGTGCCATGGGTAGTAACAATGTCTGTGTGGATCCACCAAAGAGTCACCCTCAACTGGCCGTTTCTCAAATGAGATATGTGTTACCCTCAACTGGCAGGTAAACACTTTATTACCCTCAACTGGTAAGTTGATGTCTCTAATCTATGCTGGCTACGTAGTTTTATAACTAAGGGACTGCTACTAAAGGTCACAGCCTTTACTGGCAGGTGATCCCCCATCCCTGGGTTCGCTTGGTGCTAAATCCTACTCCCAACTGAAATGATATTAATTACTAGACTGAGCTAAGTTTAACTGAGCAAAACAACTGATCATGGTAACTAACTGGATGATAATGCTCTTGGTTTATCTGAAACCATTCTGAAAATACTGAAACTAGGGAAACAACTAAGCCTTGGGTATTCATAACCCCCAACATTGAATGTAAATAACAACAAAAACATGTAAAAACTTTGCAAAACCATAATGGGGAATCATTCTACAAAATAATTCTCTTAGGCATTTCATCAAATATATGGGGATTAAGGATTTAACATGGGGATGCTTTTAAACTTGATGAGATAGCATGATTACATGACAAAAACCATAATTTAAGGATTTATCTTGAATTGCGTAATCATGTCATCAGAACTTCAACATCCAAAACATATTATAATCCATTCCACTTGAAAATAATTGTAATCTTAACTTGAAATCAAAATAACAATTAATTCTTGGAGATAATTCATTTAAAGCATGGAAAACTTATAGTTTAAGATTTAAAAAGGGATTTTTGGACTCCATGGTGAAAGAAAACCATAGATTAATATCACACATGCCTTAGACCTTAAATCTTGAAAGAGAAACCCAAATTTGTAAGATTCCTTGAAGGTTCTTGGATTGGGAGCTTGATTTCTTGGTTTTCTTGAAGAAAATGTAATTGAATTTGATGTTCTTGGGAGAGGGTTAGGGTTTTTTTGATAGAAAATTAGAGATAAATAGGAAAATAACGCCAAAATTGCTGATATAAGTTGGGTTATGATGACTTAGATAGAGGGGAAAAGATGCTACTGCCCCTCAGATATTTAAATTCATAACTAGAACACTGATTAGAGGAGAATCACTATACACCATGGCACCTATCGCTATACCCACCGCGACGCGCTACTATCGCGGTGAGTTTCTAGAATCGAAATCCAAACGTGCCCTAATCCTCGTCCAAAAAATCCAAAACTCCCCCGAGACATACTCCTTACACCCCTGAATATGAATTAACTTAAAAACCTACGTCTCGGGGTCAGGAAGACTTGTTTAAAATTCCTCGATGTTAAGAGTCCAAAAATAAGACTAAGTCCCCAACACTTAGTGAAATTTTTAGGATTTAAGCCTCTTATACATGCAACTAGGAGCTTGTAAGACCCCGCAAAATCCTAATCTTAATCCTTTAGATCATGAAAAGAGGTCCCAAACTTAGTAATTTCAGCTAAGTGTTTATACTTAGAATTATTTTAGCCTTCATAATTTGGCGATCTTATTTTAAGACCCTTATGACCTTAAAATATAGATCCTTGGATTGAATCATGATCAGGTGTGTCAATAGGTCACTTCGGGTGAGTTTCAAATTTTTTGGGCCTCGTTTGAATCATATTTGGGTGACCAAAATAGTGGGTCGACGCGATCTCGACGCGTAGCGTTACCTATCACGTCGACAAATATTTTCTCTAGCTTTCAGTGCAAATTCCAGGGAACCAATGCAAACTCGACGTGATGCATTGGTCATGGCATCGATTCCATCGACGCGGCGTACCGGTCTGCGCATCACTAGGCACATTTTTAGTAATTAAATAGTCCATGTCCAGAGGGGTATTTGGGTCATTATTCCTACCTTATATCATCCCCAAAAACATAAAGATTAAGCCTTTCTAAAGGCTAAATCACTCATTCTCTGTCAAATTTTCTTCAGAACAAACCCTAGGGCATCCAATTTCAAATTCAAGCTTCAAGAACACACCATCAATCTTCACGAATTTGATTATCAAGGTATGTTAGGTGTTCATCCAAGGGTTTCCTTCCACCCTCGGAGTTCAAGAACCTCTTTTGAAACTATAAGTTGATTGCTTTCATGAATTTCATGTTGAATTTGATTGTATTCATGCTCATGATATTATCTTTATTTTAATACATGATTTACTACAAGTTTCATGAAATTAAATTAGCATGTGTGGTGAATTATATGATTTGCATGTTAAACCCTTGAAATTACAATTGATTATTGTATCCATGATGTTCATATGTTGACTATCCTCATTGCAATAACCATGTTCCCCAAGTTTTTGATCGAATGCCTATGTGAATTGAATAGTGAAATCTAGATATGTCATCATGTGGACCCATTCATGTTCAAGTTCATGTATCTCAAGTGTTTGACAAGATGCCTAGGTGAATGTATTGTTAACACGTATTTATTGTGATGCTATTCAAGATCATGCCATGCTTTACTTTCCACACTTTCGAGTCCTGGGGATATTCAATACCCAAAAATCTAGCGGTTTACCTAGAGCTACAGTAGTTATAGAATAGTCTCAGTAATGTCACAAACAGTAGTACTCAACCAGTTAAAAAACTCAGTGAAACTCAATATCAGTCCAGTTCAGCTCAGTATAATAATTAGTGTCTTCAGTTGGGAGTAGGATTCAGCATCGAGTGAACCCAAGGATGGGGGCTCACCCACCAGTAGAGGGTGTGATCCGTAGTATCAGTACTTGTATTCCAGAACTATGTAGCCATCGTATGTTGAGTATCAACCTGCCAGTTGAGGGTTGATAAGGTATTTTACCTGCCAGTTGAGGGTACCACCATTCTCATTCAGGGTACCTGCCAGATGAGGGTGACTATTTAGCTTGTCTTTATCCATGGCACGGTACTTACACCCTTCCAATTGGGGTTACAGGTTTGAGCCCAATCTATTCAGAAAGGTGTATGTCGGTTAGATGATTACCTCCCACAGTTTTAGTTTTAGACTTAGTATAGAACTCAGTTCAGTTCTATAGAATCAAGACTATCAGACATAGTCACCTAGCCCAGTATAGAACTCAATTCAATTCTACAGAATTAGGACTATCAAAAATAGTCACTCAGTTATCAGTAATATGGTTATCTGTAATCTCAGATATTAGTAACTCAGCTATTAGAACTCAAACTCAGTTTCAGTAATAATCTCAGCTATAGTATATACATGTATATATGAAGCATTACATACTCAGTATTTACAGTAGTTTCAATATTTCATATGCTCTCATTCAGTTACTTTCTATCATTCAGTCAGATACTGTTCATGCATATAAACCCTTGCATTTAGCCTTACCTCCCCTAGCATACCAGTACATTCCATGTATTGACACATACTTTATTTTTGCACTATGATGTCTCATATCATCGGTTCAGATACTCAGGTTCTCGACCGCGCTTAGACAGATTCGAATAGCAGCAGTAGTTTTAGTAGTGAGTCCTCATCTATTGAGGATATGATTTTATTTCAGTATTTTCAGTATTTAAGTAGTCGAAGTTAATTGGGAGCTTGTACCATCAACTCCACATTCAGACAGTTCAGTTAGAGGTTTTTCAGACTTGACTAGTTCAGACAGTATTCAGTTTTAGATATTATTATCAGTGTTATACTTAATAGTATTCAGATTATGAACCTTATGGCCTTTCAGCCTAATTTTTGCATTATTTTAGTATTATTATTCAGTGCTCACAACAGGTGCCAGTCATGGGTTAGCTTGTAGTTCTTCGGGGTCGTAAGCACCGTGTGTCTTTCGGGGTGCAGACTCGGGGCATTACAAACTTAGTATCAGAGACTAACATTCAAATGAGTCCTAGGGAATCTTAAAGCTACATCTAGTAGAGTCTTGTGCATGGGTGTATAGCACGCCACACTTATGGACACGAGGCTATGAGCCATTTTAGGAAAAGTTTCCCTTCCTTCAGTGTTCATATCATGCGATTGAGCATTAGCTCAAGTTAAACTCTCAGTCTAATCCTTTTTTTACTTATATTTATAGAACATGCCTCCCAAAAATAATAATGAAAGAAGAACTGGAAATCAGCCAGCACCTCCGCCCATTCAGGAATATCCCCTGGACGAGCATGTTTTCCACGCAGAATTCAGAGCAGTTTTCACCACTTTGGCTCATTCTGTGGTAGACCAGAATGAATGCCCAGCTCCCCTTCAGGCCAACCCAGTGGCTAGTACTACCATAGCTAAAATTCAGGATTTCACCCGAATGAATCCTCCATCATTTATAGGGTCTAAGTCAGAGGAGAACCCACAGGAATTCTTTGACATGGTGCATAAAGTCATGGATATCATGGGGGTGACTTCTAGTGAGCGCGCTGAGTTAGCTGTATACCAATTACAAGATGTGGATCATACATGGTTTAAGAAGTGGAAGGCAGATAGAGGCGCAGATGCAGGGCCCATAGAATGGGAAGAGTTTGGTACTGCTTTCCTTGATAGGTTCTTCCCACTGGGGTTGAGGAAAGATAAGATTTTTGAGTTTATTAATATAAAATAGGGCAACATGATGGTAAAAGAGTATTCTCTCAAGTTTACTCAGTTAGCTAGATATGCCCTTTATGTGGTAGCAGATAACAGATCTAAGATGAGTAAGTTTGTGTCGAGTATCTCTAACAGTGTGGTCAAGGAGTGTAGGACCATAATGTTGATTAAGAATATGGATATATACAGGCTCATGGTCCATTTTCAGCAGATAGAGGAGGCTAAAAATAAAGAAAAGGAGGGGGGAATAAGAGAGCTAGAATAGGTAGCTTCAACTTCACTCAACCTAGGTAGAGGGTAGAAATTATTCTCAGTTCCAACTGAAATCTTTAGTTCCAGCTCTGTCCTCAGCTAGTGCTCCAGTGCTAAAATTTTGAGATGGTAATAAAGATAGGGCACCAGGTCCTAAACCTCAGGGTAGTGTTAGCAGTGCCCAAAAAAATCCTCTTTGTTAGAAATATGGTAGAAACCATTAGGGTATCTACAGGGTTAGCAGTGATATTTGTTTTGGGTGTGGCAATCCAGGCCATAGAATCAGATATTGTTCTCAGTCAGGTTCTCAGGGTCAGTACAATCGTCCTTCATCTCAGTCCGGTCACCCGAATCAGTAAGGTGCTGCTTCCAGTGCCACTAGTGGGCAACGCCCAAACAGGCTTTATGCACTTCAGTCCTGACAAGATCAAGAAATTTCTCCTGATGCGGTCATTGGTATGTTACCAATTTTCCATTTACATATTTATGCTTTGCTAGATCTAGGAGCTTCTTTGTCCTTTGTAACTCCTTATATAGATGTTGACTTCAGAGTCAGTCCTAAAATCCTTGCAGAGCCCTTCTTAGTCTTTACCATAGTGGGTAAATCTATCATAGCCCGACGAGTATACAAGAACTTCTTTTTTTTTAAAAAGGGTATATAGGAACTGTCCGGTCATGGTATCTCAGAAAGTTATATCAGCAGACTTAGTAGAGCTAGTGATGATGGATTTTGATGTCATTCTCGACATGGATTGGCTCCATTCATTCTATGCTTCAGTTGACTGTAGAAACAGAATTGTCTACTTTCAGTTTCCAAATGAACCTATCTTAGAATGGAGGGGTATTACTTCAGCACTTAGGGGTCATCTCATTTCTTACCTAAGGGAGAGAAAAATGATATCTAAAGGGTGTGTCTTCCATCTTGTTCGAGTTAATGATTCTAGTTCCGAGACTCCTAGTCTTGAGTCAGTTCCAGTAGCATGTGAATTTCCATATGTGTTTCTAGAAGATCTTCCTAGAGTCTCTTTCGAGCGAGAAATTGACTTTGGAATAGACCTTCTTCTCGATACTCAACCTATCTCTATCCCACCTTATAAATGGCTCCAACAAAACTTAAGGAGTTAAAAGAACAATTGAAAGATCTCCTAGATAAGGGATTCATTAGACCCAGCGTATCCTCTTAGGGTGCACTTGTTCTATTCGTGCGTAGGAAAGATGGTTCTCTCAGAATGTGTATTGACTACCATCAGTTGAACAAAGTCATGGTCAAGAACAAATATCCACTTCCCAGAATCGATGACTTGTTTGACCGACTTTAGGGTGCCAGTTATTTTTCTAAGATAGACCTCAGATCAGGCTATCATCAGCTCAGAGTCAGAGAATGTGACACTCTGAAAACAACTTTCAAAACTCGGTATGGTCACTTTGAATTCCTAGTCATGTTATTTGGTCTTACCAATGCCCCAACAGCTTTCATGGACATGATGAATCGCGTGTTCAAGAAGTACTTGGAAATGTTCATCATAGTCTTCAATGATAACATTCTTGTCTACTCCCACAGTGAAAATGATCATGTAAACCATCTCAGAATAGTGTTACAGGCCCTCAAAGCCCATCGGTTATTTGCCAAATTCAGTGAATGTGAATTTTGGCTAATGTCAGCAGCTTTTCTTAGTCATATCATTTCTGGTAATTGCATTAGAGTTGACCCTTAAAAGACTGAAGTAGTGAGAAACTGGCCCAGACCTATCTCTCCATCAGATATTAGGAGTTTCTTGGGTTTGGCTAGCTATTACCGATGGTTTGTGGAAGGGTTTTCATTTATCGTATCCCCTATGTCCAGATTGAGTCAGAAGAAAGTTAAGTTCCAGTGGTCAGATTCTTGTGAGAAGAGTTTTCAGGAGTTGAATACTTGACTCACTACAGCCCCAGTTTTGACTTACCATATGGTTCAGACGGGTTTGTGGTATATTATGATGCTTCTAGAGTTGGTTTGGGGTGTGTTTTGATACAGAGTGGTAAGGTCATAACCTATGCCTCCAGACAACTTAAGCCCTATGAAAAGAACTATCCTACTCATGATCTTAAGTTAGCAACTGTAGTGTTTGACTTAAAGATTTGGAGGCATTACTTGTATGGAGTACATGTTGATGTGTTCACACAGATCAAAAGAGCTTGCAGTATGTATTCTCTTAAAAAGATTTCAATTTACATCAAAGAAGGTGGTTAGAATAGTTGAAAGACTATGACATGAGTGTTCTGTATCATCTAGGCAAGGACAATGTAGTGACAGATGCTCTCCGCAGGATGTCTATAGGTAGTGTTGCTCACGTGGTGGATGGTAAAAAGAAGTTAGTTCAGGAAGTTCATCATCTTTCCCACTAGGCGTCCGCTTAGTCAATTTAGAAGAGGGTAGCGTATGGGTTTAGAATAGTTCAGAATCATCTCTAGTTTCTGAAGTAAAAGAAAAGTAGGATAGGGATCCCAGTCTAGTTAAGCTAAAAGAGTCAGTCAGAGATAAAAAAGTAGAGGTTTTCTCCCAAGGGGGAGATGGTGTGTTACGCTGCCAGGGTAGACTATGTGTGTCATATGTGGATGGCGTGTAAGACAACGGATTCTTGTAGAAGTGCATGGTGCACGCTACTCAATTCACCCAGGGGCCACGAAGATGTACCACGACTTGTGGAAAGTCTATTGGTGGAGTGGGATGAAGAGAGACGTTGCAGATTTTATAGCTAAGTGCTCAACACGTCAACAGGTTAAGATCAAACATCAGAAACCTAGTGGATCTATGCAGGAGTTCAGTATTCCCACTTGGAAGTGGGAGGAGGTGAACATGGATTTTATGATGGGTTTGCCTTGTACTCGTCATCAACATGATTTGATTCGGGTCATTATGGATAGGATGACCAAATAACACATTTCTTACCAGTTCATTCCTCTTATTTAGCTGAGGATTACGCCAAGCTCTATGTTTGAGAGTTGGTTAGATTTCATGGAGTTTCATTGTCCATCATTTCAGATAGAGGTATGCAGTTCACCACTCATTTGTGGAAAGCCTTCCAAAAGGGTCTTGGTACCCAAGTTCACCTCAGTACAACCTTTCATCCCTAGACAGATGGTCAAGCATAAAGGACAATTCAGACTTTAGAAGATATATTAAGAGCGTGTTCCATTGACTTTAAGGGTAGCTGGGATAACCACTTTCCTTTGATTGAGTTCGCGTATAACAATATCTAGCATTCCTGCATTCAGATGGCTCCGTTTGAGGCGCTCTATGAGAGGAGATGTAGATCTCCCATTGGTTGGTTTGAAGTGGGTAAGGCCACATTGGTAGGTCCTGACTTGGTATTTGATACCGTAGAAAAAGTTCATATAATCAGGGAAAGGCTTAAGACAGCTCAGAGCCGACAGAAATCGTATGCAGATGTACGCAAAAAGGATCTCGAGTTTGAGATTGGTGATTATGTGTATTTGAAAATCTCTCCTATGAAGGAAGTGAAGAGGTTTGGCAAGAAGGGGAAGCTCAGTCTCCGATATACCGGTCCTTACCGAATTCTCAGCCGTTTCGAAAAGGTAGCTTACGAGCTCGAGTTGCCTTCAGACTTAGCTTCAGTGCACCCAGTGGTTCACATCTCCTTACTTAAGAAATGCATTGGTGACCCAGAATTTGTAATCCCTATAGAGGGTATATATATTTAGATCAGTCTCTCTTATGAAGAAGTTCCAGTCGAAATTCATGATCATCAGGTTCACAAACTGAGGAACAAGAAGTTTCTCTAGTCAAAGTTCTTTGGCGAAATCAGTCCATAGAGGGATATACTTGGGAAACAGAAGCAATTATGTGGACCAAGTATCCTTACCTCTTCTCCACAAACTCAGACTCAGCTCAAGGTGACAGTTTTCCTTAAATTTACTCAGTTCCATGCTCAGATTATCTTTACAAACTCTGTATCGATTCTAGTTGCATAACATTCTCATATCATGCATACCTTCATGAAACAACTCAATCATGCATCATGCCTTCGAAATTCAGTCATGTTTCAGTTATGCATGTTCAGTATGAAAATGCAGTATATCAGTAGTTTCAGTCATGAAATCATGCTTTAGTTATACATGTTCAGTATGTAAACTCAGTCTATCAGTATCCCCGTCTTAGTCAGTATCATTCAAGAATGAATGTTCCCAAGGGGGACATATTGTAAGACCCCGCAAAATCCTAAGCTTAACTCAGTACTTTAGAGCATGAAGAGAGGTCCCATTAGAAATTTTAGCCAAGTGTTTATACTTAGAATTATTTTAGCCTTCATAATTTGACGATCTTATTTTACGATCCTTATGACCTTAAAATATCGATCCATGGATTTAATCATGATCAGGTGTGTCAATAGGTCACTTCGGGTGAGTTTTGGATTTTTCAAACCTCGTTTGATTCATATTTGGGTGACCAAAATAGTGGGTTGACGTGATCTCGATGCATCGCATCGCCCATCGTGTCGATGGATATTTTCTTCTACTTTCGTAAAAATTCTAGTGAACCAACGCAAAATCGATGCGGTGCATTGGTCATCGCATCGATACCATCAATGCGGCTCATCAATTTGTACGTCGCTGGGCATGTTTTTCAGTAATTAAAAAGTCCGCATCTAGAGGGGTATTTGGGTTATTTTTCCCACCTTATATCAGCCCCAAAAATATGAGATTAACCTTTTCTAAAGGCTCAATCACTCATTCTCTCTCAAATTTCTCAAGAACAAACCCTAGGGCATCCAATTTCAAATTCAAGCTTCAAGAACACACCATCAATCTTCACGAATTTGATTACCAAAGTATGTTAGGTGTTCATCTAAGGGTTCCCTTCCACCCTTGGAGTTCAAGAACCTCTTTTGAGACTACAAGTTGATTTCTTTCATGAATTTCATGTTGAATTTGATTGTATTCATGTTCATGATATTATTTGGGTTTTAATCCATGGTTTGCTACAAGTTTCATGAAATTAAATTAGCATGTGTGGTGAATTATATATTTTGTATGTTAAACCCTTGAAATTACAATTGATTATTGTATCCATGATGTTCATGTGTTGACTATCCTCATGTACAATAACCATGCTCCACAAGTGTTTGATAGAATGCCTATGCGAATTGAATAGTGAAATCATGATATGTCATCATGTGGACCCATTCATGTTCAAGTTCATGTATCTCAAGTGTTTGACAAGATGCCTAGGTGAATGTATTATTAACAAGTATTTATTGTGATGATATTCAAGATCATGCCTTGCTTTACTTTCCATGCTTTCGAGTCCTGGGGGTATTCAATACCTGAAAATCTAGCTGTTTACCTAGAGCTACAGTAGTTATAAAATAGTCTCAGTAATGTCACAAACAGTAGTACTCAGTCAGTTTAAGAACTCAGTGAAACTCAGTATCATTCTAGTTCAGCTCAGTGTAATAATCAGTGTTTTCACTTGGGAGTAGGATTCAGCACCGAGTGAACCCAAGGATGGGGGCTCACCTGCCAGTAGAGGGTGTGATCCTTAGTAGCAATCCTTGCTTTCTAGAACTACATAGCCAACGTATATTGAGATATCAAACTGCCAGTTGAGCATTGATAAGGTGTTTTACCTGCCAGTTGAGGGTACCACCATTCTCATTCAGGGCACCTGCCAGATGAGGGTGACTCTTTCGCTTGTCTTTACCCATGGCACGGTACTTAAATCCTTCCAACTGGGGTTACAAGTTGGACCCCAATCCATTCAGAGAGGTATATGTCGGTTAGATGATTACCTCCCACAGTTTTAGTTTTAGTTTCAGACTCAGTATTGAACTCAGTTCAGTTCTACAGAATCAAGACTGTCAGACATAGTCACCCAACTCCGTGTAGAACTCAGTTCAATTCTACAGAATTAGGACTGTCAGAAATAGTCACCCAGTTATCAGTAATACGGTTATCTATAATCTCAGATATTAGTAACTCAGCTATCAAAACTCAAACTCAGTTTTAGTAATAATCTCAGCTACAGTATATATATGTATATGTGAAGCATTACATACTCAGTATTTATAGTAGTTTCAGTATTCCATGTGCTCTTATTCCGTTACTTTATATCATTCGGTAAGATATTGTTCCTGCATATGAACCCTTGCATTCAGCCTTACCTCCCCTAGCATACCAGTACATTCCACGTACTAACGCATACTTTCTCTTTTTGCTATGATGTCTCATATCATAGGTCCAGACGCTCAGGTTCTCGACTGCGCTTAGGCAGATTTAGATAGCAACATCAGTTTTAGTAGTGAGTCCTCATCTTTCGAGGATGTGCTTTTATTTTAGTATTTTCAACAACTTTAGTATTTCAGTAGTCGGAGTTAGTTGGGGGCTTGTCCCATCAACTCCACATTTAGACAGTTTAGTTAGAGGCTTTTCAGACTAGACTAGTTCAGACAATATTCAATTTCATATATTATTATCAGAAGTTATACTTAATAGTATTCAAATTTTGAACCTTATGGCATTTCAGCCTAACTTCCACATTATTTCAGTATTATTATTTAGTGCTCACTGCAGGTGCCAGTCATGGGTTAGCTTGTAGTCCTTTGGGGTCGTAAGCACCGTGTGGCATTTGTGGTGCAGACTTGGGGCGTTACAGAGCTGAACTGAGCTAAGAAAGTATAGGGTAGTACAAGTGCTCACCCTTAGATCTAG
Source organism: Capsicum pubescens (assembly GCA_030864215.1). Lineage (NCBI taxonomy): Eukaryota > Viridiplantae > Streptophyta > Magnoliopsida > Solanales > Solanaceae > Capsicum > Capsicum pubescens. Next base: position 89,582,719 of record CM061539.1, read on the forward strand.
ATCTACTATCAAACGCTAGAGGTGAGGTCATGTCTTATCCTCTGAAATTCTTTCTACACTCAACAAAAGAAGAGTACAGGGTAGTATTAGTACAAACTACTATGTACTGGTAGGTACCATAGGCCAACTCAATTTGATAGCATGTGCACAACATAAATCAAATAACAAGCAGACAGGCATCGTCATATAACAAGTATTCAATGAATCAACAAATACATCAATAGTGGGTCAAATAGTGCTTACAAACAAGCCATATAACCATCAAGAGTATCAACCATATTGTAAAAATCCATAAAATCAACAACAATACCATAAATAACAACTATGTCCTGCTTAATCTCGCAGGGAAGAATCGTCCTATTGAGGAGGCCACTTGGGAGACCAAATCAGACATGCATAGAAGTATCCACATCTTTTTATGATTCAGGTAATTCCTTAGTTTCCTTTCTTGTCGCTTGTTTTCCCATTGAGGAACAAATGATTTTTTAATTGTTATCTGATGTAACGACCCTCCTAGTTGTATCATGAATTTACTGGTCTTTTTTAAATTTTAGCTTTCCCCGTAGTTTGTATATGTGATTTATGATTCACAAGGATGGGTACTACCAATTCTTGAGGTGTTCGAAAGTGATTTGAGTCATTACTTAGGTTCTTGAGTTTTAATAAAGTTAAACTTGATAATGGTGAACCTTTGGTCAAGACAACCTTGATTTGGTATGTTAATGTTTCCAATAGATTCGGAATGTACTTTTTAGTCAATTTACATTTTTAATTTATTTCTATGGAGTTCCGAATAAATGTCGAGGATTTATTAGAAGTTTTGGGTACTTTAGATAATTAGTTAATTCATAATTGACTTAGTCACATGCTAAGGGACTTATTTTTTCCCACCAAGTCATGACATACCAAATCAATTATGAATTAACTAAAGTACCCAAAACTTCTAATAAATCCTCGACATTTATTCGGAACTCCATAGAAATAAATTAAAAATGTAAATTGACTAAAAAGTACATTCCGAATCTATTGGAAACATTAACATACCAAATCAAGGTTGTCTTGACCAAAGGTTCACCATTATCAAGTTTAACTTTATTAAAACTCAAGAACCTAAGTAATGACTCAAATCACTTTCGAACACCTCAAGAATTGGTAGTACCCATCCTTGTGAATCATAAATCACATATACAAACTACGGGGAAAGATAAAATTTAAAAAAGACCAGTAAATTCATGATACAACTAGGAGGGTCGTTACATCAGATAACAATTAAAAAATCATTTGTTCCTCAATGGGAAAACAAGCGACAAGAAAGGAAACTAAGGAATTACCTGAATCATAAAAAGATGTGGATACTTCTATGCATGTCTGATTTGGTCTCCCAAGTGGCCTCCTCAATAGGACGATTCTTCCACTGGACTTTTACGAAAACAATCTCCTTAGTCCTCAACTTACGGACGTCTCTATCAAGAATAGCAATAGGTTCCTCTTCATAAGAGAGGTTTTCATCTAAAAATACCAAAATTCCAATGAATTATGCAGTTACCATCACCATGAAACTTCTTTAACATAGATATATGAAATACAGGGTGAACTCCCGACAAACATGGAGGTAGTGCCAATCTATAGGCCACTGGCCCCATATGCTGAATAATCTCAAATGGACCAATATATGTAGGACTAAGCTTACCTCGCTTTCCAAAATACATGACATCCTTTATGGGTTATACCTTGAGCAACACTTTCTCACCCTCCATGAAGTGTATATCTCTCACTTTTCGATCTGCATACTCCTTTTGCTTACTTTGAGCCGCTATAAGTTTCTCCTATATGAATCTAGCCTTCTCTAATGAGTCTTTTAATAGACCAGTATCCCACGGTCTCACCTCAAAGACATCAAACCATTCGATAGAAGATCTGTACCTCTTCCCATACAAAGCCTCAAATGGCGCCATATCGATACATGAATAATTGTTATTATATACAAACTCGATCAAAACTAGAAAATGATTCTAATGACCTGCAAAATCCATCACACATGTATGAAGCATATACTCTAACACCTGAATCATTCGCTCGGACTACCCATCGGTCTGAGGATGAAAAGCTATACTAAGATCCAACCTTGTACCCAACTCATAATGAAACTTCTCCCAAAAGATAAATATAAATTGAGTAACCCTATTTGGATAATAGAAATAGGGACCCCGTGTAATCGAACAATCTCTTTAGTATAAATCTTGGCTAACTTTACTGCATTATAAGCGACCTAAACTAGAATGAAATATGCAGACTTAGTCAACCTATACATAATAACCCATATAGAATCTTACTTTCCCAAAGTCTTGGAAAGACCAACAATGAAATCCATAGCTATCCTCTCCCATTTCCATTAAAGAATGGGCATTCTCTAAAGAGTACCACCAGGCTTCTGATGCTCGTACTTTATTTGCTAGAAGCTCTAGCATTTAGCAACAAAATCAACTATATTATGCTTCATTCAACCCCACCAGTAATGTTGCCTCAAATCATGGTACATCTTAGTTGCTCCAGGATGTATAAAATACTTTGAATAATAAGCCTCAGCTAGAATGGTTTGAGTTAAATCATAAACACGGGGCACACAATCCCTAAATCCGTAACACACTCTCACCACTAAGAATGGCTTCGATGGCCTCACCCTGCAAAACCTTATCATGAATCTTTCTCAACTTAAAGTCCTCAAATTGTTTAGCCCTGAGTTGATCAAGAAATGTAAACTTTGCCTCTATACTAGCTAAAAATCCTCTTTTTTAGTCACCTCAAGTCGTATGAAATTGTTATCTAGAGTCTCCCATACTTGCTGACTTCTTGCACAATGCACAAGCTACCATATTATCCTTTCCTAAATTGTAGAGAATGGTCATATCATAGTCTTTAGCAACTCCATCCATATTTGCTATATAGAATTTAAATCTCTCTGCGTGAACACATGTTGTAAACTGCAGTGATCAGTAAACACTTTACAATGAAGCCTGTGCAAGTAATGCCTCTATATCTTAAGAGAAAAAACCACAACAGCCAACTCCAAGTCATGAGTTGGATAATTCCTCTCATTAGGCTTCAATTTCCTCAAAGCATAAGCAATTACATTCCTTTCCTTCATCAAAACAACACCTAAATTAGAATGTGAGGCATCACAATAAATAATAAAATTCTTACCCTCTACATGCAAGATAAAAGTAAGAGTTGCAGTCAATGAGGTAATGAGCTTTTGAAAGCTCTCTTCACACTCATCAAACCAAATAAAAGGTATATCCTTCTGAGTTAACCGCGTCATATGAGTATCAATAGAACCAAACCCTTTCACAAACCTACGATAATAACTTGCTAACCCCACAAAGCTATGAACCTCCATCACTAAGACCTAGCCTAATTCATAACCACTTCAATCTTCTATAGATCTACCATCACCCCTTTCTTCATAACCATATGCCTCAAAAAAAATATAGAAGCCAACCAAAATTCACCCTTAGAAAACTTCAGATAAAGCTTTTTCTCTTTTAGAAAATCCAAAAAAATCCTTAGGTAATTCTCATGCTCCTCTTTACTCTTAGAATAAACCAGACTGTCATCAATAAAGACAATCACAAAAGAATCCAAGTTAGGCTTAAATATCTCATTCATCAAACTCATAAAAGCACCTGGGGCATTAGTTAACCCAAAAGACATCATAAGAAACTCATAGTGCCCATACCTAGTTCAAAATACAACCTTAGGAATATCGCATGCCAAATCTTAAGATGATAATACCCGAACCTCAAATCAATCTTAGAAATATGGCTGCACCCTATAATTGGTCAAATAAATAATCGATACGAGGCAAAGGATACTTGTAACAAATTGTAACCTTGTTCAACTAGCTGTAGTCTATACACATACGAAGACTACCATCCTTATTCTTCACAAACAAGACAAGAGCACCCCCTAAATGGATAAATCCCTTACTTAAAAAATCCTGCAACTGAGACTTTAGCTCCCCTAACTCAGTCGGAACCATCCTATAGGGCAGAATAGAAATAGAACGAATACCTAGCTCTAGATCAATATAGAAATCAATGTCACAGTCCAGTGGAATACCTAGCAAATCTACAGGAAAAACCTCTTGGAACTCATACACCATAAGAACTTACTCAATAGATGAGACCTCTAGAGTAGTGTCCCAAAGATGTGCTAAGAAGGCTAAATAAACCCTCTTAACTAACCTCTTTGCACGTAAAAAGGAAATAAGTTTTATTAGACCAAGAAAATAATCACCCTCCCACTCAAGTCTATACATTCCCATAATAGACAAAATCACTGTCTTAGCATGACAATCTAATATAGCATGTTACAGAGACAAACAACTCATCCCTAATATTATGTCAAAATCTACCATGTCTAGTATCACCAAATCTGCCCACGTTTGATACCCCACAAACATAATAGAACAAGAACGATAAATTATATCAATAATAACAAAATCACCAACATGAGTAGGCACGTGAATAGAAAAGTCAAGTAGATCACACACCATGTCCAACCCCATAACAAAATTAGTAGATACACATGAGAAAGTAAATCTCTGATCAAATAATATAGTCGCTATCCGATCACAAACAAGAATAATACCTGTAATAACAATGGTTGATGTCTCTGCTTTAGGCCTGCTTAGAAAAGCATAGATATGATCCCTACCATCAATCTAAGCATCACTTTTACCAAGCTATGAACCACCTCAATAGGGTTGATTACCATATCTACCTGTCTAGTGACCACTACGCTTACCTTGTGGATGACCTCTACTATTGCCAACACTTCCTCTACCTGTTGGAACCAATGCTCGAGGAGACTGCTACTGGACAAACTGATTATGTTTCTTCAAATTAGGACAATACCACCTGATGTGACCAACTCCACCACGCTCATAATATATACAATCCAAGGTGGGTCACAGAGTTGATGAAAATAAAGTGAGGTAACCACCAAGGTCTGAAGATGGTTGGCTAGACCTTGATGTACCCCTAATATACACCTGCATTACTGACTGGATGGGGTGGGAAGGGCATCCATGTGAAAGCTAACCCTTAGAATAAGAACCATTAAAATTGCACCTTTTGCGAGCCTTCTTTTCTACTGTCTTGGCATAACCCTCTTGCCTTACATCCTCTACCTTCTTAACAAAGTCAACTATCTCTTGAAAAGACTTACCTAAAGATGTCATCTGAAGAGGAAAAATTAGGAGACCTATATTCAAATATTTCACAAAGAGACAAATCCTTTCCTCCTTAATTTTCAAAAAATGAGGTGCATACCGAGGCAATAAATAAAATTTGGGCTCATAGGCCGCAATTGACATATTCCCCTACTTAATATTAGTTAACTCATCCCTTTTTCTTTCTCAATGAACGAGAGACATACTTCTCTAGAAAAACTGAGTAAAACTGAGTCTAAGTCAATGGAGGCAAACTTGCAGCCCTACACTCTACATAAGCTCTCCACCATATCTTGGCATCGCCTTGAAACTAAAAAGTGACAAATTACACACCATACCTTTCAACCACACCCGTCTTGTGAAGTCTATTATGATAATCAATGATAAACTCATAGACATTCTCAGATTTGGTTCCATGAAAAATAGGAGGCTTTATCTTGATAAACTTACAAAGCAGATCATGCTCATTTTCAGTCATCACAGGACACTGTACCTTTATTGAAAAAACATTAAACCTTGACATCTTTTCCATTCGAGGATCTAAAGAAGTAACATGTTGCACCCTCTAATGCTAAACCACTTGTACTTCGGGCATAGTCCCGATTCCTGTTAACCCACTAAAAAATCTCAAAACCTGCTGAATCACACCAAATAAAATCTGAATTAGAGTTGCCCCTCCCTGAACTGGTACAACCACATCATGTATCTGCATCTCCTCATTCGATACTGGAATCACCCTATCCTCTGCTATCTTAGGTATATACTCAGGTAGGGAGGAGATACTGAACTCTCCCTAGCTAGTCTCGTGGCTTAATCCTACCCCTGGTTGGCGCTACTCTTTTTTCTCTACCTCATCCTCTTCTCACCTATTCTATACCTCAAATCATAGCCTTAGTAGTTTGTTTTAGCACCTCAAATATTTCTCTCTTTGCTCGTGTTTTCACGATCTGCGAGAATAAGAATGAAAGAAGTTAGATACCAATTGAAATCAAGTGATTTTCATGACCTGAGGCTACCTCCTAGTTGTAACACGGTGCTTAGAACTACAAGTGATCCCAAGCTAACCCATGTACTGGAATGATTCTTGAGAAACTAATTTAAAATGTATATACAAACTAAAATTTCAAAGCGGAAGCATTATCATGAGAAAATCTGAGTGAACATAATATTGATAAAGTTTACAACATGATAAATCTAAATAAAGAACTTGAGTTACATATCATGACTTTGACTGACTATCTATGAAGTCTTTACTATATTGACTATAGATAAATAGGACATGCCTCCAACTACCACTAATCAATACTTATGGATAATCAAAATACAATACATGAACTGCAATGAACTGGAGTTCCCAAAATAAGGGAACTCATTATCTGTTGGCTGAATGTTGAGAATTTTCTGACCCTAGTGTGTGGACTACATTTGGTACCTACATTATGAAGGAACGTAGCCACAAACACATATATGTGGTCAGTATATTCGAATGTATTGAGTATATAGAGACATGCACTAAATTATGAAAATATTTAAAACATTCTTTATAGCTTAGGATATAAGCTATTTACTAAAACATGAATTTATAACATGGTTATACATGAAAGCAGTAAGTCATAGTGAAATTTATAAGTTCATAAGCTGAAAACAATTTTGTAACCTAGGAAGCGGTATAAACATAAATACTGTATGTAAATATTATGTAAAGATGAATATGCTGTAAAACTGAACTGAGGATCATGTATGGATACTGAGAATGAAAACATGAACATGTAAAACTGAGAATGAAAGACCAAGTATAGCATGTACTGACATGATCTGAAAAACATGAATAATCTATAAAACTGTTTGTATAATTACCGAAATATGATTACTTGGTCAAGCAAACCTGAGCTGAGATAAACTGAATATTGACTAAAACTGTGGGAGATATCATATAACCGATATAAACCATGTGAGCTATCATGAAGTCCAACGTACAACCCACATTAAGGAGGGTTGTTCTATCCTTGCCATCAGGGTATAACCTAAACTAGAGTGATCACAAAACTGAGCCCATTTTGGGCAAGGAAAAAAACTCTCTTGAGAGCCCCCTAAACATATGGTGGGACGTAGTTTCTGGAGAATAGGATACGCTGAACCCACACTTCCCACTCGATGCTAAATCTTACTCCCAACTAAAAGACACTGAAATACTAATTGATGCATGCACTAATAACGTGTTTTAAGACCTCTTAATTTATTTTAAAGGGATTAGAAACGGTTTAGGGGTGTGTAAAGACCTCAACACCCTCAGACTAAGTCAAAACGGAGCAATTTTTGAACTTAGCTTTCGCGGGGCGATGCACAGCCAAACCACACCTGAGGGTGGGCGGCACATGCCAAAAGCCAAGCCCAGGGTGGGCAGAACACACTAAAATCCAAACCCATCCAGTGGCTATTGGCATTTGTCGTGCAACACACGACCTTAGTGAAGGGTCCAACATGTGGCACACACCCATTTTTAAGGCCTAAAAGACCCCAACTCAACCCATAACACCTAAACATGGTCTACCATCGAAATGAGGGTCCCAAAGGTCATTTTGAATGCATTATTTGAGAACTAAAAACATGGGATGTTACACTTACTATTTCTTGCAAAAATGGTCACAATTTTTTGCTCAGCTATTGGATTAAGGAAAAATTGGTATCATTGGAAAACTAATTAAAATATATATAATTTGTCGGTCTTGATGTGCAAAATTCCACATATTTTAAAAGTTATACATATTCAAAGTTGACCCTTGTAGACTTGAATACCAAAATTTGTCCAAATCAAAGGCTCTTAGATCAACTTTACTCTAAGTGATTCCTATGAGCATTTTCCCACCTCATAAGCACTCTTCACACTGGGCTAATAATAATGACACATGTATTCAAATATAAATCATGGGATTTGAGTTTATACACATTGGAATGATGGTTCGATTTCTAGCTCAAAAATATAGGGTGTTACAGTAATAGCACGTTAGAAATAAGAATTTTAGTTTTCCTAGTGTCTTGTAGCCTCTCAAAGAAAAGTATAGACATCACTGTACCATTCTGCAAGACTCTACTAGACATGTTCTTGTACGATGAGATTGAAGAACCTAGGGCTCTGATACCAACTTCATCATGACCCAAATGGTCATTAGTAGCACCCACACTAATCTTCTTGGGAGAGAACCATCTAAACCGAACCATTATAATAAAACAACTGAATAACAATAATCCAAAGCTAATAATTACTATTAAGGAAATCAAACAAACTGCTTATTGAAGTTTCCAATACCCGAATATCATCATACAAGAACTTCTAAGCAAAAACCATGTCTAAAAGAGATACTCAAAATAAAGAATGTCTCATTGCTCGAAAAATAGACAAGAACTAATAGTATGATCCATGACAACCTAGAGACGGAGTGCTCACCCTTAGATCAAGATCTGTTATTAAATGCTAGAAGTGAGGTTGTGTCTAAGCCTTTGAAACACTTTCTGCACTCAACAAAAGAAGAGTACATGGTAGTATCAGTACAAACCACTATGTACTGGTGGTATCGTAGGCCAACTCAATTTAATAGAAATGTACACAACACAAATCAAATAACATGTAGGCAAGTGTCATCACATAAAAAGTATTCAGTGAATCAATAAATACATCAATAATGGGTCAAACAGTGCTTACAAATAAGCCACATAACCATCAAGAGTATCAATCATACTGTAAACATCCACAAAATCAACAAGAATACCATAAGTAACAACTGTGTCCTTCTAAACCTTGCAGTTAGAGCACCATTAGCTCATTATCCACTTATTAACCCATACAACCTCTCAGATTCAACATAAATTTGTACACACATGCTAAGGGACTTATTTTTGCCCAACTAGTCATGACCTGTAGGGAATAATCTAAGTTTATGTACCGAACCGGTGTGGTACCCGATCCTCCATAAATAAGTAATATCAATATCATATTTATACCGACATGTACTCGATCCTCCATAACTATATTAGGTATGTTTTATCAAATTCACACTATCTCTCAAGATACAATATGATGTACTAAATTTACAAGTGCACTTAAAATCATGATGCAATATGATGTACTAAATTTACAAGTGTACTTAAAATCATGATGCAATTCCATCAAATTATTTTAAGTAATTATTTATACAAGTCACAACAATCCAAATATTATCAAATTCAAGTATGTCTAAAGATCAATCAACAAGAAACTAATTTAGGAGCATACACACAATTAAATTGAGTCTAAACTCCAATTAAATCGTAACCTACCCAATCAAAGAATTCAAATGCAAGATAATTTGCAATGGTCTTGCCCTTACGTAAAACTTTTGAATGGTCAAAATCTGTTCAAATCTAAATAAGAGTACGAATCTAATGACACTCATTTATAATTTCTTACTCTAAAAACCTAGATTGACAGTTCAATTTCTCTAAGCCTCAGAATAGAAAGCAATATATGGGAAACATAAGTTACAGAACCCTTGATTTCATAATAAAACTAAATTGCATATACTATTCCAGGGTGTAAGATCTTAAAACACTTCTCAAATTCACTTTTCATCATGATTTTGCCTAACTTCTAACCTGCCTAATCTCTAATTAGAAAACAAGGGATAATTTCTACCTAAATTGACTACTATCGTCACATAGTAAAAACACTTCCTAAGGACAAAAGTTGTCCTTAAGTAGGTTGTACTCATTTGCTAATGATTTTGCAATCATTATGTCAAGAATTGATTTATTTAGCCTAGGAAGTTGGAAAAATTGGAAATATGAGTGTGGGACCCATATTTGGTCGAAATGACATCGAATAGAAAATCCAACTTCTCCAGCAGATCGAGAATGTCAATTTTAGGAAGGTAACATGTTTGGTGTGATTTGAAGGATTTTAAATCTCATTTCAACCCTCGGTTTGAAAAATTATAATTTTAGGTTTCCAGGGTCAACTTTGTGAAAGCGACGTTTTTTTTGAAAATATGATATCTCCATTGAGTTTGGAGCATCGAATTTAGTGTAGTTACATTGTTCATTTGCATATATCAAAATATGAAGGAATATCGAGCACCCCGTTGAAGGCCGGGTTGGACTTAAAGGTAGAAAAATCTAGTGAAATTGCATTTTTTTGGTTATAAAAAACAGTTTTTCCCCTCCTTTTTGCCTATTTTGCTCATTTTTTTTATCTTGTCTCTTGAGAGCTAAATCCTAAAATAGAGTGAGAGTATAAAACCAAAGCTTGTGGGACCTTGGGAAGCCAGATTGGCATCTATTTCTTGATTTTATTATGGACTTAAGGTAAGAATTCACCTTTTTCTTAGTATTTCTTGATTAATTTCTCAAAACCCCAAAAATCTTAGGGCTTGATTTTAAACTCCAATTTCTCTCTTTTCATTTTAATAATTTTTTTATCTTATAATTACTAGTTTTTCATCATTTTAACCTTTAAAACAACTCTGATTCTTGATTTCAACCCAAATTTCAAAATTTTTACCCGGTAAAGCTTAAAAATGGTTTTTCTTTGATTTGAACCTCATTTTTTACTCAATTTAACTTGAATTTTTAGATGTATATTTTTAAAAATATGAAAAACACATTTTTAAAGTAAAGTTTTAATTTTTCCCTTCTTTTACGAAAATCCATTTTGGGGGATCCGTTTTGACCCCGAACCAAAAGTAGTGAATATGGGTGTCATTGGTATTATTTTGATGCATAGATTTTATATTTGATATTTTTAGAGGAGTCTAGGATCATTCATGTAAAGTAAGGTCGCGGTTTCAAAGTGTAGAAAATTAGTTTCAGCTTTTGAGGTAGGTTATTGCTTAACTCTTTCAGACTGTACTGGGTAGTAAATGATGATACAAAATACATGTTAAGGGTGAGAAATAATCATGAAAAATTACTATCTATGTTTTGTACCTATGTGGGGGCCTATATGTGATGTTATTGTCGAAATTGAGTATTATGTGATATGTGTGACTGTGAGGCGGTCCTATGTGATATTGATAACCTTGAATACATCTAAATAATTATATTATATTGTTAAAATTCTTAATATGGTACCATTGATGTATTTTTATTATATTTACACTTTATTATCATATGAGACATGTGGAAATTCATGGATAAAACAAAAATAATGAGTGGATATTGGCTCACATGGTTGTGGAAATATATTATTGTGGTTGGTTGTGAAAATATATCATGTGGCTTGTTGTGTAAATTCTCATTGTGATTGGTTGTGATCATTACATCCTCATATTATGCTCATTCATGAAATATTTGTACCACCGTAGTAACACCTGAGTAATACTGACAACACCTTTTTAAAAACTCTCCCGATGGATGTGCCGCTGAGAAGATATTGTAAAACCTTATAAAATCCTTTCTGAGAAATGTTCCATAAAGGAGATATGAGATATGTCTATTGTATACGGATTGACGAACCCCCATGGGTCATGCATTGGGAGGCTTGCCTCTGTAGTTATATACGGAGATTGTACTATAATCCCGAAGGTTGTGTGATGACCTCATGCATCATCATCATCATATACATTGCACTTACTGTACAGTATTTATATTGTGTTGTATTGCTATATTGAATTGACATCTATGTAATTGTCTTATCTTCTTTTACTTCTATTTGATGATCTTGTATATGCATGTTGCATGTTTTCCCTTGTTCCACTTATATGTGATATAATGTATACTTGTGTTTTATCTTTGTGTGATATTATGATATATGTAATATATTAGAACTGTTAGTGCAAGCGGTGTGGGCTACTATTGTAGGACATTTTTTTATGGTAGATGACGTGCCCTTAGTGTATATTTTGTATGCTTTATTTTCCACTTTGCTTCGTTGGCCTATGATAACTATTGAGTACAAGTGGAACGTACTCATGCCTACTGCACCCTTTCGATGCAGGTCCTATCTCGAGTGCGCCTCAACTTGCTCGACTTGGGCGATTGTTGGAGTTTTCAAGGTAGCGGTTGGATATTCATGCGTCCGGAGTTCACCTATATCTTTTAGTATTAGTTATCTCTTTATTAGTATTCGAAGACAAATATTTTCCTTTGTGGCCATTTTTCTGATGTATTTGACTACAGAATTGTATTAGTAGTTCTTATACCGTTGACACCAGAGTTTGGAAGTTATGGTTTCATGTGTTGATTTTATTTTTTTTACTTTTATTATATCTATGTGGTTCAGTTTCGTTCTAGAAACCTTACCTTAGGGGCATTTCTGTATCTTCCCCGTGCATATCAATTTGGATGAGAGGCTTACTTTGTCAAGGTTCGCCGCGACCAGTGCCATCATGACTTATCAATTTTTGGGTTATGACATTTCATGTGTTGGTACATACATATATAAAATATCCATTAAGTTGTATGATTTGTTTTTGATTTGTATAAAATATGTTGGTTCATATTTTACATATTACATATAGATATAAAACTATCATGTGTTTGTATAACTCAAATGTACTTTGTATAAATTATATTTAGTCATAAAGTGAATTTGTTTGTACAATTCTATAGTGCGTTTGCATTTTTATATGTATTTTGTTATATTTCTTTCACATACATTTTGAATTTGTATATTTATACATATAATCTGAATTTATATTCATTTTATACTTTTGAATTCCTATCAATTTGTATTCATCTTGAAGATATGAGTTGTAAGGGTTTGTATTTGTATTTGAATATTAAATTAAGAGCTAATTTTCATTTTATCAATTGTACATTTGTATTGCTATTCATAGCCAATTTTTGTGGACAAATACATTGAATGTATAAATACATTGAAATTATATTTTAAATTATGAAGTCATATCAAGAAATTCGAAGAATTTTTGTTAGAATTCTATTTTTGTACTTTAAAAACTAAAAGGTAACCTAAAACAGTCCACATGAAAAAAGAAGAAATGAAATATTTGGAAAAGATATATTGTAACGCCCCGAGTCTGTACCCCGAACGCTACACGGTGCTCATAATTCCGAGAGACCACAAGCTAATCCATGACTGGTACCTGCTGCAATAACTGAATAATAATACTGTAATTATACGAAAAATTAGGTAGAATCTTGTCATAAGGTTCAAAACTGTAAATAAATACTGAGTACGGTACATCAATGCCAAAATTGAACATCTGTTTATAAATACTCTAGTCTAAAAAGACTCTACTATCTGAATAAGGAGTTGATGGGACAAGTCCCCAACTAACCCCGACTACTGTAATGAATTGAGTACTGAAATACTGAAATAATAAATCTGTCCTCGAACTATGAGGACTCACCACTAAGTTTGCTGCTGATAGATCGGGTTGCTATGTATGATCGGGAGCTCGTGTGTCTGAACCTATGATAAAAGACATCATAATGCAAAAGAAAGGTATGTGTCAGTACTTTGAATGTACTGGCATGCTAAGTGAGGTATGGGTTCATATGCATGAATAATACTAATTGAATAACATGAGTATGACTGAATGAAAGTATATGCATTAATACATAAACTGTAATTAAGGTCATGATAACACTGGATATTGAATCCTGAATTATTGATTTACTGATATTTGAGTTTACTAATACTGTATAAATGATAGCTGATTGAATGTATTTGACAATCCTGGTTCTATGGAACTGTGATGAATTTCATACTGAACTGAGTGACTATATCTGACAGTCCTGATGTTGTAGAACTAAATTGAGTTCTATACTAAGACTGAAACTGAAACTGAGATTGTGGGAGGTAATCATCTAACCGACATGTCCCTTTCTGAATAGATTGTGGTCTAACCTATAACCCCAGTTAGAAGGGTGTCAGTACTATGCCATGAGTAAAGACTACTGTGAGTTAACCCTCTCTGGTAGGAAAACTCATATAAGATGTATCAACCCTAGTCTGGCAGAAAGATATCTCAACCTACGCTGGCTACATAGTTTTTTAATGTAGGGACTGCTATTAAGGGTCAAACCCTCTGCTGGAAGAAATGTCCTCATCCTTGGGTTTGCTCGGTGCTGAATCCTACTACCAACTGAATAGATACTGGACTAATTTCTAAATTGTACTAGGTTGGAATGAACTATTACCGATCGTGCTGTCTAACATAACTGAACTGAGTTCACTGAGTTCCATTAACTAATGGAGTACTACTGACTTCTGTTAACTGATGGGATACTACAGAGTTCTGTTGACTAGCTAAATTTACTGAGGTCTGAACTGAATACTGAACTGTAACTGATTACTAGGGCTACTATTCATAACACTACTGAGACTGTTCTGTAACTACCATAGCTCTAGGTAACAGCTAAGTTTTCGGGTATTGAATACCCCCAAAAATCAATAGCATGAAAAAATAAATCATAGTATAAACTTGAAAGGAATAACCATATGCACTTGGTCATAACTCATTCACATAGACATTCTATCAAAAACTTGCATGATATAAATTGCACATAAGCTAACATGACATGATTTTGTTCCTTTTTCTTTGTTCACATGAGCATTTTATCAAATACTTGGAGAACATAATCCATGCACATAACACTAAACAACACATAGGCATCATAATTCAAATCCCCATTTACAATTTCAAGGGTTTAGCATGGATTCACATGATTCTATACATATATCAAATAACTCCACATGAAACTTGTAACAAAATATGGATTAGAAACCCAATTAATCATTATAATCATGAATATAATCAAACCCAACATGAAATTCATGAAATCAATACACTTGAAGTTTTAAAAGTAGTTTCTTGAACTCCAAGGGTGGAAGAAACCCTTGGATGAACACTTGACATACCTTAATAATTAAATTCTTGAAGATTGATGGAATGTTCTTGAGAATTGATCTTGAAATTGATGTTCTAGGGTTTTGTTCTTGAGAGAAATTTGAGAGAAAAGAGTGTAATTTTCTTTGTGAGGGCAGAATTTCATGTTTTAGGGGCTGGGCCGAAGTGAGGAAAATGTCCCATTTACCCCTCTTGACGCTGTTTTAATTTTACTAAAAACTAGTTTAGCGATGCGCAGACTGATGTACAGTGTCATTCGCAACAATGCGATGGCCAACGCACCGTGTCGAGTTCGTGTTGGTTGACCATAATTTACACTAGGAGATGGAGGAAAATATTCATCGATGCGATAGGCGACGCGGCGCATCGAGATCGCGTTGATCCACTAGTTTGAGCTTTCAAATGTGATCCAAACATAGTCCAAAAAATCTGAAACTTGTCTGAGAACACCCACTGATATTCCTGATCATGATTCAACCTAAAAATCATTACTTTAATATCATGAGGGTCGTGAAATAGAGTCTCCACCTACGAAGGCTAAAATAACACTAAGTCTGAATACTTAGCTAAAATTTTCTAAGTCTGGGACCCTTAACAAACTTTAAAGGACTGAGGTAAGTTTAGGATTTTGCGGGGTCTTACAATATCTCCACCTTGGAAACATTCGTCCTTGAATGAGGCTGAATGAGCTTAGAATACTGTTAGACTGAATTTAGATACTGGATATGCACAACTACAACATGATTTCATAACTAACACTACTGATATGCTGAAATTTCATGCTGAACATACGTATCTGATGCATGACTACATAGATGAACATGATGCATGAATAGGATTGCTAATAAGATGAGTTTTTCATGCTGAACATGCATATCTGATTTATGAAGACACAACTGAATATGCAATGGTAACTAGTACCAAGTCTATAAAGGAAAAATCTGAGTATGGAACTGAGTAAGTTCAAGGGAAAACTATTACCTTGGGCTAAGTCTGAGTTTACAGAGAAGATGTGAGGATACTTGGTTCGCATATATTCTTTTTCTTCCTAAGTATCTCTCTTAACTAACTGGTTCCACCAAAAAACTTTGATTAGAGGGATTTCTTTGTTCCTTAGTCTGCGAATTTGATAATCAAGGATTTCGACTAGAATCTCCTCATAAGAGAGGCTATTTTGAACGTCTATACTCCCTACAGGGACTACAACTATTGGTTCACTTACGTATTTCTTTATCAAGGAGACATGTAACACTGGATGGAATGAAACTAAGTCTGAAGGCAACTTAAGCTCGTAAGCTAACGGCTGAGAATTCGGTAAGGATTGACATATCAAGGAATAAACTTCCCCTTCTTGATAAACCTCTTCACTCCTTTCATGGGAGAGATTTTCAGGAATACAAAATTGCCGATCTCAACTCGACATCGTTTACTAGACACACATGAATGGAAACATGATAACATAACTGAGCCTGAGACGTGATACATGAACTGAATATCATGAACTGAACTGGGCCCCTGAATACATGGCTTATGGCTAAGATTGGAACTTGAGGGTCCACTTATGAGTACCTACTACTCCAAACTAGATTCATTACATGAAGGGAAATGAAGGGTTTTGATCATGAAAGCTCGGGGGATTATAGTGCATCTCTCTTTGGGATAATACGTCCCCTAAAAGGTACTGAATTGGCTAAGCTACTGAGGGAAGATTGGGAAGATGCACAAGGCACCTACGAACTGAATCGCGACTGAATATTTGGGATCTGAAACTGAGGCATGATACATGAACTGAACTGAACTCGCAACTACCTGGTTGCTCCATACTAGAGTAGTTACATTTATGAGACTTTCGATAGTACGACTAGATGAGAAAATGGGAAACTATACTAACCTGTCAGCTTGACTTCTAAATTGAATTTGCTGGCTTTATGAACTACTCATTCTGAAAACTTATACTAAACTGTAGCATTTCTTGACACTCTTTTTATAGAATTCTACTAACTTTAGGGAGCAAGGAAATCTTGGCATAGTCTGAATAAGAAATCACCACGTGGCTACAATTCTATAATATGAAGCAAGTCCTATGAAATATGATCTAAGATAGAGTTACTAAGTCTTATACACTGCAACTACAAATTTTCAATCTTAGATATATTCCTCAAATACTCTCTTAACTATACTATACTCTCCACCCTAGTACGACGCTTCACCTG
Source organism: Capsicum pubescens (assembly GCA_030864215.1). Lineage (NCBI taxonomy): Eukaryota > Viridiplantae > Streptophyta > Magnoliopsida > Solanales > Solanaceae > Capsicum > Capsicum pubescens. Next base: position 89,600,010 of record CM061539.1, read on the forward strand.
ACACTACTGAAATATTTACATGGGTGCTGAGCATGAATGCACAAACATACCAACTTATCTGATTAACTGAATGTATGATAGTTGAATACTGGGAATGTAAGACTGAACTATTCTTAATCTGAATAACTGGATTAAAACTGTAAAGTTTATGCATATGAGGTAAGGACTAACTAAGCAACATAAGATAACTGAGCATGAATTTGTGAAAGCTATATTACTTGAGAATGTAAGACCAAGCGTATAACATTATTCTGAAATAGTCTATAAACTGAGGTACTAAAATATTAATAACTGATTAGGTTTGGTTGCGTGCTTATCTTAGTGATTCAGCTAGGCCGATGTTAAGGGTGTACCTGGTTGAAAAATTAAGAGAGAATGAGAACCAGAATATAGAAGAAGAAGAACAACAAGAAAACTTTGATGATAAGTTGGATGATCTGGACATGAATATTCCAGATGATGATCAAACACATACGCCCGTTATTGTGAGCAATACGGTGGGCATTTTTTCTCAATCAACATAGTTGAGCTATCGTCAAGATGACGAGACTGGCTTTTACAAGGGAATGTCATTCAAGAATAAGAAAGAACTTTCTAATTCTTTGTTTAATGCTTGCTTGATTAATGATTTTAGAGTAAAGAAAGTGATTAATTCAAGCAAAGTGTTTTCCTTCAGATGTGCTAATCCGACCTACAAGTGGTGGTTGAGAGCTGTGAAATACTTAATCTCTAAAAGATTCATCATTAATATTTATCAAAAGTATCACACATGGGGTTCAGAGCATATTACGGGCCAAAATCCTCAGGCAATGGCATAGGTCCTCAGTCAATATTTCCAGAATAGATTCCCCAATGGCAAAGGCCCTTCTACAACTGATATGGTCAATCAACTATTTACAGAATTGGGTATTAGGGTCAGTTATATAAATATATATATGAACATAGGGATTTCCAAGGACTTGGTTAGGGGGACACACGAGCACGAGTATACAGTCCTCGATGCCTACCGTTATATGCTTGAGTCCACAATTCCCGGTAGTAAGACGGCACTGCATGTTGATGAAAACGGAAGGTTCAAGTACTTTTTTATATCTTATGGTGCTTGGATTATTGGTTTTCAATATTTAATAAAAGTCAAAGTCATCGATGGGACCTTCTTGAGGTGCAAGTATTATTGAGTTTTGCTAATGGCGGTGGCATAAAATACGAAGAGGCACATCTTTCCTGTCACTTTTTGTGTAGAGGGCAAGGAATGTGATACCTCGTATGGATACTTTTTTGAACAAATGCAAATCTTCATTGAAGATACCAAAGAGTTGTGTTTTATTTTGGATAGGCATCCAATGATCCCTAAGACGAGTTTAATTTTCTACACTTTAGCTCACTTTGGTTGTTGCATGAGTCATCTTGGAGATAATATTCGAAATAAATTTCACAATGAAAGGGTCGTGACCCTTTTTATAGAACACCTAAATCATATAATAGAGATGAGTTTTTGACCATTTCAATCAAATAATGGATATGCATCCTAAGGCAGCAGAACATCTTGTGCGAGTCAGTTTTGAGAGATGGAGCTGGGCATTCTGTCCAGTAAATAGGAACATTCTAATAAATTTAAGGACTTATTTGAGTTACAAGCTTAGTATGATGACGTACTAAGTGATTTTTTTGTATAGGTATAATATTACGACGTCAAACATTGTTGAATCAGTGAATTCATTATTTGGCATTGAAAGAGAATTTTCCATCGTGGCACTATTTGATGAAATAAACAAGAAGTATGGAAAATTATTTCACGAAAGACATGTACATTTTGCGAATGAAGGAACCATATTTGTTCTAGAAGCGGAAAAACAAATATCAACGAACATTAGTTTGGAGAATAGGTTATTTGCTCATCAGATAGTAGATTATAAGTTCAGTATCGACGGTCATAGTGATGTTGCCATGGCCAATCTTTAAATAATATCTTGTACATGCAGAGTTTTTGACTTGGATAGAATACCATGTCCACTTTCTATGGCAGTGCTGCGAGCCCAATACGGTGCATAATATGGAACTAAATTGATGAATACTCATCTCCATATTATTTGGTGGAAAGATATATAATGGTATATAGTGAGAACATTAATACGGTGCCTCACGAAGAATCTTGGGTTGTTCCTGTAGAGCTTTTTAGGAGATTAATACCTCCCCCATATATTAACTCAAGCACTATTAAAAGAGGAAGAAGGCCATATAAGAGGAGGCGTGGAGTGGAGAATCATTCCCATCAAGAAAAAACAAGTGCTCCGAATGTAAGAACGCTGACCATAGAAGAACTATATGCCCGGATCATAATCCACCACGATCGTTGTAATAACAAAACTTATGTTATTGTTTGTTAGGACTTTGATACTTTTAACTTATTATTTATTATATAAAATATCTTTTTTGTTGACTTGTGCATCAATAAAAAGAGGTAAAGAGGGAACTAAATACAATAAACCACTAAATTATTTTTAACAGGTTACCCATCTGTCGCAACAGATGGATATTTGCTGAAAGAACAAAGTATAGTTCATCAAACTGGAAAGTGTTCCTCCAACAGATGACCAATCTGTTACAATAGATTGGTAATATGTTGGAGCAACAAAATATAGTTCCTACCACAAACCCTATAGATGACCAATCCATTTCAACAAATGGTCTATCTGTTGAAAGAACTCAAAACTCTTGCTATTGCTACTGGATTCAAAATTATTCCCTAGGTCCAACCATCGACCTATTTGTTGAGAAGAAGAAATAGACAGAATGATAATTAAATAAGAATTAAAAAGTAAAACTCGTCCAAACATAAATTTTTCATTAAATAAAAACAAAATACATTAGGTATTTAAATCTGATATATAAAAATAAAAATACATACGCTAAAATAAAAAACATAACCTAATTATTATTATTATTATTATCATTCTCATTCGTCCAATCATCAACTGGCAGCAGCCGGGCCCTCCCCAGCATGCGAATCTCTCAAAGAATCCTTGCTCTTACAATGCCTAACTCCCACTGCAGGTCATTAGCCTGCCTCTGAAGTTCTGCACGATGTCGCACGGACTAGCAATGTCCCAAATAGGATCAGCCATATCTAGAACATGCATGAGTTGACAAAAAATGTAAATACAAAAGTAAAGAAAAGAGTCCGAATGTAATACAACGTATACTACCAACTAGTAGATTTACACACACAAAAAAAACTTACCTCAATGAGAAAGAAATCTGGTCTTTGAAGAGAAGTGGTTAAAGATGTAATACGAAAGACAAAATTTAAGAAATAAATAAAGTGTAGTAGAATGAATGAGTAAGGAGAAACCTATTCATAGAGGATTGAATTTGAATGTATTAGGCAAAAAGTACGATTGTTCACCTCCATTTAATTAATTACATTCAAATTGGTGACCTTTTATTTTTCTGTGAAAAGTCATGATTTACTTAAATCAAGATGGTGACTTTTTGATTATTATGACAAGTCATGACTCTCCAGCTTCTTACTATTAATTAGTTCTTAAACTAAAATAATCATTTTTCTCAATTAAATAATTGAAGACTTCTCACCTTCTCAATAACTGTTTCTTTTAATAATATCTATTTTTATTGAGTTATGGAAACAGATGGTCCATCTGTTACATTAGATAATCCATCTGTGGCAACAGATTTTTTATCTGTTGCAATAAATGGTCTATCTATACAATAGATAATCTATTTTTGTGACAGATGGGTTATCTGATGCAACAAATGAGCCATCTATTGAGGTCCATCTTTTTTAATAATCTCCATATACCTTAGTTAATTCAAACTGGTGACTTTGATTATTTAAATGAAAAAATAGATTCAAAACCAGAAAAGGTGAAAAGTCATGACTTTTTGCCTTACACCAGTTAATTAAAAATAAATAACCATTGTTTTTACAGTTTTAAATTGTGCTTATTATTTATTTATGAACCATTTTTCTTTATTAAATAATTAAACAGTCATGACTTTTTACCCATTCCTTTTAAATAATTCTTTTTTATTAATAATTGTTTTAGTTTGTTTTTCCAACAGATAGACCATCTATTGAAACAAATTTGTCATCTCTTCAAAGAACACAAACCAGTGACAAGAACTGTATTGTGTTATTCTAGCAGATCTGTGCAATTGATGTTCCATCTATTGTAAGCAGGGTGTTTTGGGTTCTTCCAACAGATGATCCATCTGTTGTAACATATTTGATCATCTATTGGTTGAACGCAATGCAGTCTATGAACACATGGGTAATCTGCTGAATATATTTTTGGTAGTCTGTCGTATTTAGTTCCTGCTTGGTTACCTCTTTTTGTTGATGCATAAGTTATTAAAAACATATTTTATATAATAAATAATATTTCCCAATAATGAGTTAAAATTATCAAAGTCTATATTAAACAAAAATACGAGTTTACTATTACAACGATCATGGTGCATTACATACGTAGAACTTGTTTTTTCTTGATGGACATATAGTCCTTTGACGTTCAAGATGGTTACTCATTGAGCCTCCATAGTTTCTTACACTAATTCATGATGTGAACTGAAGATTAAACACTATTTGACATTGATAGGGTAGGAAGAATAAGGTGTGTACAGATGGATGGATCCACTTTCATGCATGAGAGTTATGTATTATTGATCTGGTTATCGTGATAACACACATAATGTACAATAATTTTGTAAATGTAGTTTTTTACCGCTTAGTCATTGATCGTTCAATCAAGATCATGCATTTTATAGTTAAGTTTGATTATTGCGAACTGATAAGGCCGAAGGGCTCCAAGAAGGGGGTATCAATCCCCTGTTACAATTTATTGATGGTTTTGCTCATGTTTATGCGCAAGTTCTGAGAAGGGATCAATATTTGATGAAATTATAGACATTCAATAGTGATTGGACCGATTTTAATGGTGCAATGGACTTTGAGAAGGCCTTCGAAGCCTCCCATTGCAAGAAACAAGAATGGAAAACTAATGGAAATTCCCCTGGTCTAAATTTATATAGATGGGTTGCTTGAGGATACTATTATACAATAGAATGTGCTTGGGAGAATACCTATGCGGGAAAGAGGAGGTGGAGAAGACCCTATATCATCTTAGACCTTGTTTAATAGGAAACACAGGACAATAAGTAAGGAACTTCTAGCCAATCTGGCCAATGAAATTGACTTGAAAGATGAAAAAACTTAATAAGATGCAAATATGAAAGTATATCCAAAAATTAAAATCCGTTAGTTGTTGTTGAAAAGGAAAATGGTAAAGTGAATTGGAGCTAGAAACTTTAATAGGGAACTACGACTAGCTAGCAAGGACTAAATGAAGACCCACAAAGAGCAGGATATAAACTCTTAAGAAGCATTTTGGCGAGCACCGAGGATTGGTAATATTCTCATTCAAGAATAAAACTTAAACCAATAAATCCTAAAGTAAAAATAAGGGAAGCCAAGGCATTGATTTCTAAAGTCTAATTTGTCTCCCGTGTCTTCTATTTGTGGTTCTAATCAGGTCAATGGTAGTAGAAATAAAAAGGTGTAAAGTTGGGCAGAAATACGATGCCTTATTGTTTCCACTACCTTTGACCTGACCAAAACCATAAGCAGAAGGCTTGGGATGCAAGCTTAACTTCAAAAATTGTCACCTTGGCTTGATCCCTTATTTTTACTTTAGGAGCTGTTGGTTCAAGTTTCATTGCTGACCAACAATCTTACAACCCTCGGTGCTTGCAAAGCTGCAACCTTAGAGTTCTGATATTGTGCTTTGTGGGTCATCACTCATGCCACGAAAGCTAGTCGCAGTTTTTTATCAAAGTGCACAGCTGTAGACTACTTCACCATTTTTCTTTTCAAAATTGACTAAAGGATTTTCATTTTTTGATACACTTCAATTTTTTCAGTTCATTCAGTTTTTTATTTTTCATGTCAATTTCATCGTCTAGATTTTCTACACGTTCCTTGCTACCCTGTGTTTCTTCTTTAGTTAGTTCTGAGCTGATATATGGTCTTGAGCATCTCCCCTTTCCCTCGCAGATATTCTCCCAAGCATCTTGTATTGTATAAGCGTTGTGATACCCCGAGAATCCTAACCAATAGTAGAACCATGCTTCAAGCTCATGAGATATAAACTATAGAGGTTTTCGTAGTTTTATGATCAAGGGTGATGTGTATTAAGGCCTCAAATATATCCTAGCTTTTAGGTGAATCAAAACATCCCTTACCGATTGAATTCTTGAGAAGAATATTGGTATAGTCAACTTTAAATGAGTATATCTTTCATTATACTATAAATTTTTGAGCTCATGATACACCAACAGATAGATAATTGAATTAGCTTTCCAATGATACCAATTTTGACAAAATCCTAATGTGGTGTTTTCTTTGAAAATATGGAGACACTATTTATATGGTGTTTATGTGGATATGTTCACGGACCACAAAAACCTGTAGTATATGTTTACTCAGAGGGATTTGAATATATCTTTTAGAGTTGCTAAAAGATTATGATATGAGTGTGCTGTATCATCCGGGCAAGGCCAATGTAATAGCACATGCCCTTAGTAGGTTGTCTATGGGCAGTGTGGCTCATGTGGAGAAAAATAAGAAAGAATTAGCTCGTGAAGTCCATCGTTTGGCTAGATTAGATGTTAGTTTGCTTGATTCAGCTGAAGGTAATGTTTGGGTTCAGAGTAGTTCTGAATCCTCTTTAGTTTCAGAAGTAAAGAAAAAGCAAGACATGGATTCTAGTATAGTCAAACTGAAGGAGTCGGTTAAAGTCCAAAAGGTAGAGGTTTTCTCCCAAGAGGTAGATGGCGTGTTGAGATTTTTGGATAGACTGTGCGTTCCTTGTGTTGATAATTTGAGGCAAAGAATTATGGCTGAAGTTCATGGTGCGTGATATTCTATTCATCCCGGCACTACCAAGATGTACCGCGACTTGCGGGAAATCTATTGGTGGAATGGTATGAAGAAGGATATAGTAGAGTTTGTAGTGAAGTGTACAACTTTTCAATAGGTTAAGGTAGAGCACCAAAGGCTTGGTGGTACGTTGAAGGAGTTTGGTATCCCCACGTGGAAGTGGGAAGAGGTGAATATGGATTTTATGAATGGTTTACCCTTTCACGTGGTCGTCATGATTTGATTTGGGTTGTTATAGACAGGTTGACTAAGTCAGCACATTTCTTGCCAGTGCATACATCTTATACAGTTGGGGATTATGCTAAGTTGTATATTCGAGAGTTAGTCAGACTTCATGGAGTTCCCTTGTCTATCATCTCAGATAGGGGTACTCAATTTACTTCCTAGTTTTGGAGAGCTCTTCAAAAGGGTCTTGGTACCCAAGTTTATCCTAGTTCTACTTTTCATCCGCAGACAGATGGGCAGGCTGAGAGGACCATCCAGACTCTAGAGGATATGTTGAGGGCATGTGCTCTTGATTTCAAGGGTAGCTGGGATGAGCATTTGCCATTGATTGAGTTTGCTTATAATAACAGTTATCATTCTAGCATTCAGATGTCCCCGTTTGAGGCTCTTTGTGGAAGGAGATGCATATCACCCATAGGTTGGTTTGAAGTAGGTGAAGTTGCTTTTCTTGGACCTAATGCAGTGTTTGAGGCTATGGAGGAAGTTAAGTTGATTAGAGAAAGGTTGAAGATAGCCCAGAGTCATCAGAAATCATATGAAGATATGAGAAGGGATCTTGAGTTTGAAGTTGATGACTTAGTATATCTGAAAATTTCACCCATGAAGGGGGTGAAAAGGTTTGGCAAAAAAGGAAAGCTTAGTCTCCGTTATGTTGGCCCCTATAGAATTCTGAGACGTGTTGGGAAAGTAGCTTATGAGGTTGAGTTGCCTGCAGATTTGTTAGCTATTCATCCTGTCTTTCATGTCTCTATGCTTAAGAAGTGCATTAGTGATTCCAGTGTAATCGATCTGTTAGAGAGCTCAGATGTTCAGAACAATCTTTCATATGTAGAGATTCCAACTGAGATTCTAGACCATCAGATCCGTAGACTAAGGAATAAAGAAGTTCCTTTGGTCAAATTTCTTTGGCGGTACCAATCAGTTGAGGGTGCTACTTGGGAAGCAGAAGCAGACATGTAATCCAAGTACACTCACATTTTCTCTGTAAACTCAGATCTAGTCGAAGTTACTACTCTTCCTTAAATCAGCCCCTTTCTAATCAAAGATTCTTTTATATAGCTATTATTATTATAAGTTTATGCATTCTCTGAAGTACTCAAAAGTTAGAATAATGTAAAGTCAGTTTAGTAATTTATTTCAGCTGTGCATCCTCAGTTTTCTCAGCTATCCAACCTCATTCGAGGACGAATGTTCCCAAGGGGGAGATATTGTGATACCCCGAGAATCCTAACCAATAGTAGAACGATTCTTCAAGCTCATGAGAAATAAATTATAGAGGTTTTGGTAGTTTTATGATGAAGGGTGATGTGTATTAAGGCCTCAAATATGTCCTAGCTTTTAGGCGAATCAAAACATCCCTTACCGATTGAATTCTTGAGAAGGAAATTAGTATAGTCAACTTCAAATGAGTATATATTTCGTTATACTATGAATTTTTGAACTCATGACACAGAAACATATAGATAATTGAATTAGCTTTTCAACTATACCAATTTTGCCAAAATCCGGTATTGTGGTAAAAAGTTATGGTCGTTTTATAGTGAGCTATATGGACTACCAAAGTGCAACGAGAAGGACGACGGACCATTGTGCCAGAGAAGAACCATCGCCAAAACCATTGCAACTAAGGCATTAAGCCCATTTTCTAGCTATGGAGCAACGTTTTGAGGGATGGTCCGTCCCTAGGGCGACGAGTCGTCGCCCAAACCATCACACACCTCCGTTTAGCAATTAAAAATCATTTTTAAAGGGATTTTTGGGTCTTTTTCACCTTTTTTTTAACACCTAATTAGATCAAATCAAAGCACATAACTCCATATTCATCCATAGCATCAAAATTAGTGTCCCTTTCAAGATCAATCCCCAAGAACAAGGTTCAAACCCTTCTTCTAGAAAACTCAAGAATCCAAACATCACCATTCAAGAACCTTCAAGAAAAGCCTCCAAGAACATTCTCAAGGTTTTAAAAGTCAACTTGTTCTATCGAATCAAGCCAAATAAGGTATGTGGGGTTTCAACAAGAATAATTCTTTCGTTCTTGTGCCTAAAAACTTACTTTAAGTTACAAATTTCTGAATTTTGATATGATTTTCATGAAATTTAAGTTAGGGTTTATATCCTATGTTGCTAATTGCATAATTTTGAGACCTTAAGTGATTTGGATATTGAGTTACATGTCTAATTTTAAATATTTATGCACATGATCATATTTTTTTTCAGATTTTGAGTTCATTTACCAATAATTACATTATGAAGCATGAACCTTTTGGTGTTTTAACATAAGTGTGAAACATGGGCTTTAAGCCCTAAGATTTAGCCTTGATATTTTAACAAGATCATGATTTTAAGCCTCCTTGATGATTGTTTACCAATCTTCAAGAAAGAAAGTTGATCTTTGAATCCTAAGCTAAAATAGGAATCAACAGTATTTATGATTTAAAGCAAAGAGAAGTATAATTGGCTTTCTCTATACATCCTTGTACTACTTTAAGGTGGATTTTCTAAAAGTTCTGAACCAAAATATGGGAGTAGTATTTATCACCGAGTTGGTCTTGATTCCAAGGTCTCATGCCCCAAAACTATGAGCCACTGTAGGATTATGATTTACCCTAAGTGGGATAAGATAGTGATCACTAAAGTTAAGGTTCTATTCTGATGGTAAGGGTAGAACAACTTTCCCCAACGTGGACAAGATGTTGGACTCCATGTTATCTCACGTGGTTTATGTCGGTTAGAAGAAACTTCCAAGTTCCTAGAGTCTCCAAGTCTCTAAAGATTTATACTCCGAAAGTTCCCAAGTCCGTCAGTTCCCAAAGTCCTATTCTCTTCAAGATAAAAGCATAAGCTTTGAAAGTTATTGTTTTAATATTCCTTTTTGCTTACAAGCTTTGAGAATAAGAGGAAAATACAGATTTTAGAACTAAGTATAATGACTCACGAGATTTATGCTACATGTTTCATTATTCATGATTTATAAGATTTAGATTTCAAATTTATTCAAGCTATGTGAGTCATTTATATCAGCATGCATGGTTTTATAAAGAGTACTGATATTATTGATTTAATGCATACATCCCCATATACTCAGTACATCCTCAAAGTACTGATCCACATATATGTCTATGTGCTATATTGTCTCATAATGTAGGTTTAGGTTCTCAGCCTCAGCAGCGACAGTGATCTCTGAGTACCTTCATCTACACTTCCGCAGTTAGTGAGTCCTCATGGTTCGAGGACCTATTTCTCTGATTTTCAGCCTTGATTGCAGTCATTTATTATTTTCAGTTCAATTTGAGTCAGTTGGGGGTTTGTCCCAATGACTCTCTAGTTCCTTAGTAAGTAGAGGCTTGTCGGACTAATAGTTGGAGTTTTTAGATTTTCAGTATTTGTTATCTAGATAATATTTTTTGTTATTTCAGTTCAGATTCGGCATGATATAGTATTATTGCTTAGCTCATTTATCCTAAAGTAAGTGTTAGATTTAGTAGCAGGATCAAAGGGTTAGCTTGGGGTAACTTGTAGCCTTGAGCACCGTGTGACGCTTTAGGATGAGATTTTGGGGCATTACAAGCGTCACCCGAGCAGTCCAGCCATATAAATTTGGACTAGGGCAATAACTATATTGATTTCCATTCTTGGCTGCAGCAGTGCGAGGCTTCAGAGTCCTTTCAAAAGTTCATTGAACCCTTAAAATCCATCCAATCACTATTGAATCTTTACACTTCTACCAAAAACTTGGTCCTTTCTCCTAACTTGACACATAAACATTAGAGAAACCATCATTCAACAGTAATAAGGTATCGACACCGGCTACTTGGTCCCACGTCCTAATCCATTTGAACCTATCAATCATAACTGTAAAATACAATATCTTGTTTGAATGATTAATGCCTAATCGGTAAAAAATTTTATTCACAAAATTAGTGTACTCTATTTGTATTTTTATGATAACATGATCAGTAATACATATATCCCACATATGAGGTATTTCCATCTGTAAGCGGCTTATTCTTTCGAACCCATTTTTACCCTAGCCTTTTATGTTGATCGAACAAAAGTTGATCTATTTTCACTTTCTTTTCTTTTAGAAAACAACTTTTATCTACAAATAAGAGAAAAAGAAAAATAACATTACAATTGAAGACTACATAGTTTAAAAAAGGGGGGTAACACAAAATTCAATAAAGGGGTAACATAAAAAATCCATCTGTTGTAATCGGTTACCCATCTGTTGCTACAGCTAACCCATCAGTTGCAACAGGTGGGTCATCTATTGATGAAATCAAATAAGCCTTGCTACTGGTTTGATTTTTTACAATAGGTGGACCGTCTGTTGCAACAGAAGGTTATTCCAATAGTTGATTCATCAGTTGCGACAGAAGGGTATTCCAATACTTGATTCATCAGTTGCAACAAATAGAGAATCTGATGGAAGACCGATACTGGTTTATCAGTTGCACCACCACCACCACCAACACCACCAACAACATCAACAACAAAGAAACAAACAATAAATAACCAACAAGACTTTTAAGTTCTCCCATCAGATGAATTTTTTGGAAATTTTAATAAAAATAACGGTTCATTCATTCAAGACTCAAAAAACACCTTTCTTTTAATTTTCTCAATAAATAGGGTATAGGTAATAGATAAATAAATAAAAACAACAGATGCAAACAACTAATTTAAATAACCAGTGTAAAATATGATATTCACAATTTTAATTTTCATCATAGAAAACATGATAAATTTGATGAAACAGGCAAAGAAGAAGACGAGAAGTCAAGAATACTAGCAGAGAGCGCAGATCTAATAGTGAACCATGCCTGGATGTCAAAAGAAAAGGGATAAAAACATCGATTTCAGTCAATAAAAGATATAGATTGGTTGAGATCCAAAAGGATCCTCAGGCAAAAAAGGAGAGAAAAAAGAGAACATACAGAAAAAAAAGAGACGTTTGGTAATACCCTAAGGATTAGGGAAAGAGAAAGAAGAGAGATGAATTATTTAATATGTGGTTGAAGAAGATTAGATAGGTTTAAATATTTAATAATAATTTATAGTGGTGAAACTCTTTAAGGAGAATGAGGAGACGATGACGGTGACATTGAAAAGACAAGATAAGACAACTCAATGAAGTGATTTTTGAGTTATTCAACAAAACTTTTTACTGCCTTAGTATTTTTTTATTTATTTCGGTCAGAAAATTGCTTTAAAATTAAAAAATATCATAGAATAGTAAGTCATATATTGTAACAAATGTCTACATTCATTTGAAAAAATCCAACAGATCAGTCATCTATCGCAACAAATAGCAACATCTATTTGTTAATTTCTAATAGATAATTCATATGTTGCAACAAATGTCAAGATCTATTTGATAATTTATAACAGATAAGTTATATGTTGCAACATATGACATTATCTGTTAGATAATGGCCAACAGATACGTCATCTATTACAACAGGTGGAATACTCTTTTGATGTCTATGATTGTTTGATAATTTTCAACAGATGTGTCATCTGTTGCAATATTTTAGTCATCTATTTATTCCTATCAAGACATTATTTAAAATATCTAATTGATTTAGATAGAATTAGGGATGGGTTGATAGGGTCAACTACAATTTCAATTGAGCCATTGCAATTGCATATTGTTGGTATTGCGTTCGTCCTGACCTGAGTCATTGAATGATCAATTTATGTTGAAATGATTCATATCAAGCCATTATTTAAAATATATAATTGATTTAGCTAGAATTAGGGATGGGTTGATAGGTTCTACTATAATATCAATTGAGTCATGCAATTACATATTGTTGGTATTGCGTTCATCTTGACCTAAGTCATCAACTGATCAATTTATGTTGAAATGATTTATATCAAGACATTATTTGAAATATCTAATTGATTTACCTAGAATTAGGGATGGGTTGATAGGGTTAACTATAATTTTAATTGAGTCGTTGTAATTGCATGTTGTTGGTATTGCGTTCGTCCTGACCTGAGTCATCCACTGATCTATTTGTGTTGAAATGATTCATATAAATCCATTATTTGAAATATCTAATTGATTTATCTATAATTAGGGATGGGTTAATAGGGTTAACTATAATTTCAATTGAGTCATTGCAATTGCATGTTGTTGGTATGGCGTTCGTCCTAACCTGAGTCATCAACTGGCTAATTTATGTTGAAATAATTCATATCAAGACATTATTTGAAATATATAATTAATTTAGTTTGAATTAGGGATGAGTTGATAGGGTCAACTACAATTTCAATTGAATTATTGCAATTGCATGTTATTGGTATTTCGTTCGTCCTGACCTGAGTCATCTACTGATCAATTTGTGTTGAAAAGATTCATATCGAGCCGTTATTTAAAATATATAATTTATTTACCTAGAATTAGTGATGGTTTGATAGGGTCAGCTATAATTTCTATTGATTAGTTGCAATTACATGATGTTGGAGTTGCGTTCGTCCTGACCTGAGTCGTCGACAAATCAATTTGAGTTGAAATAATTTATATTAATTTGTTATTTGAAATATCTAAATTGATTTGGATATAATTAAGAATGGTTTTATAGGATCAACTATAATTTTAATTAAGTCATTGCAATTGCATGATGTTGGAGCTGCGTTCATCCTGACCTGAGTCGTCAACTGATCAATTTGAGTTGAAACGTGTCATATTAAATTATTATTCTAAATATCAAAATTTATTAAGCTAGAATTAGGGATAGGTTGATAGGGTCAACTACAATTTCAATTGAGTCATTGCAATTGCATGATATTGGAGCTGCATTCGTCTTGACCAGAGTTATCGACTGATCAATTTGAGTTAAAACAATTCATATTAAATTATTATTTGAAATAATATCTAAATTTATTTATCTATAATTAGGGATGGTTTGATAGGGTCAACTACAATTTTAATTGAGTCGTTGCAATTGCATGATATTGGAGCTAAGTTTGTCCTGACCTGAGTCATCGACTGATCAATTTGAGTTGAAACAATTTATATTAAATTATTATTTGAAATATTTTTAAATTCATTAATGTTACAATTGAACTTAATACAATTTATTATGATGAAACAGTTAAAGTTTATCTCTTTTAAAAAAATAATTAAGATCAATTCGGATCAAATTAACATTTTCAAAACTTGTCATTCTTTTCCAAAATACAAATCAACCCATACAAATCATCCATTTGTGGTAAAAATATTTCATCATTTCAAATCTTGTGTTCTCACTCTTTTCTTTCTCTCTCAATAATACAAATAACAACTACTCAATATATTGCTAAACCTATCGCAATAGATCGATTTTCTTCCCATTTTCGACCACATAGTTGTTATTTTTGACTTTATTCTTGCTTGTATCCATCGTTTTCTCTATATTACCTGGTAACAGAGTTTGAGAAGAGTTCTATATTTGTTCTTTTTTTTTTTTTTAAATTATGGCTTTTTAGTTAATGATAAAAAAAGCCTTTTAATTGTATTATCTTTGAGAATAGGTTATCAATTTTGAGTTTTGTTACTATAAACGTAGGAAGAACCCAAGAAAACCCTAGTTTTTATCGTAGTGCTCCATTGATTATCGTGGTATTGTTGGATAGTTGTGGTGGTGGTGATGATGGTCTTGGTGGTGGTGGTGGTGGTGTTCTTGGTATTAGTATTGGTGGCATTGATAGTGGTATTGGTGGTGATGTTGGTATCGATAGTGTTGGTAGTGGTGTTGGTGGTGTTGGTGGTGATGTTGGTGGTGGTCTTAGTATTGGTGTGTTGGTGGTCTTGGTGGTGGTGGTGGTGGTGGTATTGGTGGCATTGGTGGTAGTGTTGGTAT
Organism: Capsicum pubescens; assembly: GCA_030864215.1. NCBI lineage: Eukaryota > Viridiplantae > Streptophyta > Magnoliopsida > Solanales > Solanaceae > Capsicum > Capsicum pubescens. The sequence continues at coordinate 89,615,046 of CM061539.1, forward strand.
TGGTGGCATTGGTGGTGATTTTGTTAGTGGTGTTGGTAGTCCATCTATTACAACTTGTGGAGCATCTATTGGGAGATATTAACATGGGTCTTCAAATAGCTTCCCCATCCTTTGCAACAAATGTTTCAGTTGTTGGCATAAAACAAACCAGTAACAAGACTATTTTGATCTCATCCATCAGGTTTGTCTTAACTTTTAAAAAAAAATTATGCAGATATCAATGGTAATGTATTTTTAGTTTCTCTATTATTTGTAGTTAATAGATTTCTCCCAAAAGAAAAGAAACTGAAAGTTAATCAACTTCTAACCACCTAACAAAAAAGGCTAGAGTACAAATGAATTCAGAGGAACTTCCTGAACAATCTCAGTCAGGAAAAAGTGAAGTTGAGAAAAGTTATGAAAATAATATTGAGAGAGGTGGAGAAGGGTATGTAGAGGCTAGTGAGGAAAATGAAAGTGAAGAGGAAGAGGAAAAAGGTAAACAAGAAGAGGAGGAAGTAGAATGTGAGAAAGAAAATAACGATCAACATGGTGATAATGCATCACAAATAGAGCGTGAATTAAGATCAAAATCCCAGCATGATCCTGACAAAACTATTAGTATTGATAGGTTTCAATTTACGATACTGATAGATGACCCTGCAGAACTAACTGGTGATTTTTTACTTAAATCTCATCTGGGGAAACCTTTTGATGACTTTAGGAAAACTATAAAGAGGGAAAACATAGACGAACTTATAAAGAAGAGCTCCTTTGGACACTTTATTGAGTGACCTGAGGACAACAATGCACGTTTCTAAATGAGCATGGTATGTAATCTTCTCAAGCGCAGGATCAAGTACATGGAGGATGATAAATATTCGAAGGATGGAGAAAAAAGATGGATGAAATCTGGATCAACTACTGTGGCATACCGATTTGTTTTGACATGAAAGAGTTTTCCATAGTGAAAGGCTTGAGATGCAATCGTCCAAAAGAACCTCTCATCAAGGAAATACCCCACAAAAAGTCTAAGGTAAGCAGGACAGCCAAACCACCGCCATCAAATTAAAAAAAGGCATTGTCTAAGCGACCACCTTCCAAAACCAACAAATGCAAGGAAAAAATAGATGGGTTGTTGGACATTGATGGATGTGGCTATAGAGCTACAATGTTTTTAGAAAATCTCAAGGATAAAACCATATCAAAGAAATACAGGGAGAAATTGTGCTTAGTGTGGGTTGCCCGTTCCGTTATATTGGCAAGAGATGTCAACAAAGTCATAGGGGATGATTTGTTAAAGCTTGCTAAGGATTTTGAGAAATTCAACAATTATCCCTGGGTATATGACAACTATAACTTGGCCGTCAAATATTTATTGACAAAGCTATCCCCAAAGACGATCACGTTATACGACTTTTGTTTTGCTTTTATGATAAATTTAATCACTATTTGTTTACTCTTCCATTAAACTATATTGAATAATTATTATGACCTTTTTTCTTGCTTCCTGTTTACATTTTTTAGGCTTGGGTATTTGAAGTCATTCCTCTCCTCCAAATGCAGGTCAAGGATTACCCGAATGAGATTTCTCATCCAAGTATCCTTAGGTGGTTGGCCGCAAAGAGCAACACAAGAATTAATAAGGTCGATCTCTTTAACCCTCAAATTGATGCAATAAGTCTTCTTTTAAGAAAAATAATTTGACTCAAAGAAAGATATTAAAATGGATGGGTAATTTGTTGCAATTTATATTAACAGAATACCCATCTGGTGCAATCGATGGGTAATTTGCTGCGACAAATGAGTCATTTTTTGCAAAAAATTACCCATCTATTGCTTTGGTTCTCTGAAACTGACTTAACAGATTACCCATCCACTATAAATTATGCAACAGATGGGTAATTTGATGCAATAAATGGTTAATCTATTGCCACATATGAATCATGTATTGCACCATAAAGATCATCTATTGTATAAGTTGTTTTTGTTAAACTATTGCCCAACTGACTACAAATTATTATTTGATTTAAACGTATCTACCCTTTCTTTTAGGTTGTGCATCCATGGACCGTACCCACTCAACAAGAGTTGGAGATGACTTATTTTATTACTCTCGGTCTTGTTGATACAATAGCAGACCCAATGGTAGAGTTAATAAAGAAGGAATTGGCTGGAGCAAAAGCCATAAGAAGAGCAGTTAGGCAAGGTCAGCCTAATGTTGAGGCTCTTCATGACCAAGCTGCAACAACAAATTTTGGTGCTGCTTCTGGGGGTGTTGCTGGTGGAGTTGTTCATGTTGGTGGAAGCCATGTTGATGCTAATACTGTTGTCAGTTGTTATGATGATCATTTTGATGCTCAAGAAAAATAAAATATGTCTTAAATAACCCCTTACACTGGCCCCTCTCACCCTTACAGTGGCCCCTCTCACCTCTCTTCACCTTTATGTTCTCTTTGCAAATGCAAAGACTGGATGGATATATAGGATAAACTCTTTGAAAGAATAGATGCTATCGCTAAAGTTATTGAGAAACTGAAATCCAAGAGTGGTTTCATACCATCCAAGAAGGTGAGAGAGACATACACTCATACAGTGGAGGTTAGGAAGAAGAAAAAAGAATTAGACATAGACTCTTAAATATTAAACCAAAAAAATTGCAACTCCTTCTTTTCTAAAAGCTGTTGAAGTTCAGGGACCGTTGAAAAAGGTGGACATATACGCGAAACTTTATGCCAAGAAGAGGGCTATTCTGATAAAGACCATAAATTCCAAGCAACACGCAAAAACCTTCACCATGAATACCTTTTCCCCCAAGACTTCAAGAAGATGATAGATATGGGCCTGTGGTACGTTGACACGGTAAGTTTACTTTTCCTAACCTAGACTTCTAATATACTCCATGAAGAAGAAGCTACACAACAGATGTGTCAACAGTGGCAACAACTAGGTATTCTAGTGCAACTAGCGGTTGTTCAGTTACAACAGATTACCCGTCTATTACATAAGTTGCATTAGGTGGATAATCTGTTAATAGATTCAGTAAACCCTGTGCAACAAATGGACCATCTGTTGCATCTTTCCACTTTGGTTTTCTTTTTAAAAATTACTAACCTATGTAAAAATTGTCTTCTTATATCACAGTATGTTGATGAAATTCTCTTCCTTATGAGGGGCAAGCAATTAGCGTACCTGGAAGCTTATGATGCCGCCGATAACATAATTGACCTCAACTTCTACAATAATTTCAAAGATAGATACACTGATCTCATTAAGTTAGAATCAACTTCCAGTGGCCCAAGATTTGATTTGTTAGTTTCTGCGTTCGAATAGGATGAAGATATGATTAAATATGTTAGAGGGAAGAGGCCATATCCACATGACAAGGACTGGACCAAAAAAAAGAGGATTCTTCCAGTCATGAATGTGGAGGTCAAACATTTTCTAGATCTTGAGATACTACTCGAGGAGGTAAAGATGAAGGTTTATGACTGCAACTTACCTGTCTTCAACGAGGCCAGTTTTTACCCACATGCAGCCACTGTTGAAGTTGTTCCCCAACCTTTTGAGGCAGAGTGAACTGATGAATCATTTGCCAGTGAAAATTTTGATGAAGCGAACATGGGATTTTGAAGGTCGAAATAAGGACAAGGACCTTCCAAAAAATGAAAACGGTGCCGCATGTGGGTCGTGCACGCTTGTACATATCGAATATTTGTTGACCAGCATAGAAATGGTCGAACCAACAACCTTTTTGTTCGATAATGCTATGGCAAGGATGCAAGAGGTCTAGGCTTATGGGGTACTACCTAAATGCTCGAAGCTTGTGTATAAAAAAGAAGATGTAGAAACACAAACACCATGAAATTTTTATTTCATGATAATTTTTTATATTTGATGAAAATTGAATTTTTTATAATGCAACAAATTGTCTATCAGTTGTAACAAATAGTTTATTTGTTGCATTATGTTTGTCATCTATTGCATTATGCAGATGTGTATATTTAAGTCTATCTGTTGCAACAGATAGGTCATCTATTGGACAAATCAAAATAGTAGGAAGACCTATTTGACAATTTCCAATAGATGACCTATATGTTACAACATATGTTTAAATATGTTTGATAATTTCTACCAAATATGTCATCTGTTGCAACAAATACATCATCTGTTGTAATATTTGAATCTAATATTTCATTTAAATTAATAAGTTCAAATATAAGGATAACATAGACCAAATAAAATAAATCGAAGCCTTCAGAAATTACATAAAATAAATCAACAAATAAATGAATTGTAAAAAAATTATTATGGGTACAAATGATAAGTTAACAAATAAGTCAACAATTTAAGTTTGGGTGACAACAATTACTAAGGGGAGGTTATTACTTTGACAGTAAGGATTTACTCAATATGGACAAGTTGTTCTTCATCCGGTGCTATGGAATTCGACTTTGGTCATTGTGGATCTTTAATATCGGTTGCATACAGTTTTAGAGCTTTCGCTTCTCCATATCTCCGTAAAAGAGTAGCATATATTTTACAGAGTAATTTAGCATCAAGTCTATCATTTGGTACTTGTAATCCATCGCTCAAATACTCAGAGTAAGCGACAACAAAAAGACTGCAATCCCTGTATTTGAAAAATCAGATAATCTATATCTTGCAATTTATGTAAGCGTTGTGAAATTTATGAAATGAAACTAAATCATGATACTTTATTGATACTTACAGGCTACCAATAGGTTGTTGAGAAATTCCTTCAACATATTCTACATCAAATGAATTGCTCATTTTATCCTGGTATGCTTCAATCATCGACCAATCAGTATGAATCTTTTGGTGCAAAAAGCCAATTATATCAATGTAAGTAGGCAATATTTTGTTCAAATTTTGGATCTCAGACTACGGTCCAAAACGTCTCCTCCCCGACATCAAGTCATAAACTCGAATGCGCCTCTCATTTAGAACGACGACAGCCAACACCCAATGGAATTCATCACCACAATTGATTGGGATGTACACTTCGTCGATCAAATGACAAGGTAAGCCAATTGAAATGCTAAAACCCTTGATGATGTTGATTAAGCATTCCTTATTTTGGGAAACTTCCGGCTGTTGGTGGCAATACCTATCATAGGCATTATTGATGTAAACTTTGTACAAACAATTGCATGTCATGTATCCGTATTGTTCTTCTATTTGCAACTTGGCCTTCTTTTGGATGTAGTAAAAAATGACATCGATGTGCTGCACATATTATCAAACATTTTAGATTGCGTGACATAAAATTAATACAGAAATACAATTAAATAAAGCATTAATAGTAAGATGTATGACATTTAAACCTTATCATTCCAACAAGTTTTGAGTTGTGACATCAAATAGAACTAATTCTTCATTCTGGGATGTGGAATAACAAAGTCGAACATATCAAAATCAAGACTCGATTCATTCTCTTTCTAGTATTCGTCATTCTATTTTCTACATGATTTATTTGTTAATGTCATATTTTTACAACAAGAATTGTATAAATCAATATCCTAAAAAATGATTTATGTACTAGTCGTCGATCAACTTTGTTAGTTTTTTGGAGTCTCGTCCGAGATATTAAATCCTTCAAACGGGTAATTCTTTCATTTTTCCAAACTGACAAACTATACTTTTTTTCATCCTTGGAAGAAGTTGATGGATAATCTACTGTGATATTATGTTGTTCAGAAGTAGATTCTACTGTGAAATCCACCTGAAAAGTTAGAATTGTCAATGCTAATCATAGAGATACAAAAAAAATAGAAAAGGATAACTCATCTGTTTTACCAAATCAAACAAGTCTTCCTTATATTTTAAATTGTACCAATAAATTATCTATCCGTTACAGCAGATGGATTATCTGTTGGGACAAATTAAAATAATAAGAAGACCTGTATGATAATTTCCAACAAATGATCCATCTGTTGCAACATATGACTCATCAGTAGGAAGTCTTGATTTAATTTGTCCCAATATATTACCCATCTGTTGCAGCAGACAGATCATCTGTTGGCATAAATTAAAATAGTATGAAGACCTATTTAATTTGCTAAAACAGACGAGACATGTGTTGTAACAAAAAATGCATCTGATGTAACAGGTTAGTCAACTGTTGCAACAGAAGCATATATTTGTTTGATAATTTTCAGCAGATGTGTCTTATGGTGCAACAGATATGTAGTTTGTTTGTTTGATAGAACATATGATATATATTCACCTTCTTCAGCTCATTCTGCTCTCCTGTGGCCTTTGTACATTGATCAAAAGTGCAAGACAAGGATAGAGGAGTTGGAATTTCACTTTTTTATGCTTGATGATGCCTTGAAAATTTATTTCCTCCTTCTCTTAGCCGTCTTAATCTCTAATGGAGTGTATGGATATGAAATCCTCTTTGATGGAATGACACCCCTCTTAGATGTCAATTCCTTTACAAAAGTAGTTAATGCATTAATAGCATTAATCACTCCGTCATATTTCGCCTTGCAGTCTTGACATTTTCATGTAGAACATTCACTGGGAGGGGAAAAATCTATAAAAACTGGTATGATTATAATCATAATGGTTTGTTGTTTCAAAATCTACAAGAGGAGCATTATTAACCCCAATAGAAGCACCACTACTACCATCAACAACTCCATCACCACTAACACCATTAGCCACAACAACCCCATCCTCCAAAATATTATTTTTCTTGTGATGGTTGTTTCTCCAAATAATTCCTTTTTATTGTATTAGTGACCTTAGGGTCAGATAGAGTTTGTACAGACCATAAAGTAAGAAAAATGGCATCTTTAACTCTCGATTGTTCGAAACAAGCCACGAATTCACAATCTAAAATCAGTACATATATTAGAATGATGAGTAAATTATTTTAAAAGATCATTAATTAAACTAAAAATTTAATTAGAATTAGACTTACTGCTCAAGAAATTTTGCATTTTATCTATTTTGGCCGACAACCATCTCGGGATTCTTTGTTATGAAACTTCTTCCTGGTAGTTCACTTGTTGTCTTAAATAAGGAATAGCTTCAAATGCCCATGCCTATAAAATAACATCGATAAATCAAAAGCATTATTCAATAAAAAATAAATGAATCATAATAAAGAAAATATTTACCATGAAAGCCATATAAGTTGACTATCTTTGGCATTAATGGAGTTAACAAATATCTGACAGTTGTTTTAAAGCTTTCATAACCCCAAGGATAGTTGTTAAATGACACAAGATCCTCAGAGAGATTTACTAAACCAAGCGATATATTGTTGTTAATGTCTCTCTCCCAAATAATATTATGTACAAACCAAACCAAGCATAATGATTACTTGTGCTTCTTTAAAAGCCTTTTACCTTTCAATGCTTCTATCAGATTTTTTTTTGAAGCTTGGACCAACAAGGGACACCAATTCAATACCATCACTTGACTTGTCTTTGCCTTTTTTGGGTGTGCAGGGTGCTTTTTGGGTTAGAATAGGTATTACTTGAGAAGTAGAAGGAGGATAACATTTTAGTCCAGTAACTATGGCAAACTCCTTCCAACCAAAACAAATAGGCATGCCATAGTAATTTATCCACACCTCATCCATCTTATCTTTATTTTCATATATAAACCTACGGTTGAGAAGATCATATACCATTTTTATTTTGAAACGAGCATTGTTGTCCTTCGACAAATTAAGACATTGCCCGATGTAGTTGTCCTTGAAATAATCATCAATTTTTTGGCCTCGAAGTATTTTTCTAAAGGTATCAAAAGATTTTCCCATGACTGACTTAACAATGAAATCACCAATTATATTTGTGGCACCAACACACTGCATTCTCACAAGATAATTATCAATGATGATGGTTTTGACCAACTCTTCTATGAAAGGGCTATTAGCATTTGGATCATCTTTTTTGAAACATTCCTCATCCCTCTGTTCATTATCTTCTACTTCTAACTGAGATAACACTTGTAAAGTAAGCTCATAGAGTGGTGGATGTAGCCTAGCTACTTCACTTATTCCTTTACTTGGCTTTGATTCGATTTCTTTTCTTTTGGGAGCCATATTATCTAAAAAATAACAAAAAAATAAAAAATATTATAGTTGATTAAAGCATCATAAAAAAGATAACAGTAAATCTATCATGGACAACATAGTAAAATAAAATTTGCAACAAATCTCATATATGTTGTAACATGTGTTATCTTTTGCAACATATAACTATTCTATTGCAACAAATGAGTAATCTGTTGTAAATAATAAAAATAGTTTCTATATTATTGTGCTTTCTTTCGACAGATCACTCATCTGTGGAAATATATGGCTGGTCTGTGCAATAGATCAATTGTCAATATTATTTAGATTTCTTATAAGAGAATCATTATTTGTCGCAACAGATGAATTATCTATTGGGAGAAATCAAATTATTGGACATGTCGCAATAGATTATTCATCTATTGCATCATATGATTCATCCGTTATATCATATGGTTCAGTGGTTGCATCAGATGGTTCATTTGTTGCACCAGATGGATCATTTGGTTCATCAGATGGTTCATCTTTTACAGGAAAAAACCCAGTAGCAAGTTTTGTTCAATAGAACAACAACAATATCACCATTTAATATTAAATTTACCATCTTTACCAAGAACAACAATAATATCACCATTTAATATTAAATACACCATCTTTACCAAGAACAACAACAAATCAACCCAACAACACCAACACAACAGAAACACCAAGAACATCAACAACGACCAAAAATACCAAAATTGTTGTTTTGTTTGTACAAACATAACAATAAAAATAAACTTCAAAAAACTTAACCGACACCAATAAATTGAATCAATAGATTGACAATAAGAACTTCATTAGATAATTCATCTGCTATATCAGATGGTTCAGCGATTGCATCAGATAGTTCATTTATTGCATCAAATGGATCATTTGTTGCATCATATGGTTCATCTATTACGAGAAAAAAAACAGTAGCAAGATTTTGTTCCATAGAACAACAACAATATCACCATTTAATATAAAATACACTATCTTTACCAAAAATAATAATAAATCAATCCAACAACACCAATACAACACAAACACCAAGAACATCAGCAGTGACCAAAAACACCAAAATTGATGTTTTGTTTGTACAAACATAGACAACAAAAATCAAACTTTTAAAAACTCAACAGACACTAACAAATCAAATCAACAGTTCAAAAACAAGAACTGAATCTAATGATTCATCTATTATATCAAATGGTTCAGCGGTTGCATTAGATGGTTCATTTGTTGCATCAGATGGATAATCTGTTGCATCAGATAGTTCATCTGTTATAGGAAAAAACTAGTAGCAAGATTTTATTCAGTAGAAAAACAGTAATATCACTATTTAATATTAAATTGTAATACCCCAAAAAATCCAAACCCATGTTAGATCATGTTCCAAGCTCATGCAAAGAATCTTATAGTCCCTTGGTAATTTTACGAGTGAGTTTGATGTGTATTAAGGCCTCAAATAACTCCCAGCTATTAGACGAATCAAAATAATCCTTACCAATTAAATTTTTGATGAAAATATTGCTTTATTCAACTTCAAATAAGCATATCCTTTGATCAAGACCCACCAAACTGTAGAAAATTAAGTTATCTTTCCAATGATATCAATTTTTCGTAAATTCAATACTTGGGTGAGTAGTTATGGCACTTTTAGTGAAAAATAATAGCACAACACGATAAGGCCGCATTGCGATAATGGCCAAAATCATGTTTGTCCTTTTCCAGTGTGTCACTGCGATAACCACCGCATCGCAGGTACCAGTCATGGGTTAGCTTGTGGTCCTTCGGGGTTATAAGTATCGTGTAATTCCCAGGGTGTAGTTTGAGGCGTTACAAACTTTTTATCAGAGCCTAAGGTTCTAAAGTGTCCTAGAAAGTCTAAAAGTCGCATCAAGTAGAGTCTTGTGCATGGGTGTGTAACGTACCACACTTATGGGCAAGAGGCTATGAGGCATTTTAGGAAAAATTCCCTTTTTTTAGTTTTTATATCGTGTGAGTGAGCATGATCTCAATTTAAACTCTCTGTCTAATCCAACTTTACCCTTTCATTTATAGAATATTCCTTCTAGAAAGACAAATGAAAGAAGAACTGGGAACCATCCAGCACCTCCGATTGTTCAGGAAGATCCTCTAAATGAGCACGTTTCCAACATAGAATTTAGAGCAGCATTCACTACCCTAGCCCATTTTGTGGCAGCTTAGAATATTCGACCAACTGCTATTTAGGCCAACCCAATGGCCAATACTGCTGCATCTAGAATTCAGGACTTCACCCGAATAAACCCTCCTTTATTTTTAAGGTTTAAGTTTGAGGAGGACCCACAGGAATTCCTTGACATGGTGCAGAAGGTAACATACATTATGGGGGTAACTGCTAGTGAGAATGTTGAGTTAGCTGTCTATCAGTTACAAGATGTGGCTCATACATAGTTTAAGTAATGTAAGGTAGATAGAGGTACAGATGCAGGGAACAGTTTGCTACTGCCTTTTTTGGTAGGTTCTTTCTATTGAAGTTGAGAGAAGCCAAGGTGTTAGAGTTTATTAACTTGAGGTAGGGCAACCTGAGTGTGAAAGAGTACTTTCTTAAGTTTACTCAATTAGCTAGGTATGATCCTCACGTGGTAGCTGATAGCAGGTCAAAGATGAGTAAGTTCATGTTTGGTGTATCTGACAGTATGGTCAAGAGGTATAGGACTACAATGTTGATTAAGGAGATGGACTTTTCTAGGATTATGGTCCATGCTCAACATATTGAGGACCAGAAGACTAAGGAGAGAGAGAGAGAGAACAAGAGGGCTAGAACGAGTAGCTTTAATTTTAATCAGCCAAGGTCAGAAGGTGGTAACTGTCCTCAGTTCCATCAGAAATCTTCAGTCCCAACTCCATCTTCAGCCAGTGTCCCCATTCCCAAATTAAGAAATAAAAATTAGGATAGGACGCTAGGATCTAAGTCACAAGGCAGTGTTAATAGTGCCCAAAATAATCCTCTTTGTTAGAAATATGGCAGAAACCATTAGGGTGTCTGCAGGTCTGGCAGCGACATGTATTTTGGGTGTGGTAAGACAGCCATAGGATCAGAGAGTGTCCTCATGTGGGTTCACAAAGTCAGTATAATCGCCCTCCAGTTCAGTCTGGTCGCCCGTCTCAGCAGGGTACCACTTCCAGTGCCACTAGTGGGCAGCACCCAAACATGCTCTATCCACTTCAGTCCCGACAGGATCAGGAGAGTTCTCCTGATGTGGTTACTGGTACATTGCAAATCTTTTATTTACATGTTTATCTTTGTTAGATCCTGGAGCTTCTCCATCTTTCATAACTTCTTACATAGCCATCAACTTTGGAGTCATCCCTGAAATCGTAACAGATCCTTTCTCAGCCTCTACCCTAGTGGGTAAGTCTATCATAGCCCAACGGGTATATAGGAATTGTCCGGTTATGGTTTCTTAGAAAGTTACTTCAGCAGACCTTGTAGAGCTAGAGATGATGGATTTTAACGTTATTCTCGGCAAGGATTGGATCCACTCATGTTATGCCTCAGTCGATTTTAGAAGGAGAGTAGTTCATTTTTAGTTTCCAAATGAACCAGTCCTTGAATGGAGGGGTAGTACTACAACACTTAGGGGTAAGCTTGTTTTGTACCTGAGGGAGAGAAAGATGATATCCAAGGGGTTCATTTACCATCTTGTCCGAGTTAAAGACTCTAATTTTTTGACCCCAAATCTTGAGTCAGTTTCAGTAGTAAGGGAATTTCCAGATGTGTTCCCTGAAGATCTTCTTGGAGTTTCTCCTGAAAGGGAAATTGACTTCGGAATAAACCGCCTTCCAGATACACAACCTATCTCTATTTTACCATACAGAGTGGCTCTTATCAAACTCAAAAAGTTTAAAAAATAGTTGAAAGATCTCCTAGATAAGGGATTCAGAAGGCCCAATATTTTCCAGTGGGGTGCATCAGTTCTATTCATGCGTAAGAAAGATGGTTCTCTCAAAATGTGTATTGATTACCACCAGTTGAACAAAGTCACAATAAAAAACAACTACCCACTTCCCAGAATTGATGTCTTGTTCGACAAACTTTAGGGTGCCAGTTATTTTTTTAAAATAGACCTTATATCCAGCTATCATCAGCTCAGAGTCAGAGAATGTGACATTTCGAAAATAGCTTTCAGAACCAAGTTTGGTCACTTTGAGTTCTAGTCTTGTCCTTTGGTCTCAAAAATTCCCCAGCAACCTTTATGGACTTGATGAGCTGAGTGTTCAAGTAGTACTTGGACATGTTCTTCATAGTCTTCATTGATGATATTCTTATCTACTCCCGTAACGAAAATGATCCTATAGACTACCTTAGAATAGTATTGCAAACTCTTAGAGCCCATCAGTTGTTTACTAAATTCAGTAAGTGCAAATTTTTTCTAAGATCAGTAGCTTTCCTTGGCCATATTATTTCTAGTGATGACATTAGAGTCGATCCTCAAAAGATTGAAGCGGTGAGAAACTGTCCCAGACCAATCTCTCCATCAAATGTCAAGAGTTTATTAGGTTTGGCTGGCTATTACCAATGGTTTGTTGAAGGATTTTTGTCTATTGCATCCCTCATATACAGATTGACTTAGAAGAAAGTTAAGTTTCAGTGGTCAGATTCTGTGAGAAGAGTTATCAGGAGTTGAAAACTCGACTCACTACAACCCCAATTTTGACACGGCCAGATGGTTTAGATGGGTTTGTTGTGTATTGTGATGCTTCTAGAGTTGGTTTGGGGTGTTTTTTAATGCAGAAGGGTAAGGTTGTAGTCTATGCCTCTAGACAACTTAAGCCTCATGAAAGAAATTACCCTACCCATGATCTTGAGTTACCAGCTGTTGTGTTTGCCTTAAAGATTAGGGGGGATTATTTGTATGGGGTACATCTTATGTGTTCACTTATCATAAAAGCTTGCAGTATGTGTTTTTACAGAAGGATTTGAATCTGCATTAGATGAGATGGTTAGAGTTGCTAAAAGATTATGATATGAGTGTTTTGTATCACCCGAGCAAGGACAATGTAGTGCCAGATGCCCTAAGTAGATTGTCTATGGGTAGTGTTGCTCACGTTGAGGATGTAAGAAGAAGTTAGTTAAGGAAATTCACCACCTTGCCAGATTAGGTATTCGTTTGGTTCATTCAACTGAGGGTAGTGTTTGGGTGCAGAGTAGTTTGGAATCTTTTTTGGTTACTGAAGTAAAAGAAAAACCGGATAGGGATCCTAGTCTGGTGAAGTTCAAGCAGTCAGACAGAGATCAAAAAGTAGAGGTTTTCTCCCAAGGAAGAGATAGTGTTTTGCATTTCCAGGGTATACTATGTGTGTCGTGCGTTGATAAGTTGAGACAACGAATCTTGTAGAAGCACAGGTATGTGTTACTCAATTCATCCAGGGGCCACAAAGATGTAACGTAATCTGTGGGAAATCTATTGGTGGAGTGGGATGAAAAAAGATATTGTAGAGTTTGTGTCTAAGTTCTCCACTTGTTAGAAGGTTAAGATTGAACATTAGAATCCCAATAGGTCTATACAGGAGTTTAGTATTCCCACTTAGAAGTGGGAGGAAGTGAACATGGATTTTGTGATAAGTTTTCCTCGTACTCGTCGTCAGCATGATTCAATTTAGGTTATTGTGGACAGGATGACCAAATTAACTCATTTCTTACCAGTCCATACTTTTCTTTCAGCCTAGGACTATGCCAATCTCTATATCAGAGAGTTGGTTAGGTTGCATGGTGTCTCATTGTCCATCATTTCAAATAGAGGTGCGCAGTTCACCTCTTACTATTAGAAAGCTTTTCAAAAGGGTCTTGGTACCTAAGTTCACCTCAGTACAACCTTTCACCCTCAGTCAGATGGTCAAGCATAAAGGACTAGTAGGACCCTTGAGGATATGTTAAAAGCGTGTGTAGTTGACTTTAAGGGAAGTTGGGATGACCACTTGCCTTTGATTGAGTTCACGTATAATAACAGCTATCAGTCCAGTAATCAGATGGCTCTGTTTGACGCTCTTTATGGAAGTAGATATAGATCTCTGATTGGTTGGTTTGAAGTAGGTGAGGCCACAGTAGTGGGGACTGACTTGGTGTTTGATGACTTAGAGAAAGTACGGTTGATCAGGGAGAGACTTAAGGACACCTAGAGTCGACAAAAATCTTATAAAGATGTAAGAAGGAAGGACCTTGAATTTGAGGTTGGCAATTTTGTATATCTAAAAATCTTTCCCATGAATGGAGTAAAGAGGTTTGGTAAGAAGGGAAAGCTTAATCCCCGATATGTTGTCCCTTACAAAATTTTGACCCGTTTCAGAAAGGTGGCTTATGAGATTGAGTTGACTGCAGACTTAGCATCAGTGCACCCAGTGTTTCATGTCTCCTTGCTAAAGAAGTGAATTAGTGACCTAACTGTAGTTGTTCCCTTAGAAAGTGTAGATGTTCAGAATAGCCTTTCTTATGAAGAGGTCCCAGTCAAAATCCTCGATCGTCAGATTCATAGACTAAGGAATAAAGAAGTTCCCCTATCAAAGTTCTTTGGAGGAATTAGTCTGTTGAGGGAGCCACTTAGGAATAAGAAGTAGATATGCATACCAAGTATCCTCATCTTTTCTCCGCAAACTCAAATTCAACGTAAGGAAACAACCTTCTTAGAATTTCTCTTTTCCATGCTTAGTTTCAGTTGCATATCATTCTCATGTTAGTTATGCATTCATAGAACCAGTTCAGTCATGTGTTACACTTCAAACTGAGTCATATAATTATGTTTTCATCATGTATATCTAGCCTGTAACCTAAGTTCCTCAGTGTTTTCAGCTTACTAGTCTCATTCGATGATGAATGTTCCCAAGAGGGAGATATTGTAATACCCCAAAAAATCCAAACCCAAGTTAGAGTCATGTTCCAATCTCATGCAAAGAATCTTATAGTCCCTTGGTAATTTTACGAGTGAGTTTGATGTGTATTAAGGCCTCAAATAACTCCCAGCTATTAGACGAACCAAAATAATCCTTATCAATTGAATTTTTGATGAAAATATTGCTTTAGTTAACTTCAAATGAGCATATATTTTGCTCTATTGAGAATTTTCCAGCTCAATACCCACCAACCTGTAGAAAATTGAATTAGCTTTTAGACGATACCAATTTTACCTAAATTCAATACTCGGCTGAGAAGTTATGGCACTTTTAGTGAAAAATAGTAGCCCAACACGACAAGGTCGCGTCGTGGTGATGACCAAAATCACGTTCGTCCTTTTCCAGTGTGTCATCGTAATAAGCACCGCGTTGCGCCAAGGGGCATTTTCGCGTTTGTCATTTTCTAGTGAGGCATCGCGATGGCACCACGTCACGCCGTTGGACAAAATGAGGATTGTCCTTTTCCAGTGGCCCAGCGCAATAAGCAGTGCGTTGTGCCAGCATGCAAAATCAAGATTTCCACTCCGTGACTTAATTTTTCAGGGACCGTTTGGTCAATTTCCAAAGCCCCAAATCCATCCAAAACACGTAATTAACACCCTAAAGGGGCATTATGTGCCCCATTACTCATAAATCCTCTTCAAGAAATTAAATCTTTCAAGAACAAACCCTAGCCTTCAAGATCAAAACACAAGAATTCACCATCAATTCTCATACATTCATAAATCAAGGTAGGTTTGGTGTTCATCCTCGGGTTTCTTCTACCCTTAGAGGTCAAGAATCCTTTTGAGAATTTAAATTATGAATTACATTCTTGAATTGAATTGTGTTCATGTATGTGTTGATTTTATAGGTTTCAAACTAAGAAGATTATGAATTTCAAGTAAATAAACTAGCATGTGTGTTGATTTATGTACTCCTCATGTCATAACCCATGAATTGTGAGTTAAATGTTGTAGTCATGATATCCCAATGTTATTCTTTCTCATGTACAAGAACCATGCTCCCCAAGTGTTTGGCAAAATGTCTATGTGAATAAATTGTGCATGATATCCTAATTGTAATGTTTTAAACTTGTGATATGGTTCCATTATTTATGCTATCGAGTCCTGGGGTTATTGTATACCCGAAATTAGCTGCTTACTTAGTTTCCAGTCATAATAGAATGATTTTGTAGTATCTCAAATAGTGGAATTCGGTCAGCTAACAAAATCAGCATGAGTTCAGTCAAGCTTAGAACAACCTAGTGATCAGTGTCAGTTTAGTTGGGAGTAGGATTCAACACCGAGCGAACCCAGGGATGGGGGAATTCCTGCCAGTATAGGGTTTGACCCTTAGTAACAGTTCCTGAGTTACAGAACTACGTAGCCAGCATAGGATAAATTGTCTTCCTGCCAGACTAGGGTTGACGTAACTATATACATCTCATGAGTCTTTCTGCCAGGTTAGGGTTGACCCAACCAATGTTAGTAACTCGTGGCACGGTAATAACTCCCGTCCAACTGGGGTTATATGTTGGACCCTAAATCAGTATATAAATGGGGTATGTCGGTTAGATGATAACTCCCACAGTCTCAGTTCTAGTATTCAGTATTCAGTACAAAACTCAGTTCAGTTCTACACGATCATGACTTACAGTTACCAGAAATTTTGTACTTCCGTTTTAGTCTAATTCAGACAGACGATATATGCTGGGTATTAAGGTTCATTACATTCAGTAGTCCCAGCCTTGCATATACTCTCATCCAGTCACTTTATGATATTTATTTATTATTATTACTCATACACACGAACCCATGCATATTAACCTCACCTAGCATACCAGTACATTCAAAGTACTGACACATACTTTCTCTTGGTGCTATGATGTCTAATATCATAGGTTCGAGCACTCGGGTTCCTGACCGTACTTAGCCAGATAAGTCGATCAGCCGCAGTTATAGTAGTGAGTCCTTATCCATCAAGGACGCGATACTTATTTTATTTTTTGCATTATTTCAGTATTTTAGTTATCTTAGACATCAGTTGTCAGAAAGACGGGGCCTGTCCCATCAAATATTTTATTTCAGATGTTTAGAGGCTTTCAGACATTATCAGTTAACAGTTATTCTACAGATGTATTCAGTTTTATGAACCTTATGGCATTTTTAGTTTTACTTCCGCATATACTTCATGATTATTATTCAGTGCTCACAGCAGGTACCAGTCATGGGTTAGCTTGTGGTCCTTTGGGGTCATAAGCACCGTGTGACGCCCAGGGTGTAGTCTCGGGGCGTTATACAAATACACTATCTTTACCAAGAACAACAACAAATCAACCCAACAACACCAACACAACACAAACACCAAGAACATCAACAGTGACCAAACAAACCAAAATTGTTGTTTTGTTTGTACAAACATAGACAACAAAAACAAATTTTAAAAAATCAACAAATACCAACAAATCGAATAAATAGTTCGACAACAAAAACTACAATAACAACTTGGAAAAGAGAAGAGAAAAGAAGAAATACCAGAAATTCAGTTTTTCTTCAATCCTCATTTCAAATTTAAGCAACAAATATTGAAATTGTTAACGAATACTAGAAGAGAAGTTGGCAAGTTCTTCTTTTTCTTAATAACTAAAATCCCTAAATTTTTACCTATGAAAGAAGAAAAGGGATGATGAAGAACTCGAAGTTGTTGTCACCGGAGAGCAATGTTGTCACGTTGATTGATGGTAGAAAGTCAAAAAGAAACTTGAAGCCCAACTATTTGTTACCGGTAGGATGAATTCGCCGGACATTGAAGGGAGAAATTTTTAGAAATATTGGTTGGGAGAATCTTTAGAGATATAGTCGAGATAGAGAGAGAGGAAAGAAGAGAGAGACGGTTGATTTGGAGAGAAGAGGTGTATGGTTTGATTTGTATTTTTAAAAAGATTAGAAAGTCTTGAAAATATTAATCAAGTCCATAATTAACTTAATTTTCCTAATTATGTTTGACTCTTTAAGTTGGTCAATGTCACCAATCCTTCATTCAAGACTTAAATGACACCTTTCCTTCAATTTTCTCTTGTAACTATACTTGGGTGTAATTATTGAACAATGGAATTAATTGTAAGTTGTAGCAATTTTGTTAACGTATAGTAATAATTTATTTTTAAATTAAAAAAATAATATAAAGTATATAATTTACCTCTCTCCTAGATAGTTGTGTAATTCCATTCTCTCTCATCTTAATAACTATGTAATAGTAAATTACAGTAAAAAAGATTCCCCACTAATACTCCTTCATCCGTAACTGACTTCATCTTTTTTGGCCAGAAAGCAAAATTAACATAGTGAGTCAACACCAATATCAACCATGGCTAATACTGATGACTTTTTTTATCGCAACAAAAAATTATTTGTTATCAAACAATTATCAACTAGTTTATTTTCAATATGTATGGTGATAGTTTTCCATTCAATATCCATTACATACACTAAAAAGGTTATGTAACATACCACGCCATTTTTCTTATCAATTTTTAAATTCATAAAACTCATTTCGTATATGTGACATATACAAAACTTCATCTATATTAATTTTAATATCAATTTCATTCATTGAGAACTCAAAAAAAACATTACTTAAGTATGAAATGAGTATATAAATTGGCTTCAATGAAATTTATTAAACTAATCTACGAATATCCTATTATGTACCATTTTCACACACTTAAAACAATTATAAAAATACATTATTTGTATATAGAATGTTATATGTCAATTCCATAAATTGAGACCCCAAAAATTGAAAATCATTTAAATATGATTTTGTTATGTATAAACTGATTACAACTTAATCATTTAAAATAATACATGAATACTAGATTTTATACAATTTTCACAGATTAAAAATAAATTATTCACATACAATATGTATTGACATTAGTTATCACACTTCTACCACTAATATTATTGTAAATTCAAAATTTATAAATTTGAAATTAAAGATATGTACTATAATCCGTAATTATAGAGGGATTGGATAAGACGGAAATATGGAGAGAGAAGGAGAATTGTAACGCCTCGAAAATGGGTCCCAAGATGTCACATGGTACCCAAGACTATGAGTAGTATCAAGCTAACTCTGTAAGCCTTCTACTAAATCTGAAACTTATAATAAAAGATCTGTGCATGCAAAAAAAATACTGAAATACTGATTACTATCTGAGCGAAACTGGATTTAACTAAACATAATGTCTAAAAATACTTAAGTTATAAGTCTAGACAACCAACACTTGAAATCTGAAATGTAACTAGCAGTCGGACAAGCCTCTACTTCTACTAACTAGAGAGTCGCTGGGACGGATCCCCAGCTGACTCGAACTGAACTGAAAACAACTGATCAAACACTACATAAATCTAAAAATTTAAATAAATGATTCCTCGAGCAATGAGGACTCACCAACTGTCGGGATATAGATAGAGATGCTCGTGGTCAATCACGTTGCTGGAGCTGAGCACTTGAACCTACATTATTAAATAATGTAGCACATAGACATATATGTGGATCAGTACTTTTGGAATGTACTGAGCATATGGGGATGAATTCATAAGTAAAATAATAATGCAATATTTAAACAAAGCTTTCAAAGGATGTATGCTAAGTGTAAATGACTCACCTCGGTTTGAATAAAACATATTCTATGAAATAATAAAACATGAATATGTAAACATAGAAAATCTTTGTGAGTCATAACACTTAGCTCTAAAAGTTGTATCGTTACTCTCTCAAGTGGGAGTTTCTTCTAATTGATATAAACCATGTGAGCTGTCATGGAGTCCAACGTCTTACCCACGTTGGGGAGAGCTGTTCTACCCTTGCCATCAGAATAGAACCTTATATTAAGTGATCACTAACTTACCCCACTATGGGCACTTAAACCTATGGTGGCTCATAGTTCTGGGGTATGAGACCTTGGAATCATACCCATCTTGATACTAAATACTATTCCCATACTTATTGCTCAGAACTTTAGGAAATCCACCTTAAAATAGCACAAGGGTTTATAATGAAAACCAATTATGCTTCTCTTTCTTTAAATAGCAAACTATATGAATAATGTGAATTTCTTATCTTAGATTAGGATCAAAAGATCAATTTCTGTTCTTAAATCTTGGTAAACAACTTATAAAAGAGGCGTAAGATCATAATCTTCTTGAAATATCAATACTTAGTCTTAGGACTTAGAAACCCATGCTTTTAACTCATGACCGTTCAAAACAAAGCTTCATGCTCAATGTCATTCTTGAAATCATTAAACAATATTGATTCATAAGAAGAAAGTGCAATTCATGATATAAATCGTCAATTCAAATCATAAGTAGGTAAGATAAACATGCACTTCAATACTTAAAGCATTTATAAATTCATAAACTCAAAACAAGATAATTTGGGTATGAACTCTAATATGAAATTCATGAAATCTTAACTTAAAAATAAGTTTTGGGAATAAGGATGAAAGAGGATCCTTGTTCATAACCCCACATACCTTGTTGGATTGATTGAATATAAAAGCTTAAACTTTTGAATCTCTAATGGTGTTCTTGAAGATTCTTCTTGAAGTACTTGAACCCGAAAGCTTGGATTATTGACTTTCTGGGAGAAAATTTGGCGGAGTTCTTGGTGTTCTTGAAGGGGCTAAGGTTTTCTTGGAGAGAACAAAATGAATTATAATGTATCTAATGCTTTTAGGGATGAAATTAAGTGTTATGGATGGATTTGGTGAAATAAAGTGACCAAAGTTCCCCTAGATCCTTTAGGAACTGAAATAGCATGTGAAACAATTCCATATCGCGTTGGCCATCACGCTACATCGCTCATCGCATCGAGGACCATCGCGCTGCGTCCCAATCGCGTCGGCTTACTTCCTTACACAAAAAATATTATAACTTTTCACTCGGGTATCGGATTTAGGAAAAATTGGTATTGTTGGAAAGCTAATTCAATTATCTACAATTTGGTGGGTATTCAGCTGAAAAATTCTACATATATAAAAATTTATACATGTTCAAAGTAGACCCTTGTAGAATCGAATACCAAACTTTGGATGAATCAAGGGCTCTTAACTCAACTTTGTTCTAGGTGATTCTTATGGACATTTTCACCTCAAAATCACTTCACACACTAAGATAATGATAATGAAACTTATATTCACATGGAAATCATTTGGATTAGAGCTTACACACATAGGAACGACTGATAGAATTCTAGCGCGAAAATGTGAGGTGTTACAAGAATATTTATTTTTCTTTTATAAAATTGAATATAAATATACTTGAAGATATAAGAAAAAACATGTTCATTGTTATGAAATATAAAGAATAGAAAAGAAGAATGGAGAGAGAAGAGATAGTGATACTTATTTCTCTTGAGGAATTCTCGAGGGGTTTTGAGGGGTTACATTACAATAAAGAGAAACCCCTTTATTTATAGGGAAAGACTAACTTTGTCCCAAAAGCTGGGGTTTCTAAATTTTTCATAAATAGACATTCACTATATATGGTACTACATTTATAACTCTCCCCCTTGAATGTCTAATTGATAGATAATGTGTCTCGTTAAAATCTTATTAGAAAAAACTCAGTAAAAAAAGTCTAGTGAAAGCAAAATATTACACATCTCTAATAATACGTATATAGTTTGTCTTATTAAAAATGTTACAAGAAAAAATTAGTGGGACAAAATAGCGTAAGAAAAAAAGAGTACAACGCATATCAACTCTCCCGAATAAGAACATCCTTGAACCTTTACATCCCGATCTTGTGCACCATCATCTTGAAAGTTGCAGTTGAAAGAGACTTGGTGAATAAATATACTACATTGTCACTTGAGCGAATCTGTTGCACGTTGATATCACCATTCTTTTGGAGCTCATGTGTATAGAAAAGTTTTAACGAAATGTGCTTCATTCTATCTCCTTTTATGAATCCTCCCTTAAGTTGTGCTATGCATGCTGCATTATATTCATATAAAATTATAGGCACATTGTCACATTTCAAGCCTCTCGAATGAGATGTATCATGGACCTCAATCACACATACTCTCAGCTTGCTTCATGAATAACTATTATCTCAGCATAAC
The DNA here is from genome assembly GCA_030864215.1 of Capsicum pubescens. Classification (NCBI taxonomy): domain Eukaryota; kingdom Viridiplantae; phylum Streptophyta; class Magnoliopsida; order Solanales; family Solanaceae; genus Capsicum; species Capsicum pubescens. Next base: position 89,637,151 of record CM061539.1, read on the forward strand.
TCGATGGAGTGGCTATAATAGATTACTTTATAGATCTCCAAGATATGACAATACCCCCAAATATGAACACATAGCCTATTTGAGATCGAGCATTATACGGTTCAGATAAATACCCAGCATCAATATGAACAATAAGATCGAGACTGCAATCTTTAGAATAAAATAAGCCCATATCGATAGTCCGTATTTAAGTATCGCAATGTGTTTTATCCCATTTTAATGTCTCCTAGTAGGAGCAAAACTATACTGTGCTAAAAAATTGATTGAAAGGCCTATATTAGACTTTGTAGTATTTGCAAAATACATTAGTACATCAATTGTACTAAGATATATTACAAATCCAATTTGGTATAATTCTCATTTCAATAAATAATCTATTACTTTTGAAAACTCTCCGAGAGTTTCAATGATTTTCAAATTATGAATTTCTGAAATATAAGAATTATAAATAAGTTTCCTAGAAACTTTTATATGCTTCAAACTATTTGAATCCTTAAAAAGTTTTCATATAAATTTTGTAAAGTGACAATAGCTAGCATTTCATATGTGACATCTTCAAGTGTCTGGACTGCAAATTAAATAAGTTTTATGCTTACCGAGATGCATCCTTTAATGTCACATGATAAATATTTCTATGTCAGCATGCTTAAATAAATATAGAATTCAGATCCTCATAATCTTTTATAATATTGCGCTAATATTGTATCAAAGATATATTATTTTTTATTGATTCACAATGTGATATAACATTTTGAGATCTCATCACTCATTACTTTTAGGTACCTAAACCTCTCATAAGGTTTCATGAATTGTTATGTCATAGTCTCTTCAAGAACATATTGCCTCCTTATTATGTCATTTGCTCCTTAGTATTTTAGAAAATTATTGCGTTTAGAACCGATTAATATACCATGCTTCATGCATGCAATAGATTTTGTCCTTTAAGACATTAAATTTGAAGCATTTATAGCAAAATATAAGATTAATATTAGGTCAGGAAATGCTCCTAGCCTTTGAACTTGAATTATCTTTTGAATGAGGATCTTATTGATGTCAATTCAAAATAATTTCTTAGTTGTTTATTACCCCCCCCCCCCCCTTATGTTAGGAAAACTAGCATACATCTCAATTTTCTTTAGAGAATTCATCTTTATGAATCGTCGTATATCCATCAATCATATACTGCACATCAAAATTATTAGATAGAAAATATGTGGTTTTTGATCCTGAACCAACTTTGAGAAAAATTAATCATAATTTTTTTTATTTGATTTGTATAATTACTTTTGAATATAATATATGATATCTCAAACAAATATATGAAGCTTTGTTCTCATAAGAAATGGTTTAACTAATTTTCTGAAGGCATTTAATGCCAAACAAACTTTGATATTTATCAATCTGAAAATTATGCTCTTAACTCAATTTATATTGAGCAAATAATTCTATGAATGTAAAACTGTAGGTTGACAACAAAAGAACATGTGATCATCATATATTGATGCATCTTAATATATATCACATGATAGGTGAACGGGCCCATATTCACTTTTTATACTTTCCAGATTTAAAAAATTCAATCTAACATTAGTTGGTCCAACCAAATTATCATGAGAACAAACAATATTAAAAGTTCATGAAGAATTTTCTAGTTCTTCAATATATGTTTAATACTTAATATGCACATCTTTGGGCTGTCGCAACCATTCATGTTATTTTATGAATTTTTATACTAGTAAACTTCAAGTTTACCATGGCATGTGCCTTTTAGTAAACTTCGTGTTTACTGGGACAAGAATATTTGTATCAATAAATAGTAAACTCTTAGTTTATTATGGCATGTGATATCATCATGCTTGGATAACTTTTCACATTTGTATTTCTTATCATAGTAATTTGGAGATATTCAATCTTTCAATTATTCTACCTTTTCTGAAGGTGGATTGTGATATCTTCGCAACTAAGAATGTGTTTGTATTGATAATCTCAATGAATTATTATCACATTCACTTTAAGGAATGGATCTATATTTATAACAATCAAAATTCTCATTCCTCGAGAATGGAATATAATCTTGCCTTCAACACATCAAATTGAGGCATATATATAATGTAGAGAATTTTTCTCTAACATATCTTATAATCATAATATGCGTGTAAAAATATTATCACTTTTCATAGTTATTATCATATTGTCCCTCCACATGTATATTCGAACATTCAATCACTTGTCTTCTTTAAGACATATTATGCACTGCTACGATATTTACCTCAGAGAATGGAGCATATTCAAGGGGACATGTTTCATGACTTTTTACCAAAAACACATTATTTTGCCTTAGCCATCATAATATCATCAATATGGTGCATTGAGATTCAAACTCAACATCTTATCCATATAACAACTCCTTAGGCTATAAATAAATGGAACTTGAATCCAACATCTCAACATCTTGAGGTACCAAAACTTTAATCCAATGTCTTACCCTCAACTACTGACATAAAAGGCCATAGTAAATAGGACTCAGACCCTGAGCCTTTTGAAAATCTTGTGCTCGTTAATGCATGGGCTAAGTAAGTTTCAAGCAAAGTTTCCCACATATTTAAACTTTTTGGTTAGTTTGTGATACCAACAAATTATGACATATCGTACCAAATTAATAATTAACTAGAACAAGATCACATTATATGATCATTATAAGAATAAGAGAAATCAGAAACTATGTTTCTCCTCGGGATTGATAAAGTAAGAATTAGTAGTACCTTGTGAAATTTAAGAGGGTGGGGGGTGAATTAAAAATTTATGTGAATCGACTATTAACTCCTCACGGTCGACTTGCTTGTAGATTAGTGTACTTCACAAAACAGATTGGATTTAAAACAAACACGTAAATAAATAACTGAATTTAAATAAAAAAAACATGAAGATTTATCCTGGTTTGGAACACCAATGTGGTGCCTACTTCCAGTCCTCTTGGGTTTCAAAGTTTCCTTACATCTTTTAGAGTTGGCTCGAGTTCAATGATGAGAAACAAGTTCTGAAGACTTATTTTGTTCTCCAGATGTTGTGACACAACTTCAGTTTGTATTACAAAGTTGACTCGATCCTATTTTTATATAAAATTGTAAGCTAAATATTACAAAGCTTTGTGAGACTAAGATTGAGGTTTCTCCTTGAATTTGCATGCGTGCTTCAGTCTTTTGTCTCTTCTTGTATAGTTTCTAGCTTTCTCTATCGTTGCTTCTTGATAGGAAAACCAAGAGATTTATTCTCAATCAAGGATTTTAATTAATTCCTTGATTGAGGTATGGCACCATAACATATGTCCATATGTGGTGCAACTTCCACAGCTATACATGTCCATATCAGATATATCCTTGTAACGGTTATGGTCTTCCTTCTTTTTGTTCTAAGTCTTGATTGATTTAATTTGTCGTGATTTCGGGGCTGTGATCCTTCTTTCTTTTATTCAAAGGCTTGATTGATTTGATTGCCATACTCTTTAGATGTTGTGTCCTTAGATCTTCATGATTGGATAACCTTCTATTTTTGGAGTCGGCTCTCTTGCTTACTTCCATGTTGAATTAGCCTTCTTTGATCCTTCATATCATTGTGTGAGATATCCTTCCATCATTAGTGATCTTCCAATACCCTAAAAACTTCCACTCATTAGTTTGTCATTATTAAAACTGGAATATATGAGGCTAACAATCTTCCCCATTTTGATAATGACAAACAAGTATAAACATCAGTTGACTTCCCTATTTGTCACAATAGTCAACTTGTTCTCTCTAACTTGTACACATTTCTACTATTGCAAGTTTTTTGAGTATCAATCAACTTTAATTTATCAGTAATCGACTTACTCATCCTAACTGGTAAGCATTTCCTGATTTCTTAATGTTCCTGTCTTCCCCTTCCTTTTGTCATAATAAAAAAGAATAGCAAAAGAAAACAGTTGATAAACAACAGAGATATAATCTATTGACTAAAAGACACTAGGCAGAGAAAAAAGTGTGGCAGATAGTGTGTTAAAAATCATCTTACAACCCATCAAAAGAAGAGACAGGACCCCCTTTTGAATAAAAACAAGGTCATCATTGTTCACCGCTTCTTAAGAAAGTAGGTTAGAGTATTATACATGTTATGACAGAAGGTGTCATGATTTTTCAACATTTTTGAAGAAGTAGGAATAGGAGTTCTTAACGGAAATAGCTAGATTATCATTGAAGGAGTGGACTTGGGTCTTGAGGGAATCCATTTGGGTGAACACCCGAGTAAAAATTGTATACCCTCCTACTTGAACCCATTAAGAGCCAACCGAAACACGTCTATACTGTGCTGGTACTTTTCTAGAGGTCTAAAAGTTTTAAAGTCGACTCCTGCAGCAGCACAACACCTTTCTAAATGGATTTGAAGTGATCGTTAATCTCCTCCAGTTTCTTCAAGACAACAATCATAGGGTTAGAAACAAATTTGCTTACCTTTGGGAAGTTTTGACCTTGCCTGGGCAGAATCCTTCTTAAACTATTCATCTTCAACCAAGACATAGCCCTTACTGGAAAAAGTCTTGTAGTCATAAGTGGAAACAACCTCTATTAGGGGTAAGCAGAGAGATCAATTGAGTAATACAGAAGAATCCAAGTAATGAGCAGGCCATACAAAAAACTGGCAGAGGCATGAACATCAGCTGCACTTTCAAGCATGTACTTATAGATCCAAGTTGCCCAATTGTTTTTGATTTTCTTAACCAGACAGTACAGTACAAAACTATCACGACCGGTAATATTGCTGACGTATCCTTTCTAGGGAATCAGTGTAGTAGAAATTATGTGTGCAAAACTTGAAACAGAGAGACAGGGTACCAAAACCAGTCAAAGCGGAGTCAGGGTCTGACAGGACCCTTTTGGCTTCTTCAAAGCTGACCTCAAAATCATCGGGCTAGTTGTTATTCATAAAATAGATATCACCAGAGAACTTTAAATCAAAAGAATTTTTTGAATAGAAAATCATTCAAAATGATTCTTATGCCAAGCACAAGAGTCTCAAGTTGATAACTATCAGGGGAGAGGCAAATATTCGCATAAAATATGCGAACTGAATTCTCATAAACCAGAAGTTCAAAGAGACAAAAGAAAGGGAAAAATCTTGAAACTAAAAAAAGTGACTGCATTATAAAATAATATTTTAATTGATGGAGATTGATAATGAGATTGAGTATAATGGAGCAATTTTTAAAGGCAAAGAATTTGTCTTTGTGAGAGCATGTCTTGAACTTGTGCATGTCTTCTAGAGGGAGGGAGTGGAGAGGGCTTGGACAAGGTTTCTTGGTGGAAGAGGCTGGACTATAAGTAGGATGACATCTCTTGATGAGAGTTTACTAAGAGCCTATTGAGGATTCGTCAGAGGATTCAGAGAGGAGAACAAGACTATCGGGGAGGGCTTTGGGAAAAGTTTTGGACATGTTTGCCATAGAATGGGTTCTGGTTGTGAGAGAAAAGAAAATATGAATTTTAAAAGGGTTAGAAATAGAGAAGAGAGGATAGTTAAGAGGACTGAAGAGGAGATAAAGAATGTAGGCGACTGTTAGAAAAGATAAGAGAGAGGAAGACGAAGAGGTGTGAAGGAAAAGGGTGATTGATGGAAGTGAAGGGGTGGAAAATGGAGGAGTGTTGGGAAGTCAAAGAGATGTAGAGGCGGCAAAAGGGGTGTGAAAAGAAGTGAGAGTAATGATGACTTCCCTTTTGAAAAACAATTCTTTTTGGTTAAAAAACTGGCGATAAAATTGGAACAAGTAAAAGAATTTTTTTATCCAAAAATAAATCTCATAAATCAATAAATTAAGAATACCAAGTCTTTTTCTAAGGTAACAAATACTTTCTTCTAAAAGGGGTTTTGTAAAAATATAAGCCAGTTGATTTTCGGAGTCAACAAATGTTAACGAAAAATTGCCATTTTCTACATGATCATGAATAAAATGATGCTTATTATAAATGTGTTTTTCCCTAGAATGATGCACAGTATATTTGGATAGACTAATAGCACTGGTGTTATCTCCCATTATGGGAATATATTAGAAAGAAAAATTAAAATCAAGTAGTTGATGCATAATCCATAAAATTTGAGTACCACAACTTCCAGCGGCTATGTATTTGGCTTCAGTTGTTGAAAGTGCAACTGAAGTTTGCTTTTTGTTGTGCCATGAAATCAAGGCATCACCAAGAATTTTACAAGTTCCACTAGTTCTTTTTATATCACTTTTATCACCTGCAAAGTCAGCGTGTGCATATACAATTAAGTTAAAATAGGAAGATCAAAGGTACCATAGTCCAATGTCTTAAGTTCCTATGAGGTATCAAATGATCCTTTTAATGACAGTTGGATGAGAATATTTGGGATTTGACTGGAACCTAGCACACTTACATACACTAAACATGATGTTTGGTCGACTGGCAGTCAAATAGAGTAGTGATCCTATCATTCCCTTTTATATTTTCTCATAAACATTCTTTCTAGATGAGTTTTAATCAAGGCTTGTGGATGGACTCATTAGAGTTCCATAGGCCTTTTCTTTTTCCATATTGAATTTTTTATGAGTTCCTTCGTGTACTTAGCTTGACTGATGAAAGTACCTTTGGGAGTTTGCTTGATTTGTAATCCTAAGAAGAATGTGAGCTCACCCATAGGACTCATTTCAAATTCTTCTTTCATCAAATTGGCAAAATTCTCACATAGAGAGATGTTAGAACTACCAAAAATGATATCATCAACATAAATTTGCACAATAAGAAGATTTTAATCAAGCTTCTGTATGAACAGAAGTTATATTAAATTTACCTCTTTGAAAATTGTTGTTTAGTAAGAAAGTACTCAATCTCTCATACCAAGCCTTTGGATCTTGTTTAAGACCATACAGTGCTTTTGACAATTTGAAAACATGATTTGAATACGATGGATTTTCAAACCCTGGGGTTGTTTTACAAAAACTTCCTCATGAATAAAACCATTTAAGAAGGCATTTTTGACATCCATTTGATATAGCTTAAAATATTTAAAAGAAGCAAAAGCTAATAAAATTCAAATTTATTCTAACCTTGCCACAGGGGTAAAGGTTTCATCATAATCAATACCTTTTTGTAGGGAATAGTCTTGAGATACAAGTCTAACTTTTTTTGATAACCTTACCTTCTTCATTCAATTTGTTTCTGTAGACCATCTAGTTCCAATACAGAGCAGTTTCTGGGTCTTTCAACCAAAGTCCAAACTTGATTTCATTCAAACTGTTCTAATTCTTCCTTCATAGCTTTGACCCATGATTCATCTTTGAGGGCCTCATCGGTCTTCTTTGGTTCAATTTGAGATACAAGGGCAACAAACACTTGTATTTATCAATGATGCTCTTGTTTGCATCCTATCATCTGAATTTCTGATGATGAATTCATTTGGATAGCTAGCATCATGTTTCCATTCTCTTTAAACACTCAATTTCACTATTTTTACTGTAGAAATCGACTCCGAAGGGGGTATAATCGATTTGTCTTATGATGGCTCAGAGGTTGTGCTAGCAGTTTCTCCATATTGTAGATCACTCACCTATTTTTCATCAATACTTAAACTCATAGGGGGTGATTAGATTCATAAAATACAATATTCATAGATTCTTCAACACATAAAGTTTTTTTATTGTAAGCTCTGTAAGCACGACTAGTGGGAGAATACCCAAGGAAAATACCTTCATCACTTTGTGGATTGAATTTTTTCAAGTTATTCTTACCAATTGATGTAGATAAATCATTTGCATCTAAAAGGATGGAAGTAGCAGATGTTGGGCTTGTTTTCTCTCCAGAGTTCATAAGGCATCTTTTTTAAAATAAGCCTGACAGGAATCTATTGATGATGTGACATGTTGTGCTTACAACTTTCTCCTAAAAGTGATTTGGGAGATTATGTTCTAACAACATGGTCCTTGCAGTTTCCTGGAGAGACCAATTCTTTCGCTCCACTACACCATTTTGCAGAGGATACCAAGGTGATTAGAAATTTTGAGAGTACCTATTCTGAGCAGGGTACTCCTCAAATGCCTTGTTTTTAAATTCTCCTTTGTGATCACTATGAACTAAGTGATGAAGTATCCATCTTCTCTTTGTACCTTTCTACAAAAGATCTCAAAGTTTGTGAAATCCTCATGTTTATGACCAAGAAATATTACCCAAGTAAAATGTGAGTAATCATAAACTATAACGAAAATATTTCTCTTTTCACCAATACTTGCGGTCTTGGTGGGGACAAATAGATCCATATGGATTGTTTGAACAGGTTTAGTAGTAGAGACAATACCTTTGACTTTGAATGATTTCTGGGTCTGTTTACCCAATTGGAAAGCATCACAAATGTGATCCTTCTCAAACTTGAGTTTTGGATGACCTTTTACCGATTCTATTCTGGACAACTTCTCAATGATATGCATACTAGAATGCCCGAGTTTTGGGTGCCACAACTAAATATCATTGGTTTTCAAAGTAAGTCAGGTTAATGTAGCAAATTCAAGACTATTTACTGATGAGAGAGATGTCTCTTTTATCATGTTTGATGGTGCAACTTTCAGCTTTGAAAGAGACTCCAAATACAGTGTCACATAGTTGACTGATGTTGAATAAGTTATGCTTAAGGTCGTCTACCAAATACGCTCCAATAAACTCACATGAGGCGATTAGCTTTACTAAGCCTACTCCGGTGATGTTTCCTCCAGCGTTGTCACTGAATCTAACTGATCCCCTATCTACTTTCCTTAAAGAAGAAATTTTTTATTTCTTTTCGGTCATGTGTCTGGAACATCCATTATCAATGACCCACATTCCCTTCTTATAGATCTTGCGGACATGTACCTATAAAATAAAAAAATAATTTTATTTAGTTACCCACGTGGGCTTGGGTCCTTGCGGATTAGATGTGCTTCCTTTGGGATTCCAAACCTACACACTCTTAGGATTATTCCTGGATCTGTAGGATTTGTTCCCTCTCTATTCACAGTTGAAATAGACAGGTCCTTGAGAGGAGAAAGAGGCCTTGGCTGATTTAAGCGATTCTGATGAGGAACTTAAATTATTTTTAAAAGAGTTCGATCTCACAAAATTATGAATTGGTGATTTCTTAATGCTATTTAATTGTATTTTTACATCATCAAGCTCTTCATAAAGTAAGTCAAATTCAATTTAAGATACTTCGATTTCTATTTGATAGTTTCTTTGTCCCTCTTCGAGTTTCATTTAAATCGAGCTTCGTAACTTTTCTTTTCTTGAGCAAGTTTCTTATATTCATCTATAATTTTTTTAAACTCGTTAGTTATCATATCTAAATTAGATTCAAGAATATTATAATTATGACCATTGTGTGGTCTTACCTTGCAAGATTCACTTGTTGCCATGGAACATATATTCGTGACTTTTATTTCTTCTTCAGTTTCATCTTCATCACTCTAGGCTCCAAAATTTTTATTCTTTCTAGACGATCTTCTTTCTAATTCTGGACAGTTTTGTTTGAAGCAGCCACGCCTTCTGGTTGAATCATTATTTTTGGCTCCTTGAGATTTTTGTTGTCTTTATCTTATGATCTTCTTTACTCCACGATGTATGAGGTCCATTCCTTCATTGTTGTCTTCCTCCAAAACGTCCTCTTATTTAATTGGTACGGCATTGAAGGCTACTGGTTTATTCTTTTTCTCTTTGTGGTACCTGTTGATATAACTTCATTTATATGCAGTGAGATTACCTCGTAGCTCGTCAAATGTCATGTTAGGAGGATCTCTATCTTCTAGGATTTCAACCATTCTTTCCCATATTTTTTGAAGACTTCAGACCAGCTTCTGGACTTGCAGACTATATGGATAGATCATCCCTAGTGATAATAGTTCGCATACGATCTTGTTGAATCTGGCAAACATTGTTTCAATGTTCTCATTTTCTTCCATTTTGAATAACGCATATCAATTGACCATGGAAGCAATTTTTGATTTTTTTGACTTTGGTGATTCTTTCATAGGTTACCTCAAATTTGTTCCATATTTCTTTTGCAGTCTCGCAAATTGATATCATGTCGTATTCTTCTCCACTAACTGCACTGCACAAAGAAGTAAACTCGTAGCACGTACATTAGTTTTGATTACCTCTTGTTATTCCTTGATGACCTCAAAGCTTTTAAGGTATTCTACATCAGTACTGCTAGATTCTTTGTCTTTGTCCTTTTGCTTATTTTTGAGTCCTAGGATCGGCTTTGGTCCCTTCTTAATGACAACCCAGGCTTGCAAGTCATTTGATTGAACAAAGATTATGAATATATTCTTCCAGTAAGAGTAGTGCTGTCCATTGAAGTATGGTGGTCTTGTGGAGGTGTGACCATTTTGAAGAAGAGCACCGAGAATTTGATAGTTTTCCATTTGATCTTTGCTCACATATGGTTAAGCAACACTGTTGGTGAGACCTGCTCTGATACTGATAGAAATTCAAGAGGGGGTGAATTGAAAATATCTGTGAGTCGACTATTGACTCCTCACAGTCGACTTACCTGCAGATCAGTGTACTTCACAAAACAGATTATATTTGAAAATAACATGTAAGTAAATAACTGAATTTAAATTAAAGAACACAAAGATTTATCCTGGTTCGGAACACTAATATAGTGCCTACTTCCAGTCTCCTTGGGTTTCAATATTTTCTTATATCTTTCAGTGTTGGCTCGAGTGCAATGATGAGAAATAAGTTCCGAGGACTTATTTTGTTCTTCAGATCTTGTGACACAACTTCAGTTTGTATTACAAAGTTGACTCGATCTTATTCTTTATATAACAATTGTAAGCTCAAGATTACAAAGCTTTGTGAGACTAAAATTGAGACACTTTGAGGTTTCTCCTTGAAGTTGCACATGTGCTTCAGCCTTTTGCCTCTTCTTTAATAGTTTCTAGCTTCCTCTGTCGTTGCTTCTTGAAAGGAAAACCAAGAGATTTCTCTCAATCAAGGATTTAAATTGATTTCTTTATTGAGGGATGGCACCATAAAGTATGTCCATACATGGTGCAACTTCCACATATATACATGTCCATATCAGATATGACCATGTAGAGGTTGTGGTCTTCTTTTCTTTTGTTCTAAGTCTTGATTGATTTGATTTGCCGTGATTATGGGACTGTGATCCTTCTTTCTTTTAGTCAAATACTTGATTGATTCAATATAGCTAGATTCTTTGTCTTTGTCCTTTTGCTTATCTTTGAGTCCTGGGATCATCTTTGGTATCTTCTTAATGACAACCCATGCTTGGATGTCATTTGATTGCACAAAGATTCTGAATCTATTTTTCCAGTAAGAGTAGTATTGTCCATTGAAGTATGGTGGTCTTGTGAGGAGTGACCGTATTGAAGAAGAGCACCGGAAATTTGATAGTTTGTCATTTGATCTTTGCTCACATGCGGTTAAGCAATACTGTTGGTGAGACCTACTCTGACACCAATTAAAATTTAAAAGTGGGTGAAGTGAAAATTTCTGTGAGTCGACTATTAACTCCTCAAAGTCGACTTGCCTGCAGATCAGTGTACTTCACAAAATAGATTAGATTTGAAACAAATGCGTAAATAATTAAGTGAATTTAAATTAAAGAACACAAAGATTTATCATGGTTCGGAACACCAATATGGTGCCTACTTCCAGTCTCCTTGGGTTTCAACATTTCCTTAGATCTTTCAGTGTTGGCTCTAGTACAATGATGAGAAATAAGTTCCGTAGACTTATTTTATTCTTCATATCTTGTGACACAACTTTAGTTTGCATTACAAAATTGACTTGATCTTATTATTTATATAACAATTGTAAGCTAAAGATTACAAAGCTTTGTGAGACTATGATTAAGAAAGTTTGAGGTTTCTCCTTGAAGTTGCGCACGTGTTTTAGCCTTTTATCTCTTCTTTTATAGTTTCTAGTTTCCTCTATCGTTGCTTCTTGAAAGGAAAACCAAGAGATTTCTTCTTAATCAAGGATTTAAATTGATTCCTTTATTGAGGTATGGCACCATAAAGTATGTCCATATCAGATATGTCTATACGTGGTGCAACTTCCACAGCTATACATGTCCATAACAGATATGTCCATGTAGAGGTTGTGGTCTTTCTTGCTTTTGTTCTAAGTCTTGATTGATTTGATTTTCCATGATGATGGGACTGTGATCTTTCTTACTCTTATTCGAATGCTTGATTGATTCAGTACTTCTAGATTCTTTATCTTTGTCCCTTTGCTTATCTTTGAGTCCTGGGATCGGCTTTGGTCTCTTCTTAATGACAATCCTTCTTAATGACAACCCATGCTTGGAAGTCATTTGATTGTATAAAGATTCTGAATCTATTCTTTCTGTAAGAGTAGTGTTGTCCAATGAAGTATGGTGGCCTTGTGGAGGAGTGACCATCTTGAAGAAGAGCACTGAGACTTTGATAGTTTGCCATTTGATCTTTGCTCACGTGCGGTTAAGCAACACTATTGGTGTGACCTGGTCTGATACCAATTAAAATTCAAGAGGGGGGTGAATTAAAAATTTTTGTGAGTCGACTATTGACTCATCACAGTCGACTTTCCTGCAATCAGTATACTTCACAAAACAGATTAGATTTAAAACAAACACGTAAATAAATAACTGAATTTAAAATAAAGAACATGAAGATTTATCCTGGTTCGGAACACCAATATGATGCCTACTTTTAGCCCCCTTGGATTTCAATGTTTTTTTAGTTCTTTCAGTGTTGGCTTAAGTACAATGATGAGAAATAAGTTCCGAAGACTTATTTTGTTCTTCAGATCTTGTGACACAACTACAGTTTGTATTACAAAGTTGACTTGATCTTATTCTTTATATAATAATTGTAAGCTCAAGATTACAAAGCTTTGTGAGACTAAGATTGAGACACTTTGAGGTTTCTCCTTGAAGTTGTGCACGTGCTTCAGCCTTTTGTTTCTTCTTTTATAGTTTCTAACTTCCTCTGTCGTTGCTTCTTGAAAGGAAAATCAGGAAATTTCTTCTCAATCAAGGATTTAAATTTATTCTTTTATTGAGGGATGGCACCATAAAGTATGTCCATATCAGATATGCCTATACGTGGTGCAACTTTCACAGCTATATATGTCCATATAAGATATGTCCATGTAGAGGTTGTGGTCTTCCTTCATTTTGTTCTAAGTCTTGATTGATTTGATTTTCATGATTATAGGACTGTGATCCTTCTTCCTTTTATTCAAATGCTTGATTGATTTTCTTACCATACTCTTTAGATGCCGTGGCCATAGATCTTCATGATTGGATGCCCTTCCATTTTTGGAGCCAGCTCTCTTGCTTACTTCCATGTTGAATTAGCGTTCTTTGATCCTTCATATCTTTGTGTGAGATATCCTTTCATCATTAGCGATCTTTCAATATCCTGCAAAAGTCTACTCATTAGTTTGTCATTATTAAAACTTGAATATAGGAAGCTAACACCTTGTATAATTATAAGTTAGCCAACATATATATATATATATATATATATATATATATATAAAATTAATAAAGTTATTACCCTATACTATAATACATAAACGAATGGTGTTGGCTAAAACTTGAGATCCATTAGTATTAATGGACATTTATGGTGGCTACCTTGTAACCCTAAATTAGTGATGAAACTTAAGAATATAAATAATGGTTAGAGACTCGTGCTGATAACGTGTTATGAAATATAAAACAGAGAAAAGAGGATGGAGAGAGAAGATAAAGTGATTATTATTCTCTTGAGGAATTCTCTAGGGGTTCTTGAGGGGTCACAATTCAATGAAGGAAAAGCTCTTTATTTATAAGGAAAAACTAACTTTGTCCCAAAAGTTGGGGTTTTGAACTTTTTCATAACTAGACATTCATTATATATGGTAATACATTTATCACACTCATTATATTAATAGGTTCCACAATTTAAGCCCACATAATAACTAACTCCTATTAAAATGTTATTTTCTTTTAACAAAAATATAAAAAATTATTTTGTTCTGATTTTTTTATTTTAAATCTGCTATTAATTTCTCTCTTTTTTTGTTTTAAAAGATGTTATTAGTTAAATTATAAAAAGTATTGTTATGACTTACAATATATAATCTAAGGATTTATATTTCAATTTTTTTCCCTTATTGACACTAATCAATAGAAGGCATGGTCCAGATGAATGGCGCATATGACCCCTTTACTAAGCTCATCAAAGTTTAGATCCACTCAATTGCGTCTGCATGCCCATTGAAAGATTACATTTATTTCCATGAGACCCACGGGTAATGGGGGTGAAAGTTTCACCTGGTGTCTTATTTGGTCGTTCCGTTTAAGTAATACCCATATTATTATTATTATTATTGCGCAAATACCCAATATAGACAGGTGTCAAGCGAAATAACATACTTATTCTTGGATTTCGCATTCAGACACATATGACTGAAACTATAGCCAATTTTAACATGTGTTTCAGTCAATACATATATGAAAAATTGAAAAGGTACTAAATGAGAATGTTAAATTTGTTATTATATTGACAAATTGATGACTGAAATTTGTTCCTTATAATATATGAAACTTATGTTTCAAATTTGAGCTTCTTAAGAGTAAATTTAGATGTTTAAATTTGAAAAATAATTTTTTATAATTTTTTGAGAAAAAACATAAATACCTACCTGAACTTATTGCCAAAATTTACTTTAGTTCTTTAACTTTATCAGTAATTTTTTACACCCCTAAACAACTTTCGCGTGAATTATATACCATCCCAAAAATGTAATTCCACTCTCATAATGGAGAGTGTAATACACTCGCCCCCAACTCAGCGCCATGTCGTTGCCACGCATTGCCACGTCGTTTTCAACCCCAACCCCTCCCCCCCAAGATTTTTTCTTCACCCTACATAACCCCCCCGCTAACTGCTTACCCCCACCCCTACCCCCACCCCTACCCCACTCTATTTTCTTCCTTGTTCAGCCTCTCTCCCCGCAACCCCACCCCACCCAAAACCCTTCCTACAATCTGCAAACACTCCTTCTCCCCCCCCACATCATTTTTTCTTCTTCAACTCTTTTCTTTTTTTAAAAAAATAATTTAGACCCAAATCTTTGAAATTTGATTTTTGAAAAATTATAATTGTAATACCAAAGAATTTCCCTTTAAGGTAAAGGGAATTAGAAATAAAAAGTATGTTGAATTTTTTTGTCAAGTCCGACTGCACATTTTTGAGAAAAAATTTGTTGGAGTCGATTTTCTTTTTGCGATTTTCTTCTTCGGTTCAATCTCAATACGAATTTTTTAGTGTTTTTCATATGAGTATTTTCAATTTGTTCATCAAAATAAGAATCCAATAAATTTAAAATTAGTTTAGTTATTGAGAAAAATTGATTGTGAAGGAATAAATTGAATTTTCTTAAAATTTTTTTTATGAAAAACTGAACTTATTATAGAAATCCATATGAAAAAATATTTTTGATGTACATTTTGTTGGAGCTGACTCAGCTGGTTGATGATGTAGTGAAGAAAATTAAAGAAAAGGAAGAGAGGGGTGGTGGGGTGTAAGGAAGAAGAAGAGAGAGGGTGGTGGGTTGTGAGGAAGAAGAAAAATTAGTGGCTGAAAATTAAAAAATGAACCCACTTATTGAATTTTTTTACTTTTTTTAATTAAAACGCACTTTTTTTTGCCACGTCATCCCTTAAGGGAGTAATATAATTTAAGCGAAAGTTGTTTAGGGGGCTAAATAATTATCAATAAAGTTAAAGTGTTAAAATAAGTTTTGGCGACAAGTTCAGGGGGAAATTATGATTTTTCCCTAATTCTTTTACAAAAACTTTAAAACTCTCATGTCTAAAACTCCCATTTTCACATGTAGTTCAGTCATTTATGTTTTGTTCTTTATGATATATCAAATTTTTATTTCAAATTTGAGCTCATTTAAAGTATAGTTGAGTGTTAAATTGTGTGTTGAATTGTTGAAATTCGAAGAGCAAGTTAATTTTTTGTTCAGACATGATTGTCTTAAATTACAGTCCGTTTTATTTGTATTTCAGTTATGTATTACTGAGGTGCAAACATTAATGAAAAGATTCAGACATACACAACTGAAAGTTTAACCAATGATTATATGCACCCCAGTCAAAAATATTTGAACTTATACCTTTGGAAATCATACTAAACATCGGGCGAAAACCTCTAATGTTTAGTTTTTACAAGGCCACACTTTCATACGTGTGTGTCTGACTTCTTATCCAAAATGAAGAAACTTGTAAAAAATAATTATGAGACGATTATTAATTAAATAGCAGTACCAAAATTGGGTATTCGTGCACTTCCCCCAATAACGGATCCTTACCCATTTTAGAAATAGAAGTTGGGAGTGCAATGAGTAACATTTTGAAGTTGAAATGCTAAAAAGGACAATGGATTTCAAAATTGATCAAAAAGGACAAATCGAGAGATTCCTTGCGACAAATCAGTTCCATTGACAACTCAACCAAGCCGTCGTTTTACTAATTAACTTGTCGTGTATATGACTCTTTTGATTTGTTTTAGATTTTCTTCTAGTTGTGTTAAGTGTATTTACGGTATATTTGTATGGGTTAAATTTAATTAGGTGGATATAGGTTCAGTTTAAAAAGTATAACGGGTCATTTAAGGATAATGGATAATTTTATTTAATTTGGGGATTTCATCCATTTGAGGTGATGTTTTTGATCAGTTTCATAATGGCATGGGTAAATTTGGAAATGTAGAGTGTGTTTGGTATGGAGAAAATATTTTTCAGTTTTCTTATATTTGGTTATCTTAAATAATTTTAAAAAAGCTTAAGTCTTCGATAGGACCCTAAACTTGTTTTGAAATTTAAGTTGAACCCCTCAACTTAGTTGAGGGGTTCAATTGAAATTTTGAAACAAGTTTAAGAACCTTTCGATGACATACTTGTTTGGCACACTTGCATATAGTTCCCAAGAACAACAATAATGGGAACAAGATTAAGAAGATGAGGGCGGAGGGTTGTGTGGGGCTATTTTATTTTTAAGTTATAATTATTTTTTAATAATTATTTTGGGTCTTTAATGCCACATGTCATTTTGGCAATTTTGTCATGTCACGATGAGGACTTACACCGACTTTTTATTTTTTGGTGATTGGCAAAGAGTGCCTAATAGGAATAATTTTCTACATAGTATAGGTGTTCAATAGGTACCAATCTTAGTTGAGGGGTTCAATTGAAATTTTGAAACAAGTTTAAGAACCTTATATTTTCAAATCAACTTATTTTCCTCAAATTTAAGAAGAATGACTTCCGTTCAAAAAAGTAAGGAAAATATTTTCCAAACTCTCTTTCAACCACTCCGCAAGTTGAAATGTTCATATAACTCTCAAAATCACCCACCTCCACCCCCACCCCCCACCCCTCGTATCATCCCTTATTAAAAAGAAATATTTAATTTTTTTAAAGAAAATTCTTACCCCATCCCCTACCCCCCACCCCCACCCCTACCAACTCCCCTCTCAATCAATATTTTTTTAAAATAAATTCAAACTTTTCTCTTATCCCACCCTCTACCCGATCCCTCCACTTTTATATCCCCTTCATCACCCCCTACCCCCCCCCCCCCCCCAAAAAAAAAAAAAAGATTAAATTTTTTTAGATTTATTTCTTAAAAATTTTCAATTTTCCTCTTACCTCACAATTTTCAATTTTCCATTCACCAATCAAACACTAGAAAATATTTTCACTCACCAACTAAACATGAAAAAATAAGTAAGAAATCAATTTATTTTTCAAGAAAATATTTTCCTTCGTATCAAAAACACCCATAATAACAAAGGACAAATCTATATATAATATAAAGGAAGGTCATAGAAGAGGTGATGTGGCACCTCTCTATGACCTCCATTCTTATTTATCTTTTTTTCTCTTTCTTTCTTTTTGACTTTTTCTCATCTTTTTTTTAATTATTTAATTTTATAAAATCATCTCCTTAATTGATATTAATAATATCCATAACTCTCAATCTTTTCATATTCATAACCCTTAATTATTTATTATACAAGTTTATGATACATTAAAATCACACTAACAAAAATTTATTTTAAGATATATATAATAGTTACTCTATTTTCATTTCTCCGTATTCTTCATATTTTGTCTCTTTGGTTGATTAATTTTTTAATTTGTTTATTTAATTTTGCAGATTAAAAGGAGATATTATAATGAAAACGGTTAGATATTTTTGCATGGTTCAATTTTATGAGATAAAATAAATTGATATCCCTAATATAATTACAACTATTTCTTTGTTGTATTATACATTTAATATTATTTGTTTGAATTTTTTATGATACTTAAAAAATAAATTAATTTTTCTCTTTGCTTTTCTTTGTAATTTTTAGAGACTTTGATTAATATGTTTTATTTTCTTTGTAGTTTTGGAAGAATTTGATTATGTTATGTTGACAACAAAGTTCTTCTTTCCTCTTTAACTCATGTTTTTTATGATATAGATTCTTAAAAAATGAGTTGATTTTTTCTCTTTGCTTCTCTTTATATTTTGTAGAGAATTTGGCTGTTCTTTTTCTTTGATTCTCTTTGTTGTTCAGGGAGCATTTGATTGTCTTATGTTGATAATAAGGTTCTTCTTTTCTCTTTAACTCATAATTAACTATTCTTTAAAAAAATTATTTTTTGCCTATATAAATTTATATTTAGTTCATGGAAACTCTCATTCAAGGTTATCCTCTCTTCTTCATCATTTTGGTTTACG
This sequence comes from Capsicum pubescens, assembly GCA_030864215.1. Classification (NCBI taxonomy): domain Eukaryota; kingdom Viridiplantae; phylum Streptophyta; class Magnoliopsida; order Solanales; family Solanaceae; genus Capsicum; species Capsicum pubescens. Next base: position 89,655,964 of record CM061539.1, read on the forward strand.
ACTTAACTAACATGTGACTGAAAAGAAGTATAAGAAGGTAAGAAATATTTTATTTTTTCAGTTTTTTTTTTATGTATTTGAACGTGCTTTCTTAATTTTAACATATTTTATTTATGTACGTCAAGTAATTAATCATTTAAAATTCTGATGTTTCTAGTAATGTCTCACTATCACAACTTAATTCTCCTTCTTACAATGCTCATTATTAGAATGAGTTCTTAAATATGAGATCCCTAATATTTATGGATCTTATGCAACGTAACATAAATAAACATTAAATGAGCGTCAACATAACTACTGAATATCGAAAAAAAAAACACTCAAACTTTTGAATTTCATGCATGATTATAACTGATATGATCCTTACAGAAATCTACATACTAATTTTCATTGATTAGTATTTGATCTATGTGAAAAAGAATTTCATTATTTAGTATACCATCATTTCTATTTATCTTTTTTCTTTTTCTTTTTTTACTATTTCTTCATTATTTATCTATTTATTTTAGTTTTCCTAATTCAAAAATTATTTATTCAGTTCATCAACTTTTCACCTCCTACTATAATTACCTTCTTTATTAGAGATCTTAATATGTATTCATGAATTCTTCAATCTCCAATTTTTATAATTCTTAATTAATTTTATTCATCTAATATGTTTGTGCAAAAATATAAATGTGCATTCCAATATATAATAAAATTTTAGTACACATTAAATGCAAAATGTGATACGATTGTTTTGATTTGAAACATGGACAAATATATTTCTAAAATGAATGCCATAATGGTGATCTCCTAAGTTTAGAATTACTTTCACCTTCCACCTTGTATTGCAAATGTACAATTAATGTCTATATTTACAATGTCACATTCAATATATATTTCTTTCACTTTCCAATAGAATTACAAATTTATGTGAATCAGTTTTTCCATCCATATATTTACTCATTCCCTACACCTCCAACATACCATCTACAACTTGGCTTTGAAAATGAAATTTTGGCTCAAACATTCCGTAACTACTTAAATTATTGGTGTAAATTATGCCGAGTGGGTTTGAATCTCCTTAAAATTGTTGATGTAAATTACACCAACATTCCGAAAGTCGGGTACGGTGCCAAATTATTGTTGGTGTAATATACCATAAATTACAATAGTAACAGTTGAAATAATAAAATGAACAAAATTGAAGAAAATAAGATATTCTTCTTATATCTCGCTCTCTTTAAGGATATTCAAGCCTACTGCGGCATAATTTACACTAATTCATCATTGTATCTCTTGACTTGTCCCCTCCAGGATACAACAGCTCATCTACGATGTACAACTCAGGCAACTCTAGATTAATTGAAGAGTCCAAATATCCACCATAAGAACACCTTCCTTCAACATATATTTACTCTCTTTGTTTAGTGAATATAGTTAAAGACTTAGAGTATTTTCTTTGTCTCAACTCTTTCTTTCACTAATGTAATAACTATCTTTTGTATAGTGAATATAGTTGTAGACTTAGAATATTTTGTTTGTCTCAACTCTCTCTTTCACTACTATACACTATAATCTTTTTCGCACTTGTCCTATTTCCTTGTACATACAATAACATGCAAGACCACCTCTATTTATAGGTGAGGTATTCATCCTTGTATTGAATAGGATAAATGAGGGGTAGATGAATAGTCTTAGGTTATATAAGTTATATGAAAGTAATGGCCATGAAGTTACAAGAACTAATGACCTTGAGAGTTACAAGAACTAATGGTCATTTAGGTTACAAAAACGTAGATGACCAAATCTATCCAATAATCAAATAATTAAAGCCCACATTCTTACTACTACTAATGTGAGTAAATAGGTATATAATACCTCACAATTTTAGAGTAAACATGCAGCCAAAAAGACATATTTTTTGACTTAATGTCGTCATTTATTGACAAGGAGTAATGTGCTTGTAATTAACACATAGTGACACCAAGGGATAATGTGTTTGCTGCTTCACCATATTAACGGATAGGAGTTATATCACAAATGCATAATAATATTATATAAAAGTAATATTAAAATACTAACCCTAACAATCCCCCACTCATTTTAATATTAACAAAAGAGAGTTCACCAATTAGTTAAAGGGAGACTATTATGCATAATGAAGGTGTGCTCTGCATTGAACCTCCACTTAATAAAACAATAATCTTTACTCCAGAGTCAGTAGTGGTCTTAGACTTGAACTATGACTGCTTAAGAAAAGTAAAGAATCACTGCTTACATATAATAATCAAGGTGTTGATATAAGCTTTAATATCCAGCACGTTACGACCATGTGTTATTCTGATTTTTCATGAGCGTTTTTTAGAATAAGCCCAATTCTCATAGGAAACAACCTACTTCCACACTCACATGGGTGAAATTTGTCAAGGGTGGTCCTGTAATTTTGACACCCCACTCATAAGATATACAAAATTTGATGAAGAGTTATTTGACTCAACCTTCACAAATCATTACAGGAACAATGCACTTACATCATAGGAATAATTAAATAATAGTGCATCCCACACCAAATCATCATATGATTCGTTCTTCCCGTTGAACCTAGTTATAGGATCTCTAGTCCCTAGGTTGGGTTTCCTCATATATGTCTCATGATTTTTTATAGACTTCCCTCCTTCCTCCCTCTCGATGTGATTCAGACCCTCTATCTTGCCAAGACCTTGCTTAGTTCATTTGCAACATATAGTTTGACATACTCAATGTTAGTGGTACCACTTGTCAAATATAATATCACAATACTATTTTTAATTCTCATGGGTCTAAATTTGTTGTTGTAATAACAGTCTCAAACTTTATCAATAATATTGGCACTATCACAATAACTCAAAATTAGAGAAATTAATTTCTCAAAATAAAGTGATTGATTAATTCACTTTTTTCCTAGTTGAACCTAAAATAATTATTTCAACCTCCACGATAGAGTTAGCAAATAATAATTTTTTTCTCATTTCAACAAATAGCACCAAGAGTTCTCATTTGCATCACAAAGTACTTTTAAGTAAAGAAGGATTTTTTTTAAATAGAACAAGCCACAAATTTTTATATCAAGTAAATATACCTGATTCGCTTGTGTATACCTGCAAAATACTTCTATTGCATAGATAATATCAAGACAAGTACAATTAGCCACCTATCTCTTCTTTTATTAGGTTAGCAAACTTCTTTTTTATTTGTCACATCACTTTCACATATTTGAATCAAAAGGAATTGCATAGCTTATACAATCAACAAATTGTATTTCACAATTTTTTTTCACCATAATGTGACATGTCAAGAAAAAGTTTATCACATGATTTAGGTATTTTTCATACCTAGAATAAAATTTATCTCACTCAAATATTCAATGTCAAGTTGGCTATTCAATTTATCATTTATTTGATAACATGCATGTTAGAGCCAAAGACATCAATAAATATACAAATAGTAGTAACATGTGATTTATTCCAAGACTAATATATGCACTTGTAATTTCTTTTCAAAGTATTCTCAAAAATGCAAAATCATATTTTTCATGACGATTTTTTCTCATTTCACTAGCCCCCACTATTTTAGACTTTAAAAAAAATAAACTTTCATAAAAAGTATCATTTTATTCATGAAAAATAATAGATAACTTTTTACCTTTCCTCCACAACAAGTAGAAAAGATTTTACCTTCCCCCCGCTTGAGTTGAGGAGTAGAAAGATACTTTACGTGGCTATCTCTTGTCATCCATCTTTTGAGATCTTTCATCTTGATATCCATGATTTTTTAAACCGTAACAAAATGTAAATCTCCTTAAAATTTTGGTGTAATATACCACAAATTACAATAGTTACATTTGAAATAATAAAATGAACAAAATTGAAGAAAATAAGATATTCTTCTTTTTGGATGAGGCACGGATATCTCACTCTCTTTAAGGAAATTCAAGCCTACTGTGGTGTAATTTACACCGATCCAGCAGTATATCTCTTGACTGGTACGATCCAGGATACAACAGCCCATCTACGATGTACAACTTAAGCAACTCCGGATTAGTTGAAGAGTCCAAAGCTCCACCATAAGAACACCTTCCTTCAACATATATTTACTCTCTTTGTATAGTGAATATAGTTAAAGACTTTGAATATTTTCTTTGTCTCAACTCTTTCTTTCACTAATGTAATAACTCTCTTTTGTGTAGTGAATATAGTTGTAGACTTAGGATATTTTTTTTGTCTCAACTCTCTCTTTAACTACTACACACTATAATCTTTTTCACACTTTTTATATTTCCCTGTACATATAATAACATGCAAGGCTATCTCTTTTTATAGGTGAGGTATTCATCCTTGTATTAAATAGGATAAATGAGAGGTAGATGAATAGTCTTATGTTACATAAGTTACATGAAAGTAATGGTCATAAAGCTACAAGAACTAATGACCTTGAGAGTTACAAGAACTAATGGTCATTTAGGTTACAAAAATGTAGATGACCAAGTTCATCCAATATTCAAAAAGTTAAAATTCACATTCTTACCACTACTAATGTGAGTAAATAGGTATATAATACCTCACAATTTTAGAGTAAACAAGCAGCCAAAAAGACATGTTTTTTACTTAATGTCATCACTTATTGACAAGGACTAATGTGCTTATAATTAGCACATAATGACACCAAGGGATAATGTGTTTGCTGCTTCACCATATTAATGGATAAGAGTTACATCATAAATGCATAATAATATTATATAAAAGTAATATTCAAATGCTAACCCCACTAATATTATATAAAAGTAATATTATATACTGTTGAATCGGTGTAAATTATGCCGCAATAGGCTTGAATATCCTTAAAATTATTGGTGTAATATACCATTGATCAATATGATCTCATAATATTGTGTTTTTCTTCTTATGGTCTGAATTTACCATTATAGTAATGGTTTGTACTCTACCAATAAATTTTGGTGTTATCACAATAACTCAAAATTAGAGAAATTAATTTCTCAAAATAAAGTGATTGGTTAATTCACTTTTTCACTAGTTGAACCTAAAATAATTAGTTCAACCTCCTCTCTAGAGAACTTTAAAACTTGTCTCCATGAAGTTGAAAATCAGTTTAATAGAAAAATAAAAAGAATTAGAAGTTATAGAGGTCGTGAATATGAGTCACATAAATTTAATTCTTTTGTTAGATCAATGGGTATAATTCATGAAACTACTCCTCCTTATTCTCTTGCATCTAATGGTGTAGAGAAAAGGAAGAATAGAACGTTGGTTGAGTTGACTAATGCCATGTTAATTGAGTCTTGTAAACCTTTAAGTTTTTGGGGTGAAGCTCTTTTGACTGCTTGTTATGTGTTGAATTGCGTGTCTCATAAAAAGACCAAACTAACACCTTTTGAGTTATGAAAAGTTCATAAGCCAAATTTGGGATATCTAAGAGTTTAGGGTTGCTTAGTCTATGTAAGGTTAATGGATCCTAAAATCTCTCAGTTGGGTAAAAAAAATTACTACTTGTGCTTTTCTTGGTTATGCTTCAAATAGTACAACCTATAGATTTTTTAATCTTGAAGATAGTGTGATAATAGAATCAAGTGATGCTATTTTCATGAAAATAAATTCTCATTTGATTCTAAAAATAGTGGGGTCAAACGAATAAAGTGATACGGGTCAAAGAGGCATCGAGGACATGAAGACGTGAGTGAAGACCCGAGCTTGTGGGGCTGCTCATCCAAGGAACAATCTTTGAAGTGTTAAGAACAAGTACCAACACTCCAAAACCATCCAAGGAGTACACTACAATGTAACGCCCCAAATCCGGTACCCGAAACGCTACACGATGCTCATAATCCCAAAGGACCACAAGCTAATCCATGACTGATATCTGTAACAGAGCCCTGAATAATAATGGTAATATCGTAAATGCGGAAACATGAACTGAAAGGCCATAACGTTCAATACTAATACATAACTGAAAATATGGTATAAAATTACCAAAAAAAACTGAAATAACTGTCTGAACATGTTGTAGTCTGAAAGCCTCTAAAAACTGAACTGTCTGAATAAAGAGTTGGTGGGACAAACCCCCAACTAACCCCATCTGCTAAAATAAACTAAGTACTGAAAGAATGAAATAATCAAATAATAACATCCTTGAATGATGAGGACTCACTGTTGACTCTGACTGCTGAAACTAGAATGCTACTGATACTCTGGAATGCGTGCTTCTGAACCTATGGTCTAAAATACCATAGCGCAAATGTGTCAGTACGATTGAATATACTGGTATGTAAGTGAGGTAGGTTGAATGCAATGGTTCATATGCATGAACAATACTAACTGACTAAATAACATGAACGTGAGAATACATGCATGAATACGTAACTATATCTGAGATCGTGATAACACTAACTCATGAATTCTAATAACGTGAATTTAATGATATTTGGGTACTAATACTGGGATACTGAAAAACTAAGTCTATTGAGTACTGAGGAACTGATGTCATATTACTGATAAAGGAATAACTGTTTTTAACAGTTCTGATTATGGAGAAATGGTCTGATTGACTGTATCTGACAGTCCTAAAATTTAAATACTGGTAACATGAATTTTATATAATTAATATACTATTAACTGGGTGACTGTGTTTGACAGTCCTGATTCTAATAGAACTAGCTGAGTTCCGTACTGAGATGAGCGATTGCATCTAACAATCCTGAAACTGTAGAATTGAACTGAGTTCTATTACTGAGACTGGATCTAAAACTGAGACTGTGGGAGGTAATCATCTTACCGACATGCCCCAAAAGTGAACTGGTCAGGTCCAACCTATAACCCCAGCTGGAAAGGTGTCAGTACCGTGCTACGGGTAAAGATAAGCTATGAGTAAACTCTCTCTGACAAGGAGCTCTTCCGTCAACCCCTTCTAGTAGGTAGCTCAAATGAGGTGTATAATCCCTAAAATCGTAGGGTATATCTCAACCTACGTTGGCTACATAGTTATGGAACGTAAGGATTTTTTCTACGGATCACACCCTCTATTGACTAACAGGTGAGTCCCCATCTTTGGGTTCATTCGATACCGAATCCTACTCCCAACTGAAGAGACCCTGAACTGATTTAAACTGAACTGTTACTGATAGTATCTTTTATCTGATTTGAACAGAGTTCACTAAATTTTGTTGACTGACAGAATACTACTGATATCAGATAACTGACTGAGATTACTGAGATTACTAAGTTTTCCTGAGTCATGTAACTGACTGAATTCTAATGATCATGGCTTGAATAGGAGTATCGTGAAAACTGACACTGGCTCTAGGCGCACAGCTAAATTTTCAGGTACAAGTGCCCCCAGGACTCGATAGCATAAAACTAACAAGACTTGACACTTCGTGAACACATAACCAATATCAACAATTCATAATACAATAAGTTGGGGATTTCATGAAACAAATGGTTGTCATAATATTGTACATAGATGGAATTGCATATAGACATGTCATACTTTCATCATCCTAATCTTATGAACATTCCATCAAATACTCATAATGCACACAATATCATGGAAGTCAGTCTTGGTCATAAGGGTAAAGCATACATTTATTATTTGAGTCACAATTAAGCTATAATACCCAATTTCTATCCTCCTAGCCATTTTGTCAAACACCCTACATGCACAACTTATGGAATAGGTGAAATCATCAAATTATACATCATAAATAACTCAATTCATGGATTTCATCTTGCATGCTAACGTAGTTTCATGAAAACACATAAAGATTCCAACTTAGGAATCATACAACAAGATAAACATGGTTACAAACAACCCACAATATAAATATCATGTTTCATAATTTGAAAGAGGGTTCTTGGACTTCATGGATGAAAGGAATCCATAAATCAACACCTAACATATCTTAGTTCCTGATTTTACAAAGATTGACGAAGAGATTCTTGAATTTGAGTATTGAATTTGAATCCTTAATTGAAAACCCTAGCTTGTTCTTGAGAGACTCTATATTTTGGGTGAAATATGGCTGAATTACGTGTTATTGGGTTTATCTAAGGATGGGAAATTAACCTTTTTGCCTTTAAAAATGCGGACATTTAATGACTAAAAATTGGGTGTCGACACTACAAGCGGCGCGATGCGTTGATGGATACGATACGATACTCGATGCATCGCGCCATGATTGCATCGAGCCTCAGAAGCTTTAGATTTGGCAACCTGCACAAATGTTGACCAACGCGATTGGCGATGCGGTGCGTCATGATCGTATTGGTCCACTATTTTGGGACTCCGAACATGATCTAAACATGTTTTGAAAAATCCAAAACTTATTCGGAAACACCTATTGTCCTTCCTGATCATGAACTAATAAAAATATGGACCATTAAAGAATGTTAAGGTGGTGAAATGAGATTGCCAACTTTCGAAGGCCAATAATAAGCTAAGTCTGGGAACCTAGCTAGAATTTTCTAAATTCAGGACCCCTTGACAAGCTTAAAGGACTGAATTAAGCTTTAGGATTTTACGAGGTCTTACAATATCTCCCCCTTGAGAATATTTATCCTCGAATGAGACTGATTGAGAGGGAAGAAAATATAAATTGACGTAAATACTGAACATGAACAACTGGAACCTGATTCCATGACTGACATGACTGATAAACTGAATGTATCATACTGAACATGCATATCTGATGCATGGTTAACTGGTTCATGAATGCATGACTGAATATTCAATGGTAATTGATACAAGTTTATCATGGAAATCTGAGCATGAAACTGGATAAGTTCAAGGGAGACTGTTTCCTTAAATTGAAAATGCTAATAAGCCTAAAATTAATTACTAGATATGCATGAGAGAAAATATGTGAACGTAACTGGGTCTAGAACGTGATACATGAGCTGGATATTATGATCTAAACTGAGTACCTTAAATACGCGGCTTACAGCTGAGGTCGGAGTTTGAGGGTCAACTTATAAGTACCCCTTTACTCCAAACTGGATTCATTACGAGAAGAGATAATGACATGTTTTATGTCATGAGATTTTGGGGAATTATCGTGTATCTACCCCTTGGGACACTAGGTCCCTCGAAGAATACTGATTTTGTTGAGATACTGAGAAAATCTAGGGCAATGCACAAGGCACCTACGAACTGAATTGCAGTTGGATATCCAATATCTGAAGCTAAGACAAAGTGATTAGACCTTATGCACTACAACTGAGACTACTAAAAAGATTTATGTGGGTGCTGAGCACAAATACATAAATATATACTAACTTTATCTGCTTAACTGAATAACTTATATCTGAATATTAGGCGTGTAAGACTGAACTGCACTTAGTTTGGATATTTGGACTGAGACTATAGGGTATTATATATAGGAGGTAATGACTGACTAGGTAACATGAGGTAAATGAGCATGAGTGAAGGAAAATTGTATTACCTTAGGAACACAAGGCTAGGCGTTTAATCATGATTTGGAAACATTTTGTAAACTAAGGTACTATAATACTAATAACTGAGTAACTGATGGCCCTATGTTATAGTCGGGTAATCTTGAAACTGGATTGAGTTTCTGATCTGACTACTGGACTAGGACTGGGACTGAGATTGTAGCTAAGACGGTAATTGAGACTGTAACCGTAACTAAGACTGTAACTGAGACTGAATGTTGGTTTTCTATAACTAAGGGTTAGACTGGTACGGGAGTATTGAATTTTGATAGCTAAGTAACTGATAGCTGAAAGCCATGGTTTTGTAGGACTATCTGAGTCCTTTACTGAATACTCCTTCCGTTTCGGAATAAGTGAATTGTTGGGGTATTTGTTGGTGTTTCAAAATAAGTGACTCATTGATTTTTTTTTTCAAATTTTTCCTTATGATTTGACAACCAATTAACTTTTGAAAAGGTATTACAAGGTAAGTTTTTTCTTTTTTTGGGGTAAAAATGGAAAGTTGTGTTAAATTTATGTCTTTAATGCTTTTTTCTTAATTTGTGTGCCAAAATCCAACAATTCATTTATTATGAAACGGAGGGAGTATTGATTACTGAACTGACACTGTAACTGAGGCATGCGGGATGGACCATTAACACTACAGATTCACCGAGGGATCTAAACTGAGGGTATACGTGGCATAATCTGTGTTTCACTGAACACTAGGAGTGAAGTCATGAATCGTGTGTGCTAAGCATACTATAAAGCATGACATGAGTACATGAGTCATGATCTGCACGAACTGGGTTTGGAATTTCTGAATTCGTGGAACATGATTCGCAATATTGGATGACCTTGGATTCCTTATACGAAGAACTTGAAACACACACTATTCTATGAAAAGAGCATGGATATAAGTTGTATTCGTGGGACTGAAATGGAAAGCATGCGTAAGTATCATGATGGTTGAAGTACAAAACTTTGCACTGAGATAGGAATGGGTCGGGAATCATCTTCCCTTATGGAATTTTCTACATATACTGGTATTACTACTAGAACCTGAAGGCCTAACTTTCATAGATTTCATAACCAAACAGTTCTTGTATACCTGTCGGGCCATGTTAGACTGACTCACTGGGGTGGAGACTGGAAAAAGGTCCTGTTAATATTTGGTCTGACCTTAAAGTTGACTGCTATGCAAAGAGTTAAAAAAGAAAAAGAAAACTCCTGAATCTGAAGAAATGTGAAAATATAAATGAGGGATCTATAACATACCAGTGGCTGCATCAGGAGGAATTTCCTGATCCTATTGGGACTGAAGTGCATAGAGTCTATTTAGGCGTTGCCCACTGATAGCGCTGGAATTAGCACCCTGCTGATTCGGGGGATCGGACTGAGTTGAAGGACGAATGTGCTTACTTTTAGGTCCAGGCCTAGGACAATCTCAGACCTTGTGACCTATCTCTCTACATCCAAAACACACATCACTACCGGCTCTACATATACCTTTATGATGCTTACCACACTCTTCACAAAGTGGATGAGTAAAAATCCTGCTCTCACTACCCTGGGCCTTGGAGCCTGGTTTCCTATCTCTACGGTCATTTCTAAACTTTGGTACTGGTGCACTAGCTGATGATGGAACTGGGGCTGAAAACATTTCTCTATGCTAAAATCAGTTACCACCCTATGACCCTGGCTAAGAAAAACTATAACTACCAGTTCTGGCCCTCTTATTTTCCCTCTCCTTCTTCTTAAGTTTCTGCTCCTCAATTTGTTGAGCATGGACCATAAGACCAAATATGTCTATCTCCTTAATCAACATCGCAGTCCTGTACTCCTTAACCACTCTACCTGATATCCCAGATACAAACTTATTCATTCTAGATTTACTATTTGCTACTACATAAAGAGCGTACCTGGCTAACTGAGTGAACTTAAGGGACTATTCTTTTACGCTCATGCTACCTTGTCTGAGGTTTATGAATTCTAAAACTTTGTCTTCTTTCTGCTCTAGGGGAAAGAATCTATAAAAAAAAAACCGTAGCAAACTCTTTCTATTCTATGGGCTCTGCATCTGCACCCCTGTCTACCTTCCACTACTTAAACAACATATGGGCTACATCTTATAGATGATAGGCGGCTAACTCTGCACTCTCACTGAAAGTCACTCCTATGATATTTGTAACTTTCTGAACCTGGTTGAGGAACTCCTGTGGATCCTCTTCAGACTTAGAACCAGAGAATAGGGGAGGATTCATTCAGGTAATGTCCCAAATCCTGGCTGCAGCAAAATTGGCCATAGGGTTGGCCGGAACAGTAGCTGGACGGTCATTCTGAGTTGTGATAGAATTGGCTAGAGTAGTGAATGCAATTCTGAATTCTGCATGAGAGATGTTCTCATCCATAGGATCTGCCTAGATGGGCTGAGGTGCTGACTAATTCCCTATTTCTCTTTCGTTAGCCCTTTTGGGAGGCATGTTCTATAAACGGAAGAGAAGAAGGGATTAAACTGAGAGTTTGATTGGAGCCCTGCTCACTCGCACGACATGAATACTGAAATAAGGGAAACTGTTCCTAAAACATCTCATAGCCTCCTACACATAAGTGTGGTGCACAACACACCCATGTACAATACTCTACTAGATGCGGCATTTCAGAATTCCTAGGACGTTGTTGAACCTTAGGCTCTGATACCAAGTTTGTAACACCCCGAATCTGGTATTTAGAATGCTACACGGTGCTCATAATCCTGAAGGACCACAAGCTAACCCATGACTGATATCTGTAACTAAGTCCTGAATGATAATGGTAATATCGTAAATGCGAAAACATAAACTGAAAGGCCATAAGGTTCAATACTAATACATAATTGAAAATATGGTATACCAATACCAAAATAATTAAAATAACTATTTGAACATGTTGTAGTCAGAAAGCCTCTAAAAACTGAACTATCTGAATAAAGAGTTGACGAAACAATCCCCCAACTAACCCCATCTGCTAAAATAAACTAAGTACTGAAAGAATAAAATAATCAAATAATAATATCCTCGAATGATGAGGACTCACTGCTAACTCTGATTGCTGAAACTGGAATGCTACTGATACTCTGGAGCGTGTGCTTCTGAACCTATAGTATAAAACTCCATAGCACAAATGCGTCAGTACGATTGAATGTACTGGTATGCAAGTGAGGTAGGCTAAATGCAATGGTTCATATGCATGAACAATACTAACTGACTAAATAACATGAACGTGAGAATACATGCATGAATACATAAATGTATCTAAGATCGTGAAAATACTAACTCATGAATTCTAATAACATGGATTTAATGATATCTGGGTACTAATACTGGGATACTGAAAGACTAAGTTTATTGAGTACTGAGGATCTGATGTCATATTACTGATAAAGGAATGACTGTTTCTGATAGTTTTGATTATGAAAAACTGGTCTGATTGACTGTATCTAACCTTCCTGAAATCTGAATACTGGTAACATAAATTTCGTATAATTATATACTATTAACTGGGTGACTGTATCTGACAGTCCTAATTTTTATGGAACTAGCTGAGTTCCATACTGAGCTGAGCGACTGTATCTGACAGTCCTGAAACTGTAGAACTGAACTGAGTTTTATTACTGAGACTAGATCTGAAACTAAGACTGTGATAGGTAATCATCTAACCTACATGCCCCAAAATTAAACTGGTGAGGTACAACCTGTAACCCTAGATGGAAGGGTGTCAGTACTATGCCACGGGTAAAGACAAGCTATGAGTAAACCCTCTCTGACAGGGAGCTCTTCCGTCAACCTCTTCTAGAAGAAAACTCAAATGACGTGTATAATCCCTAAACTCGTAGGGTACATCTCAACTTACGCTGGCTACATAGTTCTAGAATGTAAGGATTCTTTCTAAGGATCACACCCTCTACTGACTAACAGGTGAGTCCCCATCCTTAGGTTCACTCGGTGCTGAATCCTACTCCCAACTGAAGAGACACTAAACTGATTTAAACTGAACTGAACTGTTATTGATAGTATCTTTTAGCTGATTTGAATAGAGTTCACTAAATTCCGTTGACTAACGGAATACTACTGAGATCGGATAACTTACTGAGATTACTCAGATTACTGAGTTTTCCTGAGTCATGTAACTAAATGAATTCTAATGATCATGGCTTGAATGGGAGTATCGTGAAAACTAACACTGGCTCTAGGCACACAGCTAAATTGTCGGGTACAAGTACCCCCAGGACTCGATAGTATGAAACTGACAAGACTTGACACTTCGTGAACACATAACCAAAATCAATAATTCATAATATAATAAGTTGGGGATTTCATGAAACACATTATTGTCATAATGTTGTACATGGATGGAATTGCATATATACATGTCATACTTTCATCAACCTAATCTCATGAACATTCCATCAAATACTCATAATGCACACAATAACATGGAAGTCAGTCTTGGTCATAAGGGTAAATCATGCATTTATTATTTGAGTCATAATTGAGCTATAATACCCAATTTCGATACTCCTAGCCATTTTTTCAAACACTCTACATACACAACTTAGGACATAGGTAAAATCATCAAATTACACATCATAAAGAACTTAATTCATGGATTTCATCTTGCATGCTAACGTAATTTCATGAAAACACATAAAGATTCCTACTTGGGAATCATACAACAAGATAAACATGGTTACAAACAACCCACGACATAAATATCATATTTTGTAATTTGAAAGAGGGTTCTTGGACTTCATGGATGAAAGGAATCCGTAAATCATCACTTTACATACCTTAGTTTCTGATTTTACAAAGATTGATGGAGAGATTCTTGAATTTGAGTATTGAATTTGAATCCTTAATTAAAAACCCTAGCTTGTTGTTGATAGAAACTTAAGAGAAACTCTATATTTTAGTTGAAATATAGTTAAATCACGTGTTATTGAGTTTATCTAAGGATGGGAAATTGACCCTTTTGCCCTTAAAAATGCAAACATTTATTACTAAAAACTGGGTGTCGACGCTACAAGCGATGCTCCGCGCTATGATTGGGTCGAGCGTCAAAAGTTTTGGCTCTGGCAGCCTGCACAAATGTTGACCAACATGATTGGCGACACAGTGCGCCATGATTGCATTGGTCCACTATTTTGGGACTCCGAACATGATCTAAACGTGTTTTGAAAAATCTAAAACTTGTTCGGAAACACCTATTGACCTTACTGATCATGAACTAATAAAAATACGGACCATTAAAGGACGTTAAGGTGGAAAAATGAGATTGTCAACTTTCAAAGGACAATAATAGGCTATGTCTGGGAACCTAGCTAGAATTTTCTAAGTCTGGGACCCCTTGACAAGCTTAAAGGACTGAATTAAGCTTTAGGATTTTACGGGGTCTTACATATAAGTCCGCCTCTTGTTTGGGTTCATTAAGGGCCTTTTGGTCAATTTTGTAAGAAGTGTTTCCCTAGTCTATAAATAGAACATTTAGGTCATTTTGTCATTTAGAACTTTGATGATATACCTTGTAAACTCATTGAGAGTGTTTGGCAATGTGGAATCCTTGTGGAAAGGTAGAATCCTTTCATTGTTAACTTGCTTAGAAATGGTGGTTGCTTGAGAGTTCCCATTCCCTTGAGGTATCCGTAAGAGTGTAGGTGTCTTGTATTCATGTTTTTTGTGTTTTGATGCTTAATATACATCTTAGTACCTATAACATGTAGTACATTATGTCTCACTATCTATCCTCTTAGTTATAGTCAACTTGTTTTCCATTCTGTGTTGCTTGTTCATCTCGTGATAGTGGACTATTTTATGCCATTTCATGGGCTGTTTTAGCACTTTATAGGTCGTTGTTGTATCATTTGGTATTAGAGCCATCATTTATTTCATTTCCTCGAGATCAATCTTGGACTTTTTCCCTCAAAAAAAAAAAGTGTTGAAAAACTGAAAAACTCAAAAATAGTAATATGTCCACGTTTTTATGCTTAGGCCAAAATTTTAAACCTAGTTTTATTGTGATTTTTGTGTGTTTTGTGTATTCTAGTGTTAGATATTTGTTTTCTAGCATTAGAAGAGGTGTCCAAGGTCGAAAATCTCACAAAAAGAAGTTATTCTACGGGTTTGGTGTCTTGGCCGAAGTGTTGTTGTTGTTTGGCCAAATTTGTGTCTAGATTTAGGTGTTGTTTTGATTTTCTTTGTTATTTTTTGTGTTGGTTTTATTTATCTCTAACACTACTTGAGTCTAACCTAAGTTCTTGAGCAAAAAAAATTGCAAGTTGTTGTGGGAAGAGTGGACGGTTTTGTTGTTGTTGTTGTTGGAGTTCTTGTGTTGTGGTGAAAGTCTTGTAAAAGGTTGTTGTTTGATTCAAATTCAAAGGGAAGAGAGTGTGGGTTCTTATTATTCTTAGAAAAAACTTTCAAGACATTACCAAAGGGGAAAAAGAACAAAAGACCTCCCAAAATTCTTCATACCAAAAGGGAGTAAATTCATTTTTACTAGACAAGCCAAAAGAGGAAAGAGGGACAAGACCTCCAAAAGGTTGTCTTGACATTTTGGTGCAAGTAGGTAAAAGACTTTATGAGTCTTGAAAGTGGAGTCTAGACCTTGTTTGTCTCATACCTTGGCCGAAATTCTCCTCTGCCTTACATGAAATTGCACAACTAGTTTCTTGAAACAAAAAAATTTCAACTTCAGCCACATTCCAACGTCCAATAGTTAAGTTCCATGTCATCAAAGAGCTCAAGAACATTGGATATTCTAGTTTCACTTTCTTGCTTCCATTAGTTTCAATTTTGTTGATTCTCATGCTAATTACCAAACTAGTAAATACCTACTAGGTTGTAGATTAGTTTTTGAGTACGTTTTCTTTCGTGTTAAGCATTGTATTGTGTGCTTTTCTCGTTTTTAAGTCATAGTATTTTCTTTGGTCCAAGTTCGAACATCATTTCTTGAGTTGTTTCAAAAAAGAATATACTCCTACCTCAAGCCAAAATGGGGACCAAGTAACCTTATTGGAGTATAAGCGAGTTATCAACACTTGTGAGACCAATAGAGTGAATACTTCAAAAGTGTGAGCTTGAGAGATTGCGGACTGTTTTGAGACAAATTGTGGACTAATTTTTTCTATTATTTAATGTGTTTTCTGCTTTTATGTTGTTTATTTAGTAGTTCTTTATAGGTACAATGGCGGATGAAGGTGAAAAACCTAGTTGGTTTAAATCTATCGTGGCAAAGCTTGATGTCATGGATAGCCGCTTGGGATCTTTTGAAGGGAAAATGGAGAGAATGGAAGGACGAATGGAAAGAATCAAAAGAATAATAGAAAGAATGGAAGGACGAATAGAAAGGACGGAGAGTTCTATTTGTAAGAAGTTGGATAACTTGATAGAGCAGCCAAGCTTTCCTAATCAAATTCCCGTGAGTGGCCAAGCTCCAGATGAGCTACTAGGTAATCAAAATAACTCTTGCACTCTAGTGAATAAGTCTAATAACCAACTAAGTGTGAATGATAGTTTGTCTTTAGGTGAGCCAAATGTGCCTTTATTTTGTGATGATAATGTACAACTTCAGATTGTGGATACACTAGTTGATCCACCTAGTGTTGAAGCCATTGTGGAAAGTGATATTACATCGTATTATGGAATTCATGAAGACCAACTTGTGTGTGAAAATGGTGATGTTGAACATGTTGGCCGATTGACTAAAGATGACCCTCTAATTGTTTTTGTTGTAGATCATGCGAGTATAGAGGGAATAATTGATCGTAATTATAGTATTATAGGGGTAGGAAAGTGTGTTCCCAACCCATTCCCATGGACACTCCATCCATTTGACCCCGGTGATCATTTGAAATATGAAGATGATGTTTGTTGGAATGACATGAATGTGCATGGAATGTATGGTTTTCCTATCTCGACTTTCAAGCCTATTTGTTGTTCCAAGAAGTGTCTAAGTTTTCCATTTGATAATCAACTCTTGTTCCTTGTTTCTTGTCATACTTATATGGGTTTCCTAATTTATTCTTTCTTGAGAAGGTATTCGGGTAAGAGGGATGTTTGGTTATATGTGAAGTTTGAGACACCATGGCAAGATGCTATCATGATTACACTAATCCTAACCCTCATACCTTGAGGAACTTGTTTGCTTGTCCTTCCTATTATTTTACAAGGTTCAGATTCGAGGATGAATCCTTTCTAAGAAAAGAAAGATGATACGGGTCAAAGAGGCATCGAGGACATGAAGATGTGAGTGAAGACCTGATGATAGACGAATTTACGCACCTATATCAATATATTTTGCCCATATTTTAGCCTAGTTTTGAGAACAAATTATATATTTCATGCACTTTTAGTCCTTTTTCCTGTAAATGAGCTAACGAACATGATTAGTAAAGTTTCAGGTATAAATGATGCATAATTCAGCATTTTATGGCTTACTTGACGCTAAAGAAAGCTCACGAAGGAAGGGAAGGGAGTTTACTCGCCTAAGGACCAAAACTGCTGCATGGAAAATCTGTCCCGGGCTAAAACAGCATTTCTGAAGACTTTGGGGGACCAAAACTGCTGCATGGAAAATCTGTCCCGGGCTAAAACAGAAATTCTGAAGACTGTGGGGACTTACAGACACAAAGCTGGATTTTGACAATGATACATTAACCTAGTACAATTAGGTTATGTATTTCATTATTTTATGTGGATTATGATAATGTTACCTTAACCTAGTACATTTGGGTTAAGGATTTCATTAGTCTAGTAGGATTTGGTTATTTATTTCATTAGCTTAGTAGGAGTAGGATATGGGTATTATAAATACCCTATCATGCTAGAGATTTAAAACAAGGAGGGAGGAAGGAGGGAGAACACAATACTTCCTTCCATCCCTCTCATCTTCACACATCTTCTACTCCTCTATTATTCTACACTACAAACAATTCTACAACTCTTCTAATCTTTCCATCAACTCTATTTTCGTCTATTCTTCTATTCTTAAATTCCGCAACAAGAGAAACGTTACTTTGCAAGAAATCACACCTAACGCCTACCACTCTTGTGCTACACGAAATTGATCATTATTGTGGTATAATAACAATGTCAATTGTGGTCTTCTTCGCATTCATGGGTAACTAAACTTCTCTGTTGGGGTTATGGAAGCCGAATGAGTTACTATCTATTGCTGTGAGTTTGTGAGTTCGAGGCACGTATATTGCTTATATCATTATTCTCTTCATCTTAATCTACATTCTTTGCGGTTGCAAACGCAAGAATACGCCAGTCTAACATTTAACTTGTTCGAGAGAAAAGTTATTTGTCTGGAAAAGAGATAATGTCAAGGTAGTAGGACACCCTTTCCTATTAAAAAGCTAGTGCCGTAACTGGACTAACCTCTTGGAGAATTCGTACCGTTAGACACGCTTTAAGCTCGAGAGAGTTAAAGTGAAATAGTCCTTGTTTAGGTCGAGAGACGCTTGGATTTACCATCGACTACAATCCTCTATAAGCAATTGCATGTCAGAATTCTACACACTCATAGCCAATAGAGACGTATACCTCAGAAGGTGGACATAACCCCAACGCCTCAATTCTCATTGTTTACAACTTACGTAACAATCTTTCTCTTTTACTTTGCTATTTTCAGCTTTTATTTAATTGTTTTGGTGACACATTACAATCCCCCCTTTTTACGAGACTTGCACTAAAAGTCTAGCAATCTTTACTTACTTGTTGACCAAGCTATTCCCTGTGGGATCGATACCCAACCCAGGTTGGGTTCTATATTTGCTAACGACCGCTTTACACTCCTACGAGAGCTGTAGATTGAGCGTTATCAAAAATTGGCGCCGTTGCCGGGGAATACAAGTGTCAATTAAGTTCGTAATAATTACTAGACCCTTTGGTCGAAGACTCTCGTACTTTTACTTTTAGTTTTTGTTTTTGTTTACTGCAGGTTTTTGTTCAGTGCATCAATGGATGCACAACGTGAGATACCGTTCGATGATGATGATGATGATCTTGATGGAGCCGGAGCCACAGGAGCCATTATTCTTCCACCATTAGCGCCCGGAGCCAAGTTCAACATCACAAACACCATGATTCAGTTATTGCAACTTAAGGGATTATTTGGTGGACTAGCAGGCGATGATCCGAATATGCATCTCATCAACTTTATTTCTACATGCAAGTCTTTTGACAATCCTGGTGTTGGTCAGAATGCAATTCGATTACGTCTATTTCCATTGTCTCTGTCTGGGGAGGCAACACTATGGTTGAATGGGCTGACTCCTGATTCAATTACAAATTGGAGGCAATTGAGAGACGCTTTCCTAGAAAGATTCTTTCCGCCTTCTAAAAGGGCACAATTGAGAGATGAAATCAGCAACTTTCGTCAGTTTCCCACTGAAGCTCTTCATGAAACATGGGAGAGGTTCAAGACAAAGCTAGCGAGATGCCCAAACCATCACATGACTAATGTTCACCTAATGGAGATACTATACAGAGCCTTGAATTCAATAACTAAACCAGTGGTGGATAACGCAGCTGGAGGATCATTCATGGACCTCACCTTTGGTCAAGCAAGCAATATGCTAGATCGTATGACGAAGCAAAGTAGAGCTTGGCATACCAGAGATTCTGAGGTAGCAAGCCCCACTTTATCTATAGGCATGACTGCAGACCAAAGAAGAAGACAAGAAGAACGTGATCAAGATTTAGCGCACATGAAAATGCAAGTGGATCTTCTGACAAAGCATTTATTATCAGGGAAGACCAAAAAAGTGAAAGCTGTGGCGCTAAAAGGAAGAGACGAATCTGATTCGGAAGAGGAGGCCAACTACTTGAACAATCAGGGGGGTTTCCGAGGCAATGCCCAAGGAAACCAAGGTCGGAACTACTATGAGAAATCTGGAAACAAGGACCAAGGTAGTTGGAAGAACAAGAATGACAATAGTGGTGTGTATGTTCCCCCTGGAAGACGTGACACCACCACATCTAGTTCTGGATGTATGGAAGACATGATGGCTAAATTACTGAAAGGAGTGGAAGCAAATAGCGCGGGAGTAACGGAGGTAATAAATGATTTGTCCTCTATGAAGCAATTAGTTGATTCACATTCCACTTCAATCAAGAAAATAGAGCAGCAATTGAGCCAACTTTCAGCAGCACTCAATCAAAGAAAGGCTGGCACTTTACCTAGCGACACCGTGCAAAACCCAAGGAATGATGGGTCATGCATGGCCATTACTACCAGAAGTGGTAAGGTGCTGGAAACTTCAGAAAAAGGCAAGCAAGTGGCTGACGAAGAGGCGAAAATTGATGATAAGGCAAAAGGGGAAGATGCCGCAGCAGCCAATCCTAATGTCCTTAACATCACTCCTCACGACGTGCAGCCTGGAAAAGCTGAAAAACGGAAGCAAGAGGAGAAGAAAGCCGTGGGGAGAACAATGCCATACCCACCACCACCTTTTCCCCAAAGATTGAAGAAGGTGGCGGATGATACAAAGTTCAGCAAATTCATGACCATGTTGAAGCAGCTGACCATTAATGTTCCGTTGGTAGAGGCACTAGAAAAAATGCCTGGGTACGCTAAATTCATGAAGGACCTGTTGACAAAGAAGAGGGCAGTAAGCTATGAGCCGGCAGATAATATTCATCATTGCAGTGCAATTGCCACAAGGTCCTTAGTACAGAAGAAGGCAGACCCTGGTGCTTTCACTATTCCTTGCACGGTTGGATCTATGAATTTTGCTAAGGCATTGTGCGATCTGGGTGCTAGCATCAATTTGATGCCACTATCCATCTACAAGAAGCTGGGGTTAGGCGAACCGACACCAACCAATATGAGGCTCGTGATGGCTGATAGGACGGTAAAACGACCTGTGGGTATCTTGAATGATGTGTTGGTGAAGGTATCTTCATTTATCTTTCCTGCAGACTTCGTTATTCTGGATTGTGAGGTGGATTCTGACGTTCCCATAATCTTGGGACGCCCCTTCCTCGCAACTGGAAGTGTGCTTATTGACATGAAAGATAATGAGCTTTTGTTTCGAATTAATGACGAAGTGGTCCGCTTTGATATATGCAAAGCGATGAAGCAGCCAAAAGATATGGATGTGTTCTCTGTAGATGATGTTCATTGTGAAGATAAGAAAGCATTATCTGTAGAGAAACAGCTTACTGTTGAGCCATTGTCTGCTGCGCTGCTGAAGGTTGAGCATGAGGACGATGAAGATTATGAAGAACTTATGGGTGCTCTAACAGAAATAGAGTCCTATTCCCATACTCCTAAGCAACCGGACCGTGATCTTAAGAATCAACTTTCACCTACAGCGAAGACTTCCCTTGAAGATCCACCAATGCTAGAATCGAAAGAGCTCCCCGATTATCTAAGGTATGTGTTCTTGGAAAGTAGAAATATACTTCCGGAGAGTGCAAATAATTTAAGTGAACAGCACGTAGAAGCTCTCATCTCTACTCTGAAGAGATACATGAGAGCTATGGGTTGGACTATTGATGATATAATTGGTACCCCTCCTACAAGTAAGCCTCATTGTCGTCTGAATCCATTCAGAAAACGATCCACCACCTATCTCGACGAAGTCTGAGTACTCGAGGTAACCATGTCGTGCCACGACAATAAATAAGGCGCTAGATGGGAGGCAACCCATCGTACTAATCGTTTTCATTTGTTTGAGCAAATATAGGTGCAAGAAGTAGTCAACGAGGAGATTGATTCCAATTGACAATTTGGACGCATTATATGGTAAAGTTGGTAAGTTAGGAAGGGTGATGCATAAGGCTATGGATTGAGCCTTTCTCAAGCCAAAATAGGCTTCGAGGAAGGCTAGGCCTTGGTAAAACTAGGCCACGAACGATGCACAACCTATCCTATAGCCTAAGGTCTCGGAATCTAGTGTGCTATACACTATGTGCCGCCCAGTCCTAGGTATGCTTTTGACTATGCGCCGCCTATGCTATGGCATTTGGTCTCAGTATCTCATATGCCATAGACTATGCGGCGCATATGTGTACAAATGCCATAGACTATGCGGCGCATATGTATCATTATTCCATAGACAATGCGCCGCATATGTCATATCTATGCCAAGCATTATGCGTCGCATATGTGGGATTTTTGTCTCCAAAACCGATTGTAAATGAGTCATAACCCGACCCATTCTCTTCCTATATAAAGGGGACTTAGTTTTATAACACAACACATTGCAAAGTGACCTAAAGGTGCCGCATATACTCTCCAAATCATCTCAGAACTTTTCTTTTTGCTCTCCCACTTCACAAGAACATCTCCAAAGGCTTCAATCACGTAAGTACTCTCTTGTTCTTCATCTATTTTTCGTAAGTACTACTTTACTACACCTATTATGAATTGCTAAATCTTGAAAAAGTATTGGTGATGTGAACGTGTTTGAATTGTTGATACAAAACCAAGTGAGTGAACATGTACGTTAGGATGCTCTTAACTTATGTCCGACTTGAATTTGATTTTGATGCATTGTTATACTACTTGCAGAATTGCTATAGTAATGAACATTGCATAATCTTGTCACTTGAATACTTACATGTTAGAATATCCCGTTCATCGGAATAAGACTTATAACTGCCTACCGACATAGGAGGTTGAGTTTATTGCTAGAAACGATACCATGATGTAATCCCTATGTAGTAGTCTTGTTATACCTAACATGAAAGTATTGCAAAGGTTGCAAGAAGTGATATATCTCTGATTTTTTCGTTGGAATATAGCTCCTAAAACGCATGTCGATGAAGTCTAAGTAATCGACCACTTTCACTTCACTAATTTGTAGCAACAAACTAAGTGTGGGGTGGTACCCCTACTGCTTGTGTATAGATTGTATCCATTGGGATTGTGCTACCATTAACACTATTTCAAGTCTCAGGTACAATGGCACCCAAAGCAAGACAAGGCAAAGAAAAGGCTACCACTTCCCAAAAGAGCAAGAAAAGAGGCCGCAAGGAGCAAGGAGAACCCTCCTTGCTGCAAATACCTCGACTCACTCTTGGAATTAAGTGGGATACTTATAAGGAACTTCTGAGAATGACGACTCTGATGATGATTCCGATGCAAAGGGTATGACCCCCGATATTGAGGACGAGTCCGACTGACCAGGTTCTTCGTATTTATTTTCCACTGAGGACAGTGTCCCGACTAAGTGTGGGGTGGCGGTATTGCATGCTATACTTCTCTACTCACATCTATGTTTGCTTGCTTTGTTTTTGTTTCATTTTTTTTTTCATTTTTTTTAGTAGTAAATTTTTTCTAGCTTCGCATGAAATTATTTTGATAGGCAGCATGAGATTATAACAAGAGTATGTGCTACAATTGTGACCATTGAGACGTTTAGGCTCTAGTTGTGACTCAATATGTGATATTGTGTGATTCAATTCCTTCACTTGTTGGGTCGAGAGTCTATATTACTTCCAAGCAAGTCGACCATGTGCCTTGTGTGGGTGAGATAATCGTATATTCTATGATTGTGGCTGATTCTAGAACTTTCCTGGTATGTATGCAAAGCGAAAATAAGGAGTGTAAGTTTAGGAGGTGATTTAGGCATTTCTTTGACAACTTATATTTATTTACCTTCAGTTTTACCTACCCATGGACATCATCCTAGTTAACCCCTTTTGAGCCTTTAGCCTATTTCTTTGACAACCTTGTATGTAAGCCTAATCCATTTTGTTCAAGACCGTAATTTGATCCAAATTCCTAAGTGCTTTAAAGTGAAAAAGTCATGTGACAACATAAGAGGAAATTGGGTAAGTATGATGCTTTAAATTGTAAGGGTGCTTGAATGTGTTATGAAAAAGAAAGTGCTATCATAAGAGGTATGTTATGAAAAGAAAAAGGAAAAGAAAGCTGAAAAGTGAGTTATGTAATTTAAAATTGAAAAACAAAAGAGGAGAACAAGGGTGGTATAACAAAAGAAAGAAGAAAGGTTGAAAGAAAAAAATGTTAAAAGAAAAAAAAAAGTGTCAATGATACAAAGTGATGTATTAAAGCGCTTAGGAACTTAGTCACTATTCCTGGCCAAAATAGTCCTACCCGTCCCTTAGCCTACATTACAACCATCAAAAGACCTACTTGATCCTAAGCTTAGCATTCTGACATTTAGTAGAGTATTACATTAAGGGCAAGCCTATGGTCATCAGTTGCTTCATATGAATTCTTTGTGAGAGCGAGAGCAAGGATATTTTGATACCCATGTTTGAAAAATATGCTATACTTGTGAGTGATTATGGGTAATATATTGTGAGACACACATGGTTGATGAGTTTTGGGTAGTTATATATGATTCCTTGTACCTTAACGTTTGTATGCGAGTTGATCGCCATCCCGAGTCTATGCTAGAGGTTAAACTATTTCTACTTATAATCGAAAAGATACTCTTTGTTGATAATTGTTGTGCTTGTCTTGACGAATATTTTGTGTTGTTGCTGTAAAACCCTAAGTTGATGTTTAGAAGGACATGATAGTTTGTTCGAGGACGAACAAAGCTCTAAGTGTGGGGTGTTGATGATAGGCGAATTTACGCACCTATATCAATATATTTTGCCCATATTTTAGCCTAGTTTTGAGAACAAATTATATATTTCATGCACTTTTAGTCCTTTTTCCTGTAAATGAGCTAACGAACATGATTAGTAAAGTTTCAGGTATAAATGATGCATAATTCAGCATTTTATGGCTTACTTGACGCTAAAGAAAGCTCACGAAGGAAGGGAAGGGAGTTTACTCGCCTAAGGACCAAAACTGCTGCATGGAAAATCTGTCCCGGGCTAAAACAGCATTTCTGAAGACTTTGGGGGACCAAAACTGCTGCATGGAAAATCTGTCCTGGGCTAAAACAGAAATTCTGAAGACTGTGGGGACTTACAGACACAAAGCTGGATTTTGACAATGATACATTAACCTAGTACAATTAGGTTATGTATTTCATTATTTTATGTGGATTATGATAATGTTACCTTAACCTAGTACATTTGGGTTAAGGATTTCATTAGTCTAGTAGGATTTGGTTATTTATTTCATTAGCTTAGTAGGAGTAGGATATGGGTATTATAAATACCCTATCATGCTAGAGATTTAAAACAAGGAGGGAGGAAGGAGGGAGAACACAATACTTCCTTCCATCCCTCTCATCTTCACACATCTTCTACTCCTCTATTATTCTACACTACAAACAATTCTACAACTCTTCTAATCTTTCCATCAACTCTATTTTCGTCTATTCTTCTATTCTTAAATTCCGCAACAAGAGAAACGTTACTTTGCAAGAAATCACACCTAACGCCTACCACTCTTGTGCTACACGAAATTGATCATTATTGTGGTATAATAACAATGTCAATTGTGGTCTTCTTCGCATTCATGGGTAACTAAACTTCTCTGTTGGGGTTATGGAAGCCGAATGAGTTACTATCTATTGCTGTGAGTTTGTGAGTTCGAGGCACGTATATTTCTTATATCATTATTCTCTTCATCTTAATCTACATTCTTTGCGGTTGCAAACGCAAGAATACGCCAGTCTAACATTTAACTTGTTCAAGAGAAAAGTTATTTGTCTGGAAAAGAGATAATGTCAAGGTAGTAGGACACCCTTTCCTATTAAAAAGCTAGTGCCGTAACTGGACTAACCTCTTGGAGAATTCGTACCGTTAGACACGCTTTAAGCTCGAGAGAGATAAAGTGAAATAGTCCTTGTTTAGGTCGAGAGACGCTTGGATTTACCATCGACTACAATCCTCTATAAGCAATTGCATGTCAGAATTCTACACACTCATAGCCAATAGAGACGTATACCTCAGAAGGTGGACATAACCCCAACGCCTCAATTCTCATTGTTTACAACTTACGTAACAATCTTTCTCTTTTACTTTGCTATTTTCAGCTTTTATTTAATTGTTTTGGTGACACATTACAATCCCCCCTTTTTACGAGACTTGCACTAAAAGTCTAGCAATCTTTACTTACTTGTTGACCAAGCTATTCCCTGTGGGATCGATACCCAACCCAGGTTGGGTTCTATATTTGCTAACGACCGCTTTACACTCCTACGAGAGCTGTAGATTGAGTGTTATCAAGACCCGAGCTTGTGGGGCTGCCCATCCAAGGAAAAAGCTTTGAAGTGTTGAGAACAAGTCCCAACACTCCAAAACCGTCCAAGGAGAACACTACAAGGCCGCCCTTTTTTTGGGCTCATTAAGGGCCTTTTGGTCAACTTTGTAATAAGTATTGCCCTAGTCTATAAATAGAATATTTAGGTTAATTTTTCATTTCGAACATTGATGAAATATCTTGTAAACTCATTGAGATTATTTGGCAAGGTGGAATCCTTGTGTTGTTAACTTGCTTAGAAATGGTGGTTGCTTGGGAGTTTCAATTCTTTTGAGGTCTTCGTAAGAGTGTAGGTGTCTTGTATTCATATTGTTTGTGTTTTGATGTTTAATATACATCTTAGTTCCTATAACGTGTAGTACATTATGTCTCACTATCTATCCTCTTAGTTATAGTCAACCTATTTTCCATTCTGTGTTGCTTGTTCATCTTGTGATAGTGGACTGTTTTGTGCTATTTCGTGGGATGTTTTAGCACTTCATAGGTCGTTTTTGTATCATAAATAAAATATTTTGTCACTACCTAGTTCTTCTACTTCTACTTTAAAAAATAAAGAAAATGATGATTTTGAGTTAAGAAGTAAACGAGCTAGAGTAGAAAAAGATTTTGGGATTATGTTTTTAATGTTGGAGATGACCCTCTCACTTTAATAAAAGCTTTTGTCTTCACATGATGTTATTTTTTGGAAAGAGGCTGTAAATGATGAAATGGAATAACTAATCTCCAATAAAACATGGAAGCTAGTTGATTTACCTCCGGCTTGTAAAACAATTGGATGTAAATGGGTCTTACGTAAAAAGTTAAAACCGAATAGATTTGTTGATAAATACCAAGTTAGGCTAGTGACTATAGGTTTTAAACAACTAGAAGGCCTAGAAATTTTTGATAATTTTTCTCCGGTAACTAGAATTACATCCATTAGACTTTTAGTTGCTATTGCGGTAATTTTTGATTTACAAATTCATCAAATGGATGTAAAAAATATTTTTTTAAACGGAGATCTACATGAAACAATTCGAGTGTTTTGTTGAGGATGGCCAAGAAAGAAAAGTGTGTAACTTAATAAATCTCTATATGGCTTAAAACAGGCACCAAAGCAATGGCATGAAAAGTTTGATTCCTGCATGATTGATAATGGGTTTAAAACGAAAGAGTGTGATAAGTGCATATACCATAAGTCTTGAAATAATTCACATGTTCTTATTTGCCTATATGTTGATGATTTATTGATCTTTGGCACTAATATGAATGTTATTAGTGAAACTAAAAATATTCTTAGAAATCATTTTGATATGAAAGATCTTGGTGAGACAAATTTTATTCTAGGAATTAAAATTACTAGAACATGTGATGGAATTTTCCTTGACCAGTCACATTATAAGAGAAAATATTGAAAAAATATAATTTACTTGATTGCAAGCAAGTTGTAACTCCATTTGATTCTAGTTTTCACTTGTTTCCTGTTGAAAGTGAAAATGATGTTATAAATCAAAAGGAATATGCTAGCATAATTGAAAGTTTGAGATATGTGACTGATTGCACTAGGCCTGATATTGCATATGCAGTAGGAGTACTTATAAGGTTTAAAAGAAAGTCAGGTAATGAACATTGACATGCTATAACGAGAGTAATGAGATATTTAATTGGAACAAAAAATGTGGTTTGTACTATAAAAAATATCCTGCTATACTTGAAGGATTTTGTGATGCGAATTGGAACACTTTATCAGGTGATTCTTTATCCACTACTAGTTATATTTTTACTTTGGGTGGTGGTGCTATTTTTTGGAAATCTAAAAGAAAAAAAATTATTGCTAACTCTATTATGGAGGCTAAACTAATTGCTTTAGCTTCGGCTAGTGAGGAAGTGAATTGGTTGAGAGATTTGTTATTTTAAATACCTTATTTTGAAAAACCAATTCCTTCTATTTTAATTCATTATGGTAGCAACGTTTCTATTTACAGAGTTTAAAACCGTTATTACAATGGTAAATCCAGGCTTATAAGAAGAAAACACAATAATGTGAGATTATATTTGACAAATGGTACAATTAATGTTGATTATGTCAAATCTTGTAGATCCATTGACTAAGGCCTTAGCAAGAGAAAAGATTGAGAGCACATCGAGGGGAATGAGATTGAAGCCTATTGAATCTTAAGTCATATGTGAGGAAATACAACCTGGGGACTAAAGATCCTATAACCAATTTTAATGGGAAAATGAATCACATGATGACTTATTGTGCAAAATGTACTATTTCTTATCCCTCCCTATGGTATGAGTACATTTACCTGTAAAGATTGTGAGGTTGAGTTTAAAAAACTCTTAATGAAAATCTGTAGCTCGTATGAGTGGGGTGATAAATTACAGGAGCACTCTCGACGGATTTCACCTATGTGAGTGTGGAGGTAGGTCGCTTCCTATGAGAATTGGGCTCGTTCTCAAAGACACTCATTAAAATCGGGACAACACAAGGGCGTAATATATTGGCTATAAAGCTCATCTCAACACCTTAACTATTATGTGTAAGCAGTAACTTTTTATTTTTCCTAAGTAGTCATAGTTCAGGTCTGAGACCACTACGACTCTGGAGTAAAAATTACTATTTTACTAAGTGAAGATTCAACGCAGAGAACACCTTAATTATGCATGATAGTCTTTCTTAAGCTAGTAGACTCTCTTGAATTAATATTAAAATGAGCGGAGATTGATGGATATTAAGCATTTTATTATTTATCTTATAATATTAATTATGTTTTATGTTAATTCTTTTAATGAAGTATTTTGGACGATGCTTGGCAGTAAGCGTCATTAAGCACCTTAAGTGCTTTGGGTTACATTCTTTGGCTTGAGTTACATTCTTTGGCATTTAGTTCTTATGCCTCAAGTAGCAGAAGTTAATCCTTATACATTGAAAAACACCTAATGCCTGTTAATGTGTAATACCCCGTACTTTTTCCTAGCTAATTTCATCTCAAGAATGTCTAGTATTAGCTTCTAAATTGAATGATAGTTATTCCATGAGGAATTTTCAAGATTTTTACTTTTTGTCATATGGGAATTCAATAAGCTTTCCATCGATATAAGATTCGCCCAAATCCGATAACCGGGTCAGAAGTTATGACTATATCAAGTTCCCATCGTAAAACAACGCCATACTAGTCAGTGGCACACCGCGCCACAAGAGAAAATGGTATTTGGAAAATTCCAGTAGGGGTCCGCGATTATGGCGTGTCGTGCCAGGGTCCAAATTCAGAATTGTTTGTTTTCCAGTGTCTTAGCGCGATTTCCCCCGCATCACGCCAAAGTTCCAGGTCACAAAGGAAGTGGCAACACAATGTCCCCGTATCTCTCCATCCCTCAATTTGACAATTGTCAAAATCCAGTGACACGGTGTGATAGCGCCGCGTCGCTCTAAAGGTCCAATTCGGAAAATTTTTACAATTATAAAAGACACATTCAAGGGTTGAAATGGTCAATTTCCTACCCCTATTTAAACCCAATAACACGTGATTTAGCTATTATTCACCCAAAATATACTAGTTTCTCTCAAGTTTCTCTCAAGAACAATCTAGGGTTTCTATTAGGGATTAGAATTCAAGAAGGTTTCACCGTCAATCCTCACAAAATCACGAACTAAGGTGTGCATAGTGTTCATTCATGGACTCATTTCATCCATGAAACCCAAGAATCCTTTTTCTAAATTCGAGTTTATGGATTTTCTTATGAATTTCATGATTGGGCTGCTCTTGTTCATGTGGATAATGAGAAATTAAATTCTACTCCATGTTGGGTGATAAATTCTATGTGGGTTAAATTATTAAAGATATAGATTCATGCAAACCTATGACTAAACCCTTAAATGATGAAATTAGAATTGAACCATGATTTTTAATTATTGTACAATGATGTTTACATGTACCATGCCTACAATATGTTTGATTAAATGCCTAGATGAAGGAAAAGTGCCTAACTAGCATGATACCATGAAATCCCCATGTATGTACAAGTTATGCCTATCACATGTTTTGATGAAATGCCTCTATAAATGTATTATGGATTATGATGTTAGTTATATGTTCAAGTAAGTTATGCTTGGTCAGTTTCTTTCCATCGTGTCTTGGGGGTACTCGTACCCGAAACATTAGTTGTATGCCTAGAGCCATGTCATGTTTTCATGATACTCTCAGTCAAGCTATGAATCCTTAGACTTCAGACAGTCTTATGACTCAGGAAATCTCCATGATCTCATGAACTCAGTCATTTGTCAGATATCAGTAGTATTCCGTCAGTCAACGAAATTCAGTAACTCAGCCCATGTTCAGTTCAGTTAATCATGTTCAGAGTCTATTCAGATAGGAGTAGGAATTAGCACCGAGTGAACCCAAGGATGGGAACACACACTATCAGATGGGGGTGTGATTCTTAGAAGTCATCCTTACATTCCAGAACTATGTAGCCAGCATAGGTTGAGACATTAATACTGTCCGATGAGGGTTGATGAGGTGAATAAGCACTGTCATATAAGGGCCCCACCATTCTCTTTTAGGGACACTATTCAAATGAGGGTCACCACAGCTTGTCCTTACCAGTGGCGCGGTATTGACACCCTTTCAATTGGGGTTATAGATTAGACCCCAACTCAGCTATAATGGCATATTAGGGGCATGGCGGTTAGATAACTACTTCCTACAGTTTTATGTTATAGAATCAGGGTTGTCAGATACAGTCAATCAGTCTCAGTAATAGAACTCAGATAGTTCTACAGTATTCAGGACTATCAGATACAGTCAACTCAGATACAGTATGAAACTTAGATAGTTTCATCAGATTTAGGACTGTCAGATACAGTCACTCATGTTATCAGTTATATTCAGATTCAGTATTCATGTTATCACAGTATTAGTTTCAGTTGTTATGTCTCATGCATATATTCTCACGCTCATGATAGTTAGTCAGTTATTATTATTGTTCACACATATGAACCCCATGCATACCAATATATTCAAAGTACTAACGCATTTACGCTATGGTGTCTTATACCATAGGTTCAGAGACACGAGCTCCAGAGCAACAGTGGATTCCAGATATCCACAGACAGAGTTAGAAGTGAGTCCTCATCTTTTGAGGACATGGTTATTTCCCCATTATCTCTTTAATCAGTTTATTAGTTGGAGTTAGTTGGGGACATGTCCCATCAACTCCTTACTTAGACAGTTCAGTCAGTTAGAGACTTTCTAGAATATCATGTTTCAGACTTCAGTATGTTCAGTTTTATTTTGGGTATTTTATTACCCCACACAAATGTTATATCATTCATATCATGTTCAGTATTGAACCTTATGGCCTTTCAGTGCATTTTTCCGCATTATTATGTCATATTATGCCGTGTACAGGTACATATATCATTCATGGGTTAGCTTGTGGTCCTTCGGTGTCATGACCACTGTGTAGTATTTTGAGCACCAGGCTCGAGGCATTACATAATTTCAAGGGATGTGCCTGACATTATTCATGTAACTTCCCACTCTTTATTCATTCATTATCCTACTTTTTATGTGTTGTAACTCTTGTTACCTTTGTAACTCTTGTAACTTCTATGCCATTTATCTACCACATTTATCTTCCTATTCATTCCATGGAAGATTTGTTCACCTATAAATAGAGGTGGTCTTGCATGGTTTTGAGATATACAAGATAATATTGAGTTTACAAAAGATAGTAAAAAAAAGAGTTCATTAGTTGAAGGGAGGTGTTCTTTTTATGGAGCTTTGAACTCAACTCTTGTCTAGAGTTGTTGAGTTGTTCTTTGTAAGAAGGTTGTTGTATCCTGGAGAGGACTAGTCAAGAAGATTACTGCTGCACCGATGAAACAATTTGCTGCAGTGGGCTTGAATCTCCTTAAAGAGAGCGAGATATCCGCGCTTCAGCCGAAGAAGAAAAAGAAGATAACTTTTGATTTTTCTTCACTTGTAATTTTTTCAGTTGTAATATTTTTTGTAATTTCACCAACACACACACACACACACACACATATTTCTTATAAAATAATAAAAGAGATAATAAAATAAATAACTAATGAGATGCTTTTCAAAAATTATCTCTTGTGCCTGTTAATACATGTATCCTCGAACTTGAAAATGGAAGTGCATATATTACAACTTACAAGCTAAAAAAAGTATTAAGCAAATAAATGTGGAAGATTTATAGTCCATAAACATGTTCTCTTGCATATAAATGTGGATATAAAGCAGGAGAGGAATATAAAGTATAAGTAGCAGAAAATAAACAGAAAGGTTGAATATTTTTTTTAACCAAGCCAATATTGTAGTGGACGGGGTAAATAATGACATTACTGATACTTTAAAGAAAAGGATATCATGATATATTTGTTACATCTCATTTAATGTCATGTATTTTAATTAATTTATTTTTTATTACAAAAATATAAACTTAACATTAATATTTCACTATCAAAACTTAATTTTCCTTCTCACAATGCTCATTATTAGAATGAAATTTTGAATATGATATCTCTAATATTTATGAATCTTGTGCAACCTAGATACACATTAAATGAGAGTAAGTACAACTAATAAATACCCCCCCCCCCCCAAAAAAAAAAAAAAAGGATCTCTCAAATTTTTTAATTTGTGCATGATTATGTTGGTATTGGAATATAATTCAAGTATTTTTCTCGCCTTAATTTATCACAAATATATTTTTATTTTCTTTATTTATTTCAAATTCATTTATAGAAAAAAAAATTACTTAATTTATGATCGAGTAAACTTAATATTGTTGGTTGAACCAACATTGTTGTCATAATAATCACTGAATTTTGTACAAAGTTTTAATAATTATATTGTCAAATTATAAATGAATCTTTATCACATCAACTTTTATGTTTTTCTCTTTTTTAATGGTAGATTTTAATTGCTTAAAGTTTGAGGATATCCTTTTAGCAATTTACTAAAAAAGCAAACTTCTGATAGTAACTTAATTGTAATTCTTTAAATTATAATATTCATTAGAATATTTATGAAATAGTATATTAATTATTAAAAATATATTTAATTTTTTATTATAACCGTTGAAAGCGTGGATAAGTATACTAGCTTAACTAATAAATGAGAGTAGACAGGTCACTTAGCTTTGTGTCGATTATGCAAAAATCACTTAGCTTTGTGTCTATTTTCCTAATTTAAAAGTGATAGTTTAGAGGTTTTCTTTAGAAGAAGGGAGTAAATTTCATCCATGGTCACTTAACATTGTGTCTATTACGCAAAAATTATTTTTCTTTCATTCATTATACAAAAGTCATTTTACTTTGCTTTGGCTATTGTAAAAGTCATTTTACAAAAATCATTTTTTCGGTGTGATTATTGTAAAATTCGGCCATAATGACTTTTATGATGACCGGAGCAAAATAAAATGACTTTTGTATAATGAAGGAAGGAAATGTGACTTTTGTCTAATAAACACAAAACTAAGTGAGCATGGATGAAATTTACTCAAATAGAAGGTGTGGCCCCACAGTCTGTTGAAGCAGTTAGTCTCCTTCCCTTTCCATTTGACGGTTGGTGCTTGGATAGGGTGCGGGTTTTGTTTTATTTCTGGTTGTAAACGGGTTTTAGGTAAATGAAATAATAAATTATATCCTTTGGTAATGCTAAAATTTCTTGTCTGATATCTATCTATCTATCTATCAATATATATATATATATATATATATATATATATATATATATGGTTACGCGCCTTGCACGTGTACCTCACTTTGATAAGTTCAAATATTACATTAAATAGGATATTTGTTTAAATAATAAAGATGAATATAATAATTAAATTTAATATCTTTTGAGTATGTAAATATGGAGAATTTATTTATTAAACCTAACCTTTATAAAAAATATTTTTAAAAGTCAACTGACATTCATCTATTATCTGTAAATTACAACAAAATAAAACAATGATAGAGATATCAAAATAATACAATTAAATCTAATCATTACACACGAAAAAAATTTTAAAGTCGTCCGACACTTATTTACCACCTATAAACAATAACAAAATAATATGATAATAGAGATATCAAAATAATACAACTAAACCTAACATTTACATAAAAAAAAATTTCAAAGCCGACCAACATTTATCTATCACCTGTAAACTGCAACAAAATAATACGATAAAAGTAATATCAAAACAATACAATTAAGCTTAAATTTTACACACAAAATTTTTTCAAAGTCGATCGAGATTTATCTACGAACTGTAAACTACCATAAAATAACAAACTAATAGAGATATTACGATAATATAATTAAACCTAACCTTTACATAAAAAAAATTCAAAGTCGACCCACATTCATCTAACATCTGTAAATTAAAATAAAATAATTACATAATAAAGATATCAAAATAATACAAATAAATTTAACCTTTACACAAGAATTCTTCAAAGTCAACCGATATTCATCTACGACCTGTAAACTATAAAAAAATAGTATAATGGTGATCACAAAGCTTTGATTTTGATCCAACTAATTCTTGCCTGAGCAAAAATTTTGACCCTAAGAAATGATTTTGAATGAAAACAAAGAAGATATATATATACACACATGCTGAATTCTATTATGCTGACAAAAACAGTAAAGGAGTTGAGAGTTAGAAAATCAAGCATCCACCAATCTAGACATGCAATCGAATCAAGTTAGATGAGCATCAATCATATTCTCCCAACTGGTTTGTTCTAGTTTAACGTACATCTCAATATTTATAGAAGTATTTTCTTAATAGAGTCTTATGTTGGGAATATTTTTCTAATTGAACAGTAGATAAAGGAAAATATTAATTAATTCTCCTACCATATATTTTAGGAGTTCATATATTTTAGGAAGTCTAATAAAAATGAAAATATTAACTAATTCGTCTACCATATATTTTAGGAGATTCATATATTTTAAAAAGTCTAGTTAATATAATAAAAAATAATTAAATAATAAATTAAAAAAGTAGCGAAAAGACAAAGTTTAAATCACTTTTTCAGAGTTTTCACGCTTTTAATATTATTATAGATAGAGTATATATATATATATATATATATATATATATAGATTAATATATTATTATAGATAGATTATAAATATAGATATAGATTATAGATTATGGATTATATATATAGATTGTATATATATCTATAATCTATATCTATAATCTATAATATATTAAAAGTGTGAAGACCCTTAGAAAATTGATTTGAACTTTTTGTGCTTCATTAAAAGTCTTCGCTTTACACAAAATTATCTTTTTCCATATTTTTTAAATTATTCTTTAATTAAATATCTAAAACATTTAAGTATTTGAAACCAACTAAAATTAAAATTACTAAATTTTTGTACATAGCTACTAACTATACCTATGGAAAGTCCACGAGGGATGCACGTTAATGGTACAGACTTACCATTTTAATTTGAATTGATACCCAGTTCTAAATACGATTGAAGTTATGGACTTTGAAATTAATTAAAAATTTATTAAAATTCTTATTTAATTTAGGTAAGGAATCTAAATATTCAACACTTTAAATTAAGTTAAATTTACTTGTATTAAAAAAAAATATTCTCCCAAGGATTTAAAGAAGAGGAAAAAGAAGAGGAGGAAGAGGAAGAGGAAGAGGAGAAAGAGGAGGAGGAAAAAGAGGAAGAAGAGGAAAAAGAGGAAGAAGAAAAAGAGGAAGAAGAAGAGGAAGAGGAGGAGGAAGAAGAGGAAGAGGAAGAGGAAGAAGAAGAAGAAGAATTTCTATAATTACAATTTACAATTCTCTTTGTGTATATTTTAATCAAGTTTACCAAAAATTTCTCTTCCATTTTAAACTTTTCTTCTCAATTACCCAGAAGAAGAAGAAGTTGAAAGAGAGAAATTCACTCTTATTCTCTATATATAATAATCTAAAAAAAATATAAATTTAATGACATAATTTATACTTTTTCTTTTTTGCAGATCAACACGAAGAAAAATATGTTGTTTGGTAGGATGTGCATGCCACTGCTTCTATTAGTAATTAAAACTTTTTCCTTTCTTGCTTATGAATTTACCATTACATTATAATGATATGTTGATTTGTGTTTTTATTTATAATATAGTAGTTGAATTTGTGTAAAATAAATTATACATAATTAATATAAATTATACATAACGAACTATTGACAATAAATTTTTCTTTTTGATAATTTCTCCCGTTGAAAATTTCTGATCAAATAATTGAACTAAATATGCATGTTGCCGATGAATGTAGTCATCTGTCGATTGAAGTACCTATAAAAATTAAAGGGGTTTATCTCTTTTCCTTTTTAACTATTTATCACGAGAATAATGGTTCTCTTTTTGGTTGTGGCAAGTTTTACTCCTTTTAAATGTGTTAAGTAGTTTTTACGTGTATTTGTTATTTAAACCAACAATGCTGCACTAATTTGTTAAGGTGATGGTTTATAGTATTATAATCATAATGATTCGATTTTTTATTTCTCTCTTCAAAGTTTTTTTTACTGTTGTGTTGTTAGATTCTTAGTCTATGAATTCTTATCGAGGGAATGCTTGGAGAATCAACTATTTGAAAGTAAGTTGACTCTTTCTTTTTTCACTGTGAATTTTGAATATAGGGCTATAAAAAATACATTATATCATAGTATTCAAAAGACCATGGTCTAGAAATTGATCTTGTTTTTACAGCATAAGAAAAAATCAAATAGCAATATGTGATTTTTAGCACTAGAAAACGTGATATAAGTAACTGTCATGTATGTATTTGTGGCATTTTGTTGAATTTTCGATCATATTATCGTGGTCAATAAGGATGAATAAATCATTGGGAGCATCAAAAGATCTCGCCTTCCTCCATGAAAATGATAAATCAGTCATATACAAAGATTTTAAGGCTTCAAACATCGTAATAGATTCAATGAGTTACTTTCAATTCTCCTTCTTTTTTTCATCATATTTTATTTTAAAAATGATCAATATGTGTTGAAAGATTACGGTTTACGTTCTGATTATGGATTAGCAAAGAATGGGCCAGAAGGGAAATGATACTCATATATCCATATAAATAATGGGTACACATAGCTGGGAAATCAGTATCGTGTTGGCCGTATTTTGCTTGGGATTTTTCATCCTTGTAGTCGTTGGCTCATGTAATATCTTTGTATATTTTTATTTCTCCTATTTTTTTTCACTTGATATCCAAGGCATTAAACTAGAAGTATCTTCGTCCCCTTTATCTTAAAAGAAAAAGACAAGTAACAAGAACATCAATGGCTAATTTTTTTCTGAGGATTTTAAAATCTTTACAAAGCCTATGTGCAAATGTGAATATTTGATAGTGTATGTCAGCTGCTAGCCATGGAGTAGGTAGGTTTGTCTAATTTATGTTAGAAAGCCTGTGTATCCATTTATGAGAAAGATAAGGTTGAGACTTTTTTTCTTGAAAAACTTTGTATTCATGTAATTCTTTTATGTTACCTAGGTTCCCACATGCATATTTCTTTATTTTCATATAGTGCTTTTTTTTACTAAGTTAATCCTTTTTTTTTATTCCAGCATTGTTCCAGAGAATACAGACAACAGGCAGCAGGAATGGTGTGACTTAAAACAGATTTTGACTTTTGATATTGATATTGAAATTTTGTTGATTATATTTAATTTTTCTCTTTATTGTTTGTGTGATGGTGAATTATTATCTTTCTGTTTAATACACTTTTTTCCTTAAAACTTTTATGTTATTTTTTTTAAGTTTTGCATTTAATATATACACAATAATTTATTTTTATACATTTATATTTCAAGGCCTTATCTATTTGAAAGAGAATTGTTTGTGTGATAGACCAGATACTTGAAGGTAATACTCTATGAAAGGGGCACAAACTGATGCATTAGTAGCATACGAAATGTTGTTAGACACTTATATGAGAAGCAGTATAAAATATAGTGACGAAATATCGATAACTTAATCTATCTTGTTATGTATTAATGCTCTGCCTCAAATTACATAAGTTGAACACTTGGCCTTTTTACATGAAATTCTCATCATTCATATAAGAATAACAGTTATTTTTAACATCAATTGCTATTTTTTAAATTACATAATTAAGTTGAACACTTGTCCTTTTTATATACATTTTTAATGACAAGCTTAATATACACGTGCAACGCACGTATTCAAATTCAGTTCATACGATAAGTATCTGATGGCCACCATAAAATTTTAATGATAATTTTCTTCACCATCCAAATTGATATAACACATTACGTAACTCAAAAATAGGGGTGTTCATGGTTTAGTTAAAAACCAAACCGAACCGCAAACCAAACTAAACCGATTAAAAAAATCGACATTTCGTTTGGTTTGGTTTGGTTTTAAATTTTAAAAACCGATACTTATGTGGTTTGATTTTGGTTTTACTCTAAAATAACCAACAAAATAAT
Source organism: Capsicum pubescens (assembly GCA_030864215.1). Lineage (NCBI taxonomy): Eukaryota > Viridiplantae > Streptophyta > Magnoliopsida > Solanales > Solanaceae > Capsicum > Capsicum pubescens. The sequence goes on from CM061539.1 coordinate 89,695,098, forward strand.
CAAACCGAACCAATATATATATATATATATATTATTTATATATTATTCATGAATAAAAAATAAATATTTGTTACATTTTAAATTTTAATCATGAATTTAACTTTAACCGTAACTCTTTTAGTCATATGTCTCCATCTAGTTGACAGTACGTTATGAAATTCTAAATGATTTTCCACTTTGAATAACAAATGATACTAATTGTGAAAATTATCTTATTGTCTAGGGAATTTTACAGGTGAATTTAATTAGTTTATAAATAATCACTAATTTTTAACTTTCTTTTTGGTTCCTATTGAGCAAAAAAAATTTATGTGTTCATCTTTTGGGGGGTTTATTATATTGTTCTCCTATATGTAGTGTCTAAATAATTTTTGTAGATGCGTTCATATGGTGTTGTTTGTGGCTTTGCCTAAATATAACTCTAAATTAACATCTTAGTTTCAAGATTAGGGTACAACACTATCTTTGATTGGATTTGTTTTTTTTTTAAATTTCAACTTTATCATTAGTTAAAGTTATAAACCAAAAAAATCGAACCAAACCGAACTAAACCGACAAGAACCAAACCGACGGTTATTTTCTTGTATTAGTTTGATTTGGTTTTTGAAATTTAAAAACCAACTAAGTTGATTTGGTTATGGTTTTGACTAATATCCGACCCAAACCAACCCATGATCACCCTTACACAAAAGGGGTCATTCATTTCATTGGGTGCCTAAAACAGGGGCAGAAGGAGGCTTAGGATGGTCATGGCAACAACTCTTCATAGACTTTCCTCTTCTATCGATAAACCCATTAAGTGTCTCTATAATGGGGGCTCTCTCTATTACATGGTTCGTCTTTTTTTATTTTTTTCTGTTATGGTCCATTGCAAGATTGATAGCCAAAATGCAAGGATTCATAGAGGAATCCGAGGTTTTAGCAGCTGAACAGGAGTTTTTACAGAGAAAACTCGAGTAATCAGCTATGGGGGTAGGTTAGGAAAGAAGATGAAAATAGAATTCAATTAGGAAAACTGTATTATTGTTCAAAATTATCTTCATTATTGTAGTCCATACAAGTATTTGTAGTAACCAACTTTCCCTGCTATCTAACAACCACTTAACCAACTAACTAGCAGCTAAACTGATCAACTAATCAGTTATGATGACTCATCCATGACTCAACTAACTAATGATGACTTAGCTAACTACTTCACTGCATTACAATATTCTCATATCAGTACTCCCTGTAATAAGAGATCCTTGACCTCAAGGATCAAAGTGAGGGAACCTAGTCTTAAGGATGGTTGCAAACTCCCAAGTAGCATGATCTGCAGATAAGACTTGCCGCTTGACCAACACCTGGAAAACAACCTTATTGCTTTTCTTAACCATTCTCCTCTGTAAGAAAGACTCAGAATTTGGGCACTGGGGATCAGCAATATCAGTGGTAGGGGGATATGAGATTTGGTCCGGAACAACATGACATTTTTTTAGGAGAGATACATGTACAATAGGATGAATCTTAATAGGTGGAGGAAACAAAAGAGTGTAAGAAACAGGTCTAACTCTTTTAATGACTTGAAAGGGGCCATAGTATTTTGCTGCAAGTTTGTGGAAAAAATGTTGAGCAATAGTGACTTGTCTATAAGGTTGCACCTTAAAATAGACCCAATCCCCGACTGCAAATACCCTGTCACTCCTATGACCATCTGTTTGCTGTTTTATCCTCACTTGAGCCCTCTTAAGGTGATGTTTAAGTAGTTATAGTTTCATTTTCCTGTTAAGTAATGTGCTGTCAACCTCTGAGGAAACTGATTCACCAGCTAAGTATGAGAGGTGTAGGGGAAGAGGATGTCCATATAAAGCTTTATATGGAGTGGTTTGAATAGATGAGTGGAAGGAAGTATTGTACCAGTACTCAGCCACGGGTAAACAAGAATACCAATCCGTGGCATGTTCATTACAAGAGCACCTCAAATACGTCTCTAAGCACCTGTTCAGGACTTCAATCTGGCCATCAGATTGTGGATGATTAGCTGAAGAAGTATTTAATTGGACTCCCTGTAGTGCAAACAACTCTTGCCAAAAAGATCTAAGGAAAACAACATCTCTGTCACTCGTGATAGCATCGGGAAAACCATGCAATAGTACAACGAAATCAATAAACACCTTGGCCACAGATTGAGCTGAATAGGGATGTTTCAAAGGGATGAATTGACCATATTTTCTTAACCTGCCAACAACCACCAAAATAAACTCATGACCATTTGATTTAGGAAGTCCATCAATAAAATTCATGCTAATATAAGACCACACAACTTTGGGAATGGGTAATGGTTGCAACAACCCAGGGTAAGCAGCCAAATCAACTTTGTTTGTTTGACAGGTATCACATTTTTGCACAAAGGACTTGACATCTTGTCTAATACCCTTCTAATAGAACAATGTGAGTAACCACTTCAAAGTTGCATCCACCCTTGAGTGACCTCGTTGAGAAGTACTGTGCAACAATGTGATGATAGATTCTCTTAAGTTTGGCACTCTTCCCACCACCAATCTACCTTTTCTTCTAAGTTTATTGTTGTGCCAAGTGAACTGAGAGATGCTAGTACCAGCTTTTAATTGCTCAACAATGTGCTTCATGTCAACATCTGAATCCCAACTGGATATAATCCTTTGCAGTAAATCAGAACTTGAGGGTGAAATTCTTAAGGACATAAGCTCAGAACCCGTAATCCTAGATAAGGCATCAAACACTTTGTTCTCTACTCCTTGTTTATACTCAATAGTGTAGTCAAAAGGCATCAATTTCGTCAGCCTCATCAGTTGAGAGTTGGTATGAATTTTCTGCTCCATTAAGTACTTCAAAACCTTTTGATCAGTCCTGATAATGAACTTTTAACCAAGAAGATATTGGGACCATTTTGTCACAGCATGCATAATTGCTAAAAGCTCTCTGTCATACACAGACATGGAAACATGCCTATTAGAGAGGCCCTTGCTAATGAAATCAATGGGATTACCTTGCTGCATATGGACTGCTCCAATACCATATCCACTAGCATCTGTTTCCACTACAAAAATTTTACTAGCATCGGGTAGTGCTAATACAAGAGCTCTTGTTAATGCTTCCTTCACTTGAACAAAAGCAGAATCAGCTTCAGTAGACCATTTAAAATTGTCCTTTTTGAGAAGATCATTAATGAATCTCCTATAATAACCAGCCAATCCTAAGAAGCCCCTTAGTTGTTTTAGAGATATTGGTACTGGACAATTTTGTACAGCCGTGACCTTTTGAGGATCAGTTGCTACCCCATCTTCAGATATGAAATGGGCCAAATATTCAATTCTAGGAACCCCAAAAAAGAACTTGCTTTTCTTAGCAAACAATTGATGTTTCCTCATTTCAAAAAATACACATTTAAGGTGTGTAAGGTGATCATGTAAATTTTAACTGTATATCAGAATGTCATCAAAAAACACTAGTACAAACTTCCTAAGAAAATGCTTGAACACAAAATTCATTAGTCCTTGAAAAGTTGCGGGTGCATTAGATAGACCAAAAGGCATTACTAGATATTCAAAATGGCCTGAGTGTGTCCTAAATACGGTTTTAGGAATGCCCTCCACTGCCATCCTCAATTGATGGTATCCAGCTCTAAGATCTATTTTAGAAAAAATCTTAGAACCACCAAGCTCATCCAACAGATCTTCAACCACAGGGATGGGAAATTTATTCTTCACTGTGTGTTTATTCAGATCTTGATAATCGACACATAGTCTCCATGTACCATCTTTTTTCCCCACCAACACAACAGGCGATACAAAAGGGTTGCTATTAGGTTGTATTAGTCCTTGATCTAACATTTGTTGGACCATTTCCTCAATGATATCTTTCTTAACTACTGGGTATCTGTATGGCCTCTTATTGATGGGTTCCGTTCCCTGTTGCAGTACTATGGTGTGATCAAAAACACCTCTTGAAGGTGGTAACTATTTAGGCTCATCAAATACCTCTTGGAACTCATTCAACAAGATTAAAATTTGAGGATCTTTATCAGATGCACCTTGTACCTCTAATGAGTACCACTGTAATTTGTTACACCCCATAGGCACCACCTGAATCATACACAATTGAGATTCAATACCTGTGAGTTTTTCCCATTTACCAGTACTAGAAGTTGTGATTTGTTTTCTTGCACATCTTAGCAAGTGTTTCCTTTCTTTGTACCAGAACTCTATAGTGAGCTCCCTGAAGTTCATTTTGATATCACCTAGTGTCAGCAACCACTGGACTCCAAGTACTACTCCACAAGATCCCAAGGGTGGGAGTAAGAAATCGACTGTGAATTCAGCACCCTGCAATCACCATGAAATTCTACAGACTTGGTTTACTTTCATACGGTTCCCATTAGCAGCAACCACCAATTGAGGATTAGTTTCCTTGACCTTACATCCCAAAAGTTTCACCAATTCAGGGTCAATAAAATTATGGGAACTCCCAGTATCCACCAATATATGCAGTGGTTTTTTTGAGTGATAACCAGTTACTCTTAGTGTTCTATATCCCAATGACCCATTCAAGGAATGAATCGAGATTTCCATCTGATCCATAACTGTCTCTTGTACCAACTCTTGGCTTTCACCGTAATCTAACTGTTAATCCATAATTTCTTCTTGCTCTTCAATCTCCAAGATATACAACTGTTTCAAATTCGTACATTTGTGACCAGGATTATACTTCTCTGAACAGAAGTAACATAACTCTTATGCCCTCTTCTCATTCATCTCTTCAATGCTTAACCTCCTTCTATTCACCCCTTTCTGAGCTACTGGAATACCAGGATTTGGTGTTGATAATAAAGGTTTATTATGAAACCTTGGATCACTTGATCTCTTGGATGAAAAATTCTGAGTATTAGCGAAAGAATTCTGTCTCATTGCTTTAGCTTGAGCAGTTAAATAGGCTTCCTGCATTCTAGTAGTTTTGAACACTTGCGGTAAACTAGTAGGATTGGTCAGTTTCATAGCTAGATTTAACTCATCTATAAGCCCTCCTGAAAAGCAACTAATTGCATTTTCTTGAGACAGATTTACTCTTGCCAATTTGCTCTCAAAGATAGCTTGATATTCTTTCACTGAACCTGTTTGCTTAATCTTCTTGATCTCCTCCATAGGATCATCATAATCGACCCCAAATCGTTCCACCAATGCCATTGCATATTCATTCCAAGTAGGCGGGTGGGTGTACTGTCTATACCTATAAAAAGATTGATGCCATTGAATAGCTTCACCTTCTAGATGTATTGATGCCAATTCCACTCTTTGATCCATAGCAATTTCATCAAATTTAAAGAATTGTTAGACTCTAAACAACCAGTATTTCACATCTTTCCCCTGAAAATTTCAAAAAATCAAGTTTGGAGTAACGAGCAATACTTTGCTGGTACCCTATAAGGTTTCTGTTTCTGGGTTCCTCTTCCATTGGTTGTCTCTTTCTTGACTGTCTAGCCCAGAAGCCTCAACTCCATCTTCTATAGGAGAATTATCCCTTCGATTTCCTTCGAGTTTTTCCTTCAATTCTGATACCGTTCGATCCAATTTCTTCAATGATGCTACCTCACCTGTAAGGACTCCCATTTATGAAACTAATTTCTACATCATTTCTCTTAATTCCCCCATTTCCGTTGAAGAATTATCATTAGACCTTGTTGATTTCGTCATTGTGGCCAAGAATCTGAGTGTCTCTGATACTAATGATAGCCAAAATGCAGGGATTCATAGAGGAATCCGAGGTTTTAGCAGCTGGACAAGAGTTTTTACGGAGAAAACTCAAGTAATCAGCTATGGGGGTGGTTTAGGAAAGAAGATGAAAATAGAATTCAATTAGGAAAACTGTATTATTGTTCAAAAGTATCCTCATTATTGTAGTCCATACAAGTATTTGTAGTAACCAACTTGCCCTGCTATCTAACAATCACTTAACCAACTAACTAATAGCTAAACTGATCAACTAATCAGTTATGATGACTCATCCATGACTCAACTAACTAATGCTGACTCAGCTAACTACTTCACTGCATTACAATATTCTCATATCAAAGATATGTAAGTTGAGTCCCATGTCGTGTTATGTGTGTTTATATGATCTTGGGCTCTCCTATTTTAGCTTTTGGGTTGTTCTTATTGAGTTGTATCATTTTTTTTTCCTGCTATACTGAGTTGTTATAACAGGCATTAAAATGGCAGCCTATTGCACTAAAGCTCTGCTATGCTGTCAGGGACGTTGCGATTTAAATTTGATTGTTCAATTTTTAAGGCTCTCCAGATTGAACTTATTATACTTGCAAAATTATATCGTCAAGATTTAATATTTTACTAAAATTTATTGGGTTCTTCACTGTTTCCTACTTCATTGTACGTGAATTTGTTGCACTTGAGTTGAGTGTCTTTCAGAAACAGCCTCCATACCTCCACGAGGTAGTGGTAAGGTTTGCATACACTCTGCCCTCCCTAGACACCACTTGTGAGATTTCACTCCTTAGACACCACTTGTGAGATTTCACTGGATATGTTGTTGTGCTAAAAATTTAATTGGTTTCACTTATTTGTGTTTATGTTCTGTGTCGAAAATACTAAGTGCAGTTGAATTAGTGGTGTTAATTTATTAATTGTAGGGTTAAGTTTGTTTCAGTTCATTCCTGCAGTCATCCTTGCCTAATGAAGCTGCTTATGAGAAGGAAAAAAATGGTGTCACAGTAAGCATTTGAACTTTTATGAATCTGTACTGTATTTCTATTTGATTTCTGCTCATGTCTTTTGAATGTTTTCTAACTTGGGAGACCTGGAATTCCAGTGGCCAAAGCAACTGAATGCCCCTCTAGAGGAAGTTGATCCTGAAATTGCTGACATTATTGAGCATGAAAAAGCACGCCAGTGGAAGGTTCTATCTTTTCTTCAATCGTTCTTCTTTTCCATCTTTTCTTCAATCCTTCTTCTTTTTCTTCTAGCATTCATGCTTAACAATTCATCAGTTTGAGTCCATGTGTATGTTTATAGTCTAATCTACATAAAGAAAGAAGGTTCCGTAGATCGGGTTATAATTCAGTTTGAAGTTCAGAGATGAACTTACTTCAATTAGTAGTAATATACTTGGTACCTATTGTTGGTGGGAGGTGGCAAGTATTCCGTGGAATTAGTTGAGGTGCGCGAAAGCTGGCTCAGACACCACGACTATCAAAAAATAGTAGTAAATAAATATTTGAGTCCATGTATATGTTTGGTTCTAACTAAATACTGCTCCTGTGTCCAAATTTAAAGTATCTTAAATAGACTGGGTATGAAGTTTAAGAAATAAAAGGAGACTTTTGAATCTTGTGGTTTTCGATTAAAGATGTGTGTAGTCCTTTAAATCTTGTGATCTTAAACTTGCCAGGTAGGATGTTAGAATTGGAAAACTTACTAAATGTAGAAAGAGAAACTATTTTTGGAACAAACTAAAAAGGAAAGTAAGACGCTTAAATTGGGACTAAGGGAGTAGTAACAAACTAGTCTGTATGCTGTTTTAGTTTCTAACTAAAGTCTAGGCAGTGAATTAGTCTTTTGAAATTTATTTTAGCATAGTAGGTTGGAAAACTTAAGTTTTGAATTTTTCGTATGATTCTTACCTTAAATTATGATGCTTTTGGAGTTGCTAAGATTAAAAAAGTTTGTTCCTTTAGTCATCTTATCTGCTGTAATTATCTATTTCTATTGATACTCTTTGCTTTCATGTAAAATGCATTGTTGCAATTTGGCCGGGAAGCTGATACTTTATAGTAGTAGACATGAGTTGAAAATTTTTAATTTGTAGGGACTTGAACTTATTCCTTCAGAAAATTTCACTTCTATGTCTGTAATGCAAAGCTGTTGGATCTGTTATGACAAACAAGTACAGTGGAGGATATCCTGGGGCTAGATACTATGGAGGAAACGAGTACGCAAAAATGCTCAAATTTATCTTTGTTTTTCCTAAATCCTAAGTATTCTGATGCTATAGTATATTTTTATCAGCTATTATTTGCCGGATTTTCTACTTTCATTCTGAAGGAATGAGTGGTTGTCTAGGTATATTGACATGGCGGAAACCTTATGCCAAAAACGTGCTTTAGACGCATTCCGATTGGATCCTGCAAAATGGGGAGGTAATTTACTAATCAACTTCTGCATAGTCTTGAAATAACTTATATTTCAGAAGTTTGCAGGCCACAACACTTGAACTACTGTTAGAAAAGCTGTATTTACCTCCAATTAACCTTTCTGATGCAGTGAATGTGCAGCCTCTGTCAGGATCACCTGCTAATTTTCATGTTTACACTGCATTATTAAAACCTCATGAAAGAATCATGGCCCTTGATCTTCCTCATGGTGGACATCTTTCTCATGGATATCAGGTGCTTTTATGTTCTATTGTTTCTCCTTCTATGTTTTCTTATCTTGATTCCATGGACTAATATCACAACGTTAAAGGTCCAATTACATAAGAAACTTGCACAGTGGCTGTAGTGTGAATACTTACTCGTTCCTGAATGATTAATGGTTTTCTGGGATAAGTACATTTGGTTATATTATTTCCTTGTTTTCCCTGTTCTGCTTTAGCTTTCTTGTGGATTCAGAACTTCACTGGGTTCTAGGCCATGCACCATAAGCTGTATCTGATATACAACTTTGTACTAAGATTGTGCTAGTATGAATGCTTTGTATTTCCGCATGCACTTTCCATGAGGTTGGTTTGTATTTTGCTGTCTTCGATGTACAGAACTTCCTTGACACCGTACACTTAAAGGACATAAAATTCCGCTTTCAGGTTGTGCATATTATATGTGAAATTCTGAAGATTTATAGCATTTCCAGAATTTCTGTTATTCATTAGTTGACTCTATCTCCTGAAAAAGTTGATTTACTTTTTGTGCACAGTTGTTCTGAAATCTACAACTTCAGTTATTGGATTTAAGAAAGGGAACTCATTTTGGTGTCTGTATCCCGACTATATGGTGTATGTGTCTGGAGTTGGAGTTGGCATATCTCTTCACAAAAAATCTAACAATCTCTACTTTCTAGTGTAGGTATTCAATAAATTCATTCTAATTATCCTATGTATGGTTTTTCTTATGTTGTATTTAAATATCACAGACTGATACAAAGAAGATATCTGCCGTCTCTATATTTTTCGAGACTATGCCATACAGACTGAATGAGAGCACTGGCTATATAAACTATGATCAGGTAGTTTTCTGCTATCGCATTATTCTTTCTAGCCTGTCTTCTTGAATACTGCTGTTTTATATCGACATTCGGCATTGCAAAAATCAGTTTATTAGTTCAATATTAAGGGTTGAAACAGAAAATAAAACAAAGTAAAATTGACAAAAAACAATTGCTAGAGGTACATCTTTTTGTGATTACAATTTAATGTCCTGCATGATTTTGAGTGGATTTCAATTTTCAGGTTCTTCTGTCCTTCCTTTTTACATATTACGAGTGATTTTTCATCCAGTTATATTTGGACGTATGCAGGAGAGACGGGAATGTTTAATCTGTAATAAGAAGTATTGTTCAAGATCTACTAGCTATCTAGTTTTCATAATTTCTGACGTTGAATCTCCAATAACTGATGCCTCTCTGAACCTTCTCCATTACTTGTGATTTTTCGTCATAGCTTGAGAAAAGTGCCTTACTCTTTAGGCCAAAGTTGATTGTTGCTGGTGCTAGTGCTTATGCACGTCTTTATGACTATGCACGAATCCGAAAGGTACATTTTATCAGACTATTATACAGTTGTTGCTTTAGTTATTTAGATCAATTTAAGGGACTCTTGATTGAACAAAATTAACTCCCTTCTCCTGTGTATTTTACAGGTCTGTGACAAGCAGAAAGCTATCTTGTTGGCAGATATGGCACACATTAGTGGGTTAGTTGCAGCTGGAGTCATCCCATCACCATTTGATTTTGCAGATGTTGTGACAACCACAACCCACAAGTCCCTTCGTGGACCTCGTGGTGCCATGATTTTCTTCAGGAAGGGTGTGAAGGAGGTTAACAAGCAAGGCAAGGAGGTTAGTATTTGAACGGTGCTTTGTTAGCTAGTATAAGACATATCACCCTGTATCTGATTTAATTAAATATGTTTTTTGGGGTTCTTTGTGAAGGTATTGTACGACTATGAGGACAAAATTAACCAAGCAGTCTTTCCTGGACTTCAAGGTGGTCCTCACAATCATACAATTACTGGCTTGGCAGTCACTTTGAAACAGGTTATGTATCTTTTTTAACTACGTTCATTGATAATATTTTCAATTGCAGTGCGACAGACTTACTGTGTTATGGTTTGACTCGCTTTGTGCAAATACTAGATCATGTCTCCTAGCTGATGATTGATAAAATAAGCCTTTTGGGGATTAAGAACTGAACGCTTTCGAGTCTGGAGTGTTTTTTCAGCAAATGGTTTTGAGAAATATGTAAAATACAATTACTCATGTTTGCAGAATTGTTTTCCAATCAGCTGCTGTTAGAACTTTGAACTATTATATATGGAAAATCTTAATATATTCTTGGAAATTCGAGAACTCATGAAACAGCTACTTGGTCTAGAAGACTGCAAACTGAAACTAATGGTTTTAAAATACGAAATAGTGTGATTTGTGCTGTAATGAATTCAAAAGAAACTTTCTGGAAGAATGACCCCCATAGGCTTGGAAATGATTCGTTCTGTGTTCCTTGTCTGACTTCAATACTTTTTGGAATCACTTTATTACCTCCTGAAGCTTTCCACCTCTCTTTGATTTTTCATTGATCTTTTCTTCTGTTAATTGTCTAGTGCTCACGAGGAACGAAAATGCAGGCAACGACTCCAGAATACAAAGCTTACCAAGAGCAAGTCCTCAGCAACAGCTCAAAATTTGTACAGGTAAGGTGCATATGTGGTTTCCATTTGAGGCACAATTTGATTAATCCAATAGTTTAATTTGAGCCAACTGATTGATAGTAATATTGGTTTCCTTCATTACTGCTGCAAATTCCCCCATCCTGCAGACTTTAGCGAAGGGTGATTATGAACTTGTTTCTGGTAGAACAGAGAATCACTTGGTTTTGGTGAACCTGAAAAACAAGGTAATGTAGAAACTTCCAACCTCTGAAGATAGGGAGACTATTCCATCCATGATTTTGTTGAGAAAAACTTCAAATATTGAAGCTTTGTGGTAAACCTAACAAACTAAGTACAGGCACCAGCCTCCCATTGTAAGTTTGTAACTAGATGAGGTATTAGTGAATGAGTTTGCTACATATATATACTATATTGATGCTTGTTGTGCTTTATCATGAGAGATAGAAGATGGCACAATTTTGACCCATGGTTCTGCAGGGTATTGATGGTTCTAGGGTTGAAAAGGTTTTGGAAGCGGTACATATTGCAGCCAATAAGAACACTGTTCCAGGAGATGTATCTACCATGATCCCTGGTGGAATCAGAATGGGTACATATTTTTCCTTGTGAAATTTTTGATACCATTTAGTTATTCTTCCCCACAAAGTTGATTAAAATTTGTATGTAAGAACTCCTGCACTCACTTCCAGGGGATTTATCGAGGAAGATTTTGTGAAAGTTGCTGAATTCTTTGATGCTGCTGTGAAGATAGCAGTGAAAATTAAGGCTGAAACTTCAGGTCAGTAAGCTTCCAAATATTACTGAATACCTGTAATAACAAAATCTTTGTCCATAGCTTCCCTCTGACTCTTTATGCATTCATGAATCTCGACGTACTGGTCATTTCTTCTAATTTACAGAGTACTTTGTGACAAAACTACAGTCAATTGCATCCATCCAGTCTGAGATTGCAAAACTTCGCCATAATGTGGAGGAGTATGCAAAGCAGTTCCCTACAATTGGGTTTGAGAAGGAAACCATGAAGTACAAAAACTGAGAGACTGCGTATATATACACAAGGTACTTTGTTGAATAGTATTTTTAAGTCATTAACTGCATCTTGAAGTGTGATGAATAATAGTGCAACTGGAACTGTAAAAGCCGTGGTGCTTTATTTCTTGTATCTCGTAACGTGAAACTATCGGGGCAATTTCTGTGCTTTGAAATTGGGATGTTGGAATCCACATAGTGACATGTTATCAAGGAAATTTATGCTGGTATTTACTCGAGAAATGTTCAAGACAAATTTCAACTGTCAATGACTCGTGCGTATAAATAAAATTCTTTCTGTAGAAAATCAAAACAGAACACTTGAATACTATTTTTTCTACTGGAACAACATATCTGATGATATTCACTTTCTCATCACGGAATGTTAAAAATATTTCCTCTCTTTTGGAAGAGAAAAAGTACTGTTATATAAGTGCGCGACTCATTAAGATTCTTGACATGCAAGTGGGAAGATACTTGCTATGTTGCGGCGGGATGAAGCACTTCAATATAGAATTTTCATTACCACACCTAGGAAAAAATCCAAGTAGATATTTGAAACAAGTGTGGGTTAAACTGCTATTTCGAAGTCCGTATGATGCACTCTTTTTATTTGTTATATGATAGGTTTCTTTCTGTACAAATTTGGAAAGTTAGTATGAACTCTTGTTGCTTCTGGTCATTCTTTATACCTTTACCAATTTTGGTTCATCTTTTCATGTTCCTCGCGTCTGTGCGTTCTTATCTGAATTGTTTTTGGATGATCGTTTGAACAGGGACCAATATACAGCTTCCTCAAGGTGAATGGCGTAAGATTTTCATCTTATAATTGTATGTAAAATCCAGAAGTGTTGGTTCCCAACTTTACCACTGTATGTGAAGGATTGTAAATCAACTGAGGTCCTTGAAAGCAATAAATTCTCTTGTTATTTCAGCACTTCAATCTTGTTAATCTACGTAGGTTATCTAAGAGTTTGTTTTTTCCACTCTATTGAGATAACGTTATAGTTAGCCATAAATAAATGCCAACCTACGCAACCTCGTGGATTACACATCTGTCCGTTAATTTAGAAATTTGAGTAGCTATTAGGTAGTCATTCAATTAAGGACAACATAAAATTTTCAAATTGGACTGTATTTATTAAAATAAGCTTGACATTCAATTAAACAAAATAATTTTTTTTCAAATTGAACTGTATATTAAAATAAGCCTGACATACAAATAAATGAATATTTCTGTCGTTAGAAATAGCAATAAGAGAATAATGTGCGAAGTTCCGCAATTGAAGTGCTGAAACTTGAAAGAGTTTTGAGGAATGACAATCTGAAACCTTGAATCTCTTGAGATCATACTAATAGGGAAAGAGTTCAAGAACATTAAGATTTGAGCTCATGGTCTGTTATTGATGCCAAGTCATAGGCAACCAAATGCTTCAATTATAAGTAGATAACATATTGAAGTTGTCTTAGTAGAAATATCATTCTTCTTAACAACACATGAAATTTCACAGCATGCGCTTAAATCTTTTATACCGTTCTTCAATCAATAACTAGTACATCTAGTCTAATCTCTAGAGGGTGGAACATAAATGAAAATAACCAGCTACAACTCTACGCCTTATCTTCTATATCATTTGCAGAACTTCTTGGTGTAGTTTCTTTTGTCGCCCTCATCAGGTACCATCTCAAAACTTCAAGACCAAAAGCAACAAAGGCCAAGGAAGCAAGAAAAGCAATGTAGGAAGCAATGTAAACCGTCATCCACATCCCATCATCCATCAGTTGGAAACCTTTGAAACAATTGACAATTGCCAATATGATAGTACCATAACCAGTGCACCAATGGTAGATATTCCAATACACCCTGTGTTTGTGTTCCTTTTTCAACCGTAGACAATGAGCTAAGAATTGTAACGTTGCGAGGACTAAAAGTGCAGAACCAATATATCTATGAGAAGTGTGTTTAACACCCCCAGGAGATTGTTTCCTGAGGTAAAATCCCAAACCTCCTCCAACAATACCAAGAACATAAGCTATACTTTGACAATATATGTGTAGATAGAACCACAAAGCCGGCAACTGTGGTAATGGTAGATACCTCAATCTAGCAAGAACAACACCTAGTGGCATCATCATTCCCCAACTAACCCCATTGATAATCCCATGTGCTATCTTTACCTTAGACCTTAAATTTGGTTTTACATGAGTTATAACCTCAGTTTTTCCAGAATGGAAATCTAAAGTCCCAAAAGATTTCATGTTATCTCCTGACATGCTATGACTTCCTGGTGTATCATCATCTTGTAATGGTCCTTCTTGCCAAACATGATTCACAATATTGGTTCCATTCATAGGTAGCTCAAACCTTGCAAAGATGATGACATGTCCGTTGATATTCTGGGCTGAAACGTCGTGAACAATAAAACTCAAGTTGCCTTTCACAATTCCATAGGTGTTGATAGGTGATGTATATGCCTCGAGAGTACCATCAGAACGCTGCAATGCAACAAAAGCTTGCGAGCCAATCATCCCTGTAGATGTTGGGTTTATAGCCCAAGCAAGCCATCTCCCGTACTTGTTTACGGACTTCCTAAAGGCGATATCAACTGTACCAGAAGATAGGTTGTAGTTCCAATGAATAAAGGAATTCAGAGTACGAAGATCACTGCATGAGTCGTAGGATTTTCCATGGAACTGGAAATCCGAGCAGTTTGTTTGAGCAGATGATGAGAGGAACAACAAGGAGAAAAACAAGAAGTAAAACGCTAACAAGTTATTAAAGTATGCCATGAAGCTTCTAATTTGTTATCATCTGAGGGTGGTCGTGTGTCACATTTTTATAACAGGTCAACTAATCCCATTTAGAATGAGATTAGAAAGTTTACTCAAGTTGGAAAGGATTAGGATTCCCTTTATGAGTGGGAACAGGAAAAGTTTCCGTATTCTTTATCTTGGTATTATTGGTGTTACGGTTTTTGCATGATTTTATTTTTTTTTATCAAATTTGAGGTTTACTTTTCCTTCAAGGAAAAGTCAAAGTATTACAATAATTAGTTTACTTTTTCTAAAAAGAAAAATATAACCCTCTTCCCTTTTGGATAACCTCTTTCTTAAATTTTTTTTTCCGTACCTCCATACATTGAAGATCATTCTTCTTATTCCATAATACCATAACATTTACAATGTAGTCATTTAAAAGTAGGGGTGTGCATCGATTGGTTCGATTTAATTTTGTGTATTATCGGTTTGATTTATTGATTTTCAGTTTGTAAACACACTAAACCGATAAACTAACCAATAAGATATTCGTTATCGGGTTTCGGGTAATCGATTTTTGGTCCTTATCATTTTGGTTTTCGATTTAACTGATAAGAAAATATTCTCCTATTTTTTTTTTTTTTACTTTCTCTTATTTTCATTTGATCTATACTTATATTCATGCATAAAGTCTACATAAATTATAACCACCAAGACAACAACTATAAAACACAAAAGACAATAAGATATGCATTTAAATTTAAAGCAACTATTAAATAATTATGAATAAAAATATAATTTTAATATAATCTTATTGGGTTATTGGTTAACCATTAACTAAAATCTTAAAATTAAACCAATAGCCCAATAAAAAAAATTACAAACCGTTTAAAAGTCGTTAATCCAATAACTCGATATCGATAAGCCAATAATATTTTTATCGATTTGGTTTATCGATTGAACCGATTTTTGTACACCCCTATTTAAAAGAGTCTGTTTTAGTGGAAGATTTTCTACAAATAGTTTTATGTTATTTTTGAATATTTTCAATATTAGTTTTTAGATTATGTAGGTCACTTGATCAGACCTATCAATAATATGTCTTTTTAGTATTTCTATTTTGGTCTTCTGAATTATCACCTCTTTGGTTTGCAACTATTAGTTTTCGCATGATGCCCTACCAATTTCAACCAACAATTGGTATCAAAGCCGATTGTCCAGATTGAAGACATGCCAAGATATAAGTTGCAACCATCTTCACGATAATGAAGTTTTTTTGTTTTAAGAAAAATCTAAAATACTACATGTGGAGACAATTGTAAATCATATTTCAACAATCCTACAGTTACATATTTGAAAATAAAGCTCACTTTTAACCCTATAAAAAACTCATTTTTAACCCGAAGAGGCTCAAATATTTTTAACCCAAAATGACTCCATTTTAAGCATGTCAAGCATCAATGATGAAGATAATGTAAAGACGAAAATCATGCATGTGAAGGAGGCGAATCAAGTGTTGTCAAGAAAATTCAACCAAAAATAGGAGATTTCTTCGGGCTTGTTTGAAAAGCCACCCTGGAAATTGAATTTGGTGTAATTGGGTGTGTTTACACTGTTTGAGATATCTGGTTAGGCAGGTAATAACTTGATCAACAAGTAATTGGGTGTAATTGACAGGGATAATTACACTCTCCAATTCATAGAGAGAAGCTATAAATTGTTGGTAGTTAGATGGTGTAATTACAAGCTGGTTACTTTTTATTTTTATTTTTGTTTTTCTATTTTAATTTATTTATTATTTCTATTATTTTTATTTTTATTATTCTAAAAAATTTTAAAATACGTATTTTTATTTATATTATTTATATTTTATTTTCTTCTCATTTTTCAACTTTATTTCTGTGATTCTATGCAATATTTGTATTATCTTTTTTTAAAAAAATAAAATAAATTATTTTATGTTTATTTTTTCATTTAGCACAATTTTGTTAGTATTCTAATTCATAAATTAAAGTAAAATTCATTGTTGAATAAGGTTATAGACTTACATTTTTCATTTATTTTGAGTCATATTTATGTACGTTATGTTGAAATTTGATGTAAGAGTATTATGTTGATAGAGTATGACACCCACTGATTTTCTTGTTTTAGCTTTAACAGTTACTTATCAATGAAATAGATTGCCTAATGTGTTTCAACGAGACCTACTGATTTTCTTGTTTTAACTTAACCATTACTTATCAATGAAATAGATTGCCAAATGTGTTTCAACAATGCTAAAACAGTAAGTAAATGACATAATGATTTCACGTGAAAAATACCCGACTCAAAAAGGTGTAAAAAGCTACGACCTCTACCTCTACAGGATTTCACCCCAAACTTCACTAAAACACTTTGAGCCTCAGGAAATAACAAATTACAAGACTTTTGTAATCTAGAAATTATAAACTCTAACTCCTACTTCAATACTACTCACAAACCTCCTAAGGTATGTGATTCCCAAGTCTTTGAGTTGCCAAACTTGAAGACAATAATCCTAACTTAGTTTATACTTTTACTGAGACTATAATTAAATAAATATTACAACTCAAGAACCAACCTAATACATAGAAACTAAGACACCTTACTTTCTAAGTAATAGCAACATGTTTAAATATGTGTTTCTTTAAGCTATGAACTGTAAGTCAATTTTCCAACTGCCTTTTTCTTTCTCAGTGCGTGAGTGACTGTGCAAGTCACTCCCTCTATTTAAACACAACTCTTCAAAGAGTCCTTCTTCATATCAGACTTTCATTTCTAGTGCAACTCTCAACTCTTCAGAGTTTGTTGTGAAGTGAAATCCTTCCACAAGAAAAAAACCTACTTTAGCTCAACCATCCTTATCCTCAAGTGTTGTAATCAAACTCAAAATCTTCTATTTTACACGTGATTAACATTTTGAGTTTATTAACTACATCAACTTATCCATTCCTGAAATCAAGTGTTATTATCTTAATATATCTGTGGATTTGCATCCTTGACTCTGCATATAATTGGATCATCTGTGGACCAGTTTGAGTAACATGTTTCATTTATTTGGCAATCATCAAAACTTCAATGATCCTAACAAATTCCCCCTTTTTGATGATGATAAACCACTGCCTTGTGCATCTACCATTTTTCCTAAAACCACTTAAGCAAGTAATGACCATTCAAGTTATTTTATATATTTTTGTTTATTTTTGCCGTTAGAGCATTTTTATAGTTACCCCAAGTCATTTATGACTTGCTGGAACTGACAGTTCGGTTACCAAGTAATTCATTTGTTTTTTAGAGCCAATTTCCTATTTTAAAGTCTTTACTGGTTCCAAATGACCACTGAATAAAAACTTTAGTCAAACGACCTCAAATACAAATTCTAACTATTCCAACAGCTCTGAAATATTGATTTTAGGCTAGGAGGACTCTTGATTTGGATCTCGAGGCATCCAGGCTCATTTCGACCTATTGGTCGGAAGTTAAAAAAATAAAAATTGGATGTGGGACCCACTTTTTATCAAAACAACCTCGAATATAAATTTTAATTGCTCCGTTGAGTACGAAACATCAAATTTGGTATAGTTACATAGTTCGTTTGTGTATGCGAGATTTTGGATGAATCCCGAGGGCTTGGCGAAGACTTTTCAAGTCTTAGTTGTATCTGGTACATCGTGATAGCGATGGTCTGGGCTGCAATCGCAACTCATTTGAGGAGGACAATAGATTTCATGGTCGTGAGTCTAAGTTTTGCAATCGTGACTCACTCGTGCAACCCCAAATTATGGCTATCACGAGTCTCAAATTGCGATAGCGATGCCCGAGAACCTGGTATGGGTATAAATAGACCCCTTTTGCATGATTTTTCCCATTCTTTATCCATTTCAAGAGAGCTAAAATCCTAAATAGTGAGATATCTTAAAATTAGAGCTTGTGGGTAATTTGGTAGCTTGTCTAACACTTATTTACACAATTATCTTTCGATTGTGGTAAGATTTCGCCCTTTTCATAGTGGATTTTCTCATTTCTTGTTAACAAATTCCAAAACCTTGGAGGCTTGATTTTATCCCCAAATTACTCGAATTTCATCCATTTTAACGATAATGATTCCTTGAGCATGAAGAAACGTTGGGTTGATTTCAGAAATATAATTTTCGTAAGTGGGACCCACATAGGATGTTGGTATGATTTTTAGACCTGAAGCACAATGGTGCAATATGGGTATCGATGTTCTCATATTGATGAGTATAATGTGATTTTAATAGCTTGACATCTTTTGAAAGCTTCTCAAAAGGAAAAAATGGTGATTTAGCAGATCTTTGAGCTTTCTTCGGCGTCCAGGTGGGCTAGGTTTTACCCCTTGTTAGATTGAGACCCAACAACAATATACTCTAACTTCAGCAGTAGATAATGCTACCAAGTTTTTTGCTTCTTAGTGGACTAGGAGATCAAACATGATCCAAGGAAGTGGCCATACCTGTGGTGCTTTTCCTTTCCACTAGATAACCTGCATAGTCAGCATTAACATATCCCACCAGTTTTAAATTGCTTCTATTTTGGAAACCACAGACCTAAGTCAGTAATTCCTTTGAGATATCTTAAGATTATCTTAACAAACTTGAGGTGGGATTCCTTTGGATATGCTAGGAATCTTGCACATAGCCCCCCACTAAAGACAATTTCAAGTCTACTAGCTGTGAGATACAAAAGTGACCCAATCATACCTCTATATATCTTTTGTTCCACAGATGGACATGTTTCATCCATACACAGTTTTATGGCAGTGGTAATGAGAGTGCTTATCTCCTTTGCTTCCTCCATGGAGAATCTTTTGAGAAGTTTCTTCACATGCTTTTGTTGATGAATCATTATTCCGACAGCTATATGTTTGATTTGCAATCCTAAGAAAAAGTTAAGTTCTTCTATCATGCTCATCTCAAATTCACTACTCATGAGTTTTGCAAAGTCACAAGTCGTGTTGTTAGTGGTATAATTAAATATGATGTCATCTACATAAACTTGTACAATCAACGATCCTTCCCATTAGTCTTTAAGAAAAGAGTGTTGTTAATTTTACCTTTTATATGTCCATGCTCTAAAGGGAATTTTGACAATCTTTCATACCAAGCCCTTGGATCTTGTTTAAGTCCATACAAAACTTTGTCAACTTGTACATATGGTCAAAAAATTCACCACTTTCAAACCCAGGAGGTTGTTTTACATAAACTTTCACCTTGAGATAACCATTTAGGAAGACACTCTTTACATCCATTTGATAAAAAGTAAATTCCCTGTAGGCTAAAAATTCTACAACAAGCCTAATTGCTTTAAATATTGCCACAGGGGAAAAAGTATCACCATAGTCTATCGAGGTAACAAGTTGTGTGACCTGTTTCTCTGACTAGATTTAACTTTCTTTCATTAGCCTGTGCTAACATGGAGTCAGATTCCTTTGCTAGTTTTTTGTTTCTAGATCTGCTTTTTGCAGCAACTGGACATTCAATAGTTGATATCCTAGATTTTCACATATATAGCATAAATCATTAGTAGAATTAGAACTTTTAAAAACCCCCCAATCCAACCTTTTCATTGTGGGTTCTTTCATTGAGTTTGTGGAGAATTCTAGAGGAATTTGTCCATCTATTTACCCTTTGAAGATCTAGTTTAGTTTGAAAACTTCTTGACTTAATTTACTCACCTTTTCTTTTTCGCAAAAGTATTCTTGTTTAAACTTAGTCAATTCTAACTTAATTTTTTCTTGCTCCTCACTCTTAACCTTTTTTCTTTTTTCAGAAAAAGACAGTTTTAAGACTTCGGATTTGAGAGTCAGATTTAATAAATCAAGTTTGCTGACTTGTTCTTTGAGAATGTTGGTTTTTTTTTTTCAACAGTGTTTCTACAAGCCTATAGATAAATATAGTCAAACTTTAGGCATGCAGGACTGTTGAATATTTCTACCCTATCAGAGGTT
The DNA here is from genome assembly GCA_030864215.1 of Capsicum pubescens. Classification (NCBI taxonomy): domain Eukaryota; kingdom Viridiplantae; phylum Streptophyta; class Magnoliopsida; order Solanales; family Solanaceae; genus Capsicum; species Capsicum pubescens. The sequence goes on from CM061539.1 coordinate 89,715,778, forward strand.
AGATCTTGGAAATCATTAAGTAAAACACACATTAAGGAAACAAGCTTTTATTTTTTTGAAAATAAATGTAGCTTCTCTTTATGTTCAGGGATACTTACCTCATAGGTTACATTTTTTTCTTTCATATCTGAATCTCAAATGTCCATGAGAGCAGTTTCATCTACATTCTTATTATCTGATTCATCAAAGTCTGATCCCCATATAGCTACCATAGCATACTCTTTATTTTTCTTTTTCTTAGCCTTTTCTTTCAATTTCTTTGCAGCTCTCTCTTTTCTCCATTCAATCTCCCAGATAGGAAAATACTTGGTTTGTTGATCAGTCTTTTCACATTTGTAGTAACCAACCTAATTATCATTGGACAACTTCTTGCTACCTATTTCTTTCTTTTCTTAAAAAAACTTACTAAAGTTCTTTGTAATGAATGCAACTTGTTCCTCACTTAGCTCAATATCCTTATCACTATCATATGTCTTTAGGGTAAGAGTTTTCTTAGGAGTAACTTCATCCTTCTTCACCTCATATATTTGTATTTCATAAATCTTCAAGTTGTCAACTAAGTCATCTAAGGTCATCCTAGTGAGATACTTTGCTTCTCTACCCTCAGTACCTTTTCTACCTGTTCCTTAGTGGAAATAACATTTTCCAAAGATGTTAACTCATTTGTCAAGGAGGTCAATCTTTTCATCATTTTATACAGTGATTCATTTTCTTTCATTTTGAATGGCTTATACTCAGTGAAAAACATGGCAATCCTGAATTTTCTCACTTGATTAGTGCCCTCATGTGCATTTACCAAAGCATCCCTAATTTATTTAGTAGTTGTGCAGTTTGACACCCTGTTATACTCAGCAGGATCTAGTCCACACACCAAGATATTTTTGGCTTTCACATTTTTCCTTAATGCAATTAAATCTTCAGCAGTAAACTCACTTCTGACCTTCTTGACTGGTTCTCCATCAACCAATTTCATAGGAATTATTAGTCCATCAGTTATCCTATCCCATAACTCATAATCTTCTCCTTGCAGAAATATTTACATTCTAGCCTTCCACCAAATAAAATGAAAACCATCAAAGAGGAGTGGTCGAGTAGTTGATTCTCCTTCACTGTGATCATTAGGTGGTGTGGAATTCATCATAATAATCTTATCTTAGGTGACAACCCTTTTAAGATAACTTCGCTCAGATACCAATTGATAGAGTATGAGACTTACTAATTTTCTTGTTTTAGCTTAACAGTTACTTATTAATGAAACAGATTGCCTAACATATTTCAATAGTGCTAAAATAGTAAGTAAATGACATGTAACACCCCGAGTCTGCACCCCAGACGTCACATGGTGCTTGCGACCTCGAAGGTCCACAAGCTAACCCATGACTGGTACTTTCTGTGATCACTGAATGATAATAACGAAATAAGTACAAAAATTAGGCTGAATCTGCCATAAGGTTCATAACTGAAATCAGATACTGAATACAGATAAATAAATACTGAAAACCGAACATCTGTCTGAAATAATCTAGTCTGAAAACCTCTAACTGTCTGAAGGTGGAGTTGATGGGATAAGTCCCCAACTAATTCCGACTACTAAAAAGTAAACTAAAATACTGAAAAGATGACTATGTCCTCAAACTATGAGGACTTACCACTAAATCTACTATTGATAATCTGGGCTGCTAAGTACGGTCAGGAGCCCGTGCATCTGAACCTATGATATAAGACATCATAGCATAAAAGAAAGGTATACATCAGTACTTTGAATGTACTGGTATGCTAGATGAGGTAAGGCTGAATGCATAGGTTCATATGCATGAACAATATCTGACTGAATGATATGAGTATAATTAAACAAGAGTACATGTATATCTAAAGCTGCTATAAATACTGATTATGCAATGCAATGCACATAACTACATACAGTGCAACTGAGATCACATTAACTGTAATGCCCTGATTTTCTAGAACTGGAATGCCACATGGTGCTCATGACCCCAAGGGACCACAAGCTAACCCTTTTTGATATCTGTAACTGAGCACTACATAACATACTGAAATTAATGCAGAAAACTAGCGAAAACTTGCCATAAGGTTCAAAACATTTAAAATACTCAAAATTGAAAACTGAATACTAATACATCTGTCTAAAAAGCTTCTAACTATTTGAACTGTGGAGTTGATGGGATATGTCCCCAAATAACTCCTTCTACTGAAAATAAACTGAGTCTAATGCCATAATAAAATAAGGATCATCCTCGAATGAAGAGGACTCACTGCTTCATATACTGCGGCTGACTGAGTCTGGACTGCTAAGGGTGCTTTGAATCTCGCGCTTCAGAACCTATGGTATAAGACACCAAAGCGCAAGAGAAATATATGTGTCAGTACTTTAAATATACTGGTCTTCTAGATGAGGTAAGGCTAAATGCAAGGACTTATGCATGAACATAACTTAACTGAATAATCATGAGATTACTGAATAAGGACATATATATGAATGCACAAACCATAACTAAAATCATCATGATTCTGAATACTGATACTCAGATACTACTTTACTGACATCTGAACTTACTACTAATACTGAGATACTGAATAACTGAATCTTCTGACATTGATAATTGAGTAATGAAGTTGAGATCAGTCCTCTCTAGCAGGTGATCTCTGAAACTGATAATACTGGAGCTGATTAATTGAATCTACTCATATCAATGACTGAGTTATGAGCTTGCTACTATCGATTGACTAAATTTGTGATCAAATCTTTCTAACGGATGATCTCTAAATCTACTAATAATGATAAAGAATGATTGTATCTAAGATCAGACCTATCTAGCGAAAGATCTCTGAATCTTTTAGTAATAGAAATGATGGACTGAGTTTGAGATCAGGCCTATTTAACGGGTGATCTCTGGATTTATTAGTACTGATATTGATTAACTTTATGTGAAACCAGTCCTATTTAGCGGGTGATCTATGAATTTGTAGAACTATCTAAGTTCTTTACTGAGATGGGTGACTGTGTCTGACAGTCCTGATTTTTGAGTTCTACTCTAAAGACTGATACATAAACTGCAACTGTGGGAGTTATCACTTAACCGACATGCCTTGAATTTAATCTAGTGGGGTCCAACCTGTAACCCCAGCTGGAAGGGTGTCAATACCGTGCCATAGGTAAAGACCTCTGCTATGGTCTAGCCTCTCTAACGGGTGACCCAAAACAGGAAGTCAAGCCTAAGGCAATATGATAGTCAACCCTTAATCTAACGGGTGACTCTTGGTCCTGCGCTGGCTATACAGTTTTGGAGTTCAGTGACTATTACTAATGACTCTACCTCTCTAGCGGTGAAGCCATCATCCCTGCTCTCGCTTGATGCTAGTTCTTACTCCCAACTGAAAGACACTAAACTGATTTTTGGACTGTACTAGACTGAGCTAAATCTATTACTAATTATCTTACTTGACTGATCTGACTGAGTTTACTTGATTCCATTATCTGATGGAATACTTCTGAATCTCGTTATCTGACTGAATGATACTGAGTTTTGAATTGTTTATTTGAATGTTACTGAGGTCTGAACTGAATTCTTGAATACTACTAAGATCTGAGATGAGTACTGAACTGAAGCTGGAATGCTAATGATACTTGGATTACTGAGATTTCTCAAGTTCTGTAACTATTTAAGAGTACTGAATTCTGTAACTGACTGAGTTCTAAGAATCATGACTTGACTGAGATTATCATGAAAACTAACACGAGCTCTAGACTTGCAGCTAAATTATCGGGTATAATTATCTCCCAAGACTCGATAACATAAAAGTAAAACATAACCATCTTAAATAATCATGACCATGGACTTTCATTCACTATTACAATCATCAAAGCATCTCTTCAAGCACTTGAAAATCATAAACATGTAATAGTATAGGGAGATATGCTACTGGCTTATACTCCATTCAACAAGGTCTTACAAGAGACATTTTACATGCATTGAAGAGCACATAAGTAGGGAATTTCCTGCTAACATGTCACAATTCATTCACTAAGGCTTTTCAACAAACACTTGGCATGCATGAACTTACACACAATTGGGGATTTCTAGTTAATATGCTATAATGGCTCTAATTCCTTCACATAAGCATTTTATCAAACATATGGGGAGCATGCTTTGGTTATTCAACAATTTCTACACTCAATTGACATAAACACATCACTTAACATGCAACTTGAAGAGGGTTGATAATGAACATCACATGAATATCACATACTAGGATCAACTCTTGAGATTTTATAAATGAAACATGAATTTAACTCAATAATAACATGAACTTCAATTTCAATTCACATGAATCATGAAAACTCATAAATATAAGATCTTTGAATTTAGAAAAAGGAGTCTTGAACTTCTTGGGTGGAAGGAACCCAAGAATCAACATCTAACATACCTTGCTATGTAATTCTTGAAAGATTCACGGTGAAACCTTGATGATTTGGGTCTTGGATTAGAAACCCTAGGTCTTGTTCTTGAAGAAAATTGAGAGAAACCAACAATATTTGGGTGTAAATATGCTGAATCTTGTGTTAAAGAGTTTATATAGGGGTTGGGAAATGACCCTTTTTGCCCCTGGAATTAAAATCCAGAACTTGAAAAAATTCAATTTTACGTGCTGGCGTGACGCGCCATAATCGCGCCAACTTACTGGAAATCGGACAATTGGGAAACTGAGCCTTGGCGCGACGCGGTAGAAATCGCGTTGCCACCTTGGTTGCGAACTGTAAAGGTACTGCAATGTAGTGGAATCACGGAGGCTAACTGGAATTTGACAATTGCCATTTTGGCTAGCGCCGCAATGCGCTAAAGTGCCAGGTGGCACACTGTCTCACTAAAATGGCTCTAACTCTTCGCCCGAGTGTCGAATATGGGCGAATTTGGTATCGATGGAAAGCTTATTCAATTATCTACATGAAAAAAGTCAATATTCAGGAAATTCTACACGGTTTAAAATATTTCTAACTTTGGAAGTCACTTCTCAATCTTTTAAGGCTGGAATTACACTTCACTTAATACGCTCTAAGGCTCAGACTATGAGAGAATTTTGTGGGGTCTTACATTAACACTGGATAATGAGTTCTAAAAACTGAATGACTGATATTTGAGTTTACTGATACTGTATTACTGTTAACTGAGTGAATATTTCTGATAGTCCTGATTCTGTGGAACTGAACTAAGTTCCGTGTTGAGCTGGGTGACTGTATTTGACAGTCCTGATTCTGAAACTGAACTGAGGTTTTATACTGAGTCTTAAACTAAAACTAACACTGTAGGAGTGTTTATCTAACTGGCATACCCCAATTATAAACTGAGTTGGGGTCCAACTTGTGACCCCAATTGGAAGGGAGTTAGCACCTTGCCAAGGGATACTAACAATGGCTATGAGTTAACCCTCTCTAGCAGAAAGACATTTCATCAACCCTCGATGGTATGAAAACTCATACGATATGTATCAACCCTAGACTGGAAGAAGGATATCTTAACCTACGCTGGCTACGTAGTTTTATAACGCAGGGATTGCTACTAAGGGTCAAACCCTTTACTGATAGGAATGCCCCCATCCCTGGGTTCGCTCAGTGTTGATTCCTACTCCTAACTGAATAAAAACTGAACTAATTTCTAGACTGTACTAGTCTTGACTGCACTGTTACTGATCGTGCTAACAGACTGAACTGGACTAAGTTCACTGAGCTCTATTAACTGACTGAATACACTGAGCTCTGTTAACTGGCTGAACATATTGAGTTTTGTTACTGACTGAACATACTGAGTTCTGTTAACTAACTAGATACTACTGTTCGTGACATCACTAAGACTATTCAAAAACTGTTGTAAATCTAGGTAAACAGCTAGATTGTTGGGTATTAGATACCCCCAGGACTTGATAGCATAGATAGTAAAAAAACATAGCACAATCTTAAAAAAACATGATAACTAGTCACTTTATCACAATTCTTTCATTGAGGCATTTTATCAAATACTTGCATGGTGTAGACTTGTATACATGCTAACATGATATGATTGCACTACTCAACTCACATGAACATTTTATCAAACACTCGAGGACATAATCTGTGCACATAATAATAATCAACATGCAAACATCATGATCACAATTCCAACTCACAAATTCAAGGGGCTTTTAACATAAATCCACATAACCCTATACACATGTAAATTACTTCACATGAAACTTGTAATAAATCATGGATTTAAAACTCAAATAACATCATAATCATGAATACAATTAATTCAACATGAAATTCATGAAAGCAATTATCTTGTAATTTAAAAAGGGTTCTTGAGCTCTAAAGGTGGAAGAAAATCCTCGGATGAACACCTAACATACCTTGATTGTTAATTCTCTAAAAGTTGTGGCCAATTTCTTAGGACTTGGATCTTGAATTTGATGACTTAGGGTTTGTTCTTGAGAAGATAATTGAATAATAAGTGGATTTTGCCTTTAGAAAGGCTTAATCTCGTGTTTTGGGACCGAAATAAGGTGGGGAAATTGACCTAAATACCCATCTGGATGCGGACCAAAAAAAGCAAAAAATATGCGCAGACCGACGCACCCCATCGAAGGAGTCGACACGATGATCAACACGCCGCATCAAGTTCGCATTGGTTCACTGGAATTTGTACTGGAAGCTGGGAAAAATATCTTTTGATGCGATGGGCGATGCGACGCATCAAGATCGCGTCGTTCCACTATTTTGGTCACCTAAATATTATTCAAACGAGGTCCAAAAAATCCAAAATTCACCCGAAGTGACCTGTTGACACACCTGATCATGATTTAATCCAAGGATTGACATTTTAAGGTCCTAAGGATAATAAAATAAGATTTCCAAATTATGAAGACTAAAAAATTTCTAAGTATAAACACTTAGCTAAACTTTCTGAGTCTAAGACCTCTTTTAATGCTCTAAAGGACTGAGTTAATCTTAGGATTTTTTGGTGTCTTACAGTATCTCCCTCTTGGGAACATTAATCCTCGAATGAGACTGACTAAGCTGAGGATACTGATAGACTAAGTTTACATACTGGACATGCACAACTGAAGTTTGATTTCATGACTGAAACTACTGATATACTGAGTTTCCATATTGAACATACATAACTAAAACATGAATGAATTCTGAAGGCATGACACATGACTGAGCTATTTCATGAAGGTATACATGATATGAGAATGCTATGCAACTGAACCGATACAGAGTTTGTAAAGGTAAACTGAGCATGAAACTGAGTAATTTTAAGGAAAACCGACACCTTGAGTTGAGTCTGAGTTTACGGAGAATAGGTGAGGATACTTGGTCCGCATATCTACTTTTTCTTCCCAAGTAACTCCCTCAACGGACTGATTCTGTCAAATAACTTTGAATAGAGGAACATCTTTGTTCCTCAGTCTGCAAACCTGATAATCAAGAATTTCAACTGGGATTTCCTCATAAGAGAGGCTGTTCTGGACATCTGTAATACCCCAAAGTTTCCTAACTAATTTTGCCTAAAGAATGTCAAGTATTAGCTTCTAAATTAAATAATGTTTATTCCATGGTGAATTTTCAAGATTTTCAATTTTTGTCATGTGGGAAATTCAATAGGCTTTCCATTGATATAAAATTTGCCTAACTCCAATAACCGGGTAAGAAGTTATGACTATTTCAAGTCCCCATCATAAAACAGCGCCATATTAGTCAGTGGCGCGCCGCGCCACAAGATAAAATGGCAATTGTCCTTTTTCCAGTGTCCCAGCGCGATTTCTTCGTATCGCGCAAAACTTCCAGGTCGCAAATGAAGTGGCAACACGATGTCTCCGCATCACGCTATTTCCCTATTTCCCAATTGTCAAATTCCAGTGACACGGTGCGATAGCGCCGTGTCGCGCCAGGGGTCCAGATCGAGAAATTTTCACCAATTTAAAAGACGCATCCAGGGTTAAAAGGGTCAATTTCCCACCCCTATTCAAGCCTTTTAACACGAGATTCAGCTATTTGGAACCCAAAATATACTAGTTTCTCTCAATTTTCTCTCAAGAACAAGCTAGCGTTTCAATTGGGGATTCAATTTCAAGAAAGTCTCTCCATCAATCTTTGCTAAATCAAGAACTAAGGTATGTCATGTATTGATTCATGGGTCTCTTTCACCCATGAAGATCAAGAGTCTCTTTTCAAAATTAAAGATTTGTATATTTATGAATGTTCATGATTTGATTGAATTGAAAAGTGATGTTCATGTTGTTGTTTAATTTTATTCCATGTTATAAACTATTAATTACAAGAAATGATTCTAGTATGTGAGGAATTACGCGGTATTCATGATAAAACCTTCAATTCACAAGTTGATTGATGTATCCTTGATTATTAGATGTGTTGATGATTGTATAACCATAGCATGTTCCCCCCATGTATGATTAAATGCCTATGTGAAGGAAAAGTGTCATACTAGTATGATAATATGAAATCTCCATTCATGTACTAGTTATGTATGTCAAGTGTTTGATGAAATATCTTAGCCAATGGATTATGTATTATTGATGTTGGTCCTGTACTCAAGAAAGTCATGCTTTGTCAGTTTCCTTCTATCGAGTCCTGGGGGGTACTTATACCCAAATAATATAGCTGTGTGCCTAGAGTCCGTGTCATGTTTTCACGGTATCCTCTGTCAATCCATGATCCATAGAACTCAGTCAGTTATGTGACTTAGGAAAGCTCAGTAATATAGTAATCTCAGTACTATTCCGTCAGTCAACAAAACTCAGTTAATTTAGTCCAGTTCAGTTCAGTAATCCATGATCAGTGTCTATTCAGACGGGAGTAGAAATTAGCACCGAGTGAACCCAAGGATGAGAATACACACTGTCTGATGAGGGTGTGATTCTTAGAAGTCATCCTTTTATTCCAGAACTATGTAGCCAACATAGGTTGAGACATCAACACTGTCAGATGAGGGTTGATGAGGTGGATAAGCACTGTCAGATGAGGACCCCACCGTTCTCTTTTGGGGACACTATCAGATGAGGGTCACTCACAGTTTATCCTTACCAGTGGCGCGGTATTGATACCCTTCCAATTGGGGTTATAGATTGGACCCCAACTCTGCCATAATGGCTTATTAGGGGATGGTCGATTAGATAACTACTTCCTATAGTTTCAGTTACAAAATTAGGACTGTCAGATACAATCATTCAGTCTTAGTAATAGAACTCAGATAGTTCTGCAGAATTTAGGACTGTCAGATACAGTCAAATCAAAATAGCATGGAACTCAGCTAGTTCCATCAGATTCAGGACTATAAGATAGAGTCACTCATGTCATCAATTATATCAGTCATCAGAATTTAGTTATCAATCATGTTAGTTATTGGTAAATTCATGTTATCATGATCTAAGATATAGTTACGACATATTCATGCATGTATTCTCACATTCATAATAGTCAGTTAGCTAGTATTGTTTATGCATATGAACCCCATGCATTCAGCCTACCTTCCATGCATACCAATACATTCAAAGTACTGACGCATTTGCGCTATGGTGTCTTATACCATAGGTTCAGAAGTACGAACTCCAAAGCATCAGTAGCATTCCAGTCTTAGCAGTCAAAGTTAGCGGTGAGTACTTATCTTTCTAGGACATAATCATTTATTTATTATCTCATTAATTAATTTTTTAATTTGGAGTTAGTTGGGGACATGTTCTATCAACTCCTTATCCAGACAGTTATGTTTTAGAGGTTCTTTCAGACTACAGTATATTCAAACAGTATTATAGTTTTGGATATTCTATTACCCCACTCAAATGTTATATTTTATCAGTCATGCAGTTTTGAACCTTATGGCCTTTCAGCCTCTATTTCCACATTATATTTAGTATGTTATACAGTGTACAGGTACATATATCAGTCATAGGTTAGCATGTGGTCCTTCAGGGTTGGGAGCACTGTGTAGCATTCCGAGTACCAGATTCGGGGTGTTACAAACTTGATATCAGAGCCAAACATTCAATAGTGTCCTAGGAAGTCTGAAAGATGCATCTAGTAGAGTCTTGTACATGGGTGTGTTGCACGCCACATTTATGTATAAGAGGCCATAAGATGTTTTAGGAACAATTTTCCCTTCTTTTAGCATTCATGTAATGCCAGTGAGCATAATCTCGAGTCAATATCTCAGTCTAATGCATTTCTCCCTTTCTTCTACAGAACATGCCTCCTAAAATAAAAAATGGAAATTAGTCAGCCCTTCAGCCCGAAGAATCTTTGGGCGAACATGTTTCTCATGCATAGTTCAGAGTTGTATTCACTACTCTCACTCAGTCAGTTACTGCTCAGAATGAATGAATAGCCGCCGTTCCAGCCAACCCAATGGTCAATTCAGCTGCAGCTAGGATTTGGGACTTCACCCGAATGAATTATCCATCCTTTCTTGGGTCTAATTCAGATAAGGACCCTCAGGAATTCATCGATCAAGTTCAGAAGGTTACAAAAATCATGGGGGTTACTCTTGTTGAGAGTGTTGAGCTAGCTGCATACCTTTTGTAGGATGTTGCCCACACTTCGTTTAAACAGTGGAAGTCAGAAAAACCAAATGATGCAAGGCCTATTGAGTGGGAGGAGTTTGTCACTATATTCTTAGATAGATTCTTTCCCCAAGAGCTGAGATAGGCTAAGGTGTTAGAATTCATCAACCTCAAGCAGGGCAACATGATGGTGAAAGAGTATTCTCTTAAGTTTACTCAATTAGCCAAATATGCTCCTCATGTGGTTACAGATAGTAGGGCCAAAATAAGTAAGTTTGTTTCTGGGGTGAATGATAGTGTGGTCAACGAGTGTAGGTCTGCGATGGTGAATAGTGACATGGCTTTAGCCAGTCTTATGAATCATGATCAGCAGATAGAAGATCAAAAGGTTAAGATGAGAGAGAAATAGAATAAGAAAGCAAATAAAGGTAGTTTCAACTTTGCTCAGCCTAAATCAGAAGGAATAAACCGCTCTCAGTTCCATCCTAAGCCATCAGTTCCAGCTCCTTCTTCAGCCAGTGCTCCAGCTCCTAAGTTCAGGGATGGAAATAGTGATAGGGCGCCAGGCTCTAAGTCTCAGGGCAGTGTCAACAATGCCCGAACTAATTATGTTTGTCAGACTTGTGGTAAGAAACATAAGGGTAATTGCAGAGATGGTAGTGATGTTTGTTTCAAATATGGCAAGCCAGGCCACAGAGTCAGAGATTTTCCCCAGTCAGGTTATCAAGGTCAGCAGAACCATTCCTCATCTCAGTCCTTTCGCCCAAATTAGCAGGGTGCCACTTCTAGTGCTACTAGTGGGCAACGCCCAAACAGACTCTATTCTCTCCAGTCCCAATAAGATCAGGAAAATTCTCCTGATGTGGTTACTGGTACGTTACAGATTTTTCATATGAATGTTTATGCTTTGCTAGATCTAGGAGCTTCTGATAACGCCCAAACTACAGCTCTCGTAAGAGTGTAAGCGGTCGCTGTCAAATATAGAACCCAACTGGGTTGGGTGTCGAATCCCACAGGGAATACTTGGTCACTAAGTGTTGCATTTGTTAGCAGACTGTTGGTCAAAAATTCTACAGAAAGGGGGGATGGTTTAGGCGTGAATTAATACTATGGAAGTAACAACAGAATGCTTGATTTAGTAAGATTTAATCAATGAGAATTATAAGTTAGGGTTATGTCCACCTTATGAGTTCTACGTATCTATTAACTATGAGTAATGCGGAATTCAGACATGCATGCACTTATAGAGATTTGTATTCTAATGGTAAATCCTAGTGTTTCTCAACCATCAAGGATTATTTCACTTTAACTCTCTCGAGCTTAAAGTGTATAAATAACGGTACAAATTCTCCAAGAAGTTAACCCAGTTACAGCACTAACGTGTAAATAGGGTTTGGTAGCCCTATTTCCTTGTCACACTCTCTTTTCCAAACATGTAACTTTTCTCTCGAACAAGTTAATGCTATAATGGCGTATTCTATATGTTTGCAACCACAAGAATGTAATTAAGATGAAGAGAGTAATGATATAAGTAGCATACGTATCAAGAATTCACAAACTCATAGTAATAGATAGTATATCATAAGGCTTCCATAACCCTAACAGAGAAGTTTAGCTACTCATGATTACAATGGAGATCACAATAAATATCATCATCGTACCAAAGCTCAAAGAATCTCACGTTGAAGATGGGTGTGGCGTCAAACTAGGTTGACGTTTTTTTTTTGCCCTCTAGACATTTCTCACAAGTTTGCGTTTTTCTCTGTATAAACTTACAGAATCTGTAAACTGAATAATACTAGAAAGTCGAATGAAATAATGAAAGTATCTATCAATTCGTGAATAATGAAAAGCATGAATGAATGCTGAAAAATTCAGCAAATAGGGTTTTTATAACATCCTTGTCCTAGTCCTATTAAGTTACTGCTGATCCCCAAGTCTTTAGAAATACTGTTTTTGCCCGGGACAAGTTCTCCATGCATCACTTTCAGTCCATAAGCTTCCAAAAGCTGCCTCCCCTCTTATGTGAAGTTTCCCTTGCTACCAAAAGGTCCACAAAGTGCTGAAATCTTCATCATTAATATCTGAAAACATGCTAATCACGTTGGTTAGCTCACTTACAGGAAAATGGACTAAAAATGCAGGAATTATATATTTTGTCCTTAAAACTTAGCTAAAATATGGGTAAATTATGGTGCTTTAGGTGTGTAAATACGCCTATCATCAATACCCCACACTTAAAGCTTTGTTCGTCCTCGAACAAAATACTACGTCCATGCAATCATCTACTTAGAATATCACAGCAATAACATAAAATGTTCAACAAGACAGGCACGACAATTATTAACAAAGAGTAGTTTTCTGGATCACTACTAGAAACCATTCAATCTCCAACATAGACTCGTGATGATGGCTAATTCATATCCACAAGTTAAGGCACCAAGAATCATACAAAACTACCCAAAACTCATCAACCATGTGTGTCTCACACAAGATATCACCCATAATCACTCACAAGTTTTGCATTTTTCAGAACATGGGTATAAGATTCTCCTTGCTCTCACTCTCACAAAGAATTCATATGTTGCAACTGATGACCATAGGCTTTCCCTTAGTGTAATGCTCTACTAATATCAGAATGCTAAGCTTAGGATCAAATAGGTCTTTACAGGTTGTAATGTAGGCTAAGGGACAGGTAGGACTATTTTGGCCAGAAATAGTGACTATTTTCCCTAAGCGCTTTAATACATCACATTATGCCATTAACACTCTCTTTTAAACAACCCTTCTACCTTTCTTTTCATCTAACACCCTTTTTCACCTATTTTGTTATTCAATTATAAACACAAAGATGAGCATATACAACTTATTTTTTAATTTTTAATTTTTCTATTTCTATTTTTTTTCTTTTTCTTTTTTTTTATAAAACTCCTCTATGATAGCCACTCCTTTTCACAACAATTTCAAGTACCAATACACTCTGAGGCATCACTCTCACCCAATTTCCTCTTATTTTGTCACATGACTCTACAATTTAAAGCGCTTAGGAATTTGGATCAAATTATGGTCTTGAAAAAAAAATGGATTAGGCTACATATGAGGCTGTCAAAGAAAATAGCTAAAGGCTCAAAGGGGGTTAACTAGGATAATGTCCACGGGTAGGTAAAAAGAAGGTAAAAAATCACAGGCTGCCAAAGAAATGCCTAAATTATCTCCTAAACTCACACTCTTTATTTCGCTTTACACACACACCAGGCAAGTTCTAGCATCAGTCACAACACAGAATATACTATAACCTCACACACACAAGGCACATGGTCAACTTTATTGGGAGCAGTATAGACTCTTGACCTAACAGATGAATGAATTAAACCACACACTTATCACAAAGTGAGTCACACTTAGAGCCTAAACGTCTCGATAGTAATGATTTTGGCACAAACTCTTATCATAATACCATGCCGCCTATCAGAACAATTTCATGCAAAATCTAAAAAATCTAAAATTAAACTAACTAATTACGACTAATTAAAACAAACAAGAACTAGAATAAATGTAGGCAAATAAGTACAAGAAGCATACAAATACCAGCACCCCACACTTAGACGGGACACACGACCCTCAATGGAAAATAGATAAGGAAAACCTGATTAGTCAGACTCCTCTTCTATGTCTGGGGTCATACCCCTTGCGTCGGAATCATCATCAGAGTCGTCATCCTCAGAGTTTCCTCAAAATATACCCCACTTGATCCCAAAAGTGCGTCGAGGTATTTGTAGAGAGGAGGATTCAGCTTGCTCTTCTCTTCCCCTTTTCTGACCTTTCTGTGAGGTGGACGCTTTTTCTTTTCCTGGTCGACCTTTTGGTGCCATTTTACCTGAGATTAAAATAAAGTCATGTTAGCTTATCTCAGAAGATTTGATCGACAAACAAACAATAATGGCACCACCCCACACTTAATTTGTTGGCACCAACTAATTAAGTGGATGATATCGATTACTCAGACTTCATCGACATACATGTAGGCGATATGCTCCAACAATATGTTCAGCACAGTCATACTTTCATGGAACCTTAACTATCCTTTTCAGCTCTATGTCATGTAATCTTGACCATACTTTATGGTTTGGATTAATGCACTTTTTGAACAAGACTACTACGTAGAGATCGAATCAAGTTATGGCATAGAAATAATCATAACATCTCATGCTTGTATTCAGTCATGATCTTTATCTCGATGAATGATTCATTCAAACATTCCAACTTTCAACTTACAAGATTATGTAATTAACTTTACCATTTCGATTCCGCAAAAAAATGACAGTGTATAACAATCAAATACAAATCGGAACAAAGTCAAGAACACCCACACATATTCTTTTACTCAACTAGATGTATCATAACGAACCCTCCATATTCAAATCACCAACACCATTTCATGAGTTAACAAATCATTATAGGCGTAGTATTTTAATAAATACGGAATATAAAAGAAGAACTTACTTGGTGATGGATTCGGAAGATGATCTTGCAAAGTTAGATGAGCAAAAAGAAAAGTTTTGAGAGATTTGGGAAGGTTAGGCGACGCCTAGGTTGAGCAAACAATGTGATTTTGTCTCAAGGTTGAAGTTCTATTTATAGACCAAGTCTTGGGTCGGGTTTGACCCATTTAAAATCGGATTAGGAGACCAAAAAATAAGCATAGGCGGCGCCTAATGCTTTGCCTACGCTTAGCATAGGCGGCGCCTTTTGCAAAGCCTAGTTGAGCATAGGCGGCGTCTATGCTATGGCATTGTTAGGCATAGGAGGCGCCTATGCTATGACATTGTTAGGCATAGGCGGCGCCTATGCTATGGCATTGTAGATTCAGAGAGCAAAGGTAATGGCATAGGCGGCGTCTATGCTATGGCATTGTAGATTCAGAGAGCTTAGGCCATAGCATAGGCCTTGCCTTGTTCGTTGCCTAGATTTACATAGGCCTTGCCTTGTTCGTTGCCTAGATTTGCATAGGCAATGCCTAACCAATAGCCTTTGTTTCTTCATTCCAAACTTACCACCTTCAACATGACACAATTCCAAATTAAAATTTGGGCTAGATCTCCTCCTTTTTACGTCTTACACCTACATTTACTCAAAAACAACAAAAACAATTAGAATGATGGGTTGCCTCCCACCAAACGCCTTAGTTTTGGTCGTGGCTCGACTCTTCTTTTTGGATTTTTATTTAACAAAAACAAACTCTTAGTAAAACAAAACGATTAAAAACGATGGGTTGCCTCCCATCTAGTGCTTGATTTATTATCGCGGCATGACATAGTTACCTCGATTACTTAGACTTCGTTGAGATAGATGGTGCATCGTTTTCTGAATGGATTCAGACGACGCTGATGCTTACTTGTAGGCATGCAATCTTCTTCGAGATGACTCTTGTGCATACATATCCCAGGAGGGATACCAATTATATCATCAATAGTCCAACCCATAGCTCTATTGTACCTCTTCAGAGCAGAGATGAGAGCCTCTACGTGCTGTTCACCTAAATCAGCCGTAACACTCACCGGAAGTGTATTTCCACTTCCCAAGAACGCATACCTTAGGTGACTGGGGATTTCTTTCGATTCTAGCACTGGTGGCTCTTCAATGGAAGTCTTCGCTGTTGGTGAAGGTCGATTCCTAAGATCAAGGTCCAGCTTCTTAGTAGCATGAGAATAGGACTTTATTCCTGTTAGAGCACAAACAGTTTCTTCATATTCTTCAACATCCTCATGCTCAAAATTCAACAGCACAGCAGACAATGGCTCAACAGTAATTTGCTTCTCTACAGATAATCCTTTTTCATCCTCATAGTAAATATCAGCTACAGAGAACACATCCATATATCTAGGCTGCTTCATCAATTTACATACATCAAAACGGACCACTTCGTCATTCAGCCGAAATAAAAGCTCATTAGCTCTTAAATCAATCAGCACACTTCCAGTTGCGAGGAAAGGATACCCCAAGATTATGGGAACTTCAGAATCCACCTCGCAATCCAAAATAACAAATTCTGCAGGAAATATGAAGGTAGAAACCTTCACCAACACATCATATAAGATACCAACAAGCCGTTTTACCGACCTATCTTCCATCACGAGCCGCATATTGGTTGGTGTAGGATCACCCAACCCCAACTTTCTGTAAATAGATAGCGGCATCAAATTGATGCTAGCTCCCAAATCGCACAACGCCTTAGCAAAATTCAACGATCCAATCGTGCAAGGAATAGTGAAAGCACCAGGATCTGCCTTCTTCTGTACTAGCGATCTTGTAGCGATTGCACTGCAATGATGAACATTATCTGCCAGCTCATAACTTACTGCCCGCTTCTTTGTCAACAGGTCCTTCATGAATTTAGCATACCCAGGCATCTGTTCCAGCGCCTCCACCAATGAAACATTAATATTCAGCTGCTTCAACATGGTCATGAATTTACTGAACCTGGTGTCATCAGCTTTCTTCTTCAGTCTCTACGGAAAAGGTGGTGGTGGAAGGGGAATCATTTTCTCCACCACTTCCTCTTTATCTTGCTTCCGATTATCAACCTTTTCAGTAGTGTCATCAGCCTTCTTTTTTAGTCTCTGAGGAAAAGGTGGTGGTGGAAGAGGAATCGTTTTCTCCACCACTTCCTGTTTGTCTTGCTTCTGATTATCACTCTTTTCAGGCTGGTGACGTCTAGGTGTAACATCATGAGCACTCACTTCAGCTTCTACGGCATCTTCAAACTCTGTTTCATCAACATTCTCTGCTATATCATCAACCACCTGCTTGCCTTTGGATGGATTTTCCAATACTTTACCACTCCGGGTAGTAATAGCCATACACGATCCGTCATTCCTTGGGTTTTTCACAGTGTCACTGGGTAGCGTGCCAGCTTTTCTTTGGTTGAATGCCGCTGATAATTGACTCAATTGTTGCTCCAGCTATTTTATTGCAGTAGAATGCGAGTCAACCAATTGATTTATTGATGACAAATCATTCTTTACCTCAGTAACGCCCATATTGGTTGCCTCCACCCCTTTCAACAGCATAGCCATCATATCTTCCATAGACATCTTTCCAGAGCCAGACGCCACAGCCTCACGGTTTCCAGGAGGAACATACAAACCACTCCTGTCAGTCTTGTTCTTCCAACTACCTTGATCGCGGTCCTTGTATCCAGATTTATCATAATAGTTCCGACCTTGGTTTCCTTGGGCATTGCCTCGGAAACCCCCCTGATTATTCAAGTAATTTTCTTCCCCCTCAGAATCGGAATCATATCTTCCCTGTGATACAACAGCTTTAACCTTTTCGGTCTTCCCTGATAATAAATGCTTGGTAAGAAGATCCATCTACGTTTTCATGTGAGCCATATCTTGGTCACGTTCCTCTTGTCTACGCCTCTGCTCTGCAGTCATTCCAACAGATAAAGTAGAGCTTGCTACCTCAGCATCCCTGGTATGCCAGGCTATACTCTGCTTTGTCATACGGTCCAGCATATCACTTGCCTCAATGAAAGTAAGGTCCATGAATGACCCTCCTGCATCATTATCAAACACTGTCTTTGTCATCGAGTTCAAAGCCCTGTATAATATTTCCATCAAGTGGATGTTGGTCATCTGATGGTTTGGGCACCGCATAAGCTTCTTCTTGAACCTCTCCCATGTTTTGTGGAGAGCTTCAGTTGGAAGCTGTCGGAAATTGCTGATCTCATCTCTTAACTGTGCTCTCTTGGATGGCGGAAAGAGTCTTTCTAGGAAAGCGTCTTTCAGTTGCCTCCAATTAGTAATAGAATCAGGAGTTAGCACGTTCAACCATAGAGTTGCCTCCCCAGACAGAGACAATGGAAATAAGCGCAGCCGAATTGCGTTCTGTCCAACTCCTGGATTGTCAAACGACTTGCATATTGAAATAAAGTTGATCAGATGCATATTTGGATCATCGCCTGCGAGTCCACCAAATAACCCTTTGAGTTGCAACAGCTGAATCATGGTGCTAGTGATATTGAACTTGGCTCCGGGAGCCAAGGGCGGAGGAATAATAGCCCCTGTGGCACCAGCCCCATCAAGATCGTCATGATCATCATCAAAAGGAGCCTGCACAGCTCGGCGTTCAGGTCTCATTCTAGCTTGACGATCTCTCACGTTCATAGGTGCCGCCACCTCATCAGTACGCCTAGAATTCAGTAACTCATCATCACCCAGGTCCTCATCATCAGGATTTGTTGCTCGCCCTGGGTTATCAATATTCTGTTGATGTACTTGAGCAGCTGCCAATGCAGCTAATCTAGCCTGCTCCTGTTGAGCAGCTCTTCTTTCAATGTCACGTTGTGCATCCATTCTGCCAATAAGATGTGGTTCAGGATTGATAGGTAATAACGGTTGACCTGAACTTCGAGTGTTTGGCAAGCACTCAAAAAAAACTAAATAAAACAAAAACAACAACTAAAAGTAAAATCTGAGAATTTTTTACCAAATGGTCTAGTAACTATCAAAAACTTAGTTGACAACCGTATTCCCCGGCAGCGGGGCCAAAATTTGATAACGCCCAAACTACAGCTCTCGTAAGAGTGTAAGTGGTCGCTGTCAAATATAGAACCCAACTGGGTTGGATGTCGAATCCCACAGGGAATACTTGGTCACTAAGTGTTGCAATTGTTAGCAGACTGTTGGTCGAAAATTCTACAGAAAGGGGGGATAGTTTAGGCGTGAATTAATACTATGGAAGTAACAACAGAATGCTTGATTTAGTAAGATTTAATCAATGAGAATTATAAGTTAGGGTTATGTCCACCTTATGAGTTCTACGTATCTATTAACTATGAGTAATGCGGAATTCAGACATGCATGCACTTATAGAGATTTGTATTCTAATGGTAAATCCTAGTATTTCTCAACCATCAAGGATTATTTCACTTTAACTCTCTCGAGCTTAAAGTGTATAACTAACGGTACATTTTCTACAAGAAGTTAACCCAGTTACGGCACTAACGTGTAAATAGGGTTTGGTATCCCTATTTCCTTGTCACACTCTCTTTTCCAAACATGTAACTTTTCTCTCGAACAAGTTAATGCTATAATGGCGTATTCTATATGTTTGCAACCACAAGAATGTAATTAAGATGAAGAGAGTAATGATATAAGTAGAATACGTATCAAGAATTCACAAACTCATAGTAATAGATAGTATATCATAAGGCTTCCATAACCCTAACAGAGAAGTTTAGCTACTCATGATTACAACGGAGATCACAATAAACATCATCATCGTACCAAAGCTCAAAGAATCTCACGTTGAAGATGGGTGTGGCGTCAAACTAGGTTGACGTTTTTTTTTTGCCCTCTAGACGTTTCTCACAAGTTAGTGTTTTTCTCTGTATAAACTTACAGAATCTGTAAACTGAATAATACTAGAAAGTCGAATGAAATAATGAAAGTATCTATCAATTCGTGAATAATGAAAAGCATGAATGAATGCTGAAAAATTCAGCAAATAGGGTTTTTATAACATCCTTGTCCTAGTCCTATTAAGTTACTGTTGATCCCCAAGTCTTTAGAAATACTATTTTTGCCCGGGACAAGTTCTCCATGCATCACTTTCAGTCCATAAGCTTCCAAAAGCTGCCTTCCCTCTTATGTGAAGTTTCCCTTGCTACCAAAAGGTCCACAAAGTGCTGAAATCTTCATCATTAATACCTGAAAACATGCTAATCACGTTGGTTAGCTCACTTACAGGAAAATGGACTAAAAATGCAGGAATTATATATTTTGTCCTTAAAACTTAGCTAAAATATGGGTAAATTATGGTGTTTTAGGCGTGTAAATACGCCTATCATCAGCTTCCTTGTCTTTTGTCACTCCCTAATAGCAGTTGATTTTGGAATCAGTCCTAAAATTTTAGTAGAGCCCTTTTTAGTCTCTACCCCAGTGGGTAAAACCATCATAACTAGGCGGGTATATAGGAATTGCCCAGTTATGATATTTCAAAAAGTCACTTCAACAGATTTAGTCGAATTAGAGATGACTGATTTTGATGTCATTCTTGGCATGGATTGGCTTCATTCCTACTATGCCACAGTTGACTGCAGAAATAGAATAGTCCAGTTTCAGTTTCTGAATGAACCTGTCCTAGAGTGGAGGGGTAGTACTTCAGCTTTCAGAGGTCAGTTTGTTTTCTACCTTCGGGCACAGAAAATAATATCTAAAGGATGTGTTTATCATCTTATTTGAGTTAAGGACACTAGTTACAAAACTCCCAGTCTTGAATCAGTCCTAGTAGTGAATGACTATTCAGATTTTATTCCCGAAGATATTCCAGGAATTCCTCTCGAAAGGGAAATAAACTTTGACATTGATCTTCTTCTAGATACTCAGCCTATATCTATTCTGCCATACAGAATGGCACCTGCAGAACTCAGAGAATTGAAAAAGCAGTTAAAGGATCTCTTAGATGAGGGATTCATCAGGCCCAGTATGTCCACATAGGGTGCACTAGTCTTATTCGTGCAAAAGAAAGATTGTTCTCTCAGAATATGTATAGATTACCGTCAACTCAATAAAGTCACAGTCAAGAACAAGTATCCTCTTCCCAAAATTAATGACTTGTTTGACCAACTTCACGGTGCCAGTTATTTCTCTAAGATAGACCTCAGATCCGGCTATCATCAGCTCAGAGTCAGAGAATGTGACATTTCAAAAACAGCCTTTTGTACCCGGTATGGTCACTTTAAATTCATAGTCATGTACTTTGGTCTTACCAATGCCGCAATAGCTTTTATGGACTTGATGAACCATGTGTTCAAGTAGTACTTGGACATGTTCATCATAATTTTTATAAATGATATTTTGGTTTATTCCCACAGTGAGTGTGATTATGCAGACCATCTCAGAATTGTACTTCAGACTCTCATAAATCATTAGTTGTTCATCAAATTCAGTAAGCGCAATTTTTTTTCTAAGGTCAGTAGAATTCCTTGGCCATATCATTTTCGATGATGGCATTAGAGTAGATCCTCAAAAGACCAAAGCGGTAAAAAACTGGCCCAGACTTGTCTGTCCATCAGACATCAGGAGTTTCTTGGGTTTAGCTAGCTATTACAGATGGTTTGTTGAAGGATTTTTGTCTATTGCATCCCCAATGTCTAGATTGACTCAGAAGAAAGTCATGTTTTAGTGGTCAGATCCTTGCAAGAAGAACTTTCAGGAGTTGAAGACTCGACTCATCTCAGCCCCAGTCTTAGCTCTTCTAGATGGTCCAGATGGGTTTATAGTGTACTGTGATGCATCCAGAGTAGGTTTGGATTGTGTCCTTATGCAGCATGGTAAGGTCATAACCTACGCCTCCAAACAGCTTAAACCCCATGAGAAGAATTATCCTACTCATGATCTTGAGTTCGCAGCCATGGTTTTTGCCTTAAAGATTTGGAGGAATTACTTGTACGGAGTTCATGTAGATGTGTTCACCGATCATAAGAGCCTTCAATATGTCTTTTCTTAGAAAGATCTCAATCTTCGTCAGAGAAGGTGATTGAGCTCTTGAAAGATTACGACATGAGTATCCTTTATCATTCGGGCAAGGCCAATGTCGTGGTTGACACTCTCAGTAGACTGTATATGGGTAGTGTTACTCTTGTTGAGGACTGTAAGAAGAAGTTAGCCCAGGAAGTCTATCAGCTTACTAGATTAAGTGTTCGCTTAGTCGATTCAGAGGAGGGTGACATATAGGTTTAGAGTAGTTCAAAATTATCTCTAGTTTCCAAGGTGAAAGAAAAGCAAGATATAGACCCCAATTTAGTCAGGTTGAAAGAGTCAGTTAAGGACCACAAATTAGAGATTTTCTCTCGAGGAGGAGATGGTGTATTGTGTTGTCAGGGTTGTCTCTATTTTGTAGGCGTAGATGACTTAAGGCAGCGAATTCTTGTAGAAGCTCATGGTGCACGCTACTGTATTCATCCAGGGACCACAAAGATATACCACAACTTACGGGAGATCTATTGGTGAGGTGGGATGAAGAGAGATATTGTAGAGTTTGTGGCTAAGTGCTCTACAAGTCAGCAGGTTAAGATAGATCATCAAAATCCTAGTAGGTCCATGCAGGAGTTTAATATTCCTACTGGGAAGTGGGATGAAGTGAATATCGACTTTGTGATGGGTTTGCCTCGTACTCGTCACCAGTATGATTTAGTTTGGGTCATTATAGACAGAATAATCAAATTAACACATTTTCTTCCAGTTCATACCTCTTATTCAGCCGAGGATTATGCCAAACTCTACATCAGGGAGTTAGTTAGATTACACAGTATTCTATTTTCCATTATTTTTGACAGAGGTACCCAATTCACCTCTCATTTCTGGAAAGCATTCCAAAAGGGTCTTGGTACCCAAGTTTACCTCAGTACAACCTTTTATCCTCATACAGATTGTCAAGTAGAAAGGACCATTAAGACGCTAGAAGATATCCTAAGGGCGTGTATAATTGATTTCAAGGGTAGTTGGGATGACCACTTGCCTTTGATTGATTTTGCATGCAACAATAGCTATCATTCCAGTATTTGGATGGCTCCGTTTGAAGCTCTCTATGGTAAGAGATACAGATCTCCTATTGGTTGGTTCGAAGTTAGTGAGGCCTCAATGATAGGACCTGACTTGGTATTCGATGCCTTAGAGAAAGTCCAGTTGATTAGAGAAAGACTTCGGGCTGCTCAAAGCCGACAGAAGTCTTATGTAGATATGCATAGAAAGGATATCGAGTTCGAGGTTGGTGACTATGTCTATCTAAAGATATCTCCCATGAAGGGAGTGAAAAGGTTCGACAAGAAGGGAAAGTTTAGTCCCTGATATTTCGGTCCCTTCAAAATTCTCAGTCACTTCCGCAAGGTAGCTTATGAGCTCTAATTGCCTTCAGATCTAGCCTCAGTTCATCCATTCATCCATGTCTCTTCGCTCAAGAAGTGTATAGGTGACCCAACAGTTGTAGTCCCTATTCAAAGCATAGATGTTCAGAATAGCCTCTCTTATGAGGAGATTCCAGTCGAAATTCTAGACTACCAGACTCGTAGACTGAGGAACAAAGAAATCCCTCTAGTCAAAGTTCTTTGGCAGAATCAGTCCGTTGAGTGAGCTACTTGGGAAGCAGAAGTAGACATGCGTACCAAGTACCCTTACCTCTTCTACGCTGACTCAGATCAAGCTTAAGGTAACAGTTCTCCTTAAGCTTTTTAGTTTTCATGTCTAGATTTTAGTTACAACTTGGTATCAGCCTCATCTTTAGGATTCCATTATTAAACTTGGTACTAAGTACCATTGCATATCAAATTATATGTTCATGCATTAGATTAGTCATGTGTTCATGCATCAGACATGCATTCTCCTTGTGAGAAGACTAAGTTATTAGAAATCTCAGTCATGTAATTAGTTTTGTCATGTGTTCATATATCAAATATGTGTGATCATCTTATCAGTACTCTCAGTCATGCATTTATGTATCAGCTCAGTCATGAAATCACGCATCAGATATGCATGCTCTGTATGAATCTTAGAAATGTCAGTTATGTAGTCATGTTTCAGTGTTCTTGTTCAGTATGTACTTTGGCTTATCATTTCTCCCCTCTCAGTCAGTCTCATTCGAGGATGAATGTTCCCAAGGGGAGATATTGTAATACCCCGAAGTTTCCTAACTAATTTTATCTCAAGAATGTCAAGTATTAGCTTCTAAATTGAATGATGTTTATACCATGGGGAATTTTAAAGATTTTCAATTTTTTTCATGTGGGAAATTCAATAAGCTTTCCATTGATATAAAATTCTCCTAAATCCGATAACCGGATAAGAAGTTATGACTATTTCAAGTCCCTGTCATTAAACAACGCCATATTGGTCAGTGGCTCGCCGTGCCACAAGATAAAATGGAAATTGTACTTTTTCCAGTGTCCCATCATGATTTATTCATGTCACGCCAAACTTCCAGGTCATAAATGAAGTGGCAACGCGATGGATCCACATCGCGCCATTTCCCTATTTCCTAATTGTCAAATTCCAGTGACACGACACGATAGTACTGCGTCGTACCAGGGGTCCAAGTCGGAAAATTTTAACCAATTTAAAAGACGCATCCAGGGTTAAAAGGGTCAATTTCCCACCACTATTTAAGCCCTTTAACACGAGATTCAACTATTTCAAACCTAAAATATACTAGTTTCTCTCAATTTTCTCTCAAGAACAAGCTAGGGTTTTAGTTGGGGAATAAATTTCAAGAAAGTCTCTCCGTCAATTTCACTAAATAAGGAACTAAGGTATGTAATGTATTGATTCATAGGTCTCTTTCACCCATGAAGATCAAGAATATCTTTTCAAAATCAATGATTTGTATATTTATGAATGTTCACGATTTGATTGAATTGAAAAGTGATGTTCATGTTGTTGTTAGTTTTCATTCCATGTTATAGACTATTAGTTACAAGAATTGATTCTAGTATGTGAGGAATTACGCCGTATTCATGATAAACCCTTCAATTCACAAGTTGATTGATGTATCCTTGATTACTAGATGTGTTGATGATTGTATAACCATAGCATGCTCCCCCCATGTTTGATTAAATGCCTATGTGAAGGAAAAGTGCCATACTAGTATGATAATATGAAATCTTCATTCATGTACAAGTTATGTATGTCAAATGTTTGATGAAATATCTTAGACAATGGATTATGTATTGTTGATATTGGTCCTGTTCTCAAGAAAGTCATGCTTTGTCAGTTTTCTTCTATCGAGTCCTGAGGGTACTTGTACCTAAAAAATATAGTTGTGTGCCTAGAGTTCGTGTCAGGTTTTCACGATATCCTCAGTCAAGCCATGATCCATAGAACTAAGTCAGTCATGTGACTCAGGAAATCTCAATAATACAGTAATCTTAGTACTATTCTGTCAGTAAATAGGACTCAGTTAATTCAGTCCAGTTCAGTTCAGTAATCCATGATCAGTGTCTATTCAGATGGGAGTAGAAATTAGCACCAAGTGAACCCAAGGATGGGAATACACACTGTTAGATGAGGTTTTGATTCTTAGAAGTCATCATTGCATTCCAGAACTATGTAGCCAACATATTTTAAGACATCAACACTGTCAAATGAGGGTTGCTGAGGTGGATAGGCACTGTCAGATGAGGTCCCCACTATTTTCTTTTAGGGAAACTTTCTGATGAGGGCCACTCACAGCCTGTCCTTATCAGTGGCGCTGTATTGACACCCTTCCAATTGGGGTTACAGATTGGACCCCAACTTAGCCATAATGGCGTATTAGGGAAATGACGGTTAGATAACTACTTCCCATAGTTTCAGTTATAGAATCAGGACTGTCAGATACAGTTATTTAGAGTCTTAGTAATAGAACTTAGATGTTCTGCAGAATTCAGGACTGTCAGATACAGTCAACTCAGAAAAGTATAGAACTCAGCTAGTTCCATCAGATTCAGGACTGTCAGATATAGTCACTCATGTCATCGGTTATATCAGTCATCAGAATTTAGTTATCAGTCATGTTAGTTATCAATAAATTCATATTATCACGATCTTAGATAGAGTTACGACCTATTAATGCATGTATTCTCATATTCATATTAGCCAGTTAGCCAGTATTGTTCATGCATATGAACCCCATACATTTATCCTACCTTCCATGCATACCAGTACATTCAAAGTACTGAAGCATTTGCGCTATGTTATCTTATACCATAGGTCCAGAAGAATGAGCTCCAGAACATTAGTAGTATTCCAGTCTCAGCATTCAGAGTTAGAAGTGAGTCCTCATCTTTCGAGGAAATGATCATTTATTTATTATCTCATTAATTAATTTATAAGTTGGAGTTAGTTAGGGACATGTCCCATCAACTCCTTATCTAGAAAGTTATGTTTTAGAGGGTTTTCAGACTGCAGTATGTTCAGACAATATTTTAGTTTTGGGTATTTTATTACCTCACTCAGATGTTATATTTTATCAGTCATGCAGTTTTGAACCTTATGACCTTTCAACCTCCATTTCTGCATTATATTTAGTATGTTATATAGTGTACAGGTACAGATATCAATCATGGATTAGCTTGGGGTCCTTCGGGGCCATGAGCACTGTGTA
This sequence comes from Capsicum pubescens, assembly GCA_030864215.1. Lineage (NCBI taxonomy): Eukaryota > Viridiplantae > Streptophyta > Magnoliopsida > Solanales > Solanaceae > Capsicum > Capsicum pubescens. The sequence goes on from CM061539.1 coordinate 89,742,493, forward strand.
GCATTCTGAGTACTATATTTGGGGCGTTATGAACAGGTATCAAAGCCTAAGGTTCAATAGTGTCCTAGGAAGTCTGAAAGTCGCATCTAGTAGAGTCTTGTACATGGATAAGTTGTGCGCCACATTTATGTTCAGGAGGCTATAAAATATTTTAGGAATAGTTTTCCTTTCTTTCAGCATTAATGTCATGCCAGTGAGCATAATCTCGAGTCAATCTCTCAGTCTAATCCATTTCTCCCTTTTTTCTACAGAACATGCCTCCTAAAAGAAGAAACGGAAATTAGTCAGCCCCTCAGCCCGAAGAACCTTTGGGAGAATATGTTTTTTATGCAGAGTTCAGTGCTGTATTCACTACTCTTGCTCAGTCAGTTGCTGCTCAAAATGAATTACCAACCGTCGTTCTGGCTAACCCAGTGGTCAATTCAGCTGCATCTAGGATTCGGGACTTCACCTGAATGAATCCTCCATCCTTTCTCAGGTCTAAGTCAGATAAGGGCCCTCAGGAATTCATCCATCAAGTTCAGAAGGTTACAAACATCATGGGGGTTACTCCTGTTGAGAGTGATGATGTAGTTGCATACCAATTGTAGGATGTTGTCCATACTTGATTTAAATAGTGGAAGTCAGAAAGGACAGATGATGCAGGGCCTATTGAGTGGGAGGAGTTTGTCACTAAATTCTTAAATAGATTCTTTCCCCAAGAGATGAGAGAGGCTAAGGTGTTAGAATTCATCAACCTCAAGTAGGGAAACATAATGGTGAAAGAGTATTCACTTAAGTTTACTCAATTAGATAGATATGCTCCTCATGTGGTTTTAGATAGCAGGGCCAAGATGAGTAAGTTTGTTTCTGGGGTGAACGATAGTGTGGTCAACGAGTGTAGGTCTGCGATGTTGAATAGTGACATGACTTTATCCAGGATTATGAATCATGATCAGTAGATAAAAGATCAAAAGGTTAAGATGAGGGAGAAACAGAATAAGAGAGCAAAGACAGGTAGTTTCACTTTGCTCAGCCCAAATCAAAAGGAACAAACCGCTCTCAGTTCTGTCCTAAGCCATCAGTTCCAGCTCCTTGTTTAGCTAGTGCTCCAGCTCTTAAGTTCAGGGATAGAAATAGAGATAGGGTGCTAGGATCTAAGTCTCAGGGTAGTGTCAGCAATTCCCGAACTAATTCCCTCTGTTAGACTTATGGTAATAACCACAAGGGTGCTTGAAGAGTTGGTAGCGATGTCTGTTTCGGATGTGGTAAGACAGGCCACAGAGTCAGAGATTGTCCCTAGTCAGGTTATCAGGGTCAGCAGAATCTTTCCTCAGCTCAGTCCGATTACCCAAATTAGCAGGGTGCTACTTCCAGTGCTACTAGTAGGCAACACCCAAATAGACTCTATGATCTCCAGTCTCAGCAAGATTAGAAAAATTCTCCTGATGTGTTTATTGGTACGTTACAGATCTTTCATGTGCATGTTTATGCTTTGCTAGATCCAATAGCTTCCTTGTATTTTGTCACTTTCTATATAGCAGTTGATTTCAGAATTAGTCCCAAAATTCTAGCAAAGCCTTTTTGAGTCTCTACCCTAGTGGGTAAAACCATCATAGCCCAGAAGGTATACAGGAACTGCCCAGTTATGATATTTCAGAAAGTCACTTCAGCAGATTTAGTCAAATTAGAGATTACTAATTTTGGTGTCAATTTCATCATGGATTGACATTATTCCTACTATGCCACAGTCGACTGCAAAAACAGAATAGTCCAACTTTAGTTTCCGAATGAACCCATCCTAGAGTGGAGGGGTAGTACTTCAGCTTTCAGAGGTCTGTTTGTTTCCTACCTTCGATCACGAAAAATGATATCTAAAGGATGTTTCTATCATCTTATTCGAGTTAAGGACACTAGTTCCAAAACTACCAGTCTTGAATCAGTCCGAGTAGAGAATGAATATTCAGATGTCTTTCCCAAAGATCATCCATGAATTCCTCCCGAAAGGAAAATAGACTTCGACATTGATCTTCTTCCAGATACTCAGCCTATATCTATTTCACCATATAGAATGGCACCTATAGAACTCAGAGAATTGAAAGAGTAGTTAAAGGATCTCTTAGATGAGGGATTCATCAGGCCCAGTGTGTCCCCGTGGGGTGTATCAGTCTTATTCGTGCGAAAGAAAGATAGTTCTCTCAGAATGTGTTTAGATTACCGTCAACTCAATAAAGTCACGGTCAAGAACAAGTATCCTCTTCCTATAATTGATGAATTGTTTGACTAACTTTAGGGTGCCAATTATTTCTCTAAGATAGACCTCAGATCCGGCTATCATCAGCTCAGAGTCAGAGAATGTAACATTCCAAAAATAGCCTTCCATACCTGGTATGGTCACTTTGAATTCCTAGTCATATCCTTTGGTCTTACCAATGCCCCAGCAACTTTCATGGACTTGATGAACCATGTGTTCAAGCAGTTCTTGGACATATTCATCATAGTCTTTATAGATGATATTCTGGTCTGTTCCCACAGTGAGCGTGATCATGCAGACCATCTCAGAATTGTACTTCAGACTCTCAGAAATCATTAGTTGTTTGCAAAATTCAGTAAGTCCAAATTTTAGATAAGGTCAGTAGCATTCCTTGGCCATATCATTTTTGCTGATGGCATTAGAGTAGATCCTTAAAAGACTAAAACGGTAAGAAACTGGCCCAGACCTGTCTCTCCATCAGACATCTAGAGTTTCTTGGGTTTGGCTGTCCATTTAAGATGGTTTGTTGAAGGATTTTTGTCTATTACATCCCCTATATCCATATTGACTCACAAAAAAGTCAAGTTTCAGTGGTTAGATCCTTGTGAGAAGAGCTTTTAGGAGTTGAAGACTCGACTCACCTCAACCCCAGTCTTAGATCTTCCAGATAGTCCAGATGGGTTTGTAGAGTACTATGATGCATCCAGTGTAGGTTTGGGTTGTGTCCTCATGCAGCATGGTAAGGTCATAGCCTACACCTCTAGATAGCTTAAACCCTATAAGAAGAATTATCCTACTCATGATCTTGAGTTAGCAGCCGTGATTTTTGCCTTAAAGATTTGGAGGAATTACTTGTACGGCGTTCATATAGATGTGTTCACCGATCATAAGAGCCTTCAGTATGTCTTTTCTTAGAAAGATCTCAATCTTCGTCAGATAAGGTGGTTAGAACTCTTGAAATATTACGACATGAGTCTCCTTTATCATTTGGGCAAGGACAATGTAGTGGTTGATGCTTTTAGTAGACTGTCTATGGGTAGTGTTAGTTATGTCAAGGACAGTAAGAAGAAGTTAGCTTAGGAATTCCATCAGCTTGCTATACTAGGCGTTTTCTTATTCTATTCAGAGGAGGGTGACTTATGGGTTCAGAGTAGTTCAGAATCATCTCTAGTTTCCGAGGTAAAAGAAAAGCAAGATAGAGACCCCAGTTTAGTAAGGTTGAAAGAGTTAGTTATGGACAAAAAAGTAGAGGTTTTCTCACACGGGGGAGATGGTGTATGGCATTGTTAGAGTCGTCTCTGTGTTCCAGGTGTAGATAACTTAAGGCAGTGAAATCTTACCGAAGCGCATGGTGCGCTCTACTCTATTCATCCAGGGGACACATAGATGTACCACAAATTATGGGAGATCTATTGGTGGAGTGGGATGAAGAGAGATGTTATAGAGTTTATGGATAAGTGCTCTACATTTCAGCAGGTTAAGATAGAGCATCAAAAGCCTAGTGGGTCTATACAGGAGTTCAATATTCTTACTTGGAAGTGGGAAGAAGTGAACATGGACTTTGTCACGGGTTTGACTCGTACTCGTTGCCAGCATGATTCATAACTCTTATTCAGTCGAGGATTATTTTGGGTCATTTTAGACAGAATGACCAAAATAGCTCATTTTTTTCTAGTTCATAACTCTTATTCAGTCGAGGATTATGCCAAACTCTACATCAGGGAGTTGGTCAGATTACACAGTATTCCATTATCCATTATTTCAGACAGAGGTACCTTGTTCACCTCTTATTTTTGAAAAGCGTTCCAGAAGGGTCTTGGTACCCAAGTTCATCTCAGTACAACCTTTCATCCTCAGACAGATGGTCAAGTAGAAAGGACCATTCAGACCCTAGAAGATATGCTAAAGGCATGTACAATTGATTTCAAGGGTAGTTGGGATGACCACTTGCCTTTGATTGAGTTTGCATGCAACAATAACTATCATTCCAGTATTCGAATGGCTCCATTTAAAGCTCTCTATGGTAGGAGATATAGATCTCCAATCGGTTTGTTCGAAGTTAGTGAGGCCTCGGTGATAGGACCTAACTTGGTATTCGATGCCTTAGAGAAAGTCCAGTTGATCAGAGAAAGACTTCGGGCTGCTCAGAGCCAACAGAAGTCTTATGCAGATGTACGTAGAAATGATCTCGAGTTCAAGGTTGGTGACTATGTCTATCAAAAGATTAGTCCCCAATATTTTGGTCCCTTCAAAATTCTCAGTCGCTTCAGCAAGGTAGCTTATGAGCTCTAATTTCCTTCAAACCTAGCCTCAGTTCATCCCGTCTTCCATGTCTCTTTGATCAAGAAGTGTATAGGTGACCCAATAGTTGTAGTCCCTATTCATAGCATAGATGTTCAGAACAACCTCTCTTATGAGGAGATTCCAGTCGAAATTCTAGACTACTAGACTCGTAGATTGAGGAACAAAGAAGTCCCTCTAGTCAAAGTTCTTTGACGGAATCAGTCCATTGAGGGAGATACTTGGGAATCAGAAGCAGACATACATACCAAGTACCCTCACCTCTTCTCCGTTGACTCAGATCAAGCTCAAGGTAATAATTCTCCTAAACCTTTTCAGTTTTCATGTCCAGATTTCAGTTACAACTTGGTATCATCCTCATGTTCAGGATTCCATTTTTAAACTTGGTACTAAGTACCATTGCATATCCAATTATATGTTCATACATCAGATTAGTCATGTGTTCATACAGCAGACATGCATTCTCCTTGTGAGAAGACTCAGTTATTACAAATCTCAATCATGTAATCAGTTCTGTCATGTATTGACGCATCCGATATGTGTGATCAGCTTATTAGTACTCTCAGTCATGCATTCGTGTATTAACTCAGTCATGAAATCATGCATTAGATATGCATGCTCTATATGAATCTAAAAAATGTCAGTTATGTAGTCATGTTTTAGTGTTCATGTTCAGTATGTACTTTGGCTTATCATTTCTCCCCTCTCAGTCAGTCTCATTCGAGGATGAATGTTCCCAAGGGGGAGATATTGTAATACCCCAAAGTTTCCTAACTAATTTTGTCTTAAGAATGTCAAGTATTAGCTTCTAAATTGAATGATATTTATTCCATGGGGAATTTTAAAGATTTTCACTTTTTTTAATGTGGAAAATTCAATAAGCTTTCCATCGATATAAAATTTGCCTAAATTCGATAACCGGGTAAGAAATTATAACTATTTCAAGTCCTCGTCGTAAAACAACGCCATATTGGTCAGTGGCGCGCCGCGCCACAAGATAAAATGGCAATTGTCCTTTTTCCAGTGTCCCAGTGAAATTTCTCTGTGTCGCGCCAAACTTTCAGGTCGCAAATAAAGTGGCAACACGATGGCTCCGCGTCGCGCAATTTCCCTATTTCCCAATTGTCAAATTCCAGTGACACGGCGCGATAGCATCGCGTCGCGCCAGGGTTCCAGGTCGGAAAATTTTCACCAATTTAAAATACGCGTTCAGGGTTAAAAGGATTAATTTCCCACCCCTATTTAAGCTCTTTAACACAAGATTCAGCTATTTGGAACCCAAAATATACTAGTTTATCTCAATTTTCTCTCAAGAACAAGCTAGGGTTTCAATTTCAAGAAAGTCTCGCCATCAATCTTCGCTAAATCAAGAACTAAGGTATGTCATGTGTTAATTCATGGGTCTCTTTCACCCATGAAGCTCAAGAATCTTTTGTCAAAATCAAAGATTTGTATATTTACGAATGTTCATGATTTGTTTGAATTGAAAAGTGATGTTCATGTTGTTGTTTGGTTTCATTCCATGTTATACACTATTAATTACAAGAATTGATTTTAGTATGTGTGGAATTATGTGGTATTCATGATAAACCCTTCAATTCACAAGTTGATTGATGTATCATTGATTATTAGATGTGTTGATGATTGTATAACCATAGCATGCTCCCCCCATGTTTGATTAAATGCCCATGTGAAGGAAAAGTGCCATACTAGTATGTTAATATAATCTCCATTGATGTACAAGTTATGTATGCCAAGTGTTTGATGAAATGTCTTAGCCAATGGATTATTTATTGTTGATGTTGGTCCTGTACTCAAGAAAGTCATGCTTTGTCAGTTTCCTTCTATCGAGTCCTGGGGGTACTTGTACCCAAAAAATATAGCTGTGTGCCTAGAGTCTGTGTCATGTTTTCACGATATCCTCAGTCCAGCCATGATCCATAGAACTCAGTCAGTCATGTGACTCAGGAAAGCGCAGTAAAATAGTAATCTCAGTACTATTCCGTCAGTCAACGAAACTAAGTTAATTTAGTCCAGTTCAGTTCAGTAATCCATGATCAGTGTCTTTTCAGATAGGAGTAGGAATTAGCACAAAGTGAAAACAAGGATGGGAACACACACTGTCAGATGAGGGTGTGATTCTTAGAAGTCATCCTTAAATTCTAGAACTATGTATCCAACATATGTTGAGATATCAACACTATCAGATGAGGGTTGATGAGGTGGATAAGCACTGTCAGATGAGGGCCCCACCATTCTCTTTTGGGGACACTGTCAGATGAGGGTCACTCACAGCTTGTCCTTATCAGTGGCGCGGTATTGACACCCTTTCAATTAGGTTTATAGATTAGACCCCAACTCAGCCATAATGGCGTATTAAGGGTATGTCGGTTAGATAACTACTTCCCACAATTTCAGTTATAGAATCAGGACTGTCAGATACAGTCATTCAGCCTCAGTAATAAAACTCAGATAGTTCTACCGAATTCAAGATTGTCAGATACAGTCAACTCAAAATAGTACAAAACTCAGCTAGTTCTATCATATTCAAGACTATCAAATACATTCACTCATGTCATCAGTTATATCAGTCATCAGAATTTAGTTATCAGTCATGTTAGTTATTAGTAAATTCATGTTATCACGATATCAGATATAGTTACGACGTATTCATGAATGTATTTTCATGTTTATATTAGTTAGTTAGCCAGTATTGTTCATGCATATGAACCTCATGCATTCAACCTACCTTCCATGCATACCACTACATTCAAAGTACTGACGCATTTGCGCTATGGTTTCTTATACCATAGGTTCAGAAGCACGAGCTCCAGAGCATCAGTAGTATTCCAATCTCAGCAGTCAGAGTTAGCAGTGAGTCCTCATATTTCGAGGACATGATCATTTATTTATTATCTCATTAATTAATTTATAAGTTGGAGTTAGTTGGTTGTTTTTTCCAACAATGGATAGAAGCCGATCAAGCACTCCCACATCTAAATATTGAAGGTGGCAGAAATGAGAATGTTGTATTGGATGTGTGATATTACTAGAGGGGATAGAGTTAGGAATGAGATTATCCGGAAAAAGGTGGGAGTGGCTTCGGTGGAGGACAAGATGCGGGAAGAAAGACTGAGATGGTTTGGGCATGTGATGAGGAGGGGTATGGATGCCCCAGTTCGTAGGTGTGAGAGTCTAGATTTGGATGACTTCAAGAGGAGTAGAGGTAAGCTGAAGAAATACTAGAGGGAGGTGATTAGACATGACATGGAGCAGCTTCAGCTTTCTGAGGATATGACCCTAGATAGGAAGGTGTGGAGGTCGTGAATAAGGGTAGAAGGCTAGTGTGTGTAGCCAAGTTAGTAACCCTAGGACTGCGTGCATAGGTATCTTTGGTATGTGAGTGTATGTTGCTACTAGGTGGGTGTCCTATTTCTTTTTTCCTAGTTCCTATTTTCTCTTTTAGTGTTGCCCTTATTTCTCGTATTTTTCGTATTTCGCTGATTTTTATTTTTATTAATTTCTATTTCTTATTTTTGTTATGTCATCCAACTCCTTATTTACTATGCGTTATCTTGAGACAAGGGTCTATCGAAAATAGTCTCTCTACTTCTTTGAGGTATTGGTATGGTCTGCGTACATCTTACCCTCCCCAAACCCTACTTTGTGGGAATACACTGGGTTTGTTGTTGTTGTTGATAGAAGCCGATCATGAATTCAACATAAGTGCCCACAATTTAAACAGATCACTCATCTGGTGTATCAGATGAGTAATCTGTTACAACAGAAGATATATCTGTTGCAACAGACTAGTTATCTGTTGCATCAGACTGATTATCTACTGCATCAGACTGATTATCTGTTGCATTAGACAGATTATTTGTTGCATCATACTGATTAATCTTTTTGGAACAACACAAATTAGCCCCTGGCACAAACCCAACAGATAACCAATAGGTTTTGTTATTGCTACTGGATTCAAAATTATTTCTTACGTCCAATCGTCGACATGTTTATTGAGAATATAATAGACAGAATAAAAATTAAATACTTCCTCCGTCTCAAATTTTCTAATTTGATTTCTCATTTAACTTATCTTTTTTTATTAATCAAGAAGAGATAAAAAAAATCCATGGTTTACCCTTTGCCTTAATCACTTTTTCTTCAAATTAAAATGTAAACATCATTTCATAGGAGCATTATGGTAAACTAGGCATGTTATTAATTATTTTTCTTAATTAATGGGTTATCTCAATTTAGGATGGGTAGGGTAATTTGAGACGGAGGGAGTTATCTGTTAAAACAGACTAGTTATCTGTTGCAACATATGAGTAATCTGTTTGGAACAATATAAATAAGCCCCTGCCACAAGCCCAACAAATAAATCTTAAATCTTGTTATTTCTACTGGATTCAAAATTACTCCTTACGTCCAATCGTCGACATGTTTGTTGAGAAGATGATAGAAAGAATGAAAATTAAATATGAATTAAAACGATCAGAGTTGATTAAACATAATTTTTTTATTAAACTAAAACAAATAAAAATACATATACAGACTTAGAAAGAAAGAAGAAACAAAATAATCTAATTATTATTAATAGATTCTTCATCATTATTATTATTATCGCCAGCCGCATCTTCGACAGGCAGCAGCAGTGCCCTTCTTATTTTACAGATCTCCAGCAACATCCTTACTCTGAAAGTGGACAACTCCCACTGTATATCATGTACCTGCCTCTGTAGTTCCCGTACGTCATCTCGTAAAATAGAGACATCTCACACTGGATCGCCCATATCTAGAACACGTATAAATTGACAAAAAATGCAAAAACAAAAGTAAAGAAAAGAATCCGAAAATGATACAACGTATATTTACATAAAAAGCAAAAAAAAAACTTACCAGAGACAGGAAAAAGCAATCAATTTCTTGAAGAGAAAGTAGTTGAAGGTGTAATATGAAAGACAAGAGCAAGAAATAAACAGATATATGTAGTAGAATGAATGAGTAAGGAGGGATCTATTTATAGAGGATTGAATTTGAATTTGAATGATATCTGAGAATTTTTTAATTACTTTGAAAAGTTGTGACTTGATAAAATTCTTTTCAGTAACCCTTTTTTTGAGTTGTGGCAACAAATTATATATTTGTTGTATCAGATAACCCATCTGTGACAATAGATATAAAATTTATTGTACCAAATCTACGATCTGTTGCAACATATATCTTTTTAATAATCATCATATATTTATCTTTAATCCAAATTTGGTGACTTTTTTATTATATAAATTTAAAAAATAGATTCAAAAATAAAAAGGCGCGACTTTTCACCTCCATTTATTAATACTGGTGGATTTTTTATTACTATGAAAAGTTGTGACTTGATAAGTTCTTTTCAGTAACCGTTTTCTTGAGTTGCAACAGATATATCATTTGTTGCAACAAATCTACAATTTGTTGCATCAGATAATATATTTGTTACACATATAAGCTATCTTTTTTAATAATCAACATATCTTTAATTCAAATTTGGCGAATTTTATTATATAAATTAAAAAAATAGATTTTAAAAAAAATATGTCAAAGAGTCACGATCAGTTATTAAAATTAAATAACCGTTTTGTTACGGTTATAAATTGTGTTTATCATTTATTTCGTTATTATTTATTTATGAACCGTTTTTCATATTAAATAATCGGAAAGTCATGTCTTTTCACCCTCTCAATAACAATAACCTTTTTTTATTAATAATCGCCTGTTGCAATATATGATCGATCCGTCGCATCAGATTAACCTCTGTCGACATGTTGAGAATAAGAAATAAGCAAGAATGATAATTAAATACTAAATAAGAATTAAAAATTTAAAGTCGACCACCAAACATAGATTTTTGAATCCCTTGGGTAGATCCGATAGACAAAAGGAGAAAAATACATACATACGCTAAAAGGAAAAAAAAACATAAAATAATTATTATTACTACTATTATTATTATCATTTCTATTATTAGTATTAGTATTAGTATTGTCAACCGGATAATTTTCATCCGGCAGAAGCAAGGCCCTCCTCAGCCTTGCTCCGAAGTTGGCCAAATCCCTCTAGAGTTCATCAAACTGCCTTTGAAGTTCCTGCAAGGACTCGATATGAATCTTCTTGTACGAATCTGGATCAACCATATTTGTAAGTGTAGTAGAATGAACGAGTAAGGAGGGACCTATTTATAAATAATTGAATTAGAAAGGGTTAGTCAAACAAAAGTCATGACTGTTCATATCCCTTAATTAAATAAAACTGGTGACTTTTCGAATATGTAAATTGAAAAAAATAGATCTAAATACAACATTTTATTTTTTTATTGTATTTCAAAAAAAAAAGGAAAATTGCTTTAAAATAAATCTAACAGATAGGTAATTTGTTGCAAAATATATTTCATATGTCAGATAACTTACAACATATTGACAATTTGTTGCAATAGATGGATATATCAGTTTGTTTTTCCACTAGATGTGGAATCTGTTGCAACCTGCTAGTCATCTGTTTATTCAATTTAAGACATAGATGAGCTAGGAAGAATAAGGTGCATGCAGATGGATCCACTATCATATATGTGTGAATTAAGAAGTATTACTGATAAGGTCACCGGGACAACACACACAAAGTACAATGTTTTTGTGAATGCAGTTTCTAACCGATTAGGCACTGATCATTCAAACAAAATCCTGCATTGTACAGTTAAGTTTGATGGGTTCGAATTGATAAGTCTGAAGGCCTCATGAAGATGGTGCAGATACCCTATTATGAATTACTGACGGTTATTGCTCGTGTTTATGCGTGTCAGGTTTTGAGGAGGGATCAATATTTGGTGTCATTACAGAGAACCAATAGCGATTGGACTTAAATTTAAGTTCGAAGCCTCGCACTGCATCAAACAAGAACGAAAACCCAATAAAAATTCCCCTGGTCCAAATTTATATGGAAGGGTTGATCGAGAAGATGATTATACGCCAGAAGGAGCCGAAGGAGAATACCTGCGAGGGAAAGGGGAGTTGATGAAAGACTATATCATTTGAAAGCTAATTGAAGATGAGACATAGGGTAGAAAGTAACTTCTAGCGAATCTGGCTTATGGAATTATCTTAAAACATGAGAAATTTGAATCAAGTGCAAATATGAAAGTGTATTCGGTAATGTAAATTTATTTGTTGTCTCTCTGAAAGAAAAATAATGCAGATGGACACTTTGCTAGGGAGCTGCGACTAGGTAGTATGGTAGGGATTATCACCTAGATAGCAAATAGCAGAAGACGAAAAAAGCAGTCTTGAGGACATTGAGGGTTAAAATGATGTGCAGTAAGTCTAGAAAACTTCCGCCAACAGCAACTGCCGTTAAAGTAATAAATATAAGCGAAGGCGGTAATTTTTGAATTTTAAATTGCATCCCATGCCTTCTTGTTTGTGGTTCCGATTAGGTCCACTGTTGTTGACCTTATCGAAACCACAAACGTGATTGAAAGGCAGATTGAGTATCATCACTTCGATAGCAATATGGTTATAGTTGATTGTGTTTTATAGCCTTAGCATGCTTTCAATATTTCTTAGAGAAGATCAGAGGCTTTCTCTAGTTTGTGAATTTTGATAATTTTTAAGCTTTCCTCCAGCTTGTTGATTCTGTATTCAAGATGGTCATTGTCGTCTTTAAAGTTGATATAGAGTTCTTAATCTCTTATGAGCTCGATTAGGAACACTGCCTTCAAAGTTGTGGCATTGAAGAAGGCCTTCAGAACACCTTTATCAGAAGCCTTAAAGGATACATAGAGGGCTGTTGTGTTTGTTTTAGGTCAAAATGTGTTGATGCACACTGAAGATGTGGTCCCAACAATTGAACAACATACTTTTATCGAGCGTTACTCAATGCAGCTTGCTCAACCAATTTGATAAATTAATAAATGAGGAGTTACGTAGCGTGTGATCTAAACCAACTCTACCAAGCCTATCAAATGTTACGTAACTACAGGCTCATTACCCTATCAAAAAAAATTTGACAAAATTAGTGCACAAATCAAACGAGTTAAATCGCTCAGCCTTTTTGTTGATCTCTCTTCTCCAATTATAGATGACAAGATACCTGTTGTGCAAAAGTCTACACTGTCGCCAGAAATTCTTGCCAGGGCACAAGTCTTCAGATGGCATCATCAGTAATCTCTCAATATCAAGTGATTTTGATAGATCCCTAGTCATGCCTTCTTAAGACGCTCACTACGGCAAGAATTTCTGCTAATGGAAAGATATCTGCCATGCAAAAGTCTACACCATCAGCAGAAATTCTTGCCTTCAGAAGGCATTATTAGTAATCTCTCAACATCAAGAAAGTCTTGTACGACAGTCTTCAGAAGACAATCAAAAATAAGAAAGTTTTAAGCAATGACTACACACAATTACGGCATCAACAACCTCACTAGATTCACTTCTCATACAAAAGAAAAGGCATAAATATTTTCATTTGCATTCGCATGTTATTTATTTAACAAACCTAACAAAGATGAACTAAATATAGCATTTAATTCATCCCTTTTTGGTTTGTTAAATAAATAACATGCGAATGCAAATGAAAATATTTCTATCTTTTCTTTTGCACGAGGAGTGAATCTGGTGAGGTTTTTGATGATAATCAGCATGTAGTCATTGCTGAAAACTTCCTTATTTTTTAATGTCTTCTGAATACTTTCGTACAAGACTTCCTTGATATTGAGAGATTATTAATAATGCCTTCTAAAGACTTTCACTCTGTCAAGAATTTCTGCTCACGGTGTAGGCTTTTGCATGGCAAATATATTGTCATCAGCAGAAATTATTGTCGTAGCAAAAGTCTTGGGAAGGCATGACTAGGAATCTCTCAATATCACTTGATATTAAGAGATTACTTATGATGCCATCAGAAGACTTACGCCCTAGCAAGCATTTCTGGCGATAGTGTAGACTTTTGCATAGCAGATATCTTGTCATCTATATTGGAGAAAAGTGATCAGCAGAAAGGCTGAGAGATTAAGCTCGTTTGATTTGTGCACTAACTTGAGCCAATTATTTTGATAGGGTCATGAGCTAGGAGTTACGTAATGCTTGATAGGCTTGGTAGAGTCGGTTTAGATCACACACTACGTAACTCTTTTCTTGTTAATTTATCAAATTGGTTGAGCAAGCTGCATTGAGAAATGCTTGATAAAAGTGTGTTATTCAACTACTGGGACCATATCTTTAGTGTGCATCAACACATTTTGACCTAAAAAAAACACAGCGACCCTCCATGTATCCTTTAAGGCTTCTGAACAAAGTGTTCTGAAGGCCTTCTAAAATGCCAAAAATTTGAAGGTGGTGTTCCTGATCAAGCTCACAAGAGATCAGGAACTCTTGACCAACTTTGAAGACGGCAACAACTATCTTGAATACAGAATCAGCAAGCTGGAGGCAAGCTTAAAAATTATCAAAATTCAATAACTAGAGCAAGCCTCTGATCTTCTCCAAGAAATGTTAAAAGCATGCTAAGGCTATAAAATACAATCAATTATAACCATATTGCTATCTAAGTGATGATACTCAATTTGCCTTTCAATCGTGTTTGTGGTTTCGATCAGGTCAACAGCAGTGGACCTAATCGGAACCACAAACAAGAAGGCATAGGATGCAAATTAAAATTTAGAAATTACCGCCTTCGCTCAAATTTCTTACTTTAACTACAGTTGTTATTGGCAGAAGTTTTCTAGATTTACTGTACATCATTTCAACCCTCGATGCCCTCAAGGCTTCTTTTTTCGTCTTCTGCTATTTTCTATCTAGTTGATAATCTCGATCGTAGCTCCCTAGAAAAGTATCCATTTGCATTATTTTTCTTTCAGAGAGACAACAAACGAATTTACATTACCGGATACACTTTCATATTTGCACTTGATTCAGATTTCTCATGTTTTAAGATAATTCCATCGGCCAGATTCAGTAGAAGTTACTTTATACCCTATGTCTCATCTTCAATTAGCTCTCAGATGATATAGTCTTTCATCAACTCCCCTTTCCCTCGCAGGCATTCTCCTTCGGCTCCTTCTAGAGTATAATCATCACCCTGAGCAACCCAACCATATAAATTTGGGTTAGGGCAATAACTATATTGGTTTTACGTTCCTATTAGATGTAGTGCTAGGCTTCAAAGTCCTTCTCAGAGTCTAATGCACCCTAAAAGTTAGTCAAATCACTATTGAATCTCTTTATAATAACACCAAAACTAGATCCTCTCACAATGCTTGACAAATAAACATGAACAACAACTGACATTAAATCTTAACAGGGTATCAGAACTATATTCATGGTCCCTCAGCCTTATCAGTTTGGACCTACCAAACTTAACTGTAAAATTTCAAATATCTTGTTTGAATGATCTATTACTAATCGGTAAAAACAACATTCACAAAATAAGTGTACTCTATGTGTGTTTCCACGATAACATTATCAGTAATACATACATCCCATATATAAAGTGATTTCACCTGCATGCAACTTATTTCTCCGAACCCATCTTTACTGCAGCCTCTTGTGATGGTCGGGCAAAAGTTGATCAACTGTCAGTTCCTTATATCTACAGAGAAGAGGAAAACAATTGATGTCACAGAAAGAACATTATTCATCTGTTTAATAGATGTAGAGTTTGTTGCATCAGAAGTGGATTCTGTTGCAACAAATGTGGAGTCTATTGCAACAGATTTGGAGTTTGTTGGAATACATCAAACCAGCCTTACTGGTGGTTTAATTTGTTCCAACAGTTGCTCTATCTGTTTCAAAATCAACAATAGCATAAACTACAAAGAAACAACAAATAAAAAACATCAACAACAAAGAAACAACAACATTTGTTCCAACATCATCAACAACAAAGAAGCAACATCCTTTGTTCCAACACCATCAACAACATGATACCACAACTTCCAACAACGCCAACCCCACCAAAAACATCAATAACAGCATAAACAACAAAGAAACAAACAAAATATATAAAAAATGATACTGACAACAAGGCTTTTAAACTTCTCCCAACAAAATACTTTTTCCGCATATTGTTATAAAAATTCTCGGTTCGTTTATTCAACACTTAAAAGTTTCTTTAAATTTTTTAAATAAATATCATATGGGTAAATGGTAATTAAATAAAAAAATAGATGTAAATAACTTGCAAAGAAGAAGACGAGAATGAAAGACCAATAGTGAACCATACCTTAACGTCAAAAGGGGATTAAAACAACAATTTCAGTCGAGGAAAGATATGGATCAGTTTAGATCTGAAAGGATCTTTATGAGAAAGAGAAGAGAAAAGAGAGGAGAGAAAAAAGGTTGTGATAACCCTAAGCTAAAGAGGAGAGAAAGAAAAAGATGAGAGATGAATAAAATAAATTTAGGGTTGAAGCTGAGAAGGAGAGATGAGATAATTCTAGATGTATCATTTACGTAGATGTGGGTTTTAATTTTCATTAATTAATATAATTAATATTCATTAATAATTTAAGGGGCACGAGGAAGACTAGTGACATTGAAAAGACAAGATAAGACTACTCAATGAACACATTTTTGAGTTATCCAAGAAAAAGAAAATCTTCATTTTTTACCGCATTTTGTAGTACTTACTACTTTATCTACTCGGATAGAAGATTGCTTTCAAATTGAAAGAAAAAAAAGATTTTCAAACAGATATGTCATCTATTGCAACAGATAGCAATATCTATGTAAAAATCCCAACAGCATAGTCATCTGTTATAATAGATATAAATATATGTTTAAAAATCCCTTTCCATTTGATAATTAAATATGTCAACTGTTACAATAGATATCAATATCTATTTAAATATCCCAACAGCTCAGTCATATGTGACGACAGATGTAAATGTTCATTTGAAAATTAAATCAAATACATCATCTGTTACAACAGATACTAATATATGTTTGAAAATTTTCAACAGCTCAGTCATCATTCACAACAGATTCAAATATCTATTTGATAATTAAATCAGATATGTCATCTGTTGCAACAAATGTGAATATCTATTAGAAATTTCAATCAGCTCAGTCGTTTGTTCCAACAGATTTTATTACAATTGATTTAGGTGGAACTAAGGATGAATGAATGGGATCATAGGGTCAACTATAATTTTAATTGAGTCTTTTCAATTGCATGGCATTGGTATTGTGTTCATCTCAACCCGGGTCGTCGATAGATCATTCTGAGTTAAAATAAGCTCTTATTAACTTAATGTTAGGATTAATAGTACCTAAATTGATTTAGGTGGAACTAGGGATGAATGAATAATCTCATAGCGTCAACAACAACTTCAATTGAGTCTTTGCAATTGTATGTCATTGGTATTACGTTCATCCCGAACCGGATCGTCGATCGATCACTCTGAGTTTAAATGAGCTCTCAATAACTTAATGTTAAGATTAATAGTACCTAAATTGATTTAGTTGGAACTAGGGATGAACGAACGTTCTCATAGGATTAACTACAACTTTAATTGAGTCTTTTCAATTGTATAGTGTTGGTATTGCGTTCATCCCAACCCAAGTCCTCGATAGATCACTCTGAGTTGAAATGAGCTCTCAATAACTTAATGTTAAGATTAATAGTACCTAAATTGATTTAGGTAGAACTAGGGATGAATGAATGATCTCATAGGATTAACTATAACTTCAATTGAGTCTTTGCAATTGCATGGCATTGGTATTGCATTCAACCCAACCCGAGTCATCGATCTATCACTCTGAGTTGAAATGAGCTCTCAATAACTTAGTGTTAAGATTAATAGTACCTAAATTGATTTAGGTGAAACTAAGTATGAATGAATGAGCACATAGGGTCAACTACAACTTCAATTAAGTCTTTGCAATTGCATGATGTTGGTATTGCATTCATCCTGATCCGGGACATCGATCGATCACTCTAAGTTGAAATAAGCTCTCAATAACTTAATGTTAAGATTAATAGTACTCAAATTGATTTACGTGGACCTAGGTATGAATGAATGAGCTCATAGGGTCAACTACAACTTCAATAGTCTTGCAATTATATAGCGTTGGTATTGTGTTCATCCCGACCCGGGTCGTTGATCGATCACTCTGAGTTGAAATGATCTCTCAATAACTTAATGTTAAGATTAATAGTACCTTAATTGATTTAGGTGGAACTAGGGATGAATGAATGATCTCATAGGTCCAACTACAACTTTAATTAAGTCTTGGCAATTACATGGAGTTGGTATTACGTTTATCCCAACCCAAATCGTCGATCAATCACTTTGAGTTGAAATAAGCTCTCAATAACTTAATGTTAAGATTAATAGTACCTAAATTAATTTATGTGGAACTAGAGATGAATGAATGATCTCATAGGGTCAACTACAACATTATTGAGTCGTTGCAATTGTATGGTGTTGGTAATACGTTCATCCCAACCCGGGTCGTCGATCGATCACTCTGAGTTGAAATGAGCTTTCATTAACTTAATGTTTTAAAAACTAGTATATCTTTTGAAATTTTTAAAATTAATTAAGATTAATGCGGATCAAATTAACAATTTCAAAACTTGTCATTCTTTTCCAAAATTACAAATCAACCCATACAAATCATCCATTTGCGGGAAAAACTTTTCCTCATTTCAAATCTCAATTTCTTGCTCTTCTCTCTCTTTCTCTCTCAACAATACAGATAACAACTACTCAACATATTGCTCAACCCTTCAAAATAGATCAATTTTCTTCCCATTTTCGACCACATAATTGCTATTTTCGACTTCATTCGTGCTTGTATCCATTGTTTTCTCTATCTTCATAGGTAACGGAGTTTGAGAAGAGTTTTATATTTGTTCTTGATTCTAAAAATTAGGGTTTTTTAGTTAATGATGGAAAAGAAAACTTTTAGTTGTATTATCTTCGAGAATGAGTTAACAATTTTGTGTTTTGATGCTAAAAAGGTAGGAAGCACCCGAGAAAACTCTAGTTTTGGTCTCAGTATTTTATTGATTGTCGTGGTATTGTTGGATGGTGTTTGTGGTGTTTGTGCTATTATTGGTGGATGTTATTGTTGGTGTCGGTATTTGTGTTTTTACTGGTAGTGTCGGTGGTCTTGGTGTTGGTATTGGTGGCATTGGTGGTGGTCTTGGTTGCATTGGTGGTGGCATTGGTTGTAGTATTGGTGGTCCATTTGTTACAATAGGTGGGATATATGTTGGGAGATATTAAATTAGTCTTCAAACAGATTCCCCGTTTGTTCCAACTGATGGCTTATCCGTTGGAGTATTTTTTTTTTGTAATGTGGCATAGAATAATTTATTGATTGTCTTACCTTTTTTTAAAAATAATTATGCAGATATCAAATGCAATGTATTTTTTGTTTTTCTATTATTTATAGTTAAAAGATGTCTCCCAAAAGAAAAGAAACTGAAAGTGGATCAACTTCTGACCACCCAACAAAAATGGCTAGAGTACAGATAGATTCGTAGGAACTTCCGAAACAATCTTAATTAAGGCAAAATAAAGTTGAGGAAAGTGATAACTCCTCACCAATGAGGCATGAAATAATATCGAAATCCCAGCATAATTCTGTCAAAACCATTAGTATAGACAGATTTTGAGTTGCGATGCCGATGGATAGCCCTGACAAAGTAACTGGAGATCTTGTACTTAAATGTCAGTTGGGGAAATGTTTTGATGAATTAAGGAGAATTATGAAGAATGAAAACATAGATGGACTTTTTTAACAAGAGCTATTTTGCATACTTTCTTGAGCTACCTGAGGACTGCACTCTCCGTTTCCCAATGAGCATGGTATATGATCTTTTCAAGTACAGGATTAAGTACGCAAGGGATGATAAATATCCAAAGGAGAAAAAAAAATGGATGAAATATGGATCAACTACTGTGGCATGCCGGTTTATTTTGAGTTGAAAGAGTTTGCCATAGTGATGGGCTTGAGATGCGATCGTCCAGAAGATCCTCTCAACAAGAAAACACCCCACAAAGGGTCCAAAAATCTCAAGGGAAAAAGAGATGGGTTGTTGGGCATTGTTGGGCATAGTAGCTACAAAGCGGAGGATTTAATGGCAAATCTCGAGGATAAAGACATACCAAAGCATTGCAGGGAGAAATTGTGCTTAGTTTAGTTTTTCCATTCCATTTTATTGGTAAGAAAAGTTAGGAAAGTCATAGAAGATGATTTATTGGCGCTTGTTGATGATTTTAAAAAATTTAACGACTATTCCTGGGGATATGATAGTTACTACTTGACTGTCACATATTTACTGACAAAGCTATCCACGGGGACGATCATATTATACAACTTTCCCTGGGCTTTCATAGTAAAATTAATCACTATTTTTACTCATCCATTAATTTATAATGAATATACTTATTATGATTTTTTTTGCTTGCTTCCTGTTTACATTTTTTAGGCTTGGGCATGTGAAGTCATTCCTCCCTTCCAAAAGCAGTTCAAGGATTACCCGGATGAGGTTTCTCATCCAAGGATCCTTAGGTGGTATGAGCCTGCAAAGGGCAGCAAAAAAAATATTAAGGAGCAGGAGGCTAATCTATTTAACCCTCCGGATGATGAAGTACGTCTTCTTTCAACTAAAATAATTTGCCTCAAAGAAAGATATTGAAATAGATGTTCTATCAATTGCGACAGATGGGTCATCTATTGCAACAGATTATCCGTCAACTATAATTGATGCAATAGATGGGTAATCTATTGCGATAGATGATCCATATTTCACAACATATTAACCATCTATTGCTTTGGTTCTCTGAACCCGACTCAACAGATTACTCATCTAATGCAAATTATGCAATAGATGTGTAATCTGATGCAATATATTGTCAATCCATGTAACCCAACTGGATCTTCTATTGCATAAGTTGGCTCTGTTAACATCCATGTAACCCAACTGAATGCAAATTATTATTATATAATTTAAATGCCTTCTCTCTTTTTTAATAGGTTGTGCATCTTTGGATCGTGCCTACCGTTGATGAGCTGGGGATGACTTCTTTTCTTACTCTGGGTCTTGTTGATACAAAAGAAGACCCAATAGTGGAGTTAATAAAGAAGGAATTGGCTGGAGCATTATCCATAAGAAGAGTAGTTAGGCAAGGTCAGTCTAATGTTGAATCTCTTCACGACCAACCTCAAACTGCAACAGATCTGGGTGCTTCTTCTGGGGGTATTGCTGGTGGAGTTGTTTATGATGGTGGCAGCCATTCTGATGCTGCTGCTGCTGCCAATCATGATTATGAGCATGTTGGTGCTTAGAAAAAATTAATACTTTTGAAAACACCCCTTGCATAGATCCATCTCACCCCTAAATTGGTCCTTCTCACCCTTACAATGGTCCCTCTCACCCCTCCTTACCCTTATATTCTCATTGCAAATGCAAAGTGTACAAGAAAAAAGAGGATAAACTTCTTAAAAAGCTAGAGGCTATTGCTAAAGCTATCGAGGATTTGAAATCCAGGAAGGGTTTCATACCATCTAACGAGATGAGGGATCCATGCACTCCTACAGTGGCGATTAAGAGGAAGAGAAGAAAAATTAGAAAAATTCTCTCAGTTTTGAAAACAGCAAAAATTACAACTCCTCCCGCTCCAAGAGTTGTTGAAGTTCAAGGGCCACTGAAGAAGGTAGACATATTCATGGCGCTTGGAAAGGAGGAGAAGAAGGAAATACAAGAAATCATGAATGGCAAGACGAAGGTTCGAAAAGAATACACTATGCATTCATTTGCCGCCAATGATTTCACAAATATGAAAAATATGAGTGTGTGGTACGAGGACAATGTAAGTTTACTTTTTCTATCCTAGCCTTCTAATCTACTCCATGAAGAAGAATCTACGCAGCAGATGTGTAATTCTTTGCAACAGCTTGGTATTCTGCTGCAACATAATACACATCTGTTGCATAAGTTGCATTGGCTTGGTAATCTGTGAATTGATTCAGAGAACCCTCTACATCAGTTCTTTTCACTGTGTTTTTATTCTTTACAATTACTAACTTATTTATAAATTGTCTTCTTATACCACAGTATGTTGATAAAATTCTATGCCTCATGAGGGGCAGGCAATTAGCGTACCCGAATGCTTATGATGCTGCCGATAGGATAATGGACCTCAACTTCTACAATAATTTCAAGGATAGATACGCTGATCTCCGTAAGTTAGCTGATTTTGGTGGCCCAGGATATGATAAGTTAGTTTCTACATTCCAATGGGATGAAGAAGCGATTAAATATGTTAGAGGGAAAAGGCCATATCCACATGGCAAGAGCTGGACCAAGGCAAAAAAAATCCATGTAGTCATGAACGTGGAAGTCAAACATTTTCTCGATATTGAGATACTAATCTACGAGGTAAAGATTAAGGTTTATGACTGCAACTTACCTGTCTTCAACGAGGACACATTTTTAGCCCACATACAACCACTCTTGAAGTTGTTGCCCAAGTTTTTGATGCAGAGTAAGCTGATGGATCATTTTTCGGCTGAAGTCTTGATGAAAGAATCATGGGATTTTGAAGGTCGAAATAAGAACATCCATCTCCCAAAAAATAAAACCGATGCAGGTCATACTCGCTTGCATACATTGAGTATTTACTGATCGACACAGAAATAACCAGTATATGCGACGCCGTTGTGGGAAAGATGCAATGGGTCTGGGCTTATGGGGTACTAAATAAATGGTTGGAGCCTGTGTATAAAGAAGAATATGTACAAATACGGAGATGAACACATAACAATTTTTCATTTCAAGCCACTTCATTTTACATGTAGTGGCAATAATTTTAATGTCTGGCCAAGTTGAATTTTTATAATGCAACAGATTTTATATATGTTATAATAGATAGAATACCTATTGTGATAGATTGATTATCTGTTGGAATAGGTTGGTTATCTGTTGTATTATACAGATGTTCCTGTCTGTCTGTCGCAACAGATATCTAATCTGTTGCAATATATAATCTATCTATTGCAACTGATAGGTAATCTGTTGGAATAGATCAAGAAAGTAGGAATACCTGTTATATAATTTCTAGTAGATGACCTAACTAAATGGTTAGAGCCCGTGTATAAAGAAGAATATGTACAAAGGCAGAGACGAACACGATAACAATTTTTTATTTCAAGCCACTTCACTTTACATGTAGTGGCAATAATTTTTATGTCTGGACAAGTTGAATTTTTATAATGCAGCAGATTTTATATATGTTATAATAGATATAATACTTGTTATGATAGAGTGATTATATATTGGAATAGGTTGGTCATCTGTTGCATTATGCAGATGTTCCTCGTCTGTATCGCAATAGATATCCAATCTGTTGCAACATATAATCTATCTGTTGCAACTGATAGGTAATCTGTTGGAAAAAATCAAGAAATTAGGAAGACCTGTTATATAATTTTTAGCAGATGACCTACGTGTTTCATCTCATGTTGCAACATATGTCTAAATCTATTTGATAAGATATGTCGCCTGTTGCAGCAGATGTATTATCTGTTGTGATATTTGAATCTAGTATTCTATTTCAATTAACATGTTCAAAACTCAGGAATAAATTATATTCATAGACAACATAAAATAAGTTGAAACCTTCGGAAATTACATGAAATAACTCAACAAATAAATAAAATATAAAAAATCATTATTGGTACAAATGATCTACTCTACAAATAAATCAATAAGTTAAACCAAGGAGGATAGGCTATTACATTGACGGACTCAAGCTATAAATATATACTCAATATGGACAAGTTGTTCTTCATCCGGTGCTGCAGAATTTGGCTTTGGTCATCGTGGATCTTTAATGTCGCTTGCGTACGGCTTCTGAGCTTTCGTTTCTCCGTATTTCCATAAAAGAGTAGCATATCTTTTGCGGAGTAATCTGACATCAAGTCCATCATCTGTTACTTGTAATCCATTGCTCAAATACTCGGCGTACACGGCAACAAAAAGACCGCAATCCCTGCGTTTTAAAAAAATAGATAATCCATATCTTGCCATTCATGCAAGCATTGTGAAATTTGTGAAATGAAACTAAATCATGACACTTAAACTTACTTACAGGCTACCAATGGTTTGTTGAGCAATTCCTTCAACATATTGTACATTAAATGGATTACCCATTTTATCCCGATATGCTTCAATCGTCGACCAATCAGTACGAACCTTTTGGTCAAAAAATCCACTCATATCAAGGTAAGTAGGAAATATTTTGACCAGCTTTTGTATCTCAAACGATGGCTCAGAGTGTCTCCTTCGCAACATCGAGTCATAAACTCAGATGCGCCTTTCTTTTAGAACAACGACAGCCAACACCCAATGAAATTCATCACCATAATTGATTGGGATGTACACTTTATCGACCAAATACCAAGGTAAGCCAGCTGGAATTCTAAAACCTTTGATGATGTTGATTAACCATTCCTCATTTCGGAAAAATTCTGGTTGTTGTTGACAATACCTATCGTAGGAATTATTGATGTAAATTTTGTATAAATAATTGCCTGTCGTGTATTTGTATTATTCTTGTGTTTGCAACTTGGCCTTCTTTCGGAGGTAGTAAAAAATAACATTGATGTGTTGCGCATATTATCAAATATTTTAAATTACGTGACAAAAAAATTAATACGAAGATGCAATTAAATAGGTATTAATTAATAGTAATATGTATGGCATTTAAACCTCATCATTCTAGGAAGTTTGGGGCTGTGACATCAAATAGAACAAATTCTTTATTTTGGGGTTTGCAACAACAAAGTCAAACATATCAAAACCAAGACTCGATTCGTTCACTTTGTAGCATTCGACATTTTTTTTTCTACATGATGATTTATATGTGTTAATGTCACGTTCTTACAACAAGAATATTATAAATCAATATCTTCAAAAATTGATTTATGTACCTTCCGGCATGATACTTTAACAGCCCATCGACAATCCATTCTGAATAGTCGTTGATCAACTGTGTTTGTTTTTTTGGAGCCTCATCCGAGATGTTGAACCCTTCAAATGGGTAATTCTTTCGTTCTCCCGAACTGACAGGCTCCACTTTTTCTTCTTCTTTGGAAGTAGTTGATGGATTATCAACTGTGATATTATGCTCTTCAGTAGTGGCTTCTACTGTGACATCCACCTGGAAAGCCAAAAATTGTCAATGTTAATTAAAGGTATACAAAAGATTGTCCATCTGTTGCAATAGATGAGTTTTATGTTGCAATATATGGATTATCTATTGGGATGAATTCGAACAAGTAAATCAGAGTAGTACGATAATGTAATACCCCGATCATTTCTTAAGCCTAAATCCATCTTTTGAGTGGATATGTATGAATTCCAAAGTGATTGACGTTTAAAACATATTGTATTTCTCTAATTTCTATTTTTTTTTTATGTAGAGCATTAAATAATCGTTCCATCGATACCAATTTCATTAAAATCTGACATCGGACAAGGAAGTTATGGCTATTTTACTGAACGGTATCGGATCGCCCAGCTTTGACGGTCGACCTGGCGGACCGTCAGGTTCCTGGTGGACCGTCAAGTGTCCCGTCAAGACAAGGAAGTAACTCCTTTTTCAGGCGATCGTGCGATGTCCAAGTTGGTGGACCGTCAAAAAGTTGATGAACCGTCAAGGGGTTCGTCAGGTCAAGACAAAATGTCTCGTTTCTGGCCCTCGAGTGACGAACGACTTGGTGGTCCGTCAGTTACCTGATGAATCGTCACTTAGATCGTCACACCAAGGAATAACGTTCCAATTTTGGCACTCGAGTGACGGATGATCTGGTGGACCGTCAGGAGACTTGACGGACCGTCAGATCGACCGTCACAGGCCCCGATCAGCGAATTTCAGCTTTTTCAAAAGGGCATTTTGGTCATTTCCTCCCTATAAGGTCTTATATATATATCCTAGTAGAGAATAGACCTTCATTTTTCTCCTTTTCTCTACCAAGAAACATCTAGAAATTAGGATTTCTTCCAAAACCCAAAAAAAATTAATCTTCTTCCAAGAAATTCAAGAATCTTCCATAGAGATTCAAAGTGATCCAAGAATCAAGCTTTCTTAATTAAAGGAATCAAGAAATATAGCTAAAGAATGCTATAAAGAATTTTATATCAAGTTTCTACATCTCTAAAATCATAATCTAAGGTATGTGGGGTTTGAACAAGAACACTCCTTTCGCTCTTGTGCCTAAAGATTTACTTTCTATTATTGATTTACATGATTTTGCAAGTGGGTTTACACCCAAATTTCTTTATTTATGATTTATGAGATTTGAGTTGAATAAGTTTGATATTTATGATTATTTCACCATCATGTTTCTTAAATTGAGAATGTATTCCATGAGTTGTATATTGTCATTACGTATTGATGATTTCTAAGCGATTTAAGACAAGTGTCATGAGTTATGCCTTTCCATGAGAATTTTTACTATTGAATATATATCGATATTTGAGATTGAAAGTCAAGAATGAGTCCTATGATGTTTCTTGAAGCTTTTGATATTTGAAAATGATTCGACAAGCAAATGTACTTGATGTTGAGAAAAATTGTTTTAATTTTGAGTTGAGTTAGGAATCCATAGTTGTTCATCATTTACAGAGGAGATATATTAATGTTTTGGTATCTATGATAGACCCATGAGATGATATTGATTAAGGTGGATTTCCTAACGCGTTCTGAGCTGAGTCTGGAAGGAGTATTTAGCACCAAGCGGGAAATGTGGTATTTCCCCGAAACTACATGCCACCGTTGGATTGATGTTGATAATTGTGGGACAGAGGCCGAGTATGGGATTGTGATAATGAGATTGAGGTTGTACTCCCTGGAAAGAGTGCAACACCCCCGCCAATATGAGGTTCTCTTCTTAGGAGGGAAAAACGTTAGACTCCATGCGGCTCACATGGTGTAGTTATGTCGGTTATAAGAAACTCCCACGTCCATAATGATCTATGTACCATGAGATACCGATTCACTCTAAGTCATGATTCAAAGAGTTTGAGTTGAGTTAAATGATTTATGAGATTTATGAAGCATATGTTATTACTGATGACTTATGAAAATGATGTTTTAGATAATTCAAGCAAAGAGAGTTATTATTGTCAACATGCATGATTTTCATATACATTTATGATATTATTTAAAATATTCCATCCACCCCACATACTCAGTACATTCCCAAGTACTGACTCTCATACTATTTTGTACTCTATATTTCCTCATGATATAGGTTCAGGTGCTCAGTCTCAGCAGCGACAGTGATCTTTGAGTACCTTCACCTTCATTTTTGTTGTTAGTTAGTCCTCATGGTTCGTGGACCTGTGTCTCCGATTTTGTCTTATTAATAGATGGTTGTTTACTTTCAGTTCAGTATGAGTCAGTTGGGGATCTGTCCCAATGGCTCCTCAATCTTATGAAGTAGAGGTTTTGTCAGACTATTGTGCCAGCATGTACAGAGATTTCAGTATTTTGTTTGTACAGAACCTTATTAATTCGTATCTCAGTATGTTCATGTTATGATTATTCTTCCCTACTTTATGATGCTTCGTGTCATAGAGAGTTGTAAAGGTAATGACAGACTTAGAGGGTTAGCTTGAGGCCACGTGTGGCCTTGAGCACCATGTGATATCTCGAGATAGGTTCTCGAGGCGTTACAGATAATTTCGAATAGATGACCCATTTTTTGCAACATAAGACTCATCTGTTGCAACAGATAACGTATCTGATGCAACAGATTAGACAATAGATGTATATATCTATTTGATAATTTTCAGCAGATGTATCAGCTGTTGAAATAAATATGTACCTGTTTGTTTGTTGGAACAGATGATGTACATTCACCTTATTCAGCTCATGCTGCTCTCCTGTGGCCCTTGCACACTGAACAACAGTGTAAGACAAAGACAGAGGCATTGCATTTTGATGATGCCTCGGAAGTGTCTTTCATTCTCCTCTTAGATGTCTTGATCTTTAGTGGAGTGTATGGATATGAAATCCTCTTTGATGGAATGATACCCCTCTTAGATTTTATTTTCTTTACAGAAGCAGATAGTGCATTAATAGCATTAACCACTCCATCGTGTTTTGCCTTGCAGTCTTGACATTTGCATGCAGAAAATTCACTAGATGTGGCAAAATTCTGGAGAAAAATCTGTACAACCAGTATGATCATAATCATAATGGTTTTTTATTTCAAAAACTGTATGAGGAGCATCATTAGTCCCAACAGCAGCACCATTACCACTACCATCATCAACAGCAACAAGCCCACCCTCCAAAATTGTTTTTCTTCTAATGGTTGTTGCTTTAAACAATTCTATTTTTCTTCTATCAAGGACCTTAGAGTCTGATAAAGTTTGCACAGACCATAAATTAAGAAAAAAGGACATCATCAACTCTCAATTGGTCGGAACAAGCCACTGATGGATAATCTAAAATAATCAGTACATATATTAGAATGATAATAAAATCATTTAGAATAATCATTAATATAAATAAAAACTTGATTAGAATTGGACTTACTGCTTCCTTCGGGGGGTTGAAAAGATCAAGAAATTTTGCATTTTTATCAATTTTGGCCGACAACCATCTCAGGATTCTAAGATAGAAAACTTCTTCCTGGTAGTTCACTTGTTGTCTCAAATAAGGAATGACTTTAAATGCCCAAGCCTATAACATAATGCCAAACAATCAAAAGCATGATTGAATAAAAAATGATGAATCATATCATGATAAAATAAATATTTACCATGAAGGCCCATGGAAAGCCATATAAGTTGACTGTCTTTGGCATTAACGGAGTTAATAAATATTGAACAGTCATTTTGAAGCTTTCATAACCCCAAGGATAGTTGTTAAATGCCTCAAGATCCTCAGAGAGATTTATTAAATTGGGGCTTATGTTGTTGTTAATGTCTCTCGCCCAAAGAATATTATGTACAAACCAAACCAAGAACAATGATTATTTGTGCTTCTTTGAGAATCCTTTACCTTTCAACGCTTCTATCAAATTTTTATTTTTGAAGCAATGGACATCAGGTCCTCACGATCACTCAACTTGCCTTTACCTTTTTGTGGTGTGCGGGGTGCTTTTTTTGGGTCAGAGTAGGTATAACTTGAGAAGGAGAAGGAGGATAACATTTTAGTCCAGTAACTATGGCAAACTCCTTCCAACCAAAACAAATAAGCATGCCACAGTAATTTATCCACACCTCATCCATCTTGTCTTTGCTTTCATACATAAACCTATGCTTGAGAAGATCGTATATCATTTTCATCTAGAAACGAGCATTGTTGTCCTCCGATAAATCAAGATTTGCCCAAAGCAGCTTTCCCTAAAATAAGAATCCAATTTTTATTCTCGAAGTATTTTTTTGAAAGCGTCAAAAGATTTTCTCATGGCTGACTTAACCATGAAATCACCCGTTAAATTTGTGGCACCGCCGCACTACATTCTCACAGGATAACAATAAATGCTGAATTTTTTGACCAACTTTTCGGTGAAAGGGCTATTAGCATTTGGATCATCTCTTTTGAGACATTCCTCCTCCCCGTGTTCATTATCTTCTGCCCCTGATTGAGATAACGCTTGTAAAGCAAGCTCATAGAGTGGTGGATGTAGGCTGGTGCACTTGTTTCTTTCCTTGGACTTGATTCAGTTTTTTTATTTTGGGAGTCATATTATCTTAAATTAATAGGAACATAAAATAGATTATAATTGATTAATGCATCGTTAAAAAGGTATAATAGTAAATCTAACATGCACAACGGTAAAATAACAGTTCTAACAGACTACACATCTGTTGCACCAGGTACGTTATCTTTTGCAATATATAACCGACCTATTTCAATGAATGAGTAAATTATTGGAAATAATAAAAATAGATCACTAATCTATTGCACCAAGTATTTTATCTGATGCAACATATAACTGACTCATTGCAACGGATGAGTAAACCATTGGAAACCATAAAAATAGATCACTAATCTGTTACACCAGGTAGTTTATCTCTTGCAACATATAACTAACCTATTGCAAGGATGAGTAATCCATTGGAAATAGTAAAAACAAATCATTAATCTGTTGCACCAGGTAGTTTATATGTTGTAACATATAACCAACCTGTTGTAAGGATGAGTAATCCGTTGGAAACCATAAAAATAGATCACTAATCTGTTGCACCAGGTAGATTATCTATTGCAACATATAACCAACCTGTTGCAATGGATGAGTAATCTATTGAAAACCATAAAAAAAAAATTACTAATCTGTTGCACCAGGTAGTTATCTATTGCAACATATAACCAACCTGTTGTAACAGATGAGTAATCTGTTGGAAATCATAAAAACAGATCACTAATTTATTACACCAGGTATGTTATCTATTGTAATATATAACTGGCCTATTAAAACGGATGAGTAATCCATTGGAAACCATAAAAATAAATCACTAATCTGTTGCACCAGATAACCAGGTATGTTATCTGTTGCAACATATAACTAACCTATTGCAACAGATGAGTAAACTGTTGGAGATAATAAAAATAGATCACTGAACTGTTGAAACATATAACTCATCTATTGCAAAATGAGTTATTTGTTAGATCAATATTATTTAGATTTTTTTCAAACAGAAGAGTCGTATGTCGCAACAGATGAATGATCTATTAGATTGTTCATCTGTTGCATTGGATTTTCATAGTTGCATCAGATTTTAATCTATTGCATCAGATGCTTTCATCTGTTGCATCAGGTGTCTTCATCTGTCGCATCAGATGTTTTGTCTGTTGTATCAAATATCTCATCTGTTGCAACAATAATTTTACCAAGACAAATAACAAATCAACCCAGCAACACATCACACACACATACTAAGAACATCAATTATGAACAAAAATACCAATAAATCTGAATCAACAGTACGACAACAAGAAAAAAAATACCAGAAATTAGGATTTTATTCAGTCCACATTTCAATACTAGAAGAGTGGTTGGCTCAAGTTCCTCTATTTCTTCATAATTTTTTACCAGTGAAAAAAGAAATGGGACGATGAAGAACTCGAAGTTGTTGTCACAGGAGAAGTTTTCACATCGATTGGCGGTTGAAAGTCGAAAGAAAACTCACCCAACTATTTTTCGTCGGAGGTTGAAGTCCTTGGGGATTGAAGGGAGAATTTCACCGAACTGTGGGTTGGGAGAAAGTTGAGAGAAGCTATCGAGAAAGAGGGGAGAGAGACTCGTTGATTTGGATTGAAGAGGGGTGTGGGTTGATTTATATTTTTAAAAAGAGTAGAAAGTTTTGAAAATATTAATCAAGTCCATAATTAACTTAATAAAGTTTCCTAATGATGTTTGACCCTTTAAGTTGGTCAATGTCACCAATCCTTCATTCAAGACTTAAAAGACACCTTTCCTTCAATTTTCTCATGTTACTTGCCCTCTTTTGTAGTTTTGATTTTTTATAATAAAATAAAATTTTAATCTAAAAAATAAAAAATAAAAAAACTTCAAGTTTGATTTTGAGGTTTTAGTGTAAACACTACCTCCAACCAGTCTTTCTATCTCACTTTTGAGGTAATGGTATGGACTGTATATATTCTACCTTTCTCAGATTCCACTATGTGTAAATATAATGGATATGTTGTTGTTGTCAGTTTCAACACTAATTTTCAAACAATAAGAAAAATTATTATGGAAAAAAGTAAATAACTTT
Organism: Capsicum pubescens; assembly: GCA_030864215.1. Taxonomy (NCBI): domain Eukaryota; kingdom Viridiplantae; phylum Streptophyta; class Magnoliopsida; order Solanales; family Solanaceae; genus Capsicum; species Capsicum pubescens. Next base: position 89,773,814 of record CM061539.1, read on the forward strand.
TATCGCCAAATGGGTCGTTAGAAAATCACCTCAGTGTATTAAATACTAAATAAATTTATAATTTGTTTGGTCAAACTTTTAAAATATGTTTATTTTGGAAAAAATACTATTTATTACAAGTGTTTTTCAAAAAAAATACTTTTGAAGAATAACAATATCAGTATTAATACAATGTGTTTGACCAATATTTGTAACACTGTATAGACCCGAATTTAGACCGTCGTTCCTACGCGTATAAACCCGAACTAAATGATTCTTTGTTAATATATTTATGGTGATCAATCCTATAGTGTGGGAATACCTTTGAATATGAATTGAGGTCACAAAAATCCCCTAACTCTAAGATGAGTTGAAAACATTTCTATCAATTAAGTTTTAGTGAATATTTTAATGTGGTTCAACTTCCATCGACTATTACTCCTAGAATATGACGAGTTATAGGGCCTACTATATATCAAATTAAAGAACTTTGAATCTTATTTCCAACACCACTGACCATTCGCCAGTTCGAGTTTGGAGTCAAAAGTTATGAGTGTTTGAATGAGACATTGTCCGGACTATGCGAGGGGGCATGCGACGCCCACTTAAGGCTATGCCATGATCTGTGCATCGCCCATCTTGTCTTGTGCCATGGACTGTGCATCGCCCACCTAGGGGAAAATGGCGTAAAAGCTCTATTTTAGTGTTATTTAAGGGCAAGTCCCATAACAGTCCCTAAACACCTATATACGAATCACAACCCTAATGTACGTTACTTTTCTTCTCCAAAATCCCTAATTCATCTTCTAAAACACAAGAGGAGAAAACCAACTAGGGTTTGCACATTCAAGCATAAAGGTTCAATCTTTCGCAAATTCTTCATTAATTAAGGTACGTGGGACTATCCTAAACCTCATGGGAATGGATTTTACTATTTTTAAATTAGTTTTAAAGTATATATATATATATAAAAACAAATTTGGTTTTAAGATTATTGATGATTATGCGTTGAGGATTTCATATTGTTACAAAGAAATTGTGGAGATTGTGATGTAGTGCTTTAAACTCGTATTACTTTTATGTGATCTTGTGATGTTAATATTGAGAAATTAATGAGAGCATGAGACGTTCATTTTTCTCTTTTACTACAAATTCCATGGATTTTGCAAGTTGTGAATTGATTTTATGAACTATGAAGAGCTTGAGATTGTTGATGAACTACTATGTACAAATTGTTTTATCTTTTAGAGATAATGAGAAGGTGTTCAACTTGTGTTGTGAACAATCATGTTTTTCCATAAAAATGGTTTTAAGTTAAAAGAAGAGACCACCGTAGATAAAAGCATTGTAGAGAAAATAATTGATTTTGAATGTTTTGAATGGTGAACTTTTGTTTGATAATTGAATTGTTTTGGGTGGTCAATAAATATCTTTAAAGTAAGATAAGGGCAGTAGAGATGTGTGACATAACTTGCAAGTCTGGGTAACGATACCCTATTTTTGATGTGCCCGAATAATATTAAGAAAGAAAGAACTTTTCAAAGAAGATATGGTTTAAAGAATCTAAAATTGGGCTTAAGAGAGTTAGATGGTTACCCGAAGAAGGCACGAGTTAAAAGACTTATTATTCGAAACCATGGTTTACCATCACAGATTTATGATACCCAAAAGGGAAATTGTACTGTGGCGACGGCCTAATAGTGTAGCAGAGAAGTAGAGACTCCAACCCTTGCGGCAAACTTGGGTTGGGGGCTTGGCCACCGAGTTATGGGCGGATTCCATATAGCACATGGAATAGTAGAGTTGTAGGGTGTACCATCTGGCTCAAAAGTAAAACAAAAAGTAGAGTCATGAATTGCAGAATGTTTTGAAAGTTTCAGATTATGCCCATATGCTTTCAACTATTTCAAGATAATATATGATTTATGAAATGCTCTCACCTATGTTTTATAAAAATGCATACTTTGTTTTTGGATTGTTCTGCGTACCAATACATCTTTATTAACCCCTTATATTTCAAGATCTGAGGCACAGTCCTGGGGTTTCGCTAGGCCGTAGAATTGTTTGGTCAAAAGTTGCAGTTGGTGAGCCTCCCTTATTTCAGAAGGCCTAGTTATAAGTCATTGTTATTTTATTTTGAATCATGGTCTGAATGGGGGTTGTGTCCCAGTTTCAGACATATGTTATTTCAAAATTGTTAGAGATTCTGCAGACTGGTGTCATGTATTTTTGAAGGTTTATAAATCAAATTTCATATCGTTCCATTGAAGTAAGATTGTGACCATGTTTTCGTATGTTAATATTCCGCATTTCTTTATATTGTATGAATGTTATGCATGATTGCCAGAAAGAAAGGGGTGTCCGGGCCTTCATGGTTTGGGATGCTCGTTACGGCCAGGGCCCCAGCTCGGGTCATGACAAACTTGGTTTCTGAGTATAGCTCATGGTCCCAGGACGTCAGCGAGATCGCATCGGGTAGAGTCCTATTTATGGGTGTATAGCACGCCATACTTATAAGTAGGAGGCTACAAGGCGTTTAAGAATGTTTCACTTTTCTTCATGTTCTAAATCGTGCTATTGTGTTGTCCATTTGGAATTTGTCCAGATTCCTTCTTTACTCTGATTTTGTTAACTATGTCTCCTTATCGAGCCAATTCATGTGCAGAGTCTTCGAGCCTAAATAAGGTAGTCCCTTCTAATTGAATCATAAAAGATTATGAAATTACACAAGAACTTGAGAGGGGTCCGTTAGTGCTTCAAGGTGTATTGATTCTAGTGTAAACTTTTATCCTGATGAAATCGTGCTTTTCAGCCTGAGGTATTAAGTGTATCCAGTCCCTTTTAAAATTCTTGTTGCAGATGTCATAAATAAGTGTAATGATGTGTAGCAGAATGTTGGGACTATATTTCCACCCGAGTAATAGTATATGTTAAAGTGTTATGACCTATTAGCAGAGAGATTGGGCTAAGAAGTTAGTGTGATATGAAGTAACAAGGTTAGAAGTCAGAGTGAGGGTGACTTTTGTGTAAATAAATTATTTTAGTTGTATAACCATTGATGGAGGAATGATTTGCCATTTTTCTAGTGATCGACTATGATTGTTATTAATTATATAAAATAAGGAAGGATCTCAGGACGGATAGTCATGGTGGTTGTACAAATTAATTATAAGTTGTGAATAGAAAGGGTTAGATTAGCCAATAAGTTATAAGTATAGACTCATTGTTGTATATGAAATTTTGAAGGTAGTTGTGATGTATGCATGGGTAAGTAACCACGACGTAAGGAAGTGGAATATGTTGATATGATCACAATGGGTTATGTTATAAGATTAAGATCGACTATCACTATTATGAATTTACCCCATTGATTTGTCTTTTCTCTAGTAGTTGTAAATCAGTAGTTCATGTGAGAAGGTATATAGTAGATTTGGAGGTGTAGTACTAATTTCGCGGAGAAGATGAAATTATGGGCCATAGTTAAGTAAAATAAGAGACTTAGGTTAATGTTTCTTCGATTTATTAGTATATTGTATGGAATGCTTCATATGATTAGTGTTGTTAGACAATAGGCTTGAACTTTAGATATGCAGTGTAGTGGTAAGAATAGTAGCTCAAGATTGATAGTGCACGTTTTGTGGGAAAAAAGAAAAAATAAATTAGTTGGCTTGATGTAATGTTTGAAATAGCCTAGGTTGGCAACTTACAGAATAAGGAGTGGAAAATTATGATATATATATATGTGTAGTCATGAAGATTAGTGTTAAGAATGATGAATTATGATTGAGTCATTAGGAGGATAAGGGCGTAAGTATAATCATAAGTTATCCACCGGTAGCATGTTGTTAGATAAGGTTTTATGTGTATGAGTGTCAGATACACCCAGTCTATGTACGCAAGTTTACTTAGTGTGGAGAAGTCTAGGGAGTTGTTATATGGTGTTATGTAGAGTTGAATTGAGGAAATATAGGTAGCCAATATGCGTGTTTGGTATAATTTTACAAATTTTGTTAAGTTGCAAGTTATGCGATTAGAGGTATAGTGCTAAGTATTCTAAGGAGTTGAAGATGAAATGTTGTGTGTCTAGAAGTGTGGATGTCTATGCCCATGATAACATTAGCCATAAATATATGACTTTGGGGTTGGAGGATATTAGGATTAGTGTACCTGAAGGGGATGTCTTAGAATGAATTCAGTGTCCTTGTATAAAAAAATTATGGAGGGGAGTTTGTGTTCATGTGTATACTGGTACCCTTTTGTGATAAGAAGTATGGAGGCGTATGCTTCTGAGAGTGGGAGTTGTAGAGTGATGGCTATAGAGTCTAGCGAGAGCTAAGAGTAGCACTTTCAAAAAGAGAGGCCTTCAGAGTATAGTTTATCAGAGAGAGTTTAGCGCTTATGTGTATGGTGAGATACCTTTTTGTGTTGAGAGTTGTGGCTATGGATTTTGATGTGAAGGTATGACTACAAGTTTAGGATTATAACTTTGATCTAAGGGGGAGATGATGGATTAAGGTAGTTCCTAAATTTTTCTCAGTGTGGCAAGTTGTGGGGAGGGGTTATGATGCATGTTCCTCCTACTTCAATTTAAGAGGTCATTCTACCAATGTCTCATGTATTCAAGTCCCTCATGTGTCTAATATTTGAGCACTCTATGTAACTTACGTTATAATTTGACCTCCAAACTAGAATCAATAATGTCTCAGTAAATCCATCCTTTCATGTATTCAAGCTCTATGATATGATGTTCATGATCCATAATTTTGTATCCCAAATCATGCTTGGTTCTAAGAAACTATGTTTTCATATGATAGTGATTCATTTTATGTTGGGATTAGCCAAAGTGATAGAGTTTATACTAACTCATGACTATTTCAGCTCTGAAAATAAGAAGTGATAGCTTCGAGTAGAAGTTTTTGTCTCAGTCGTTGACTTTAAAATTCCAAACTTATGTTATATGACTCGTTCTGTAAGCACTCATGTTTCTCTCTATGGTCTGCCCTCAAGAATCGTACTGTGTTGAGTTTATACCAGACGACTCTCTACTTATGATCCAGATACTTAATGTATGAAGCACTTCGTATCCATTCTATTGTATCTTCACCTCATGGTCCTCCTTGAGTAATGCGATAAGTATAAGTTATGGTCTAATAAGTATTAATTCCATTCATGATATTTATGATCGGGTCCCTCAATGACCCTCTGTATGTTAGTATAAAGGTGGTTGTCGAAGCGTAGTGATATTTTAGGTAGGGGAATAGATGTTCTAGAAGGTGAAAACTTTTGGATGTGATTCTCGAGCTAAGATTATAGGTGAAAAGGAAAAGAAGGAGATGAAATTTTGTTGTGTGAAATAGTTAAAAAGGAGAAATATGACAAAAATATTTGTGAAAGTGATTGAAATTATTGGTTTTAGTGGGGAGATCCATGAAGTGGGTGTAGTAATGATCAGGCTTGAATGTTGTGATTGATGAAAACACAAACCAATATGCCATGTGGTTAGCACTCCTTTAATTAAGACTTGAGGTTGTTGAATTAAAGTGATGGGGTGAGGTGATATTCTTAAAGGGATGTAAAGTACAGGGTCCCGTAGCTTAAGTTAGCACCTTTAACTCCGAGTTAGGCTTCAACATAGAAGTGCTATGTAGTGGGACTCAAATTCTTGTTCTAGATGTGTGGTTGAAGAATTTTAAGTTGGAGAGTGTAAAGTATGCTATTTATTGTTTAGGGTGTAGATGATTAGTGTCTCTAAGTTTAAGTCTATTCGTGGTACCTTGTAAGGTAGAAAATGCATCTAATCCTATCATCCGCAAAATCCTATTTCATAATTAGTACCAATGTAAATCAGTCCTATGATCACCAAATAAACTCATACCTTATGTGGTGATGATAATGAATTATGGTACTCAGGTGCAATATCATCCCTATGTAAACTTTCATTACCTCATGTTTTGTGCTTACGCGTTTGACTAGGGGTTATCATGAAACTCTTTTGATGCTTTTGCATATTTTGTTCAGAAAAAATGTTCAATGCAAGGTTACGATCCTTATTCTATTCTTATAGAGCTTCAACAAATCCCTACCCATCATTCGGGGATGAATGATCCCAACAGGGAGATAATGTAACACCCCAAACCTTCGGGCTAGAATTTAGTCTGTCGTTACTATACGTATAGACCCGAATCAAATGATTCTTTGTTAATATATATGTGGTGATCAATCCTATAGTGTGGGAATACCTTTGAATATGAATTGAGGTCACAAAAATCCCCTAACTCTAAGATGAGTTGAAAATATTTCTATCAATTAAGTTTTAGTGAATGTTTCAATGCGGGTCAACTTTCATCGACTATTACTCCTAGAATATGACGAGTTAGAGGGCCTACTATATATCAAATTAAATCCCTTTGAATTTTCTTTCCAACGCTACCAGTCGTTCATCAATCTGAGTCCGGAGGCAAAAGTTATGAGTGTTTGAATGAGAGACTATCCAGACTTTGCGATAGGGCATGCGATGCCCACTTAAGTCTATGCCATGGGCTGTGCATTGCAGAGTTTGGCTTGTGCCATGGACTATGCATCGCCCACCTTGGGAAATTCAGCGTAAAAGCTCCATTTTAGTGTTATTTAAGGGCAATAAGGTCCTTTCACATCCCATAACAGTCCCTAAAAACCTATATATGAATCACAACCCTAATGTACATTATTTTCCTCCTCCAAAATCCCTAATTCATCTTCAAAAACAGAAGAGGAGTGATACGAGTACGATCATAACCTTGGACACTTTTTGAGTATTTTGAAGATCACCTAAAAGGGTGCACAAAACCAAGTGTGAAGAAGACCCAAACCCTCCCCTAAGGTGAACTTAATGGAAGGTTTGGAGCCCATTAATGAAAGGGCCCTTTAGTCTTTTATCTCTTATTTTGTAATGTAATATAAATGAAACATTATAGGGTTTCCAGTTCTTTAGTTGTTGAATGTTAAAGAAAGAACCATCTCTTAGAGTGAGAGAGATTCCAACCGTAACAAGGGCCATATACGAGTGTAGAATCACTTGTGTGTTGCAATTAGCTTGATACCTTGGTGCTTGGGTGGTAGACGCCTCTCTTGTGTCAAGTGTAAAAGTTAGGTATTTGTTGAGTGTGGTGTTAAGGGTCCAAGAGTGGAATATGCTTTTAGGTTCTTCAGATTATACCAACCATTGGTCTATCTTTCTATCTTCTGTTCATTGTAATCGTTGGTTCTTGTCATTATTAATGTAACCCGTGACTTCTTGTTGCTGTAATATTGTTGTTCATTTTTATTGTGGTTAATATAGTTTGGGTTGTTGGCTGCCATAGGTGTAAGTACACCTTAGTATCTTGCATTCTTGTTGTGTTCTTCAATCCGAGAGTGGTCACCAAAGAGGTCCACGGTTTTCTTGAACTTGTGGACTGATTTTAGTGTGTGTTTCGTACTTCCCTTGTGCTTCTTGTATCATTTGGTATCAGATCAAAGTTTAATTTTGTTCCAACAAAATCAATCTTGGGATTGGTATCTTGAAAATTAAAAAAAATGAAAAAGAAGAAAAAAAGAAAAAAGTTACTATTCATATTTTTAGGGTTTTTTAAAAAACTTGATTTTTGTGTGCTTATAGTATTAGATCCTTGTTTTATAACACTATTAAAGTCTAGAAATTGAAAATCCCAACAAAAAAGAAGTGTCAAAATCCAAAATCCCCAAGAAAATACTAAACCCGTTTTGACCCTAGGTCAATTTTTGAGTTTTTGATTTTGTATTTTAGTGTTAGATTTGTGTTCTTTAACACTATAGGAGTAAATGTTTCGAATTTGAGCTAAATTGAAGGTTATTTGAGCCATCCATCATTGTTGAGCTTGAGTTTGAAGAAACTTGAAGGTGGGATCTCATTGTGGGAGGTTGTTTTGAACTAACGTGTGTTTTGTTTTATAGGATTTGTATTGTATTGTTGTGCGTAACTTTGTGGACTGATTGGGTGTCTTGTTGGACCATAACTTGAAAGGTTATTTTCGGTACAACCATAATGGAACCCAAGGCTTCAAATGCTCAAACAACAGACAATAATGCCATCAATCTCATTTTGGCTCACCTTGAAACTATGTCCCGAGATGTGGCTAGGTTGAATATGGCTCTTGAGAAATTAGATCTGGATGTGGAATCAATGAGTGGGAGATTAGAACGTGTGGAAAGCCAAAGGAGTCGACCTTCCACCCCTCAAAACAATTCCCCAACTAATACTCCCGAGATCTTGCACCAAATGTTATATCCACCAATTGCCACAAATCCAACCAATCTTTACTCTCGAAGCCGAGAACAAGATAGACAAAACCATCCTCCACTCCACCAATTCCAAAAAAAAGGGCTAGGAACCTAAATACTACCACCAAACCCAAACCCTCTCATCCAAACTCCACTTGACCAAAGACCTCACTATCCAAATCTAATCCCGCCACTACAAACTTCTCTTAACCCAAATAGACCCATTGGTAGGGGAGGACAACATGATGGTTATGGTCCGTATGATGATGTTTACTTGAGAGAAGAAAGAATGAGGGGTATACATAGGGCGTTAGGCCTAGAGGTGAGAGATGGCCATCCAAACTGAGATGTAGGTCTCAATTCCATCAAATTGAGCCGTCCCATTTTCAAAGGTGAGAGTGATCCCAAAGACTACCTTGCATAGGAGTCGTCTTGTGACAAGATCTTCCAACTTAATGATCTCACCGAAGAAAAGAAAAGTTGTTATGCTATAGCTCACTTCGAAGGGTATGCTAATACATGGTGGGAGTATGTTAAACGGTTTGGGAATGACATGATTGGGGAACAACCTCCTCCTTGGTTTTGTTTGAAGAACCTTATGCGGCAAAGATACTTGCCCGAGACTTATAGACATGAGCTCCTTGTCAAATTGTACAATTTGAGGCAAGGGAGCAAGAGTGTCATGGCTTATTATGATGAATTTTAATAATTGATGTTGAAACTAGATCACCGGGGAGAACAATTGAGTCATGACATCGTGCGCTTCAAAGTCGGGTTGAACAAGGACATCTCCACTCGCATGACACTTCATAAGTTTGACACCATTCATGGAATCTTCCAAGCGGCATTAGAGGTTAAAAGGGAGCTCAAAGAGAGCTCATTCATGGTTGTCCAAACTGAGAGCACCAAGGCTGCCCTAAAATAGTCCACTAGGTATGAAGGTAAACCAATTTCCACTTCTAATTCCAAGGGATTTTAATGCTTCAAATACCATGGGTGGGAGCACAAGGCTAGTAAGTGCCCAAACCATAGGAACGTGGTCCTAAGGAAGGGAATATTGTACTATCTTGGGGAAAAATTAGTAATTGAATCGGCTAAGGTTGATAGAAAGCCTCAAGATAGAGAGCAAGAAGAGGTTAAAATACAAGGCGAGGAAGATGTAGAAGATGTGTGGCCGTGTGAAGGAGATTGTGAAGTGCCTTTGTAAAAGAGGATGATACGAGTACAATCATGACCTTGGACACTTTTTGATTATTTTGAAGATCACCTAAAAGGGTGCACAAGCCCAAGTGTGAATAAGGCCCAAACTCGCCCCTAAAATACACTTAATGGGCGGTTTAGAGCCCATTAATGAAAGGGCCCTTTAGTCTTTCATCTCTTATTTTGTAATGTAATATAAATGAAAAATTATAGGGTTTCTAGTTCTTTAGTTGTTGAATGTTAAATAAAGAACCGTTTCTTAGAGTGAGAGAGAGCCTAACCGTAACTAGGGCCATATACGAGTGTGGAATCACTTGTGTATTGCAATTAGCTTGATACCTTGGCGCTTGGGTGGTGGACGCCTCTCTTGTGTCAAATGTAAGAGTTAGGTCTTTGTTGAGTGTGGTGTTAAGGGTCCAGAGTGGAATATTCTTTTGGGTTCCTAAGATTATACCAACCATTGGTCTATCTTTTTATTTTTTATTCTTTTGTTTTTGTTATTATTAATGTAACCCGTTACTTCTTGTTGTTGTGATCTTGTTGTTCATTTTTATTGTGGTTAATATAGTTTGGGTTGTTGGCTGCCATAGGTGTAAAGACACCTTAGTATCTTGCATTTTTGTTGTGTTCTTGAATCCGAGAGTGGTCACCAAGGAGGTCCACGGTTTTCTTGAACTTGTGGACTAATTTTGGTGTGTGTTTCGTGCTTCCTTTATGTTTCTTGTATCATTTGGTATCATAGCAAGGTTTGATTTTGTTCCAACAAAATCAATCTTGGGATTGTTATCTTGAAAATAAAAAAAAAGTGAAAAAGAAGAAAAAAAGAAAAAAGTTGTTGTTCACATTTTTAGGGTTTTTCAAAAAAACATAATTTTTGTGTGTTTCTAGTGTTAGATCCTTGTTCTCTAACACTATTAAAGTCTAGAAATTGAAAATCCCAATAAAAAAAAGTGTCAAAATCCAAAATCCCCAAGAAAATACTAGACCCGTTTTGACCCTAGGTCAAATTTTGAGTTTTTGATTTTGTGTTTTAGTGTTAGATTTGTGTTCTTTAACACTATAGGAGTATATGTTTCGAATTTGAGCTAAATTGGAGGTTATTTGAGCCATCCATCATTGTTGAGCTTGAGTTTGAAGAAACTTGAAGGTGGGATCTCATTGTGGGAGGTTGTTTTGAACTAACGTGTGTTTTGTTTTGTAGGATTTGTATTGTATTGTTATGTGTGACTTTGTCGACTGATTGGGTGTCTTGTTGGACCATAACTTGAAGGATTATTTTTGGTACAACCACAATGGAACCCGAGGTTTCAAATGCTCAAACAATGGATAATAATGCCATCAATCTCATTTTGGCTCGCCTTGAAGCTATGTCCCGAGATGTGGCTAGGTTCAATGTGGGTCTTGAGAAATTAGATACGGATGTGGCATCAATGAGTGGGAGATTAGAACGTGTGGAAATCCAAAGGAGTTGACCTTCCACCCCTCAAAACAATTCCCCAACTAATAATCCCGAGATCTTGCACCAAATTCTATATCCACCAATTACCACAAATCCAACCAATCTTTACTCCCGAAGCTGAGAACAAGATAGAACAAACCATCCTCCACTCCACCAAGTCCAAAAAGAAGGGCTTGGAACCCAAATACTACCACCAAACCCGAACCCTCTCATCCAAACTCCACTTGACCAAAGACCTCACTATCCAAATCCAATCCCGCCACTACAAGCTCCACTTAACCCAAATAGACCCATCTATGTTGAGGTCTATGGTAGGGAAGGAAAACATGATGGTTATGGGTCGTATGATGATGTTTACTTGGGGGGGAAAAGAATGAGGGGTATACATAGGGAGTTAGGCCGAGAGGTGAGAGATGGTCATCCAAACTGAGATGTAGGTCTCAATTCCATCAAAGTGAGTCTTCCCGTTTTCAAATGTGAGAGTGATCCCAAAGCTTACCTTGCATGAGAGTCGTCTTGTGACAAGATCTTCCAACTTAATGATCTCACCGAAGAAAAGAAAAGTTGATATGCTATAGCTTACTTCGAAGGGTATGTTAATACATGGTGAGAGTATGTTAAACAGTTTGAGAATGAGATGATTGGGGGACAACCTCCTCCTTGGTTTTGGTTGAAGAACCTTATGCGGCAAAGATACTTGCCCGAGACTTATAGACATGAGCTCCTTGTCAAATTGTACAATTTGAGGTAAGGGAGCAAGAGTGTCATGGCTTACTACGATGAATTTCAACAATTGATATTGAAACTAGATCATCGGGGAGAGCAAGTGAGTCATGACATCATGCACTTCAAAGTAGGGTTGAACAAGGACATCTCCACTCGCATGACACTTTATAAGTTCGACACCATTGATGGCATCTTCCAAGCGGCATTGGAGGTTAAAAGGGAGCTCAAAGAGAGCTCATTCATGGTTGTCCAAACTGAGAGCACCAAGGCTTCCCTAAAACAGTCCACTAGGTATGAAGGTAAACCAATTTCCACTTCTAATTCCAAGGGATTTTAATGCTTCAAATACCAAGGGTGGGAGCACAAGGCTAGTAAGTGCCCAAACCATAGGAACGTGGTCCTAAGGAAGGGAATATTATACTATCTTGGGGAAAAATTAGTAATTGAATCGGCTAAGGTTGATGGAAAGCCTCAAGATAGAGAGCAAGAAGAGGTTAAAATACAAGGCGAGGAAGATGTAGAAGATGTGTGGCCGTGTGAAGGAGATTGTGAAGTGCCTTTGTAAAAGAGGTGAGGTCATGAATTTGTGGGCAAATTCCTCTCAAGATGAAGAGGATGATACGAGTACGATCATGACCTTGGACACTTTTTGAGTATTTTGAAGATCACCTAAAAGGGTGCACAATCCCAAGTGTGAAGAAGGACCAAACCCGCCCTTAAAGTGCACTTAATGGGCGGTTTGGAGCCCATTAATAAAAGGTCCCTTTAGTCTTTTATCTCTTATTTTGTAATGTAATATAAGTGAAACATTATAGGGTTTATAGTTCTTTAGTTGTTGAATATTAAAGAAAGAACCATCTCTTAGAGTGAGAGAGAGTCCAACCGTAACTAGGGCCATATATGAGTGTAGAATCACTTGTGTGTTGCAATTAGCTTGATACCTTGGTGCTTGGGTGGTGGACGCCTCTCTTGTGTCAAGTGTAAGAGTTAGGTCTTTGTTGAGTATGGTGTTAAGGGTCCAAGAGTGGAATATTCTTTTGGGTTCTTAAGATTATACCAACCATTGGTCTATCTTTTTATCTTTTGTTCATTGGTTCTTGTCATTATTAATGTAACCCGTGACTTTTTGTTTTTGTAATCTTGTTGTTCATTTTTATTATGGTTAATATAGTTTGGGTTGTTGGCTGCCATAGTTGTAAAAACACCTTAGTATCTTGCATTCTTGTTGTGTTCTTGAATCCGAGAGTGGTCACCAAAGAGGTCCATGGTTTTCTTGAACTTGTGGACTGATTTTGATGTGTGTTTCGTTCTTCCCTTGTATTTCTTGTATCAAGGAGAAAAAACAACTAGGGTTTGCACATTCAAGCTTAAAGGTTCAATCTTTTGCAAATTCTTCATCAATTAACGTACGTGGGACTATCCTAAACCTCATGGGCATGAATTTTTCTATTTTAAATTATTTTTAAAGTATACACACACACACACATATATATATACAAACGAATTTGGTTTCAAGGTTGTTGATGATAATGCATTGAGGATTTCATTTTGTTATAAAAAAATTGTGGAGATTGTGATGTAGTGCTTTAAACTCAAATTACTTACGTGTGATCTTGTGATGTTAACATTGAGAAATTAATGAGAGCATGAGACGTTTTTGTTTCTCCTTTACTACAAATTCCATGAATTTTGCAAGTTGTGACTTGATCTTATGAACTGTGAAGAGCTTGAGACTGTTGATCAACTACTATGTACAAATTTTTTTATCTTTTTTAGATAATGAGAAGGTGTTCAACTTGTGTTGAACAATCATGTTTTTCCATAAGAATGGTTTTAAGTTGAAATAAGAGATGACCATCGTAGATAAAAGCATTGTAGAGAAAATTATGGATTTTGAATGTTTTGAATGGTGAACTTTCGTTTGATAATTGAATTATTTTGTGTGGTCAATAAACATCTTTGAAGTAAGATAAGGGCAGTAGAGATGTGTGACATGACTTGCAAGTCTGGGTATGACGATACCCTATTTTGTGATGTGCCCGAATGATATTAAGAAATAAAGAACTTTTCAAAGAAGATATGGTTTAAAGAATCTAAAATTAGGCTTAAGAAAGTTAGATGGTTACCTGAAGAAGGAACGAGTCAAATGACTCATTTCTCAAAACCATGATTTGCTGACACGGATTTATGATACCCGAAAGGGAAATTGTACGCTGGCGACGGCCCAATGGTGTAGCAGAGAAGCAGAGACTCCAATACTTGTGGCAACCTTGGGTTGGGGGCTTGGCCGCCGAGTCAAGGGCGTATTCCATATAGCCCGTGGAATAGCAGAGTTGTAGGGTGTACCATCTGGCTCAAAAGTAAGACAAATAGTAGAGTCATAAAATGCAGAATGTATTTTGAAAGTTTCAGATTATGCTCATGTGCTTTCAATTGTTTCAAGATAATATATGATTTATGAAATGCTCTCACCTATGTTTTATAAAAATGCATACTTTTTTTTTGGATTGTATAGTGTACCAGTACATCTGTATTGACCCCCTATATTTCAGGATCTGGGGCACAGTCTCGGGGTTCCGCTAAGCAGAAGAGTTGTTTGGTCAGAAGTTGCAGTTGGTGAGTCTCCCTTATTTCGGAAGGCCTAGTTATAAGTCATTGTTATTTTATTTTGAATCATGGTCCAATTGGGGATCTTGTCCCAGTTTCAGACATATTTTATTTCAGAATTGTTAGAGATTTCGCAGACTTGTGTCATGTATTTTTGAAGGTTTATAAATCAAATTTCGTATAGTTCAATTGAAGTAAGATTGTGACCATGTTTTTGTATGTTAATATTCCTTATTTATTTATATTGTATGAATGTTGTGCATGATTGCCAGAAAAAAAAGGGCGCCCAGGCCTTCATGGTTTGGGATACTCGTTACGGCCAGGGCCCCCTGGCTCGGGTCATGACAAACTTTACCTTATTATTTTAACTTTTGAAAAATAGCTACTTCTACTATTCAATAATATTATTTTTTAAAATCTTTTTCTATAAATTTTGTCAAATGGTTCAACTTTCTAAAAATAAAAACATGTCTCTTATTAGAAAAAAAAAAAAAAAAAAAAGACATTTTTGACTTCCGTAAGCTTTGGCCAAATAAGCTGTCACTAGTTACTAACCTCATCATTTTGGGGGCTTATTAATAACTTGACAATTTGTGAATACAAATGCTTGTCCATCTGTCGTGAGAAAATTAATTAAGGGTGACAAAAATATTTTAAAATTAAAAAAGAGTGACATAAGTCATAAGTATTGAGTACAAGTGATAATTTTAATATTAGTGTTAATAATACTAATTTTAAAATCCTCAAGTTTTATCATTTACACAAAGATCTTTATTTTTGCCTCCATACCTCTCCCCTTCCACACCTCTTCTATCACTGTCGTTGTTGCCACCAGTCTAGGGCTAGGCATAAAATACCAAAAATTGAATTACCTAACCGAACCAAAAAATTTGGTAATTGGTATTCAATAATTCGATATTTTAGTATTCGGGATTGGGTTTGGTACAAGATATTAATACCGTTTGGTATTCGGTATTTACCGAATATCGAATATATATGTCTGTGTGTGTAACCCAACCCAATATACAATAGTATTAGTCATCCCAAAGAATCTCTTGGACCTTGGTAATATATTCGTAAAAAGCAACAAAAAAAATACTTAAAAGGGTTTCTATTAAATATACTCTTTGAAATTTAAATATACATTTGCACACCTTCAACTTTAATATGGTATTACCAAATACCATACCGAACCGAAGTTTAATTTACCGATTACCGAATCGATGTTTATAAGTATGGTATGTGGTATCTATGTTCAAATACCAATTACCGAATTACCAAACTCGAACTTTAAAAATACTGAATGCCCACCCCTAGCCACCATCACTCCTCCTACACCACCCACCTATCCCTGCTACACCTTTTTGTCGTTATCGTTGTCGTCGCTATCATCGCCATCGCCACCTCCTCTTCCTCTACCATCATCATTACTACCATTGTCACCTCTTCAAGATCCACCACCATTTACTCCTCCTACACAACTGTCGTCTATTTTTCTTCTTTCTCCTCCATCGCCATCACTATCAACACCGCAACAACCACCATCTTCTCCTTTGGTATCACTACTAGCACCACCACCTCTCATTTTATCATAGATACCACTTCTTCGTGGGCTCCTGCTACACCACATCTTTTTAGAAATCAAGTAAATATCAAAGTTGTTGCAACAACAGTCGAAGTTGCTGCAACAATAGTCAAAGTTGCTGCAGTAACTTCAATATTTGCTACAATAACTACAATAATTGTTATAACGCAATAACTAATAGTAGTTGCTACAGCAATTACTGTAACTGTTGCAGCAACTATGATAGTTGCTGAAGCAATTATCCTAGTTGCTAAATTTTCTAAATTATTTTTTCAATCATTTTTAAAAGAAGTCAAAATTTCCTTTTTAAAGTTCTCAAAAAAAAATTAAAAAATAATCCATAAAGATAAAAAAAAATGATGATGAAAAAAGAAAAAAAATGGATGGGAGAGAAAGAAATTTGGAGAAAGAAAGAACGAAAAAAAAATTGAAACGATTAAATAAAAGGAAAAGATTAAAATTTGAAATTTGGAATGGGGAAATACTCTTAGAAGAATTAATCTATATCTATAATATATTAAATGTGTGAAAATCCTTAGAAAAGTGATTTGAACTTTTTGCCCTTCATTACAAAACTGTGCAATAGACAAAATCATATTTTCACTATTTTTCTTAAATAATTATTCAATTATTATTTACTATTTAGTACTTTAAAATTAATTAAAACCTCTATTTAATCTAGGTAAGAAATCATACCATTCAACACTTTTAAATCAATTACAATTTTATCTTAAATAGACAAGAATTTCTAATTTTATTTAAGTTATATTTTGGCAGCAATATTCTTTGCTTACCGTGGCGTAGGTTATCAAGGTATGCCGAAGAATCCAAGAGCTAAAACAATCGAAGGTGATTTAGAAAAAACATTCTATTTGGAGCGGTAGAAAAGAGATGTCGACTATTTGATCAAGAAGAGGGATTGAAGTGACATGAAATCTGCCGGTTAATTTTTGTACTTCTAGGATGGAATCAAGTCAAATTATGCAACTTTATAAATTATCAAACACTAATTATTGGCTCACTGAGACACCAATTATAATTTAAGGGGTTAACAATGTATTTCATCTTCCTAATTTATATCTTAGATATTTACAACTTCTATATAACTAATTAAAAAATTTCTCAATCTTTACATGTTAAAAAAATATTAAATTTAACTATTATATTTATTTTTATTATTTAAACATATACTTTTTGTGTAACTTTTAAACTTATTAAAGTGAGATGTACACCTTAACTAGTGAATTTTAAAAAAGTTGACGAATAAAAGTTGTGGTCATCCACGCAATTTTCTCATGTTTCTCCGCCCAAAGCCCCAATAAAAGTTATGCAGCTATAGTAGCTTCCCTCGTAGCTGCTTCTGAGCATGGCTACTCATAGCAATTTCAAGAATGCCTTCATTGCTTTTCTTGTTCCACTTCCCTCTTTCCTCTTCTACTTATCTTTCCTTCACCATTACCATGAACATCACCCACTCTACAATTGGTGCTACCATCACCCTCTTTTATTTGCTAATCTCTTGTTTTTCCTCAATGTCAATCTCCTCTTTTGGGTCATTGGTCTTCTACAATCTAATCACTGGGTAATTCTGTATTTTAATATTTTTTTATTTTTTTTTGACATTAACCAATTTCAATGGTGATTTTTCGTTAGATTTGATTTGGGATTTTTGTTTAAATGTGCTGATTAGATAATAGACTTTGTATTTCAAATTTGGCATAATAGGTAAGCAAACACTCAAACTTGGGGTCAGCTCGCAGCTAATCATGCCAACTTTGACTATACTAGACAACTCAACTCCTTTTCACTATTTCAGTTGAACACTCCAACTTACAAAATGATATCTTTTACACTAACTCCAAAATTTATGTGTCACGGCAACATCATGTGTGTGGGTATATAAGTGATGATTTTCTTTGTTAGATTTGATTTGAGGTTTTGTTGAAAAGTCGTAATTAGATGATAGATTTGCATTTCAAATTTGGCATAATACAAACTTGGCCTCTGGTGTCAATTAAGCACTCCAAATTTAGGTATACACATCTAGACAACTCAACTGATCCGCATTGTGTAAGTTGATTCACTCCATCTTATAAAATGATCATTTAGGTACCTCCAAAATTTATGTGCCATGTCAGTGCAGGTGTCCACTGGACACGATGGAGATGAACTGGAGTGTTTAGTTGCCGGTTGAGACCAAGTTAAGATTTTCTAAATGTGCACTCTCAAAGTTGGAGTGCTTACTTTCTAGTTGAGGAAAAGTTTTTTGAGTGTCTATTTATGTATTCTGCCTTCCAATTTACTAGGCTAAGTTGATTTTTGCAGTTAAATTTATAAAGTTACTTTATCATTTTAAGCAAAAACTTATTCCGTTTGTAGTGCTTGTATTCTATTTTAACAAGAGTACTGTTATTTTTTTTGGTTCTGAAGAATAAAGTCAAAGATTAGTCTAAGAAATGGGCCTAGTTGACCATCAATTCAGCTTTGGATAACTGAAGTGAAAAAGAGGGAGTAATATTTTGCGTAAATTTGTGATTTTTGATTGATTTGATGAATTGGGTTATTGTTGGAATTTGATTTTTCAGATGATAGATTTGTACTGGACTGTGATTCCAATAATGCTAGTGCATTTCTATGCAAATCATCCGATGGCACAGTATAACGTGTGGAGGTCCAGTGTGGTTATACTCTTAACTTGGATTTGGAGTATAAGACTTACTCATAACTACTTCCGGCGTGAGAATTGGCAATGGGGACATAGGCAAGATTGGAGATTTACAGATATCAGCCACCAATTCCCCAAGAACTGGTGGTGGATCTCTTTCTTTGTTGTTTATGTCTCTCAGCAGGTGATTCTTTATCTTCTTGATTAATGCCCTAATGAATTCAGTACTTTGTTTCTTTTCTGTAGCTTATATTTTACGTACTTGTCATTATTGATTGGTGTTATATTGTGATCGTAAGAATGCATAATGGTCATGACTCATGTCGAGAAGTGGCTTAAGCCAATAGACAACAAATCAGCAAGACAATCATCAATTTGTTGAAAAATGGAGCACGTAATTTATCAGTGAATTATTCATTCAGAGTTGAGGACTTTGTTTAGAAGGTATTAGAAAAGCATAAATGATCATTTTATGCTACTTCCCTTGATGTTAGACTTCTTTCTGTAGTATTTTTTATGCAATGAGAAGAGTCCCATTCATAAAAATTCTCGGGGGGGACTGAACCCATATTGCTAACTAGAGAAAGGATTTATTGTATGATTTTAGAGCACACTAATATTGCTTATTTTAGAATTTTCCTTCAGCTGGATATAGCAAACCTAATTGCTTTCGTAGATTTGTTGTGTTGTCTTCAAGTGTGCTCTGCTGCTCACTCCAGCCATAAACAAGACATGCATTCTGAGTTCTACCCTCGAAGTTTCTGTGGTTCAGATGATAGCATCTCTACTGTTGATACCAAACACAAGGTTCTATGAATTATTCAAGCCAATTTATGTTTGTATAGGGCAATTCTCAGATGCAAAATGGTCAACTATTTCATAAGTAGAGCGCACTTTAATTAGTAAACAAAATATTGTTTGCTCAAAGCATGAAACTGGTAAAGAGTGCCAAATTTTCACTGAAGGACCAACTTCCTTGGCCTTTACCAAGCATTACCAACAGCTTTCCAAGACCTTTTTGTCAACCAACGTAATTTCTTGTTTGAATTAATTGTGTAAATCAAGTGTGGCTGCTGTAATATCTCGAAATGTGACCAATTGAATTTGCAGTTGGTCAGCTTGGGGGAACACAGAAACACTCATGACTCCTGTATTATCCTTTAGGGTGTTATTTATTTTTGTTCTTTGACATGATTTTGCAGGTTTTTCTGATGGGTATATGCCTGCCTATGTATGTTGTCCATTCTGAAGACAAGCCATGGAATATCTGGGATTCCATTGCCGTATTCATCTGCTCCTCGGCCATAATAATTGCGTATTATGCAGATACACAGCTCTACAATTTTGTGAGCAGAAATCAGAAACTAAAAGAGCTTGGCGAGCCCATGGTTCCGAATCTTGATGAAGGCCTCTGGAGGTATTCACGACATCCAAACTATTTTGGGGAGCAGTTATGGTGGTGGGGACTCGTCCTATTTGCCTGGAACTTGGGTCAGGCTTGGACTTTTGGCGGTGCACTCGTTAATAGCATGTGTCTTGCACATGTCACTGTGCTTGTTGAGAATAAGATGCTTAAGCAAGCCTACAGAGCTGAAGCATACAAGCTCTACCAGAGGACAACATCTGTGTGGATACCATGGTTCAAGTCATCTGCAAAAGGAAAAGATAAGGAAACTTGAGTCTATTTTTTGATCTATTTGGCGTCTTCCTTTATAAATGTCCACGACGATAACTATTGAATAAGTAATCTACTAATGTGCTTTTTAATTATTGTGTCTTGTATAATTCATTTGCTTGCGTTTGTCTCCCTTGGAAATTTGCAACCTTCTTGTCACTCATCTAATAGTCTGAAACATGCATGATACGTGTAAGAAGGTTGGAAGAAATCAGACCAACTCAGTCCAGATATCTCAACATGCATAATATGTTGAAACGAATTCCAAGAATAGACAAAAGCAACAACCTTATTACTTGAATATATTTTTGCACGCCAATTTAAACTGTCATCTCGATTCACTTGGAGTTTAGTCCAGCATAGAATTGAGAAATGTCCCCATTTCTTGCTAACTATACTTGCTGGTGTTATTTCTCAATTCAAGACGTATTTCTTCCTTCCTTCTAATTTCTTTTTCATAAAATCTGCAACTGTTAGTAAGTAAGCTTGACATACAAATAAATGAATATTTATGTACTCTGGTTAGAATTGCAATAAGGGAATAATGTACCATAGACATTGAAATTTTGCTTCAATTTTTGCTAGAGTTCTTGAGGGCTACTTTACCCTAAATCTAGGTTGGTGACTACTCTATCTTAAGCCTAAATTATGCCTATCTATATAAAGGGGTCAAATATCGCTTTAAAGAGGCATCTCTAAAGTTCCAATAAATTCATGGGATATTCATAAAAAAAATCGAGATCTCCAATATCTCATAAATTCATGGGATATTCATAAAGAGATCAAAATCATCTCATTCTTGATAATCAAATACATCAAGAAGATCCACAAATTCTCTTTTCATGGAGATCAAATTCAAATATTGTTACGTTTGAGAAATACACCACTAACGGCCCTCGAATTACGGAGAAATTCATACCAAATTCAAATACGCCTACGTTCGAGAAATATGTTAGTGACAGCCCTTGAATTACGATGAAAATCAAGAGAGAAGAATCAAGAGAGGAATAGATTTGTACCCACATTGTTTATCAATAAAAAAAATCATGTTTCTTCATATTTTTATTTGGGATTGCAATTTATTTTTGTCACTGTAGAAATTTGTTGGAAACAAACTGGCACGCCCAGTGGAACCAAATCTGCCCTTCATCTCTTCTCTCATAAATCAAATATGAAAATATATAGCCGCAAGATCGTAAAGATGGAAGCTCTGTGGGTACTTCAAGACTCATCTTTGAGTTTCATCAAGTATACACACTACAAGAAAAGTGTTTATTACTTGGGGATTTTCATAGTGATAATGCAGTAAAATTCCCAAGTAATTTGATTACCTGCGGATTTTCTTACCAATTAGAATCCAAAGGAAATACCTTCGTAGGTAATTATTACCTGCGGATTTATAAAATCCCTAGGTAATTTAGTTGCAGAAATAAATTCGCAGGTAAGTTATTTGTAGATTTATTTGCGATTAACTATCAAAATTTTGCATGAATTATTTGGTAAAATTTCATAAAAAAAAGATTTTACCTGCGGATTTCCACGAAAAAAATTCACAAATTATTCCCCACGAAGATTTCCAAGTAAATTCGAAGGAAGTTTAGAGGTGAAAATTCCTAATTAACAAAAGAAAATTTCTTGCGGATATTTATGAAACTATTTCACAAGAAAATTCGTATGAAATGCCCTAAGTAAATCCGCAAGAACAAATTTGCTTAATTTTCATGTACGTCCCCATAAAAAATTTCAAGTAATAATTCACACGTAAATTACTAAAAACATTTCACAATTTGTCAAAAAATCTATTCAAAACCTCCAATAATTCTCAAAAATATCATTCAATACAAGTCTAATGTAAACTATTACAGCTAACAAAAAAACATAATTCGTAACATCCACATCAATAATGTATGATTTTTAAATAGTCCAAAATAAAATATTTCAAACTTGAATCCTCAAAAAAACTATCAACCATCATGGTCAGAATCACTTTCATTCACGTCGTCAAAGTCATCATCACTTTCATCCTCATAAGCTTGGTTGTCTTCTTGAGATGGGCGCTCATTATTTGAAGATGATTTCTTGTATACATGGTTCATCAACAAGTCCAATTCCTTTCTCATCCTCCTTCCACAATTGATGCACTTTGAGCAGCTAATATTTCTTGTTTCTTTCTTTCAAACTCATTCTGCATAAGAATATGTTAATTCAGGCCATAAAAAGTGCTAAAAATACATTATTAGCATAAATTATATGACATTTATAGTATCAAATAAAATCATAACAATCAACAAATATAAACACATATATATTAGCATATAAAGCATCATAAACTTAAAGTTAATTTTTCAGATTACTGTGACTATTGTTATGACTTGTTCTATTAAGATAACAAAGGATGAAATTAGAAGAATAAGAGAACAAGAGAAAGGGTTCAAGTAGTGACATGTATTTAACACTTATTGTAAAGGAAACTGAGAAAATTGAAGGAAAGGTGTCTTTTAAGTCTTGAATGAAGGATTGGTGACATTGACCAACTTAAAGGGTCAAACATTATTAGGAAACTTGATTAAGTTAATTATGGACTTGATTAATATTTTCAAAACTTTCTAATCTTTTCAAAAATACAAATCAACCCACACCCCTCTTCAATCCAAATCAACCAGTCTCTCTCTCCTCTCTCTCTCTCGGCAGCTTCTCTCAACTCTCTCCCAACCAACAGTTCTGTAACATTCTCCCTTCAATCCCCGGCGACTTCAACCTCCGACGAAAAATAGTCGGGCGAGTTTCCTTTCAACTTTCAACCGTCAATCGACATGAAGACTTCTCCAGCGACAACAACTTCGAGTTCTTCGTCGTTCCATTTTTTTTTCACAGGTAAAAAATTATGAAGAAATAGAGGAACTTGAGCCAACTACTCTTCTAGTATTGAAATGTGGACTAAATAAGACCCTGATTTCTGGCATTTCTTCTTCTTTTTGTCGTACTGTTGATTCGAATTTGTTGGTGATTTTTGTTCACAGTTGATGTTCTTAGTGGAGACCCTTTCTTAGTGTGTGTATGATGTGTTGGTGTTGCTAGGTTGATTTGTTGTTTGTCTTGGTAAAAATAGTGTTGCAACAGATGAAGACATCTGATGCAGCAGATGAAAATATCTGATGCACCAGATTAAAGTCTGATGCAACTATGAAAATCTGATGCAACAGATGAACAATCTAACAGATCATTTATCTGTTGCAGTAGACGACTCTTCTGTTTGGAAGAAATCTAAATAATATTAATCCAACAGATAACTCATTTAGCAACAGATGAGTAATATGTTTCAACAGATCAGTGATCTATTTTTATTATTTCCAACAGTTTACTCATCCGTTACAACAGGTCAGTTATATGTTGCAACAGATAGCATACCTGGTGCAATAGATTAGTGATCTATTTTTATGGTTTCCAACGGATTACTCATCTATTGTAACAGGTTGGTTATATGTTGCAATAGATAACTACCTGATGCAATGGATTAGAGATCTGTTGTCACGCCCCGAAGCCTAGACAGAGCGGACAAGAATCGTATAAATATGCGCTACACAACTGACAGATATTCTAAAAAGAAGAGTTATTACCCCTAAACAATAACAATTATGAGGGTATATGTGATTGCACAATTCTGGCTCATTAAACTGAACAGATACAGACAAGTGAAACAATGACCACACATGACAACTTAACACCATCTACGAAGCCTCTAGAGAAATAGTAACTATACTAGGGAAGATGGTCGGGGTAGGGCCCCAACATACTCAAACTATAACCGAAAACATGATGAAATAGTACTAGATATTTATTAGCTCCAGGTAAGAGATCATGAGCTCACCGACTGCTTTGCTGAATACGGACAAGTGCTTAGTATAAACGTCTTCTCAATGATATATCTGATCTTAGTACATATAAAATATGTACTAGTATGTAAAGCAAACAGAATAAAAAGTAAACGTATAAGAATGTTCAATGAATTAAATAATAGAATGAGCAACTGCGGACAAATGAACACTAGAACCTCTGATATGAAACTATAACTTACGAAAGAATGGGTGAAAAATACACCATATAAGGTTGTTACCTATGTATTTACCTTATTACTTATAATATAACCATTTATGAATACATCATCGTTATTAAGAACCTAGTAATTTGCCTAAGTGATGTCCTGTGGCCACTTTTAATACCTATAATCATATGATGTCCCACCAAGGGCATTCTATGTCAAGTGTGCCATATGTTTAACCCAGATACTCCTGACGATGATGTTATATGTATAACTGTAATCGCGGTCTGATGCAGGGTACGCCCCTCCTTGGGACTCACTATAAGGGTCTGCCCATAGGCCATATGTGCCATATATTGGCTCGAGTCAGGGGAACTAGTCCAAATGACTCCAAATACAAATAATGCCACAAGGGCAGGTACGCCACGCATTCGGGCTCGCTATAGTGGTTTGGTCTCAATTTTGTGCACAGAATTACATTACGCGTGTGCTAAGCCAAACCTATGATACCCTCCTGTCGCTAACCATTATCAAATAGTGCTTCGTATGCCTATGCAAGTATGTATTATGGAAAATAATGTCTAGTTATTCAAGTAGTGCTTTCCATATACAATTAACTTCTTTAATGGTATCGAACTATTACAACGCTTGTACTTTACATCACCATATGACTATATCTCTATGTGATCTAATATATTAGTGTGACTATAGTATGGCCATTTATTCTAATTCACAGCATATGACGATATACTACGTGACTTCTAAGAATTTCTAATGAAGACGAACAAACTCTATAGATACTTGACTTGATGGGAGTAGTACAAATATTTTGACCTCAACAAATTGGCGCAAGAAGCATAAATATGCGTAATTTCAAATGAAAAGGATATCTGGTCATGTGTTAGGCATATAGAAATTGAAAACTCTATTCACATATATCAAGTAAACTATCTCAGTTATTTTAGGAGTGACAAATGATTACAGGTCGTGCCTTAAAGGCGAAGGAGGTTTTTAGCTTTACATACCTTGAATGTCTCACTAACTAACGATGGTATCAAGAGTTTCAAACAACTCAACACCCCTAGGTGCAGTCTTTGCGCAACCAACCAATAACTTCCACCCCCGACCGATGAGCAATCATTCCAACACAATCAACTACATATGTAATACATAGAAAAGTTCATCAACAATATAAATTTCATCCAACAACACATTTCAATATTCTTCCCTAAGGCCTAAAATTAGTCAAATTCCTTAACAACTGTTCAGGGAGAATTTTAATTTTCAAACTTACCAAGGTTGATATCAAATCTATCCCATCAATAATAGAAATGCCCAAAAACTCCACTTTTATCATATTTCATTTTATTTCTAAAAATAAACCCTAATTAACAAGACCCATTTCAAGAACTAACATGAAATTCAAATTAGAAGGTGATTACTATCTTATACTACATCCCAAATCCATAATCCATAACTAAATTTGAGTTGAGGTAGAGAATTACCTATTTGAGATTAACCCCCAACTTGAGTTCTTGAAAAATTTCCAAAATTATTAGATGAACACTAACAATTGCTTAGCAATTTGAAATCGACATGAGCTACTCACTTTTACAAAACACTTCTTTCTTTGGGAACGACGAGCCTCACGTTACCTCTCTGAAGAGGATGATAAATGGACACTTTTATTTTTGGAGGAACTTTCTAGCTAAAGTAGTATACTAATTGCTATATTTATGAATAAAAGGAAAGTAAAAGGGAGGGGCCCAAGTGTTTCTAATTGTAAGTAACTAAAATAGGGGACTACACTAATTGCTATCTCTTTTGTTTTTAACTGACAGCTTATAAATAGTATAATATATAAGTTATACACAACTCCAATGGTACATATAGGCATAACTCAAAATTCGTATAAGTCATAACTTGCACGACTCATGTACTCCCATTTTTTTAGGACTTCAGAATTGAGATTACTATTTAAATTTCTTAAATATCAAACTATATACACCGCTACAAGGTAGACTCAATGACCATCTATTTGGAATACAATACACCAAGTAACTCTTTACAGACTAAAAGTTACATTCACTCAAGGTATTAAAAACTCTTAAAGAAAAAAAAATCGTAATGTTACATCTATTTTTATTGTTTCCAACGGTTTACTCATCTGTTGCAACAGGTCGGTTATATGTTGCAACAGATGACATACCTGGTGCAACAGATGTGTGATCTATTTTTACTGTTTCCAACGGATTACTTATCCCGTTGCAACAGGTTGGTTATATGTTGCAATAGATAAACTACCTGGTATAACAGATTAGTGATCTATTTTTACTATTTCCAATGGATTACTCATCCTTGCAACAGGTTGGTTATATGTTACATCAGATAAAATACCTGGTGCAACAGATTAGTGATCTATTTTTATTGTTTCCAACGGTTTACTCATCTGTTGCAATAGGTTGGTTATATGTTACAACAGATAACGTACCTGGTGCAATAAATATGTGGTTTGTTGGAACTGTTGTTTTACCGTTGTGCATGTTAGATTTACTATTATACTTTTTTAATGATGCATTAATCAATTATAATCTATTTTATGTTCCTCATAATTTAAGATAATATGGCTCCCAAAAGAAAAGAAACTGAATCAAGTCCAAGTAAAGAAACAAGTGCAGCAGCTCGGCTACATCCACCACTCTATGAGCTTTCTTTACAAGCATTATCTCAGCATAAGATAATGAACACGGGGAGGAGGAATGTCTCAAAAGAGACGATCCAAATGCTAATAGCCCTTCCGTAGAAGAGTTAGTCAAAAACTTCAGCATTGATTGTTATCCTGTGAGAATGTAGTATGATGGTGCCACAGATTTAATGGATGATTTCGTGGTTAAGTCGGCCATGGGAAAATCTTTCGACGCCTTCAAAAAAATACTTCAAGAATAAAAATTAGATGTTTATTTCAGGGAAAGCTACTTTGGGCAATATCTTGATTTGTCGGAGGACAACAATGCTCGTTTTCAGATAAAAATGATATACGATCTTCTCAAGTGTAGGTTTATGTATCAAAACAAAGACAAGATGGATGAGGTGTGGATAAATTACTGTGGCATGCTTGTTTGTTTTGGTTGGAAGGAGTTTTCCATAGTTACCGGACTAAAATGTTATCCTCCTTCTGCTTCTCAAGTTATACCTACTCTGACCCAAAAAAAGCACCCCACACACCCAAAAAAGGCAAAGGCAAATCGAGTGATCGTGAGGACCTGGTGTCCATTATTGGTCCGACCTTCAAAAACAAAAATTTGATAGAATCATTGAAAAGTAAAGGACTCTCAAAGAAGCACAAACAATCATTGTGCTTGGTTTGGTTGGTACATAATATTCTTTGGGTGAGAGACGTTAACAACAACATAAGCCCCGATTTAATAAATCTCTCTGAGGATCTTGAGGCATTTAACAGCTATCCTTGGGTTTATGAAAGCTTAAAAATAGTTGTCCAATATTTGTTGACTCTGTTTATACCAAAGACAGTCAACTTATATGACTTTCCATGGCCCTTCATGGTAAATATTTATTTTATCATGATATGATTCATCATTTTCTTATTCAATAATGCTTTTGATTTATTGGCATTATGTTATAGTCTTGGGCATTTGAAGTCATTCCTTATTTGAGACAACAAGTGAACTACCAGGAAGAAGTTTCCTGTCCTAGAATCCTGAAATGGTTGTCGGCCAAAACTGATAAAAATACAAAATTTCTTGATCTTTTTAACCCACCCCCCCTGAAGGAAGCAGTAAGTCCAATTCTAATCAAGTTTTTATTTTAATTAATGATTATTTTAAATAATTTCAGCATCATTCTAATATATGTACCGATTTATTTTAGATTGTCCATCTGTGGCTTGTTCCAACCAACCGAGAGTTGAAGATGCCATTTTTTCTTACTTTACGATCTGTGCAAACTTTACCTGACCCTAAGATCGTTGATGGAATAAAAATGGAATTGTTTGGAGCAACAGTCATCCCAAGAAAAACAATTTTAGAGGATGGGCTTATTGTTGTTGACGATGGTAGTCGTAGTGGTAGTGATAGTGGTGCTGCTGTTGGGGATAATGATGCTCCTCTTACCATTTTTGAAACAACAAACTATTATGATTATGATCATACTGAGATTTTCTCCATATTTTGCCACATCTAGCGAATGTTCTGCATGCAAATGTCAAGACTGCAAGGAGAAACATGATGGAGTGATTAATGCTATTAATGCACTAACTGCTTCTGTAAAGGAAATGGCATCTAAGAGGGGTGTTATTTCATCAAAGAGAATTTCATATCCATACACTCTACTAGAGATCAAGGCGGCTTAGAGGAGAAGGAAAGATACTTTCAAGGCATCATCAAACATCGAAAAAAGTAAAATTGCAATGTCTCTGTCTTTGTCTTGCACCGATGTTCAGTGTGCAAGGGCCACAGGAGAGCAGCATGAGCTGAAGAAGGTTAATGTACATCACCTGTTCTAACAAATAAACAGGCGCATATCTATTTCAAAAGATGATGTATCTGCTGAAAATTATCAAATAGATATATACATTTGTTGCAACTGTTGTCTAACCTGTTGTATCAGACGCGTTATCTGTAGCAACAGATGAGTCTTATGTTGCAATAGATGGGTCATCTATTCAAAATTATCATACTGCTCTGATTTACCTATTTGAATTAGTCCCAACAGATGATCCATCTATTGCAATATAAGGCTCTTCTGTTGCAACAGATGAATAATCTGTTATGTATTTATAATTAGCATTGATAATTCTGGCTTTCCAAGTGGATGTCACAGTAGAAGCCACTGCTGAAGAGTATAATATCACAATTGATAATCCATCAACTGTTTCCAAAGAAGAAGAAAAAGTAGAGTCTGTCAGTTCGGGAGAACGAAAGAATTACCTATTTGAAGGGTTCAACATCTTGGATGAGGCTCCAAAAAAACTAACACTGTTGATCAACGACTATTTAGAATGGATTGCCGATGGGCTGTTAAAGCATCATGTCGGTAGGTACATATATTAATTTTTAAAGATATTGGTTTATACTATTCTTGTTGTAAGAACGCGACATTAACACATATAAATCATCATGTAGAAAACAATATGGTGAATGCTACAAAGTGAACGAATCGAGTCTTGGTTTTGATATGTTCGACTTTGTTGTTGCACATCCCGGAATGTAGAATTGGTTCTATTTGATTTCACGGCCCCAAACTTGCTGGAATAATGAGGTTTAAATGT
Source organism: Capsicum pubescens (assembly GCA_030864215.1). Lineage (NCBI taxonomy): Eukaryota > Viridiplantae > Streptophyta > Magnoliopsida > Solanales > Solanaceae > Capsicum > Capsicum pubescens. The sequence goes on from CM061539.1 coordinate 89,803,313, forward strand.
CATACATATTACTATTAATTAATACTTTATTTAATTACATCTGTGTATTAATTTTTTCATCACGTAATCCAAAATGTTTGATAATATGTGCAGTACATCGATGTTATTTTTTACTACCTGCGAAAGAAGGTCAAGTTGCAAACACAAGAACAATATAGATACATGACAGGCAATTATTTGTACAAAGTTTACCTCAATAATGCCTATGATAAGTATTGTCAACAACATCCAAAAGTTTCCCGAAATAAGGAATGCTTAATCAACATCATCAAAGGTTTTAGCATTCCGGCTGGCTTACTTTGGCACTTGGTCGACGAAGTGTACATCCCAATCAATTGTGAATGAATTCCATTGGGTGTTGGCTGTCATCGTTCTAAAAAAAAGGCGCATCCGAGTTTATGACTCGATATTGCAAAGGAGATATTGCAGGCCTTCGTCTGAGATACAAAAGCTGGCCAAAATATTGCCTACTTACCTTGATATGAGTGGCTTTTTGGACCAAAAGGTTCGTACTGATTGATCGACGATTGAAGCATATCGAGTTAAAATGGGTAATCCATTTGATGTACAATGTGTTGAAGGAATTGCTCAATAAACCATTGGTATCCTGTAAGTATAAGTGTCATGATTTAGTTTCATTGCATAAATTTCACAACGCTTGCATGAACTACAAGATATGGATTATCTATTTTTTTAAAATACAGAAATTGCGTTCCTTTTGTTGTCGCTTACATCGAGTATTTGAGCGATGGATTACAAGTACCAAATGTGGACTTGATGCCGGATTACTCCGCAAAAGATATGATGCTCTTTTATGGGAATACGGATAAGCGAAATCTTAGAAGCCGTACGCAAGCGACATTAAATATCCACAACGACCAAAGTCGCATTCCATAACACCGGATAAAGAACAACTTGTCCATATTGATTAGATCTTTATAGCTTGAGTCCGTCAATGTAATAACCTATCCTCCTTGGTTTAACTTGTTGATTTATTTGTAGAGTAGATCATTTGTACCCACAATGATTTTTTTTATATTTTATTTATTTGTTGAGTTATTTCATGTAATTTTTGAAGGCTTCGACTTATTTTATGTTGTCTATGAATATAATTTAATCCTTAGTTTTGAACATGTTAATTAAAATAGAATACTAAATTCAAATATCACAACAGATAATACATCACATAGCTTATCAAATAGATTTAGACATATGTTGCAACATGAGATGCAACACGTAGATCATCTGCTGAAAATTATATAACAGGTCTTCCTACTTTCTTGATATTTTTCAACAGATTACCTATCAGTTGCAACAGATAAATTATATGTTGCAATAGATTGGATATCTGTTGCGACAGATAGACTGAGAAACATCAATTAATGCAACAGATGACCAACCTATTTCAACAGACAATCAATCTTTCACAACAGGTATTATATCTATTACAACATATATAAAATTTGTTGCATCATAAAAATTTAACTTGGCCAGACCTAAAAATTATTACCACTACATGTAAAGTGAAGTGGATTGAAATGAAAAATTGTTATCGTGTTCGTTTCTGTCTTTGTACATATTTTTTTTATACACGGGCTTCAACCATTTAGTTAATTCCCCATAAGACCAGACCCATTGCATCTTTCCCACAATAGTGTCGCACATGCAGGTCATTTCTATGCCGGTCAACAAGCACTCGATGTATGCAAGCAAGTACGGCCCACACGCTGCACCAGTTTTATTTTTTGGGAGCTCGATATTCTTATTTCGACCTTCAAAATCCCATGATTCCTTCGTCAAGACTTCAGCCAGCAAATGATCCATCAGCTTACGCTGCGTCAACAACTTCAAGAGTGGTTGCATATGGGCTAAAAATGTGTCCTCATTGAAGACCGATAAGTTGCACTCATAAACCTTAATATTACCCTCGTAGAGTAGTATCTCAACAGTGATAAAATGTTTGACTTCCATATTTATGACTGCAAGGATTCTCTTTGCCTTGGTCCAGCTCTTTTCGTGTAGATATGGTCTCTTTCCTCTAACATATTTAATCATTTCTTCATCCCATTGGAACGTAGAAACTAACTTATCAAATCCTGGGCCACCGAAATCAGCTAGCTTATGGAGATCAGCGTACTTATCCTTGAAATTACTATAGAAGTTGAGGTCCATTATCCTATCGGCAGCATCATAAGCATCCAGGTACGCTAATTGCCTGCCCCTCATGAGGCAGAGAATTTCATCAACATATTATGGTATAAGAAGACAATTTTTAAATAGGTTAGTAATTGTAAAGAATAAAAACGCAGTGGAAAGAATCCGATGCAGAGGGTTCTCTGAATCAGTTCACAGATTACCCAGCCAACGCAACTTATGCAATAGATGTGTATTATGTTGCTACAGAATACTAAGTTGTTGCAACAGATTACACATCTGTTGTGTAGATTCTTCTCCGTGGAGTAAAATGGAAGGCTAGGTTATCAAAAGTAAACTTACATTGTCCTCGTACCACATACGCATATTTGTCATATTCGTGAAGTCTTTGGCGGCAAATGAATGCATGGTGTATTCTTTTTAAACCTTCGTCCTGCCATTCATGATTTCTTGTAGTTTCTTCTTCTTCTCCTTGCCAAGTGCCGCGAATATGTCCACCTTCTTCAGCGGCCCCTGAACTTCAACAACTCTTGGAGCGGGAAGAATTGCAGTTTTTATTGTTTTCAGAACGGAGAGAATTTATCTAATTTTTCTTCTCTTCCTTCTAACTGCCACTGTAGGAGTGCATGGCTCCCTCACCTCATTGGATGGTATGACACCCTTCCTGGATTTTAACTCCTTGGCAGCTTCAGCAATAGCCTCTAGCTTTTCAAAGAGTTTATCCTCTCTGTCCTTGCACACTTTGTATTTGCAATAAGAACATAAGAGTGGGGAGGGGTGAGAGGGACCACTGTAAGGGTAGAAGGGACTGGTGTAGGGGTGAGAGGGACCTGTGCAAGGGGTATTTTCAAAAGTATTTATTTTTGTTGAGCACCAACATGCTCATAATCATGAGTGTCTATAGCAGCAGCATCAGGATGGCTGCGACCATCACAAACAACTCCACTAGTAACACCCCAAGAAGAAGCACCCGGATCTGTTGCAGTTTGAGGTTGATCATGAAGAGCTTTAACATTAGGCTGACCTTGCCTAACTACTCTTCTTATGGATGTTGCTCCAGCCAATTCCTTCTTTATTAACTCTATCGTTTGATCTTTTGGATCAACAAGACCCAGAGTAAGAAAAGAAGTCATCCCCAGCTCATCATCGGTAGGTACGATCCAAGGATGTATAACCTATACAAAAAAGCAGGAGGCATTTAAATCATATAACAATAATTTGTAGTCAGTTTGGTTACATGGATGTTAACACCTCCAACTTATGCAACAGATGATCTAGCGGCCGCAACAGCTAATTTGTATGTCGCAACAGATTGATAATATATTGCATTAGATTACACATCTGTTGCATAATTTGCATCATATGTGTAATCTGTTTAGTCGGGTTCAGAGAACCAGAGCAATAGATGGTTAATCTGTTGAAAAATATGGATCGTCTGTTGTAACAGATTACCCATCTGTTGCACCAGTTGCAGTTGAACGGTAATTTATTGCAACAGAGGACCCATCTGTTACAACAGATAGAACATCTGTTTCAATATCTTTCTTTGAGGAAAATTATTTAGTTGAAAGAAGACGTACTACATCATCCAGAGGGTTAAATAGATCAGCGTCTTGCTCCTTAATATTTTTTTTGCCGCCCTTTGTAGGTGACAACCACCTAAGGATCCTCGGATAAGAAACCTCATTCGGGTAATCTTTTAACTGCTTTCGGAGGGGAGGAATGGTCCTAAAAAAATGTAAACAGGAAGCAAGTAAAAAAAAGTTATAATAAGTATATTCATTATAAATTAATGGATGAGTAAAAATAGTGATTAATTTTACCATGAAATCCCAAGGAAAGCCGTATAATGTGATAGTCCCTGTGGATAGCTTTATTAGTAAATATTGGACAGTCAAGTAGTAGCTGTCATATCCCCAGGGATAGTCGTTGAATTTGTCAAAATCATCATCAAGCACCAAAAAATCATCTTCTATGACTTTCATGACGTCTCTTGCCAATAAAAAAGAATGGACAAACCTAACTAAGCACAATTTCTCCCTGCAGTGCTTTGGTATGTCTTTATCCTCGAGATCTTCCATTAAATTCGCCGCTTTGTAGATACTACGTCCAATAATTCCCAACAACCCATCTTTTTTTCCTTGCATTTGTCGGACACTTTGTGGAGTGTTTCCTTGATGAGAGGTTCTTCTGGACGATCTCATCTCAAGCTTGTCACTATGGCAAACTCTTTCAACCCAAAACAAACCGACATGCCACAGTAGTTGATCCAGATTTCATCCATCTTTTTTTTGCCCTCCTTCGGATCTTTATCATCCCCTGCGTACTTGATCCTGCGCTTGAAAAGATCATATACCATGCTCATTGGGAAACGGAGAGTGTAGTCCTTAGGAAGCTCGAGAAAGTATTCAAAGCAGCTCTTTTTAAAAAGTCTGTCTATGTTTTTATTCTTCATAATTCTCCTTAATTCATCAAAACATTTCCCCAACTGACATTTAAGTACAAGATCACCAGTTACTTTGTCAGGGCTATCCATCGGCATTGCAACTCGAAACCTGTCGGTACTAATGGTTTTGACAGAATCATGCTGGGTTTTTGATATTATTTCACGCCTCATTGGTGAGAAGGAGTTATCACTTTCCTCGGCTTCATTTTTTCTAGATTGAGATTGTTCAGGAAGTTTCTCTGAATCTATCTGTACTCTAGCTATTTTTGTTGGGTTGTCAGAAGTTGATCCACTTTCAGTTTCCTTTCTTTTGGGAGACAACTTTTAACTACAAACAATAGAAAAATAAAAAATACATTGCATTTGATGTCTGCATAATTTTAAAAAAAAAAGGGTAAGACAAATTTCAATAAATTATTCTACGCCACATTACAAAAAAATACTCCAACGGATAAGCCATCAGTTGGAACAGATGGGGAATCTATTTGAAGACCTATTTAATATCTCCTAACAGATATTTCACCTGTTGCAACAGATGGAACACCAACACCATAACTAATGCGACCACCAATACAACCAAGACCACCACCAATGCCACCAATACCAACACCAAGACCACCGACACCACCACCAAAAACACAAATACCGACACCAACAACATCCACCAACAACAACACAAACACCATCCAACAATACCACGACAGTTAACAAAGCACTGAGACAAAAACTAGGGTTTTCTCGGGTGCTTCCTACCTTTTTAGCATCAAAACACAAAATTGTTAACCCATTCTTGCAGATAATACAACTAAAAGTCTTCTTTTTCATCATTAACTAAAAATCCCTAATTTTTAGAATAAATAACAAATGTAGAACTCTTTTCAAACTCTGTTAACTGTGAAGACAGAGAAAATGACAGATACAAGCAAGAATAAAGTCAAAAATAACAACTATGTGATCGGAAATGGGAAGAAAATTGATCTATTTTGAAGGGTTGAGCAATATGTTGTAGTTGTTGTTTGTATTGTTGAGAGAGAGAAGCGAGAACTTGAGATTTGAAATGAGGAAAAGTTTTTCCCGCAAATGGATGATTTGTATGGGTTGATTTGTAATTTTGGAAAAGAATGACAAGTTTTGAAATTGTTAATTTGATTCGAATTGATCTTAATTAATTTTTAAAATTTCAAAAGATATACTAGTTTTTAAAACATTAAGTTAATGAGAGCTCATTTCAACTCAAAGTGATCGATCGACGACCCGAATCGGGATGAATGCAATACCAATACCAATTACAAAAACTCAATTGAAGTTGTAGTTGACCCTATGAGCTCATTCATTCATCCCTAGTTCCACCTAAATTAATTTAGGTAATATTAATCCTAACATTAAGTTAATGAGAGCTCATTTCATCTCAGAGTAATCGGTCGATGACCCGGTTCGGGATGAACGCAATACCAACACCAATTGCAAAGACTCAATTGAAGTTGTAGTTGACCCTATGAGCTCATTCATTCATACCTAGTTCCACCTAAATATATTTCAATGAAATCTGTTGGAACAAACGACTGAGATGGTGGAAATTTCTAACAGATATTCATATCTATTGCAACAGATGACATATCTAATTTAATTAACAAATAGACATTTAAATCTATTGTGACAGATGACTGAGTTGTTGGATATTTTCAAACAGATATTGGTATCTGTTGTAATAGATGATATATCTGATTTAATTATTAAATGGACATTTGCATCTGTCGTCACAGATGACTGAGCTATTGGGATATTTAAACAGATATTGATATATATTATAATAGTTGACATATTTAATTATCAAATAGAAACGTTTTTTAAACAGATATTTATATCTATTGTAACAGATGACTGTGTTGTTGGGATTTTTAAACAGATATTGCTATCTATTGCAACAGATGACATATCTGTTTGAAAATCTTTTTTCCTTTTAATTTTAAAGCAAGCTTCTGTCCGAGTAGATAAAGTAGTAAGTACTACAAAATGCGGTAAAAAATGAAGAGTTTCTTTTTCTTGGATAACTCAAAAATGTGTTCATTGAGTAGTATTATCTTATCTTTTCAATGTCACTAGTCATCTGTTACAACAAATACCAACAGATATTTAATTATCAAATGGACATTTGCATCTGTCGTCACAGATGACTTAGCTATTGGGATATTTAAACAGATATTGATATCTGTTGTAACAATTGACATATTTAATTATCAAATGGAAAGGGTTTTTAAACAGATATTTGTATATGTTGTAAGAGATGACCGTGTTGTTTAAACAGATATTGCTATCGGTTGCAACAGATGACATATCTGTTTGAAAATCTTTTTTTTCTTTCAATTTTTAAGCAAGTTTCTGTCCGAGTAGATAAAGTAGTAAGTACTACAAAATGTGGTAAAAAATAAAGAGTTTCTTTTTCTTGGATAACTCAAAAATGTGTTCATTGAGTAGTCTTATCTTTTATTTTCAATGTTAACTAGTCTTCCTCATGCCCCTCAAATTATTAATGATTATTAATTATATTAATTAATGAATATTAAACCCACGTCTACGTACACGATACATCTAGAATTATCTCATCTCTCCTCAGCTTCAGCTTCAGCCCTAAAATTAGTTTATTCATCTCTCATCTTTTTCTTTCTCTCCTTTTTAGCTTAGGGTTATCACAACATTTTTTATCTCTTCTCTTTCTTATAAAGATCCTTTCGGATCTAAACTGATCCATATCTTTCCTCGACTGAAATTGCTATTTTGATCCCATTTTGACGTTAAGGTATGGTTCACTATTGATCTTTCATTATCATCTTATTCTTTGTAAATTTACATCTGTTTTTTATTTAATTACCATTTACCCATATGATATTTATTTAAAAAATTTGAAGGAACTTTTAAATGTTGAATAAATGAACCGGGAATTTTTATTACAATATGCAAAAAAAGTATTTTGTTGGGAGAAGTTTAAAAGCCTTGTTGGCAGTATAATTTTTTTGTTATGTATTTTGTTTGTTTCTTTGTTGTTTATGCTGTTATTGATATTGTTGGTGGGGTTGGCGTTGTTGGAAGTTGTGATGTGGTGTTGTTGATGGTGTTGGAACAAAGGATGTTGCTTTTTTGTTGTTGATGATGTTGGAACAAATATTGTTGTTTCTTTGTTGTTTATATTTTTTATTTGTTGTTTCTTTATAGTTTATGATGTTGTTGATGTTGCAACAGACGGAGCAATTGTTGGAACAAATTAAACCGCCAGCAAGGCTGGTTTGATGAATTCCAACAGACTCTAAATCTATTGCAATAGATGATAAATCTGTTGCAATAGACTCCACATCTGTTGCAACAGACTCCACATCTGTTACAATAGACTCCACATCTGTTGCAAAAGACTCCACATCTGATGCAACAGACTCTACATCTATTGAACAGATGAATAATGTTCTTTCTGTGACATTAATTTTTTTTCTCTTCTTTGTAGATATAAGGAACTAACAGTTGATCAACTTTTGCCTGACCATCACAAGAGGCTACAATAAAGATGGGTTCAGAGAAATAAATTGCATGCAGATAGAACCACATCATATGTGGGAAGTATGTATTACTGATAATGTTATTGTGGAAACACACATAGAGTACACTAATTTTGTGAATATTGTTTTTACCGATTAGTCATAGATCATTCAAACAAGATATCTGTAATTTTACAGTTAAGTTTGGTAGGTCCAAACTGATAAGGCTGAGAGACCATGAATATGGTTCTGATACCCTGTTAAGATTAAATGTCGGTTGTTGTTCATATTTATTTGTCAAGCATTGTGAAGGGATCTAGTTTTGGTGTCATTGTAAAGAGATTCAATAGTGAATTGACTAACTTTTAGGGTGCATTGGACTCTGAGAAGGCCTTTGAAGCCTAGCACTACATCTAACAAGAACGGAAAACCAATATAGTTATTGCCCGAGCCCAAATTTATATGGTTGGGTTGCTCGGGGTGATGATTATACGCCAGTAGGTGCGTTAGGAGAATGCCTTCGAGGAAAAATGGGTGGTTGATAAAAGACTATATTATCTTAGTGCTAATTAAAGAGGAGACATAGGGTAGAAATTAACTTCTAGCAAATCCAGCCGATGGAATTATCTTAAAACAACATGAGAAATCTGAATCAAGTGCAAATATGAAAGTGTATCCGGCAATGTTGTAAATTCATCTGTTGTCTCTCTGAAATAAAAATAGTGCAGATGGACACTTTGCTAGGGAGCTGCGACTTGGTAGCGTGTTCGGGATTATCACTGTAACGCCCTAAGTCTAGTACCCTAGACGCTACACGGTGCTCATAATCCTGAAGGACCACAAGCTAACCCATGACTGATACCTGTGCAATAGCTGAGTAATAATACTTTATAATGCGAAATAATGGGCTGAAATGCCATAAGGTTCAAAACTATAATACTGTTAAAGAGAAATGATAAAATCTGATAAAATATCAGAATCTGAAATACTGAATACTATCTGAACATCTAGTCTAAAAAGCCTCTAAAACTATCTGAACTGTGGAGTTGATGGGATAAGCCCCCAACTAACTCCAACTACTAAAAATAAACTGAGATACTAAATGAATAAACATGTCCTCAAACTATAAGGATTCATCACTACTCTGTCTGCTGAAAGTCTGATCTGCTAAGAGTGCTTTGGAGCCCGTACATCTGAACCTATGGTATAAAACACCATAGCGTAAAAGAAAAGTATGTTTTAGTACGTGTAAATGTACTGGTACGCAAAGTGAGGTACGACTGAATCCAAGGGTTCATATGCATGAACAATAACAACTGAATAACATGAGTATGACTAAATGAGAGCACAAGCATGAATACGTGAACTGTAACTAAGATCATGATAATACTGAGCCTGAATTCTGGTTAACTGATGTAACTAATAACTAATATACTATTTACTAAGTGACTGTGTCTGACAGTCCTGTTTCTGATGGAACAAGCTGAGTTCCAAACTGAGCTGAGTGACTGTATCTGATAGTCCTTAAATCTGTAGAACTATATGGTTTCTTTACTGACGAATGAGACATAGAATGTGGGAGGTAATCATTTAACCGACATACCACTTTATGACCTGTTTGGGGTCCAACTTGTAACCCCAGTTGGAAGGGTGTCAGTACCGTGCCACGGGTAAAGACGAGATGTGAGTTAACCCTCTCTGACAGGGAGCTCTTTCATCAATGCCTCGTTGGTAGGAGAACTCGAATGAGATATAGTAACCCTAGACTCGTAGGGCTATATCTCAACCTACGCTGGCTACATAGTTCTGGAATGCATGGATTGCTTCTAAGGATCACACTCTCTGCTAGAGGGTGAGCCCCCATCCTTGGGTTCACTCGGTGCTGAATCCTACTCCCAACTAAATAGACACTAGACTGATTTCCTAGTTCATACTAGGCTAGACTGATTTGTTACTGATTGTACTGATTAACTGAACTAAACTGAGTTTACTGAGTTTCGTTGACTGACGAAATACTACTGAGTTCTGTTAGCTGACTAAGATTACTGAGGACTGAACTAAATACTGAATGGGACTGGATTGACACTGAGTTTTTTTTAGTTCTGTAACTGAACTAGAGTACTACTGATCGTGACATGACTGAGACTGTTTTGTAACTGACACTGGCTCTAGGCACACAACTAAATTGTTGGTTATTAAATACCCCCAGGACTCGATAGCATAAAAATAATAAGACATGACAATTCTTGAATACTTGACAATAGTCAATAACTCACAATACAATCTATGAGGCATTTCATCAATCACTTGAAAGTCATGAACTTGCACATGAATAGGAATGCATGCTAACACATCATAATTTCATTAAACCAATCTCATGAGCATTCCATCAAACACATACAAGGTATAGCTATAGCATGGAAGACATTGTGAACATATGGGTATAGCATAAGTTCATCATTTAGATCACCAAAGGATCATAAAAGCACCATAATCTCAATTTAACATTTTATCAAACACATGGTAGGTGTAGCTTTATACTTGGGCATGAACAACAATGTTAATACATTATGACTTCATAATTCAAGGGTTTCGATCTAAGAGAATCAAAATTCAACTTACATGCTATCATAATATCAAGAAATACATAAAGATTTCAACTTGTAACACATACCACAACATCAACATGATTACATTCAAACCCACAACATGGAAATCACAATTCATGTTTTTAAAAGAAGTTTCTTGAACTCTAAGGGTGGAAGGGACCCTTGGATGAACACTTTACATACCTTGTTGAAGAATTTCTAGAAATTAATGGAGGAATCTTGAGTTCTTGATTTGAAATTAAAAACCCTAAGGCTTGTTCTTGAGAGAAATTGAGAAAGAAAGAGTTTATTTACTCTCTAGGGTATTAAATTTTGTGTTTTGGGGGCTGAGGGTCGAGGGAAAAGACCTAAATACCCCCAAGAATGCGGTCTTTTAATGACTAAAATTGGGTTACCGACGCACAGGTCGATGCGGTACGTTGATGGCATCGACGCGATAGTCGACGCGTCGCACCAAGATCGCGCCGACTCACTGGAATTTGACGCTGGTAGCTAGGGAAAATATTAATCAATGTGATAGGCGATGGTTCACTGTTTTGGGATTCCAAAGGAGCTTCAAACGAAGTCCAAAAAATTCAAAACTTGTCCGGGAACACCTATTGACCTTCCTGATCATGAATTAACTAAAACATAGACATTTAAAGGACATTAAGGTCACAAAAAGAGATTGCCAACTTTCGAAGGCTAAAAATAGACTAAGTCTGAATACTTAGCTAGAATTTTCTAAGTTTGGGACCCCTTAACAAGCTTAAAGGACTGAATTAAGCTAGAAATTTTGCGGGGTCTTACAATTACCTAGATAGAAAATAACAGGAGATCAAGAAATCAACCTTACGGGCATCGAGGGTTAAAATGATGTATAGTAAGTCTAGAAAACTTGTGCCAAAAGCAACTGCAGTTAAAGTAAGGAATCTAAGTGAAGGCGGCAATTTATGAATTTTAAATTTCATTTCATGCCTTCTTGTTTGTGGTTCCAATTAGGTCCACTGCTATTGACCTAATCGGAACCACAAACGTGATTGAAAGGCAGATTGAGTGTCATTACTTCCTTAGCAATATGGATTAATTCATTGTATTTTATAGACTTAGCATGCTTTCAATAGTTCTTGGAGAAGATCAGAGGCTTGTTGTAGTACATAAATTCCGATAATTTTCAAGCTTGCCTCCAGCTTGCTTATTTTGTATTCAAGCTGGTCGTTGCCGTCTTCGAAGTTGGTCAAGATTTCCTGGTCTCTTATGAGCTCGATCAGGAACACCACCTTCAAAGTTGTGTCATTTTAGAAGGCCTTCAGAATAATTTTTTCAGGAGCCTTAAAGGATACAAGGAGGGTTGTTGTGTTTATCTTAGGTCAAAATGTGTTGATGCACACTTAAGATGTGGTCCCAACTGTTAAACATCTCACTTTTATCGAGCGTTACTCATTGTATATTGCTCAACTAATTTGATAAATTAATAAGCAAGGAGTTACATAGAGTGTGATCTAAACCGACTCTACTAATCCTATCAAACGTTACGTAACTCCAGGCTCATTACACTATCAAAAAAATTGGCTCAAGTTAGTGCACAAATCAAACAAGCTCAATCTCTCAGCCTTTCTGTTGATTGCTCTTCTCCAATATAGATGACAAGATATATGCTATGCAAAATTCTACACCGTCGCCAGAAATGCTTGCCAGGGTGAAAGGTCTTCTGAAGGCATCATCAGTAATCTCTCAATGTCAAGTGATATCAAGAGATTACGGTGTAGACTTTTTCATAGCAAATATCTTGTCATCTATAATTGGAGAAGAGCGATCAGCAGAAAGGCTGAGAGATTTAGCTCGTTTGATTTGTGCACCGACTCTGTCAAAAAAAATTTATAAGGTAATGAGCCTGTAGTTACGTAACATTTGATAGGCTTGGTAGAGTTGGTTTAGATCACACACTATGTAACTCCTTGATTATTAATTTATCAAATTGGTTGATCAAGCTGCATTAAGAAATGCTCGATAAAAGCGACTTGTTCAACGGTTGGGACCACATCTTGAGTGTGCATCAACATATTTTGACCTAAAACTAACATAGCGACCCTCTGTGTATCCTTTAAGGCTTCTGAAGAAAGTTTTTTGAAGGCCTTCTTTAATGCCACAACTTTAAAGGAAGTGTTCCTGATCGCGCTCACAAGAGATCAAGAACTATATACCAACTTCGAACACGGAAATGACCAGCTTGAATACAGAATTAGCAAGTTGGAGGCAAGGTTGAAAAGTATCAAAATTCACAAACTAGAGCAAGCCTCTGATCTTCTCCAAGAAATGTTGAAAGCATGCTAAGGCAAGAAAACACAATCAATTAATCCATATTGCTAAGGAAGTAATGACACTCAATCTGTTTTTCAATCTCATTTGTGGTTTCGATTAGGTTTAGGTCAACAGTAGTGGACCTAATCGAAACCACAAACAAGAAGGCATGGGATGAAATTTAAAATTCAGAAATTGATGCCTTCACTTAGATTCCTTACTTTAACTGCAGTTGCTTTTGGCATAAGTTTTCTAGATTTACTGTACATCATTTCAATCCTCGATGCCCGTAAGGCTGCTTTCTTAGTCTTCTATTATTTTCTATCTAGGTGATAATCCCAACCATGCTACCTAGTCGCAGCTCTCTAGCAAAGTGTCTATCTGCATTATTTTTCTTTTAGAGAAACAACAGAAGAATTTACATTGCCAGATACACTTTCATATTTGCACTTGATTCAGATTTCTCATGTTGTTTTAAGATAATTCCATCGGCCAGATTCGCTAGAAGTTACTTTCTACCCTATTTCTCTTCTTCAATTAGCTCTCAGATGATATAGTCTTTTATCAACTCCTCTTTCCTCGCAGGCATTCTCTTTCGGCTCCTTCTGGCGTATAATCATCTTCTCGATCAACCATTCCATAGAAATTAAGTCTAGGGGAATTTCTATTGGTTTTTCATTCTTATTTGATGCAGTGCGAGGCTTCGAAGGTATTCTTAGAGTCTAATGCACACTTAAAGTTAAGTCCAATCGCTATTGGTTCTCTGCAATGACACTAATTATTGATCCCTTCTCAAAACTTGACACGCATAAACACGAGCAACAATCGTCAGTAATTCATAAAAGGGTATCTGCACCATCTTCATGAGGCCCTCAACTTTGTCAATTCAAACCCATCAAACTTAATTGTATAATGCAGGATCTTATTTGAATGATCAGTGCCTAATCAGTTAAAAACAACATTCATAAAAACATTGTACTTTGTGTGTGTTGTCCCGGTGACCTTATCAGTAATACTTCTTAACTCACACACATATGATAGTGGATCCATCTGCATGCACCTTATTCTTCCTAGCCCATCTATGGCTTAAATTGAATAAACAGATAACTAGCAAGTTGCAACAGATGTCACATCTATTGGAAAAGCAAACTGATATATCCATTTGTTGTAACAGATTGTCAATATATTGTAAGTTCTCTGATAGATGGAATATATTTTGCAACAGATTATCCATCTGTTAGATTTATTTTAAAGCAATTTTCTTTTCATCTCGAAATATAATAAAAAGATAAAATGTTGTATTTAAATTCATTTTTTTTAATTTACATATTTGAAAAGTCACCAGTTTTATTTAATTAAGGGATATATGGACAGTCGTGGATTTTTGTTTGACTACCCCTTCCAATTCAATCATTTATTAATAGGTCCCTCCGACCTCCTTTCCTTACTCTCACTCGTTCATTCTACTACACTTACAGTACAAATATGGTTGATCCAGATTCATATTGAGTCCTTGCGGGAACTTCAAAGGCAATTTGATGAACTCCAGAGGGATTTGGCCACCTTCGGAGCAAGGCTGAAGAGGGCGGCCCTGCTGCTGCCGGATGAAAATTATCCGGTTGACAATAATAATAGTAATATTATTAATAATAATAGTAATGATAATAATAATAATAATAATAGTATAATAATTAGGTTATGTTTTTTCTTTATTTTAGCGTATGTATTTTCTTTTTTTATATCGGATCTACCTATAAGGGATTCAAAAATCTATGTATATATTTTGTTTGATCGACTCTGCACTTTTAATTCTTATTTAATATTTAATGATCATTCTATTTATTTCCTGTTCTCAACATGTCGACGTTTGGAGGTAGCGATTGAGCACTTGTGGCAACAGAGGGTGTTGAAAATTCATGATTCTCCTAAAATGGTTCGTTAATAAATAATAAGGAACTAAATGATATACACAATTTATAACTGTAAAAGAAATATTATTTAATTTAAAAAAAGTCGCAACATTGGATTAATTAAGTTATATGATGATTGTTAAGAAAAAGGTGAAGAGTCGTGACTTTTTGTCTAAAACAAAAACACATACATTAACCAATATTGCTGATGCATCAACTTCCCCATTTGTTGCAACTGATGTATCAGCTGTTAGAAAAAATTAAAAAAGCAATTAAAACAGATCATCCATTATATCTGTTGCCAGAAAATAAAAATAGTTATTATTTTATTAAAGAAACGATTATTGAAAAGGTGTTTTTTTTAATTTATATAATAAAAAAGTTAGCAAATTTGAATTAATGATTTGATGATAGTTTTTTTATGAAAAAGATAGATTATATGTTGCAACAGATATATTATCTGATGCGACAGGTTCTCTATTGTTGCAACAGATGATATATCTGTTGTCACAGATGAGTTATCTGATGCAAAATATATAGAATCTATTGTCACAACTCAATAAAAATGATTCTTGAAAAGAACTAATTAATAATAATAATCTGAAAAGTCATGACTTATCACAATATTTCTTAATTTAACTAAGTCATGACTTTTCACAGTAATTAAAAATATAATTAATAAATGGAGGTGAACAGTTAGATTATATGTTGCAATATATAGGTTATCTGATGTAACAGGTTTTATATTTGTTGCAACAGATGAAATATTTGTTGTCACGGATGAATTATCTGATGCAACAGATATAGTATCTATTGTCACAACTCAATAAAAATAGTTCTTGGAAAGAACTAATAAATAATAATAATCTGAAAAGTCATGACTTATCACAATATTTCTTTTCTTAAATTAATTAAGTCATAACTATTCATAGTAATCAAAATCAAAAATATAATTAATAAATTGATGTGAACAGTCGTGCCTTTTTGCCTCTCATTTAAATTCAATCCTCTATAAATAGGTCCCTCCTTACTCAATCGTTCATTCAACTACACTCTATTTAATTATTGCATCTCGTCTTTCATATTACACCTGGACTTCCACCACTTTCTCTTCCCCGACTAAGGTAAGTTTTTTTCTTGCCAATTTGTAGTATATGTTGTATTACATTCGGATATTCTTAAGATCTTTACTTTTGTTTTTAAGTTTTTTGTCAATTCATATGTGTTCCAGATTATGGTTGATCCAGTGTGGGATGTTGCTTTTCTGCAAGACGTCGTGAATGAACTTCAGAATCAGGTTCTTGACCTACAATAGGAACTGGGAGCAGTTAGAGCAAGAATGCTCCGTGAGATCCGCAGGCTGAGGAGGGTCTTGCAACTTCCGATTGAATATTGGCCGGCTAACAATGATGATAGTAATAATAATAATTAGATTAGTTTTTTCTTTTAGTCTATGTATATGTATTTTTATTTTTATTTTGTTTAATAAAAAAATTATGTTTGAACAACTTTAACGTTTTAATTCATATTTAATTTTCATTTTGTCTATTATCTTGTCAACAAACATGTCGACAATTGGACGTAAAAAGAAATAATTTAGAATCCAGTAGCAATAGCAAGATTTATCTGTTGGGTTTGTGGAAGGGGCTGATCAGTTGGTGGGACAGTAGATGGTGTTTGAAATAACCATTATTTGCTACTCAATCGAAATTTCATAAGAGAAGAAAGCTTTTAACGTGGGTCAGCGTATAGTCTCCCTATTGAATGATGTTTACATTTAAATTTGAAGAAAAAATGATTTATGCAAAGGGTAAAACATGGATTTTTTTTATCTCTTCTTGATTAATGAAAAGAGACAAGTAAAATGAGAAATCAAATTAGGAAATTTGGGAGGGTAATTGGACGTAAGGAATAATTTTGAATCCAGTAGCAATAGCAAGAGTTGAAACATATTGATTATCTGTTAGGTTTGTGGCAGGGGCTGATTTGTGTTGTTCCAAACAGATTAATCATCTGTTGCAACAGATATGAAGTCTGATGCAACTAATAATCAGTCTGGTGCAACATATAATCAGTTTGATGTAACAGATAACTAGTCTGATGTAACAGATAACTAGTCTGATGCAACAGATAAATATTCTGTTGCAACAGATTACTTATCTGATGCATCAGATGAGTGATCTGTTTAAATTGTGAGCACTTATGTTGGATTCATGATCGGGTTCTATCCATTGTTGGAAAAACAGTAGTAACTGGTGTACCTAGATGACAAATTTGAATAAAAATCATAATTTTACTTACCAAAGTCACATATGAAGTAATGCTAAAGTGAAAAGTGGTGTAGAAAATAAAATTTGACCTAAGAAATTGGTCAGATAGCAGCACTAGAGGTAACAACAACAACAACAACAATGGTCGACAAGAAGAAAATGAAGATGATAATGAAGTAGAAGATGATGATAATGAAGCAGAAGATAATGAATAAAGCAGCAGCAAGAATGAACAACAATAATCGTGAAGAGAGAGAAAATAACAACGGATGAGAAGAGAGAGAAACGCACCTTTTTTCCATCTGTTTCCTGTTATATTAACTAACATTTGGATCAAAGTGTAAATTTAAAAACTTCTGAGATATTTTCAAACTTCCCCAACTTTCTTAATCCATAATAAAGTAATTGTCACCTCCACTCAATAATTAAGACTTGTGTCACCTACACCTCATTTTAAAACTCTTTTGTCACCTACAGCCCAAACCCCCAAGAAAACTCTTTTCTTATTTGTTAAAACTCCGTACCCGGTCAAATGGATTATACAAGGTACACTGCAATAGATTATACATTGTCAGGTATACTACAATGGACTACACAAGAAGATTTACTCAATGAAAAATTCTCAAAGCAGAGATCATTTCATATAACCAAACATATTTATTTTGTAACTATACTTTATTATTTTCAAGTTATTAGTACACATTTCAAGTGACTATACTTAACTATTTTCTAGTCACAAATTCGCAATTTCAAGTAACTACACTTAATCATTTTCAAGTCACTACACTTAATAATTTTCAAATAACTTATTCACATTTTAAGTCACTAGTACACATTTCAAGTCACTACACTCAAACCATTTTCAAATAACTAATTGGCATTTTAAGTCACTATTCTTAACCATTTTCAAGTCACTAGTACACATTTCAAGTCTCCACACTTGACCATTTTCAAGTATCTAATTGACATCAAGTCACTACACTTAACTATTTTCAAATCACTACACTTAACCATTTTCAAATAATTAATTCACATTTCAAGTCACTATACTTAACCATTTTCAAATAATTAATTCACATTTCAAGTCACTATACTTAACCATTTTCAAGTAACTACTTCACATTTCAAATAATTATACTTAACCATTTACAAGTAACTACTTCACATTTCAAATAACTATACTTAATCATTTTCAAGTCACTACACTTAATCATTCATTTCAAGTCACTATACTTAACCACGTTCAAGTAACTACACTTAACCATTTTCAAGTCACTAGTACACATTTCAAGTCACTAAACTAAATCATTTTCAAGTAACTACACTTAACTATTTTCAAGTCACTATTACACATTTCAAGTCACTACACTTAATCATTTTAAAATCACTAGTCTACATTTCAAGACACTACATTTAATTATTTTCAAGTCACAAGTTCATATTTTTAAGTAACTTAGTTCACATTTCAAGTGACTACACTTAATCATTTTCTAGTCACAAGTACACATTTAAAGTCACTACACTTAGCCATTTTAAAGTCACTGGTATATATTTCAAGTAACTACACTTAATCATCTTCAAGTCACAACTTCACAATTTCAAATGACTACCCTTAACCATTTTAAAGTCACAAGTATACATTTCAAGTAACTACACTTAATCATTTCAAGTCACAAGTTCACAATTTCAAATCTACACTTAACCATTTTCAAGTAACTAGTTCACATTTCAAGTAACTACACTTAACCATTTTCAAGTCACTACTATACACTTCAAGTCACCACACTTAACCATTTTCAAATAATTAATTCACATTGCAAATCACTACACTTATAACATTTTTAAGTCACTAATACACATTTCAAATCACTATACTTAACTATTTTTAATTAGATAATTCACATTTCAAGTCACTATACTTAATCATTTTCTAGTAACTATATATCTATGCTACATTCCATCAAAACACACTTAAACATAATTTTCAAGTACCTAAATTCAAAACACAAGTCACTAATTCATAATTCAAGTAACTACACTTAAACATAATTTTCAAGTCACTAATTCACTTCACAAGTTATTAATTCACCTTTCAAGTACCTACACTTACACATTTTCAAGTCACTAATTCACTCCTCAAGTGACCACACTTTAATAAATTCAAAACACAAGATCATCTTTCAAGTACCTACACTTACACATTTTCAAGTCGATAATTCACTTATCAGATGACCACACTTTACTAAATTCAAAACCAAAGTTCACATTTCAAGTACCTAGATTCAAAACAAAAGTAACTATTTTATAATTCAAGTAACTACACTAAACATTTCAAGTCACTATTCACTTCACAAGTTACCAAATTAACTAAATTCAAAACAAAAGTTCACCTTTCAAGTAACTACACCTAAACATTTTCAAGTCACTAATTCACTTCATAAGTGACCATGTACTTTACTAAATTCAAAATAAAAGTTCATATTTCAAGTACCTACACCTAAACATTTCAAGTCACTAATTCACTTCACAAGTTACTAATTCACCTTTCAAGTACCTACACTTACACATTTTCAAGTCACTAATTCACTCATCAAGTGACCACACTTTAGTAAATTCAAAACACAAGATCACCTTTCAAGTACCTACACTTATACATTTTCAAGTCGCTAATTCACTTATCAAGTGACCACACTTTACTAAATTCAAAACAAAAGTTCACATTTCAAGTACCTAAATTCAAAACACAAGTAACTATTTCATAATTCATTTCAAGTACCAACAAATTTATAAAATCAGCCTAGCAAATGGAATAACAAAACCCCTAAAAAACGGTCACAAACTTTTAAAAAATGTTAATGAGAGCTCACAGGAACTAGGCATTTTTGTATAGGTGAATCCAAGCACATAGACACACATGAAATTGTAAGGATCAGCTAAAAATTCATAATCAAGTTTCATCACGTTGGAACCTTAAAAAATTAAAAAAGGAAACCAAACCTTGGACGGATTAAGAATCCATCATGAAGATTACATATTCTCAGGAGGGTCGGACTAGTTCTTGTCAGAAATGGGTAAAGTAGCTATTTTTCAGCTGGATGAGAGGCAACGGCAACATGGGTTTGTTGGTGAGACTGGGCAGCGGTGATTGCATGGCCGTCAGTCGCATAGCTGCTGCGCAACGGCGACGGCGGCAGAGTTTTTAGGAAAGGGAGATGCTCGGCGGCAACGGTGATGAGGAGGCAGCGGCGGTATTGGCGAGGAGAGGCGTCGAAGTAGTGGCAGTGTCAGCGGCGTGGTTAGACGGAGAAGAAGAAATGGGCGGCTATAATGGTGGAGTTTAGAGAGAGAAAGAAGAGCGTAAAGGGAAAGAAGGAAGTGCGACTGCTGTTGGTAAAAAAAAATAGTTAGGGTTTAGTTTTTGATGTTTTAAAAAGGAAAGGAATGGAGAATCAATCTCACTCATTGGATCAATTTGATCTATGACTGAGATTTAAAGTTATAAGATATTTAAAATTGAGCCACAATTGAATTGAAGAGTTGAAATTAAACTCAAGTGGGCAAAATCTAAGCTAAAATTGTCATAAATTGGCAAAATTAAGTTAAAAATAAACAAGTTAAGAAAATTAAATAAATAAATAATAAAAAAAGGGTTGCTATAGTAAAAATAAATAAATAAATAAATAAATAATAATAATAATAATAATAATGAAAACTAAAGAAAGTATTTGTAAATTATGAGTGTGCATATGATAAATATTAATAAAATTATGTAAAATAAATAAATAAATAAATAATATATTATATTTGAATTAATAATTTATAAAAATGATAATAAAAAGAAATAAAAAAATAATTTGTATATTTTTAAATCATGGGTGTGACACGTCGTTAATTATATAATACAAGAATAATGTGTAAGAATATCAATATTTAAAATTAAATAATTTTGATAAAATAGCAGCCTTAGAGAGCATCGGAAGATCAAAATTAGGTGTCAATAATTCCAACTTATGGTTACACAAGAAAACCATGGCACAATGAAAAACCTATGCAGATATTACTTCAGAAAAGAAAAACTATCCAGCTTCATCAATAAAGCAGAACTACTCTATTTTTACTTAACAATCAGTCATTTTGCATCTTCGGCCTCGACAAATAATGTCCCCTGCCCCTACAACTCTACCCGTCTCTCCACCTTACCAGGCTTTGTCAACCACATGATTCAAACCAATCATGCTATGCTACCTTTGTTGTATCAGCAAAACCCTTGGCCTGGAAGTCGTAGTGTGAGGGTAATTACAAATTAAAGGAAAAGGGGCAATTATAAAGGGTTGAGTCGGGTCAATCATGGGTATTACAAAATTGTTGAGAAAATCAATTATAAGTGGTCAATTTATTATTAGAAAATATTACTATGGAAAAATTATATTTTGTGGTCGATTTTTATTAATAAATAAAATTTTAATAAATTATATAATATTTATAATAACATCCAAATAATTTAATGCAATGTGTATATAAATCAGATAATCAGTTATTTTATCATCAGATTAACACGAGTAGTATATTTCCTCAATCGTATAATAATATCTATGCATTTCGTTATCTAGGATGAATTTTTGGTTAATTAGTTTTTAAATACGATATTATATATATACCTCGTAATAATTAAAATATATTTTTTTAATCAAAAGTGACCTCAAGTGGCTATTTGTGGATTTATTTTTTAATAAAAATCGACCACAAGTGGTCTCTTTTTTAAATTATTTTCTTTTTTTATTTTTTAACAGAAAACCGACCACAAGTGGTCGCTTTGATATTGGTCTCAATTTATTTTTCATCAAAAAACGACCAATAGTGATCAATTTCTTAAATAATTTTCTTTTTTATTTTATTAATTCCAAAAGCGACCACAAGTGGTCGCTTTATAAAATATTTTTAATTTAATTTTGAAATTAAAAGCAACCACAAGTGGTCGCTTTTAAAAAAAAAATTTATTATTATTTTTTAATAGAAAACCGACCACAATTGGTTGCTTTTATATAAATATTTTTGTTTATTTTTAAAGAAAACCAACCACAAGTGGTTTCAATTTATTTTTTCATTTTTTTATCAAAAAGGGAACACTAGTTGTCGGTTTCTTTTTTTTTAATTCAAAAAGCGACCACAAGTGGTCGCAATATAAAATATTTTTAATTTAATTTTAAAAATAAAAGCGTCCACAAGTGGTCGCTTTTTAAAATAGTTTTAAATAAAAAAAACTAATAAAAGCGACCATAAGTGGTCGGTTTTTTAAAATTATTTTTCAATGCAGTTTTCTAAAATCAAAAAGCGGTCACAAGTGGTTTTTTTTTAATTAAAAAATAATAATTAATAAAAAAATAATTATTTGAAAATTTAAAATATAAAAGCGACCACATGTGGGCGCTTTTTTTAATATATCTTTTTAAAAAAAAAAAAAACGACCACATGTGGTCGCTTTTATTGCGACCACATGTGGTCGCTTTTATTCCGACCACAAGCTGTGGTCAGAAAAACTATTTTTTTAGTAGTGATATACCATCTATGTCAACAAACTAATTTTAATTTCTTGAGCATCTTTATCTTGATTATACGTGTCCACTAATTTAATGTCTAATTTATTTTTATTTTATGTTTTTTATTCGTCAAGTTTATCCTTTTCCTATTTAAATTTTTCAAGTCACAAAAATCCTATGTAAATCCCCAAGAAATAATTTCAGCTAAATTTGTAGCAACACAATTCCCCAATAAGTTTCCAAGTAATAATTTCGTAGGTAAATCCCCAAGAAATAATTTCAGCTAAATTTGTAGCAATACAATCCCCCAATAATTTTTCAAGTAATAATTTTGTAGGTAAATCCCCAAGAATAAATCCCCAACAAAATTCGCAGAACAAAATCCTCAAATAATTTTCCAGGTAATAAAATTCATTACATAAATTTCCACCAAAATATCTATACGTAAATTCGTAGGATAAATTACCTGAAAATTTTTCTATGGATTTAAAATATATATATATATATATGTCCATATACCTGCGGATTTACCTAGAGATTAAATACCCGCCGGTACATTTCCCCAGGTAATGTCGCAAGTAATAATTTCGCAGGTAAATCCCCAAGAATAAATCCCCAGCAAAATTTGCAGCATAAAATCCCCAAATAATTTCCTAGGTGATAAAATCAATTACATAAATTTTCACCAAAATATCTCTACATAAATCCGTAGGATAAATTACCTGAAAATTTTCCTATGGATTTAATATATATATATATATATATATATATATATATATATATATATTTGTCCATAGACCTGCAGATTTACCTAGAGATAAAATACCCACCGATACATTTTCCCAGGTAATGTCGCAAGTAATAATTTCGCAGGTAAATCCCCAAGAAAAAATTTCCAGCAAAATTCGCAGCACAAAATTCCCAAATAATTTCTCAGGTAATAAAATTCATTACATAAATTTTCACCAAAATATCTCTACAAAAATCCGTAGGATAAATTACCTGGGATTTTTCCTATGGATTTAAAATATATATATATATATATATTTGTCCATATATCTGCAGATTTACCTAGAGATAAAATACCCGTCGATACATTTTCCCAGGTAATGTCGCAAGTACGAAATTTATGCAATATGGCGCCAAATTTACCTGCGGAATTTGTTGCAAATATATAGTTCGCAGGTAATATATTTTAATGCTGAGGAATTTAATATTTTCGTAGGTAAATCCGCATGTATTTTCCGCGATATTATTTACTAGGTAAAATCCCCGTGTAATTTACAGTTTTCTAGTAGTGACACTCCGATAAGCGGTTCAAGGGGGCATTTGTAGTTGAAATTTTGTGGACTCTACAAGAAGAGTTCAATTTTAATTAGAATTCTTGGGCTAGTAGAGTCTAATTTTTATTAGAGTTCTTGGGCTACTTTATGCTAAATCTAGCTTGGTGGCTACTACACTAAGCCTAAATTACGCCTATATAAATGGCAAATATCCCACATCTCCAAAGTCCCAATAAATTCTTGGGATATTCATGAAGAGATCAAGATCTCCAATGTCTCATAAATTCATGTGATATTCATAAAGAGATCAAAATCCTATAATATTCATAAAGAGATCAAAATCTCAAACCCTCTATCATAAAGAGATCAAAATCCTATAATCAAATACATCGAGAGGATCCACAAATGATCAAAATCTTATAATCAAATACATCAAGAAGATCCACAAACCCTCTGTTTATGGAGATCAAATCCAAATATTCCTACGTTCTAGAAATACGCCACTAACTGCGCTCGAATTACGGAGAAATCCATATCAAATCCAAATATGCCTACGTTCGAGAAATACGCTACTGACGGCCCTCGAATTACGGTAAAAATCAAGAGATATTAATCAAAGGAGAAACAAATTTTGTACCCACATTGTTGATCAATAAAAAATTATGTTTTTTCATATTTTTGTTTGTGATTGCAATTTATTTCCGTCACTGTAAAAATTTAGAAACACCAAGTTCCACAATTGAAGTCCTAGAACTTGAAAGCGTTTTGAGGAACGACAATCTGAAACCTTGAATCTCTTGAGATCATACTAATAGGGACAAAGATCAGGAACTTCAAGGTTTGAGCTCATGATCTGTTACTGATACCAAGTCATAGGCAAACAAATGCTTCATATAACTCCCGCGCTGGTTTTAAAAGTAGTTAACATATTGAAGTTGTCTTAGTAGAAATATGACTTGTTTTACTGATCTTGCATATTCCTTCTAGTATATCATTGTTCTGAACAACACGAGAAATTTCATCCGGAAATACACCGTGTGTTTAAATGTTTTCTTATACTACCAGGAGAGCTGTTAATGGAAAGAAAAGCAAACAACTGTTAAATTTTCCATGGCTACCTACCCCATATATAAAGCACTGAAGATTGTCTTAGCCTGGAGAGTTGGCACTTTAGTTCTGTCTTGTGCACATATTTATGATTATGTTCACTCAACTATTCCGGAGTCTTATTTCTGTTTTCTTGCAGCTAAAAAAATTATTATTAATGAATCAAATGAATATTGGTGAGCCTTTTCTGCATAATAATGTCATAGTCGTTACCAATTTCCCAAAAAAAGTTTCAAACATAAATGTCATCAATTGCATCATTTTACGTTAATAATGTTTCAAATTCAATCATAAAAGGCACAGTGTTCATGTGAAGAATCAATGTATTGTTTGTACAGTTCTTCAAAAATTGTTATATAAAAAAGAACCTTGTTTGTACAGTCGTATCTTTAATAGCATTCATCAATCAATAACTAGTACATCTAGTCTAATCTCTAGAGGGCGGAGCGAACTATATATGCCTATCAATGTAAAACTAACTAGCTACAACTCTACGCCTTATCTTCCATATAGTTCGCAGAAACTCTTGGTTTAGTTTCTTTTGTCGCCTTCAGCTGGTACCATCTGAAAACTTCAAGACCAAAAGCAACAAAGGCCAAGGAAGCAAGAAAAGCAATGTAAAAAGAAATGTAGGGCACTTCCACCTCCCCTCATTTATCAGTTGGAAACCTTTGAAACAATTAACAATTGCCAACATGATAGTACCATAACCAGTGCACCAATGGTAGGTATTCCAATGCACTCTATGTTTGTGTTCCTTTGACAACCGTAGACAATGAGATAAGAATTGTAACGTTGCAAGGACTAAAAGTACAGCACCAATATATCTATGAGAAGTGTGTTTAACTCCCCCAGGAGATTGCTTCTTAAGATAAAATCCCAAACCTCTTCCAACAATACCAAGAACATAAGCTATACTTTGACAATATATGTGTAGATTGAACAACAAAACTGGCAACTGTGGTAATGATAGATATCTCAATCTAGCAAGAACAACACCTAGTCTCATCATCATTCCCCAACTAACCTCATTGATAATCCCATTTTCTATCTTTACCTTAGACCTTAAATATGGTTTTATATGAGTTATAGCCTCAGTTTTCCCAGAATGGAAATCTAAAGTCCCAAAATATTTCATGTTATCTCCTGACATGCCATGACTTCCTGGTGTATCATCATCTTGTAATGGTCATTCTTGCCAAACATGATTCACAATATTGGTTCCATTCATAAGTAGCTCAAACCTTGCAAAGACGATGACTTGTCCGTTGATATTCTGGTCTGAAACGTCGTGAACCATAAACCTCAAGTTGCTTTTCTTAAGAGTGGCTCCATAGGTGTTGATAGGTGATCTGTATGCTTCTATAGTACTATCGGAATGCTGCAATACGACAAAAGCTTGCGAGCCAATCATCCCTGTAGATGTTGGTGTAGCAATCGTACATTGATCATCATCATGGATGATCTTAAACTCAAGAAACAGAGAAACTGTTAACAGAGAAGGTAGGAAGAAGAGAAGGATGATCAGAAGAGAGAGAGAGAGAGAGAGAGAGAGAGAAAGAGAGAGAGTAATGGAGAAGAAGATAGTGAGAGACTTGTATTTTTCATTAATGATTAATGTGTGCAAGTAATCAATATATATATAAAGGTGTTAGATAGTATTAGCTAGTAACTGACTAGTTTAAACGTTAGTTTAAGGCTTAACCGACTCCTAACTAAGTAACTTCTTTCTTGGCACCATGAATTGAGCAGATTACCCTTCTTATTGATTTAGTTTTGGTTAGTAGTTGTTCTCTCAATACTCCCCCTCAAGCCTGGTATGGAAAATATATTGAGTAAACCTAGCTTGGAACATAGATGCAGGTGTTGAGCCTTGCATAGTCCCTTAGTGAGAATATCAGCTCGTTGATCTTTGGTGTGTATATATACAGTCTTTACAAATGCCTTGTTGGATCTTTTCTCTTGTGAAATAGCAGTCAATTTCTTTGTGTTTTGTCCTCTTATGAAACATGGGATAGGCTGTTATTTGTATTGCTATCGTACTGTCTGTAAAGGTAGTTACTGGAAGCTCAACTTTGTGGCCAACTTCTCGAAGCATTCCTAGCAGCCAAATCAGC
Source organism: Capsicum pubescens (assembly GCA_030864215.1). NCBI lineage: Eukaryota > Viridiplantae > Streptophyta > Magnoliopsida > Solanales > Solanaceae > Capsicum > Capsicum pubescens. Next base: position 89,830,550 of record CM061539.1, read on the forward strand.
TCAGATATAGTAGATGCCAAGTTTTTGTACTCTGATTCTTATGAACTTCTGAAAATGATGGTTTGCTTCTTTGACTTCCAAGACACCATTGAATCACCAATTTTTATGATAAATCCTGTGACTGACTTCCTTGTGTGTGCACATGCTGCCCAATCAGCATCACAATATGCTTTGATAGAGTCTTGAGCTTTGTAGACTTTAATACTCCAAGACCTGATTGATGTTTTAAGTACCTTACCACCTGCTTTACTGCTTCCATGTGAGATCTTTTTGGTCGTTGTAGGTACTGACTAAGAATCTGAACTTGAATGCTATGTAGGTCTTATTACAGTTAAGTAGAGCAATTTTCCAATAAGCCTCTGATTCTGATATGACCCTTTGTCTTCAAGCAATGTATCCTCTACTTCTGATATCTCAAGAAAATGATCATCATATTCTTTTGTAGTTAGTTTTGCATTGAAATTTGTAGGTGTAGTTGAAGGTCTAGCAGTTGAGAGTCCTAGTTCTGATATTACCTCTAATGCATACTTCCTTTATTGCATAAAAATCCTTTGTTCTGATCTAGAAAATTCTATACCAAGGAAGTACTTTAGCTCACCAAGATCCTTTATCTTGAATGCCTGTTGCAAAGTAACCTTAGTTTCCTCAATAAGTTCCAAATTGTCTCCTGTAATTAACATATCATCTACATAGACAGGCACTATAGTAGCTCCCTTTTCTAATTTTTTGATAAACAAGGAGTGATCATACTTTCTCTAATTAAACTTAAACCTTATCAATGCTTCTGTTAACTTGGCATTCCATTGTCTAGGAGCCTGTTTAACTCCAATATAAGGATGTGATGAGTCTACTTACCTTTATCTCCCGCTGAGTCACAAAACATTGAGGTAGTTCCATGTAGATTTATCAGTGAGACCACATTGAAGGAATGCATTATATACATCCATTTGATGTATATGTCACTTCCTTGACACAACAATGGATAGGATAGACCTGACAGTTACCATTTTCACTACAGGTGAAAGGTTTCTTGATAGTCTATCCATTCTTTTTGGCTATTATCTGTAGCAACTAATCTTGTTTTTAGTCTTTCATCCTCTTTAGCAGACTTGTATTTGACCTTGTATATCCACCTATAACCAACTGATTTCTTTTCTGTAGGCAAGTCTACAATTTCGCATGTGCTATTATCCTGCAATGCCTTGATTTTAGCTTGCATTGCTTCAATCCAGCTTGGATCAGACCTGATAGAGGATACAACGTACGTGGATGCATGGATGGTAATTTGTTATATAGTTTCTAATATGGACAACTACCATTCAAAACTATAGAAGGTAGCCTGTTGATTAGGTATACAACTGTTCGAACGTAATTACCCTAATAGTTGGGAGGTACACAAGCCCGTAGTCAAATGGCTCTTGTTACTTCTAAGACGTGCTTATGCTTCTTTTTTCAGCAACACCATTTTTCTGAGGTGTATAAGGGCAAGATCTTTGATGAACTATTCCTAAATGGTGAAATGATTTAACACATACATCATTCATGAACTCAGTTCAATTGTCTATTCTAACTGTTCTATTAAATTGAGTCTTCACTTATTGCAAGAAAATAGGAAGTACAACACATACATAAAACTTCATTTTCAAAATATAAATTCAAGTCATCCTGGTAAAATCACCAACAATAGTAAGGAAGTATTTATTGCCATCATATGTTGAAACTTTGTGAAGACCCTATACATTCATATGAGTGATATCAAAACTATTAGTATTACTCATAGAATTATTAGGAAAAGGTGATCTGCATTATTTAGCACACGGACACACATTACAAGTATTTTATTATATTATTTTATGTAAAATAGAACAATACACGTTACCAAATCTCTTATGCCACAACTCTATGTCTGCATCATTCATAGTAGTGGCTCCAAACTGAGCAACAAAACTAGTATCTCCATGTCACGAATCGATTTCATGAGTCATGATTGCATCTACTTTAATTTCATCAGTAGCTAAGCCAAATTATAGCCTGAAACAATAAGTAATGGGCTAGTTGGTAGAAAGTAGAATAAGTACCAAAATAACGCAAGTAATTAGATTACAAGCAATAAAATGTAAGAAATGATAGAAACTAGAGATTAATAAGGAAAGAGTAAAAGTATCCCATGACCTAGTAAGGTCGGTACAAGAGCCTCTAGCAAATGAATAAGAGTACTAGTAGTATCAAATATACAATAGTATCTAATAGAAAGACCATCCAAAAATGAAAGAAAGAGAGAAAGTCAGCTCCGACTCTAAAAGCTCACCCTATCTCAACTCCGACCAACACTAGGCAAATGTCAGCGATGGCAGCTAATATTCGGATCTGCATTCGAAAAAAATGCATAAATTTAGTATGAGTGCCAAAATAATGGGTACTCAGTAGGAATCTGACACAACACGAACCACAGCCTCACCGTGTCGGGTATCTCAAGTCCCGTATTGACCGGAGATCACCCCTACACCTAACCAACCCAAACACAACACACCCCAAAGTCGTATGCATTCTGAACATATAACAAGATAGCGTGCAATATCTTAAGAAAATTTCAATGCATGTCTATGAACAACCACCGATGACCGACCGACACTGTCCAATAACCACAGTAATTCAAACAAAGCCTTCTAAACAATTATCTAAAATTGAATATCAATAAAGTGTCGGGACATGCCCCCGACTATAGCCAAAAATAGTAACCAATAGTTTATAACTCAAAAGAGAAACATAATCCTGAAATGGGGCCTTCTGAAGCATGGAAGCTCGCCACTTCAAGTCGACTCTCGACCAATCCACAATCCTGCATCGCGTGGTGATGCAACGCACGTAGATGGTTAGCAATTGGAGCACTAGAATGTAACTCAGGGGTAAAGATAACATAATGACATGATCAACAGTTCAAAAATCACTCCAAAATCAATGCACATAATCAGATGCATATATATATATATATCGTCGGGATAGGGAACAAGGCCTAACATGTATTTTCAACACTTAAGCCTGGATTGTGTAGCTCAACCGTCATATAATAGTACCCACGGGCTATATGGGCCTCAACTCTCACCCCCCATCGGTCCCCAGTGTGTGTAGCCATACGAATCGGAGAATAATCTCATATATATACACACGGGGGACTCGACCCTCCCAACATATACCAAGGTGAATTAAGCACCCGATCATATAGTGATTTATGGGGGATTCAAACCTCCCTAATCATGAAATAATAATAAAGAGGAGTCGAACCTCCCTGGTCACCTTGACCCCCGCGTCGACAAATGCAATTTTCAGTGTCGTTCACCCGAACCTCTACTTTCACGACTCAGCTACACAACCCTTATTTGAGCCTAATTAAAGCATTTATCACACAATCCCAATCATGACACGCATTTCACATTAAGGCATACATTATCGGTATCATCATACCAACTATACTTCCAAGGTAATACATCATGCCAAAACAATTTTCATTAACTTAGGGAGAACAACTTTCTTTGTTCATTAATAGAAAGTGGGGGGTCACTGACTCCCTTTGTTCATTAAATCATGTCATTGTATTTCAAATACCTCTTTAGATTATACAATAGTTCAAGACTAGTTCATTTTACAAATTCTCACCTTTCTCATAACTCAAAACCAATTTTACACTATGGGTTGGGGTCATAACCACTTCAAAAGTCACAAATTTGAAAAAATCATAATTCTTTAATTCATTCACCATAACCATGCACCCACAAGTTCAAACTATATTTAAAGCATGAATAATCAAAATTAAATTAAAAAACATCGTTCAACAATAAGCATTCAAACCCTCAACCCATGTTTTCAAAACCAAAACAATTTTATGTGAATAACACTTTAATATATATGCTTTACAAAATTAACAATGAGGGAAGAGTTACATTCCTATAATAGTAAAATGTATGAAAAGAAATCACCCTTGAAATCCCTAATTAATCAACCTCTTGAAAATCCTAAGTGTTATTGACCTTGAGGATTTGGGAGTACTTGAGAAGTTACTTTGATGTGTTTCTGAGGGCTAATGACACTCTAATAAGGTTATAAGACGTGCGTTTCAAGTTGGGTAAGAGGGAAATGTCTAGAATACCCTTAATTTGAAAGCTGAAAAGGGGTCATCTTTGACTACGAGTCAACCATCAACTCGTAACCACTCCTTATGACTCATCTCCATGAGTCGTAGCTAGGGCAGTCTCTAGGACACTATCCATTGCTGACCTTACGACTCAACAACAGGACTCGCAATAGGACCCTATGATTCATATGTCCCAGTCGTAATCAACACAGAACCCAAATTGGAACTTACACTGGACACCCTACAATTACACCTAACGACTCGTGACATATATTTACGGCTCTTAGTGAGATACTCTTACTCAGAACATAATCTAGCTGCAAACTTACATGATTTGGTTACGACTCATCAAGACACCCTACAACTCATAGAGCGAGTCATAACAGGGCAGTGAGCCCAAAGCTCAAGGAATCTTCAAGGGCCAAAAATTTAAGGTGTTTTAATTCTCCCCCACTTGGATAATCCATCCACGAATAATGGGACAAGGCATTTGTTAGCATGAATTAACTCTGCATACCTCTACTCTTACCTTTAACAAAGAATAACAAAGATCCTACGAAAATCACTCTTTCTTTTAACAAAGTCGAAAAACAAAGATGTCAAGGAATACCCATACCTTAAGCACGATTATCTGGAGTGGAAAACAAGAATGGATACTTGGACTTCATGTTCTCTTCAACTTTTCAAGTAGCCTCTTCAACCTTGTGGTTCCTCCATAGAACCTTTACCAAAGTTACGTCCTCTATCCACAATCGACGAACTTGCTGATCCAAAATTTCAACTGGACTTCCTCATAAGATAAAGAATCCAAAATACTCACCTCTTCCAAGGGAATTACCTTCAAAGGACCACCCACGCACTTTGACAACATCAAAACGTGAAACACTGGATGAATTGAGCTCAATTTAGAGGGTATCTCCAATTCATATGCAATATTACCAACCCTCTTCAACACCAAGTACGGAAGAACATATCAGGGACTGAGCTTCTCCTTCTTACCAAACTGCAACACTCCTTTCATAAGGGATATCTTTAAGAACACCCAATCACCAACACTAAACTCCAACTCCCTTCGTCTCACATCTGCGTAGGACTTAAGGCAAATTTAAGCCTATCCTGTATCACCTTCACCTTCTCCATTGCATGGAGAACCAAATTCTGGCCAAATAACTCAAACTCACCAACTTCAAACCACCCGATAGTAAACCTATACTTCCTTCCATACAAGACCTTGAAAGGAGCCACACCAATACTAGAGTGGTAGCTATTATTGTACGCAAACTCTATAAGAGGCAAATGATCAACCGAACTACCACCATAGTCAATCACACAAGCTCTAAGTGTGTCTTCCAGCGTCTGAATAGTCTTTTCCACTTTCCCATCTGACTGTGGGTGGAAAGCAGTACTAAGGCTCACCTTAATTCTCAAACCTTTATGAAACGAATGCCAAAACTATGATGAAACTGAGTACCATAACCTGACATGATAGAAATAGGCACCCCATGCAATTTTACAATCTCTTGGAGGAACAACTTTGCATAGTCTTTTGTCAAAAAATTAGTCCTCACTGGCAAGAAGTGAGTAGACTTAGTCATCCTATCCACGATGACCCAAATAGAATTAAACTGATTCCGAGATTGAGAAAGACCGGTAACGAAATCTGTGTTAATCACTTCTCACTTCCATATAGGCAACTCAATTTCTTGATATAACTCTCCGGGCCGCAAGTGCTCAACCTTCACTTGTTGACAAACCATGCATTTAGCCATAAAATTAGCCACATCTCGCTACATATTATTCCACTAATAAATCTCCTTAAGATCATGATACATCTTCATCGAATCAGGATGAATGGTAGAACATGATTCATAAGCCTCAGTCAAGATCCTCTCTCGCAACCCATCTACATCAAAAATACCTAATCTACCTTGGTACCTCGAGATACCGTCGCCACCAATCTCAAAAGCTATAACCTCTTACTGTCCCACGTCTCCATTAATCTTCATTAAGACAGGATCCAATACCTACTTCTTCTTTATTTCAGTACCAAGAGAACTGCATCACCTTTTGTACAAACACACCCCCGTTCTAGAGGCTAAGAGACGAACTCTAAGATTAGTCAAACGGTGAATATCTTTCACCAATTCCCACTTATCCTCATTCACATGAGCTAGAATCCCCATGGATAACCTGTTAAGAGCATCAACAACTACATTAGTTTTACCTGGTTGGTATAGGAGACTTATGTCGTAATCTTTTAATAACTCAAGCCATCTCTTTTGCTTGAGATTCAACTCCTTCTGGGTGAACACATATTGCAGGCTCATATGATCAGAAAAGATATCTACATGGATTTCATACAAATAGTGACACCAAATCTTCAATGCGAACACCATAGCCAACAACTCCAAGTCATGAGTCTAATAATTCCTCTCATGAAATTTCAACTGCCTAGAAGTATAGGCCACACCCTAGCATATTACATCAACACACAACCAAGTACGACAGGGGACGCATTGCAATAAACCATAAATCCATCATTACCCTCAGGCAGGGTCAAAACTGGAGATGAAGTCAACTTATCTTTTACCTTTTCAAAACTACCCTCACAAGCATCAGACTACAAGAACTTTACCTTCTTTTGGGTTAACTTAGTCAGCGGGGAATCTATAGTTGAGAAACTCTCCATAAATCTCTTATAGCAACCGGCTAAACTCAAGAAACTCCAAATATCAATTGGAGTCGTGGGCCTGGACCACTTCTTAACCACTGCAACTTTCTGTAGATCCACCATAATCCATTCACTAGAAATGATATGACCCAGATAAGTCACAACTTCTAACCAGAACTTGTACATCAAAAACTTAGCATACAAATGCTGATCTTTTAAGGTTTGCAACATGATACGAAGATGGTCGGCATGATTTGCCTCACTCCTAGAGTACACCAGAATATCACTAATGAACACTATGATGAATAAATCCAAGAACTGATGGAACACCCAATTTATGAGATCCATAAATATCAGTATTTGTCAGACCAAAAGACATGACTAGGAACTTCTAGTGACCATACCAGGTTTGGAAGGCAGTCTTAGGGACATCCACCTTCCTAATCTTTAGCTGATAATAACCAAATCGAAGATCAATTTTAAAGAAATATCTAGCACCTTGAAGTTGGTCAAACAAATCATCAATCTGAGGAAGAGAATACTTGTTCTTTACCGTAACCTTATTCAACTGGCAGAATAGATGCACATCCTAAGGGAACCATCCTTCTTATGCACGAACAAAATAGGAGCACCCCACTAAGATCTACTAGGATGGATAAAACCCTTGTCGGGGAGGTTTTTTAGCTATTTCTTAAGCTCCTTCAACTCAGTTCGAGTCATTCTATAAGGAGGGATAAAAATAGGAAAAGTGTCCGAAATAAGGTCAATCCTAAAATCAATCTCCCTATCGAGGGGGATACCAGGAAGATCATCAGTTAAAACCTCAGGAAATTCATTAACCACGAGAACAAATTATAATGAAGAACCTTTTGAGCTAGAATCTTTAACCCAGACAAAATGATAAAGACATCTCTTGGAAATCAACTTTCTGGCTTTGAGATACGATATGAATCTCCCCTTAGTCACTAAAGAACTTCATTCCCTCTTAATGACTAGCTCATTAGGGAATTTAAACATGACCTTACGGGTACGACAATCTAAGGAGGCATAGAAGGAGTGCAACCAGTCCATCCCCAATATGACATCAAAATCAACCATTTCTAACTCTATTAGATCTACCAGAGTTTCTCTGGTACCAACAGATACCACATAACCCTTATAGACTCTTCTACAAACTATAGAGTCACCCACCATGGTAGAAATAGAAAAAGTATTAGGGATACACTCAAAACCAAAACCAAAATGTACAACCACAAATAGGGTCAAATAAGAAAGAGTAGACCCCGGATCAAGCAAGCAATACACATCACGAGAAAAGAGTAGTAACATACCAGTGACGATATTAAGAGATGCCTTAGAGTCCTGGTGGGTAGCAATAGCATACAACCGATTTCGTCCAGCGCCAATACGAGAAGTAAAAGTATCACTTTTTTGTGCAGGGGCTGATGAAGTGGCCACTGGAATCTTATTTTCCCCTGACGTAGACTTAGAAGGACAATCCCTCTACAAGTGACCTATTGACCAAATTAAATTCCTCCTCTCTTCATAAAATCCATTGTGCCCCTTCCCTAAGAATCTACAAGGATGATGTGATGGAGTTGACGGAGCCCACCAGCTTAAGATTGGGCACCCTATGCCCTAAACCCACTATCATGCTTAGAACGACAATCACCTGATGACTTCAGATAAGGAGAACTAGCTGTAAGGTAGGAACCAGAGCTCCCCCGCTTCTTCTTAGACCATTTTTCACCATCTCTACCACTTTGCTACTGACCTCTAGCCTGATCAGAAAATCTTAACTTCTTATTTTATTTTTTCCCTATCTTCGCCTGTTTCTTCCTCTCTTTCTCAACTTGTTGCATATACACAACCAATCTGAAGATATCTATATCCTTGTTCAACAAAGCAGCCTTACTCTCCAGAATAAATCACGGGATAGTCCAAAAGCAAATTTCCTCATTCTAGCCCTCATGCTAAACATTAACTCAGGAGCATACTGGGATAAATGGTGAAATTTCAAGGCGTACTCCTTGATCGTCATCCTACCTTGCTTTAGATCAACAAACTCTTCCGTTTTCACTTTTCTTAACTCCTGAGGAAAAAGCGGTCTTGAAAAGCATTAGAGAAATCATCCCACAGTAGAGATTCGACATCGTCTCCCCAGACTATTCACATTCCTCATACCATTGGTATGCTACATCCTTTAGTTGATAGGCAGCAAATTCCACACCCTCCACATTAGTTCCATGCATTATACAAAAGATATTTTCCATCTTATTGATTAAGTTTTGAGGATCTTTCTCAACCGTAACACTAGTAAAAGTTGGTGGACTCAACCTCATAAACTAGCCAACCCTTGTGGCCTTAGAAAATGAAGTAACAAAAGCTACACGGTTAGACTGAGAAGCTACCAACTGAGCCAACATATGAATAGACTGGTGAAATATTGCATTTAACACATCAGCTTGAGGAGCTTGAGGAGGACTAGAGGGGACAGGTGGAAATCCAGAAGGGCAATCAGGAATTGGACCCCTAGACCAAGTTTGTACCTGTAATGCCCCGAGTCAGTACCCTGGACACTACATGGTGCGTACGACCCCGAAGGACCACAAGCTGACCCATAACTGATATCTGTTGTGAGCACTGAATAAATATACTATAATAAATACGGAAAAATAGGCTGAAATGTCATAAGGTTCAAAACATCTGAAATCCTAATAAAGTAAAGTACTAAAATAACATCTGAAAATACTGAATACTGTCTTAAAGTATAGTCTGAAAATCCTCTAACTAAACTGTCTGAAAGTGGATGTAACGCTCCAAAATCTAGTTTCCAGGATGCCACACGGTGCTCCGAACTATAAGTGGTCCTGACACTGGTTGCTTTCTACTAAGTCTGGATCTCAACATAGGGGAAATATTCATATGAAATCATAACAATACGGAAAATCTTATCTGAAACATACTAGAAGTCTTGGTAAAATAATACTGAAAATCTGAATACTAAATCAAAAGTATAAAACTAAATCTAGTAGTCCGACAAGCCTCTACTATCTGAATCTAGAGAGTCACTGGGACAGGCCCCCAACTGACTCAAACTGTCTGAAATAAATAAAGGAACATCTACTAATAAACTGAAAGTATGAATAACTAAGTCCCAGAACTATGAGGACTCACCAACTGCAGGGATGTAGATGAGATGCTCGGGAATAACTTACGCTGCTGAGACTGAGCACCTGAACCTACATTATGAGACAATGTAGCACATAAACATATATGTGGATCACTACTTTGAGGATGTACTGAGTATATGAGGGTGCATGCATTAAGTAACAATATCATTACAATTTATAAAATCATGCATGCTAAATGTAAATGACTCATATAAGCTGGAATCTATGAAATATTGAAATATGTAATAAGAAGAAGCAAAACATACTTTGTAAATCTTGTGAGCCATTACACTTAGTTCTGAAGTTTGTAAAATAGCTTATCTTAGGGCTTAAAATCTTAAAACCACAACTTCTGAAATATATTCTTTTATCTTGAATCTTAAAATCAATGGACTATTAAAGAGTGGGGACATTTATTGGGAGGTTCTACTAACTGACATACACCATGTGGGAATCCACGTAGTCCCACGTCTAGCCCCCGTTAGGTAGGGTTGTTCTACCCTTGCCATCGGAATAGGACTTCTATCTAATGTGATCACAATTTGAGTCATCCACGTAGAAGTGAGAATAATCTGAATCCTACATTGGCACATAGTTTTAGGGTTTGAAACCGTAGTAACCTACCCATATCGGTGCTAAATACTACTCCCATTCTTATGCTCAAGTCATTCAAAATCTGAATTTTTGATCATGTCATTATGAACGGCTGACAAGTCTGCGGGCAAATCAAGCTCATAAGCTACTTTTCCAAAATGACTCAAAATGCTAAAAGGGCCAACATACTGGGGACTAATCTTCCCCTTCTTGCCAAATCTATTCACCCTTTTCATGGGTGAAATATTCAGATACACTAAATCACCAACCTCAAACTTGAGGTCTCTTCTTCTCACATCTGCATAGGATTTATGATGACTTTGGGTTGTTTTCAATCTTTCTCTAATCAACTTAAATTTCTCCATAGTCTCATACACTGCATCGGGCCCAAGCAAAGCGGCCTCACCCACCTCAAACCAACCTATAGGTGATCTATATTACCTCTCATAAAGAGCCTCAAATGAAGCCATCTGAATGCTAGCATGATAACTGTTATTATAAGCAAACTCAATCAATGGCAAATGTTCATCCCAACTACCCTTGAAATCAAGAGCACATGCCCTCAACATATCTTCTAGATTTTGAATGGTCCTCTCAGCTTAACCATCTATCTGAGGGTGGAAAGCTGAACTAAGATGGACTTGGGTGCCAAGATCCTTCTAAAAAGCTCTCCAAAATTGGAAAGTAAACTGAGTACCCCGATCTGAGATGATAGACAAGGGAACTCCATGCAATCTAACCAACTCTCTGATACACAACTTAGCATAATCCTCAGCTGTATAGGACGTGTGAACTGGCAAGAAATATGTTGACTTAGTCAATCTGTCTACGATAACCCAATTCAAATCATGATGACGACGTAAATAGGGTAAACCAGTCACAAAATCCATATTCTTTCTTCCCACTTCAAAGTGGAAATACCAAACTCTTGCAACGTACCACCAGGCCTTTGGTGCTCTACCTTAACCTATTGACAAGTTGCACACTTAGCTACAAACTCTGCTATATCTCTCTTCATTCCACTCCACCAATAGATTTCCCGCAAGTCGCGGTACATCTTGGTAGCACCTAGATGAATAGAATAATGTGTACCATGCGCTTCCGCCATGATCCGCTGTCTCAAATCATCAACGTAAGGCACACACAATCTATTCTGGTATCTCAACACACCATCTATCCCTTAGGAGAAGACTTCTACTTTTCTGTCTTTAACTGACTCCTTCGATTTGACCAAACTAGAATCCATATCTTGCTTCTCCTTCACTTCCGAAACTAGGAAAGATTCGGAAATACTCTAAACCCAAACATTCCCTTTAGCTGAATCAATAACATAATGACATGATCAAAAATTCAAAATCATTCCAAAATCAATACACATAATCAGATGCATATACACACATATATATATCACATGAAGGGTAGAAAACAAGGTTTAACATGCATTTTTAAAATTTTAGCCTGGATTATGTAGCTCAACCATCATATAATAGTACCCACAGGCTATATGGGCCCCAGATCTCACCCCCTGGTCAGACCCTAGTGCGTGTAGTTGCACGAACCAAAGAATAATCTCATATAAGCACACAGGGGACTCAAACCTCCCAACATATACCAAGGTGACTTAAGCACCTGATCATATAATGATTTACAGGGGACTCAAACCTCCCTAATCATGAAATAATAAGGAGGAATCGAACCTCCCTAGTCACCTTGACCCCCGCATCGGCAAATGCGGTTTCCAATGTTGGTCACCCAGACCTCCACTTTCATGACTCAGCTACACAACCCATATTAGAGCCTAATTAAAGCATTTATCACACAATTCCAATCATGAACCATATTTTTCATTAAGTCATATATTGTCGGTATCGTCCTACCAACTACACTTGCAAAGTAATACATCATGCCAAAATAATTTCCATTAACATGGGGAGAACAACTCCCTTTGTTCATTAATTCAAGGTGGGGATCACCGACCTTCTTTGTTTACTAAATCATATCATTGTGTTTCAAATACCTCTTTATATCATACAATAGTTTAAGACTAGTTCATTTTACAAATTGCCGCAATTCTCATAAGTCAAAACCAATTTTACACTATGGGTTGGGGTAATAACCACTTCAAAAGTCACAAGTTTGGAAAAATTACAATTCCCTAATTCATTCACCATACCCATGCACCCACAAGTTCAAAACCATATTTAAATCATGAATAATCATAATTAAATCATGGGAAAACATTCTTCAATAATAATCATTCAAACCTACAACCCTTGTTTTCAAAACCAAAACAATTTCATGTAAATAATACTTTAATACATATGCTTTTACAAAATTAAAAATGAGGGAAGAGTCACATGTCTGTAATAGTGAGATGTAGAAAAAGAAATCACCCTTGAAAGCCTTAACTAGTCAATCTCTAGAAAAGCCTAAGTGTTCTTGACCTTGAGGATTTGGGACTTAGTCACATGACTAAGTCCGCTCACTTCTTTCCTGTTAGAACTAACTAATCAGGAGAGTATTATGCTAAGTTATTCATTCAAGAGATAGTCAAGTTGCATGATACGCCAGTATCCATTATTTCAGATTGAGGCACGCAAATTTTATCTCACTTCTGAAGTTTATTTCAAAAAGGTTTGGGTATAAAGGTGAACCTTAGCACCGCTTTCTACCCTCAAATGGATAGACAAGTGCAGCATAATATTTAGACTTTGGAGGATACGTTAAGGGCTTGTCTAATTGATTTTAAGGGAAGTTGGGTTGATCATTTACCTCTTATTGAGTTTGTATATAATAATAGTTATCATTCGAGTATTCAAATGGCTCTTTTTAAGGCTCTTTATGGTAGGAGATGTAGGTCTCCTATTGGATGGTTTAAGGTTGGTGAGACTAGGTTGCTTAATCCTAACTTGGTTCACCAAGCCATGGAGAAGGTAAAAGTTATTAGAGAAAGACTTAAGACTGCTCAAAGTCACAAAAAGTCTTATGCGGATGTGAGGAGAAGAGAATTAGAGTTTGAAGTAAATGATTAGGTATTCTTGAAGGAGTCTCCTATGAAAGGAGTCATGAGGTTTGGGAAGAAGGGGAAGTTCAGTCCTCGTTATGTTGGTCCATATGAGATTGTAAAAAGAGTTGGGAATGTGGCGTATGAGTTGGATTTGCCTTCAAGTTTTGGTTCTATTCATCCTGTTTTCATGTGTCCATGCTGAAAAGTGTGTGGGTTATCCTTCCTTGATAGTGCCTATTGAGGATGTTGGTGTTATGGATTCCTTATCTTATAAGAAAGTCCCAGTTGAAATATTGGATAGGCAAGACCAAAGATTGAGGACCAAGGATGTTGCTTCAGTGAAGGTTCTTTAGAGAAACCAAAAGGTAGAAGAGGCTATATGGGAAGTTGAGGAGGTTATGAAGACCAAATACCCATTCTTGTTCCCTGAGTTGGATGAAAGTGCTTAATATATGAGTTTTATTTTCCTTTTGTTGCTTTTCAAGTTTGTCATTTGATTCTGGTATGTTCTTTCTATTTTCATGCTAAAAGTTTCCTAACTCATCATTCGGGGACGAATGATCGTAGGGGGGGATAATGTAAGACCCCTTGAAATTTGAATCATTTTATTTTTTACCTTGCCACATGCATAATATCTATTTTTTACTTGAATTATGTTTAAGGATATTAAAAAGGTGTTTGGGGAGAGTTTCAAATTTTTTGGATGGAATTCGAGGTCATTTTGAGACTCTGAGGTAGTGAGGGTCCACGATATCCCATGTCATGGAGGTTACCCTCCTCAATAATGGTGTGGCACAAAGGATAACCTCTGTGATAAGGTCGTTCCATGTAAAGATGTAAAATTCATCCAGTCTTATTTTTTTCACTTAAGGGTGAGGGTCTCTTGGTCTTTTAACCTTTTCCATGACTTATAAACACAAAATTTAACTTTTCTCTTCTGTTAAAAAGATCAAGTACTCTTATTCTCTTCTCTAACACCTAAACCAAGAAAGCTTAAGAGTTTTACTATGTATTCATCATCCGGGCTTCAAACTTTAAATTGACTCCAATTTTCAATGTGCTTCAGGCATGTTTCTCTTTCCTAAACTTTATTTTATATTATGGGATGAATTCAATGATTTTTCATGTGATTTAAGTTGTGGGTTTTGAAATTGGGTTGAGGGGTTTTGGTTGTTACTGATTGAATTACTTGTCTCATGTTTTGAATTGATTATTCATGTTTTAAATTGACATTTTTGGGACTGAATTGATACATTATTTAAATGGTTGGAATAGGGTCCATAGGTTTCCATAAATTAGATGAATTTTGGCTTGAAATTGCATGAACCTCAGCCCATATTGTGAATTTGATTTTAATTATGAAAAAATTACATGGTTAACTTTCTTTTGAACTCAATGCATTGCATTAATGGATAAATGATGATTTAAATGGATTTTAATAGAACTTGGAAGTTCAATTTGACTGTGTAAATTGGTTTGGCATGTTTAATTTGGCTTGCAAGTTTAATTGGTATAAGGATACCAAGTGGTAAATGGCTTAATGAATGACTCCAGGGTTAATGGTTAAAATTATGTGTAAATTATTTTAATTTGGGCTTAAAGGGAGGGTTGTGTATATCACTGTGAAGGTCTAAGTCCTGGTGGGATGAACACTGTAAATCACGTTTGCCGACGTTTGGGGTCTATATGACTATATGCTTCACTCTCTCTCTCTCTCTCTCTTTCTCTCTCTCTCTCTCTCTCTCTCTCTCTATATATATATATATATATATATATATATATATATATATTTGGGATGGCTATTGCCTATGGTGGCTTTACTTTTCCCTCGAATTTTCCTCGGTTCATGCGGCTAACACGCACTGAGGCCCTTTCAGCAGGGGGAGTTGAACCCATATAGCCCATGGGTGCCTTTAGGACGGATTGAGCTACATAGTCCAAGTTAATGATTTTAAAACTCTCATGTTCATGACCCTTACCCTATCCCGACATCCTATATGTATATAAATATGTAAATGTGGTTTTGACTGATATTTCACCACTTTTCCTGAGTTATATGTTAGTGATTATCCTACCGACCGTTCTAGGACGCTACATCGTTTCATGATGTAAGGCCCTAAGACACTTTTGTTGCTTCTGTGCAGCGCTAGATGTATTAGCACGCTCATTGAGTCGCGGTGAAGTGGTGAGCCTCCATCCTTCGAAAGGCCTTATCATTTCAATATTCTTTTCTTGTTGATTTAGTACTTTTTAATTTTTTTTATCATATTCGAGGGCATGTCCTGACTTAGATGTTATTCTGGTTTAGTGGCTTTCGTAGACAGATGTGGGTTGATTGGTTATTGTTTTGACTCTTAGTTTCATTGAGTAAGTTATTCATCTTCTTATTACTATTTAATTGGCTTTCGTATTATCATTATTATTTTTGTTCTCATGAAGTTAGGCGGTGGGGGCGGTCTCCGGTCCATGGTGGCCTTGAGATACCCGTCACGATCGGGCTTTGGTTCGGATCGTGATACTTTTTCCTTTACTAATTTTTTTTCTACTGAATTTTTTCTAGTAAGATTTAACAAGGCACATTATTATCAATTAGACATTTAAGTGAAAGTTTTATAAATTTATTATCATATATAGTGTTATAAATATATATATATATATATATATATATATATATATATATATATTTGGGATGGCTATTGCCCATGGTGGCTTTAGTTTTCCCTCGAATTTTCCTTGGTTCGTGCGGCTAACACGCACTAAGGCCCTTTCAGTAGGGGGGGATAAATCCATATAGCCCATGGGTGCTTTTAGGATGGATTGAGCTACACAGTCCATGTTAATGATTTTAAAACTCTCATGTTCATGACCCTTACCCTATCCCGACATCCTATATGTATATGAATGTGTGAATGTAGTTTTGACTGATATTTCACTACTTTTCCTGAGTTACATGTTAGTGATTATCCCACTGACCATTCTAGGATGCTACATCATTTTATGATGTAGGGCCCGAAGACACTTATGTTGCTCCTGTGCAACGCTAGATGGATTAGCACGTTCATTGAGTTGCGGTGAAGTGGTGAGCCTCCATCCTTCGAAAGGCCTTATCATTTCAGTATTCTTTTCTTGTTGATTTAGTATTTTTGGATTCTTTTTTATCATAGTCGGGGGCATGTCCTAACTTAGATGTTATTCTGATTTAGAGGCTTTCGTGGACAGATGTGGGTTGATTGATTATTGTTTTGACTCTTAGTTTCATTGAGTCAGTTATTCATCTTCTTATTATTATTTAATTAGCTTCCGTATTATTATTATTATTTTTGTGCTCATGAAGTTAGGTGATGGGGGTGGTCTCCGATCCATGGTGGCCTTGAGATACCCGTCACGATCGGGCCCTGGTTCGAGTCGTGACACTTTTTTCTTTACTAATTTTTTTTCTACTAAATTTTTTCTAGTAAGATTTAACAAGGCACATTATTATCAATTAGACATTTAAGTGAAAGTTTTATAAATGTATTATCATATATAGTGAATGTTTATTTCTAAAAAAGTTAGAAACTCTAACTTTAGGGCAAAGCTAGTTTTCCCCTTTGAATAAAGAAATTTTTCGTCATTGTTATTCACCTCTCAAGAAATCTCTAGGAGAAATAAGAATTACTCTCTTCTCTATCCATTCTTCTTCTTCTCTATATCAAGGGTGGAGCTACAGTACCACACGAAGGTTCGGCCGAACGCAGTAGCTCTTACGTAGATCTTGTATAAAAATTAAGTAAATATATATATAGAGAGAGATAAATACCAACTTGTGACCCCCCACCCCACCCCACCCCCACCCCTAAAAAAGTAATTTGATGGTGTAGTGGTGAAGAAGTAGGTGAGAAAGTATTGTCACATCTTGGTTGTGAATTCAGGCCTCACTCTTTCACTCTTTCACTCTTTCACTCTTTTTACCTTTGTTTTCCACAGGAAGCATAGTGCAAGTTTCCACCCTTTACACTTTTTTTACTTTATTTTTCACAGGAAGCATAGTGCACGTTTTCACCTTTGCACTCTTTTTACCTTCGTTTTTCACAGAAAACATAGTGCACATTTCCATCTTTCTCCTATTAAAATGTTTTAATTTTTTTAAAATCAGATTATGTATAATTAAAAGAGCAAGACAAAATATAGAAAACATAAATCCTGCAATTTGCAATACTTATTTTTCTCCTTTTACTGAATACGCAGATTTTTCAAAAAGAAAAATATATAAAAAAAATAAAAACATAAAATTAAATTAATAATTAAAAAATAAAATAAAATTCACTCTTAAATCAAAAGGAACTCTCAATTTCTTTCACAAACAAAACGCAAAATCAATGTTTAGATAGACCTAAAAGTCTTTGTAGATGTCAACTCTCTATTGGAGTCCAAATTTTGTGATTAATACGCACAAGAAACTCTTTCAGTCTCTTTTTTTTTTTCAGTTCATTCACCTATCGTAATGTGTATTAGTATATTAGTTAAATTTGATTTTAATTTTTTATTCTAGGGCTATTTTACATTGTCATTTATATTTATCTATGTAATTTATTAAAAATGACTTGAAACGCAGAATCGATTTTTTTTTTTTGAATAATTATTCAGATTGTTATATAGAGGATGAAATATTTGAAAATGTACCTAATGATGTGAACATTGATCATTATCAAAACATGAATAGTCGTCGAGTACAATTAAATGATAATATTTTACTTATATAGTGTTTTAGTGTTTCATTTATTTTTTGAATATATTGAGCATCATTACTTATTCGTCAGTTTGCCGATTATTATATATTCATGTCTTAAAATTTAGAATCCCAGACTTCAAATTTCAACTCCGCCTCTGCTCTATATTATATTTTATCACAAATAGTATATAATTTTGTGTTCAATTAGAACATGTCTAAAGTTAAGCGTCTAAATAAAATTTTAGATAAATTTAAGGGGTTGTATATGTGTTTGCTTATTACAAACTAACACATAAAACAATATCAAATTTATATTACTAACATATACAAGCGGTTTAAAGCAGACAGATTGTGGTTGTCCTGTCAACTTAAAAAGTACAATTTTATCATTTCACACTAATTCCAGCCACCACAAACCCCCTTCTAACGGATAGTTTTGTCATTTCACAGGAATTTCAACCAGCACAAACCCCGTTTCAGGAATCAAAGTCGTCCATAGATAGTGATGGTGTAGAGTCAAGAGAAGAAGCGAAAGGATAGATTTTAAATCTTCTACCCATCTTCGTATAGAAACTTTTAAATTTGAGGCCTAAATCACTAAAATCGAGACTGGAGACAACACATCTGTCATGGCTGAAGAATCACACTCTCTCATTCGTGACAAAACGTCAGTACAACAAAAGATATATATGGTTATAAAATTTATCGTAGTTAAATATGAAATTTTTCGTGGCTAAACACTTTAGCTATAATATTTGCTTCTGTAGCTTGCGTAACAAGATGTAGCGTGGCTAAAAGTTAGCTACAAACTTTACATGATCCGTGACTAAGAATTTATACTTATTTCTACAAAAAAAATTATGTTGTAGCTATGATAGTACAAATATTCTGTCACAAAAATTATACTTGTAGCAAGTGTTTTTGTATTTTTGCCATGACAAATAAAATCAGTAGCTATCTTCATATTGTAGCCATGAGACGTTAAATTGTAGTAAAAAATCTAAGTTATTTGTCATGTAAATTTAAATTTTATGACTATTTCTATGATTTAATTTGGTGGCAATAGTACTCATATTTAGTCACAAATTAAAAAAAATTATAGCTATGAATTAAAATACTTGCTACAAATATTTACATATTGTAGCTAAGAATCCATACCTATTGCCATGAACTACAAAGCTAGCTAAAAAAAAAACTATATTTGTTACGGAAAGTTAAAATTTTTAGCCATGTTCTTGATATGTGGTAGTTACAAGGAGTAATGTCTAGCTACGAACTTAAAATATCATAGCTAAATTTACATATTTTATTGTCACGGGATATAAATTGTAGCAAAAAAATTTCTTCATTTGCAATGAAAAATTATTATATTTTTTCGTGGTAACTATGTATATTTTGCTACAAATTTTAAAAATTATAGCTAGTAATTCATAAATGTATTTCAGGAACGGCATAAAATTTATAAAAATTATAGAAGAATATTTAAATTATGTAATACTGCAATATATTAGAGAAGAGAGTTAACAAACGTGCAACAAAATTATTTAAAACAATAAAACATTATTTAACTCAAACATATCAATATGCTTTTACAAAAGAAAATAGTTGTTCACGTCCTTGTCCATCTTGATTTTTTCGTCACTCCTTCACAAGCTGTAATAACAATTAAAACAATCAAATAAGAAAATGATAAAATATAATAATTGTTTAAATGTTAAAATTAAAATGTGAATATTTTCTTCAAGAAATTACATATTTACTAGATAAGTGATACAAAATAATATAAATAAGTACTTACAGTTAGACTTGCATCATTTGATTATCGACCTTGCGCTGCAATCATCATTTGAAATTTTTCTTCCCATCTTTTACTCAACTCTTCTAAGCTTCTTATCTATTTCTTTCTTCATTTCTTCAATTTTTTTATCAGCTTCCCTTTTAACTTCTTCCACACGCTCGTTTGATTCTTTTATGGTTGTTTCTAATTGCTTTATGAGCTATACCTTTGTTGGTCTTCCACCAAAGTATTCAGTAATATTTTTTCCAGAGCCAAATGCTCGAAGATATTCATTTTTTCTGTTCCAAGTACTTTTTCAAAGATATCATCATCATTCAAAGTAATTTCTCCTTTTTGTTGTTGCTCTTTTAATTGGCCAAATTGATCCTACAATGAAAAGAATCGATTACAAATATATGAAAGTATATAATAATTAAGCAGATAAAGAGGAAAGTTAACACAATGAAATTACAATGAAATCTTGTTGAAAAGCATCTACTTGTTTTTCCTTTTTTCTCTTGCGAGATTTTATGAAAACTTCGATACGAGAAGGAGTTTTTCCATCTTTCACCTACGAAAATAATAATTGTTATTATTAATTGACTTTACATAATGTAATATAATTCTTCTAACTTAAATTTAAATACTATAATATATACCATTTCGTGTCTAAGTCTTGCATAATTTTTGGTTCCAATATATGGAGGCAAGGGACGTTTCGACCTATTTGTTTTGTTCTGCATAATTTTCTTCTAAGCAAATGTTAAAAAACAATAATTAACATTTGTTTTTATAATAGAAAAAGAAGAAGATAAAATATCTCTATAATAAATAATAATTTAAAGATAATATATTAATATTACTTGAAAATCAGCACCACTCCAAAGGTTGACCAAGTATTTTCATTCATCGGTGCTAACAAGTCTAGGCTTGTTCCGCAAACGAAGTTGATAAGATGTTTTTGAATCAAAATTATTAGCTTTCATTTTGTATCTATAATATCTATAGAGATAACTCATATGACTAATGATTGCATCCTTTCTTTCCTCGAAAACATCAAAATGAAACTTTTCCAATAAAAAATATATAATTATAATTCATAATCATATGTTATAATAGTTGTCAATCATAAAAAGTTACAATTTTATTATTTTTTTTTACCAAGATAATGTCCCACATATGGTCAATTTTGTCTTGCTCGATCTCTTTTCAACCTTTAACTTTTAAAGGACAACTTCGACTTCTAATTGTTTGTCCCAAAAACCAAGTAAATTCAGTTGCATTCGTACCAATAGCTTGATTATCTTCATCAAATTCTACAGACAACTTCTGTCCTTCTTGGAGGTTGATTATTTTTACGCACCGTGTAGGCCCCCTAGTTTTTCTTTTCACCACTTTGGGACCTGCGATGAAGATTAAATAAATAACATCAAATAAGCATATCTACAAAATTTAGAAATATCAATAATAACAATGAATACCTGTTGAGTTTGGTGATTCATATTCTTCTATAACCATAATCTCTGCTGACGCATCATTCCTAGGAATACTTTCTTCAAAAGAAGCACATATACTAATATCACAATCCTTTGGTAATGTATAGATCTCGATAGACTTCTTCTTATGCATTCTATAACTAACAATCATGCCCCTAACATTCAAATCATCACGGCATTCCACTAACCCATCATAATCACTCATAGTCCTATCATCTCTCAAATAGAAAAATTTGTTTCCCCCCATAATATCAAATTTATACTATTTTTTAAATCCTCCAATATGTCAAAGTAACTCATAAAATAAGTATCCATACTTGTTTTTAACAAATGTCCACTTACATACTTTCTAGAGGGAGAGAATACAAAATAACCATCATAATAATAGATAATTTCTATCTCATTTGATGTGTCCAAGCTTTCTACGAAATTATCAAACATGAGTTAGCTATATATGACAATACAAATATACAAATTTATTTTATTAAAAATAATAATAACAAAGTCAATATTGCAGAGAGTTATATTACCCTGATAAACAAGTTCCTCTACACGTTGTGTGGGAATATTTTTTTTTATGAACGTTGACTTAGAACTCTTGAAAAGCTCCACATCACCATTATGAGTTCATTACGAGTCAAGACCATTCCTATCCATATCTGATTGTAAACAGATATTAGTAAGGTGCAAAAATATAAACTTCTTCATTAGTACAAATATGTTGTAAATACTAAATAGCTAATTTTATAAGAACTATAAAAAAGTGCATACAACTCAAGAACAATAAATTACTCATATACTTACGTTGGTGGAAAATAGAAAAATCCAAAGATGCGGAGCGGGAAATAGAAGAAGACAGATGGTTCTAGATCATCTCAAAAACTTAACAACTACTAATAATAAAAGAAAGACTTAACAATCCTTTATAAGATGAGCAGCAGTGGAAGGATATCATGAAGATATTTCTATTTATCAATTGCTGACAGTATCATGGAAAACATTTTCACTAATTTTCTAATGGGAAAGGAGGTGGAAGATTAGTCAGATTCAAATCCACCATAGAAGCCCACCTATGGTCGATATGCAAGACAAAGCTGACCCTACAGCTTGACGGAGTAGAAAGACGAAAGAAAGCTACGCAAGCTAGAGGTCTAGGCAGGGGCGGCTCAAGCACTTTGATGGCCTAAGGCGGAAATTGAACAGAAACCTTAAATTTTTAAGAATATATATATATATTCTTATAAAGCCTATATTTTTGATATTTTGAGATGCAAAGTTGTTAGTAATTTTTTATAGTCGATTTCTTTTAATAATTTTTTATTGTTAATATAACTAATGTATTTAATCTTTCTTGAGACATAGTACTTTAAATTTTAAATACATTAAATTTCTAATATTTTTTTTACTTTTATATAAGAAGTTTATTTTTTCTATGAATGTTCTTAATATTTTTTTATAAAAAGCCTATAATCTAATATTGTGAAAAAAATGAGACCCCTTAAATTTGGGGGCCTAAGGCGGTTGCCTATTCTTTAACTATGTAGAGTCATCCCTGGGTCAAGCGAGAGAGAAACTTATAATGCCAATATGTTACGCCTCGAGAGTACCCCTGGGCATTACACGGTGCTTACAGTCCCGAGGGACCACAAGCTAACCCATGAGTTGGTACCTGCTGTGAGCACTGAATAACATGATCATGAATGCGGAAGAATAATTGTTATGCCATAAGGTTTTAATAACTGAACAAATACTGAATCATGAATTTGAAGAAATAACTATCTGAGTCTGTATAAATACTGAAATAAGAGATAAGCCAAATAACTAACTGACATGACAACTAAAGTTTGAATACTGAAACAACTGACTATAATGTCTGAAAAGCCTCTAAACTGAATAACTGTGAGTTGATAGGACAAGCTCCAACTAACTACTAGATTGAAAGCATGACATAAAATAATCTATCCTTGAAATATAAGGACTCACCACTGCTACTGCTGAGAGTCTGAGAAGACTAAGCGCGATCCGGGAACTGCGCGTCAGAACCTATGATATGATACATCATAGAGCAAAAGAAAAGTATGCGATCAGTACTTGGAATGTACTGGTATGCTAAATGAGGTAGGCTAATATGCAAGGTTTCATGAGCGGGAATAATAACTGTCTGAACACACGTGTAAAAACATGGAATACTGAATAGAGAACATAAAATCAGTAGATACTGGAAATATGTGAAATCTGTAAATACTGTGTATGCATAAAAGTCTGTAAATACTGAAGATATGTGAAAGTTATAGATACTGGGGATGCATGACCAAGCAATTAACATGAACTGAACAAAATCTGTAAACTGAAATACTGAAATGACTGATATCTGTATGTTATGGTCAAACAACACTGAGACTGAATTACTGGTCTGATTATTGGTCTGAGACAGTGGGAGGTATAATTTAACCGACATTCCCCAATCTGAGCTAATTGGGGTCCAACCTGTAACCCCAGTTGGAAAGGGTGTTAATATTGTGCCACGGCTACTAACGCTGGCTGTGTTGATCCACTATACTGATATACTGTTTGAAGGACCAAGGGTGTCAAGCCTGAACTGACGGGTGACCCCTGCGAGATAGTCAAGCCTAGTCTGACGGGTGACTTCTCAAATCCTACACTGGCTACGCAGTTCTGGAGTACATGGACTACTACTAACGACTTTGCCTATCTGACGGGGAACCCGTCATCCCTGCACTCGCTCGGTGCTAAATCCTACTCCTAACTGAATGATACTAAAATATTAGATTGTTCTGAGCCTAACTGATTATGATATCTGACTATTCCAATAATGCTCATGGTATGTTCTGAGACTATTCTGTAATGTACTGAGACTAGATAAACAACTAAGTTTTCGGGTATTCACAACCACTAGAACTCAATAGTGAAAATAGCAAAACAACACTAAAGCTTAAGGGATATAACATGAAGGATTTTATCAAACATTTATTCTTGTAGTTCATAGTTTAATCAAATCATGGGAGTGATATGGAACGTGTAGTAATAGCATGAATTCAACAAGAATAGCACTAAGTCATGGTTTGATTTAATGAATGATAACATTAAAACATGGGGAATTGAATAACAACAATAATTTCAATCATACATGGGGTAAAATCATAGTTCATGGAGATTCATGGGTGAAATCACAATTTAAAATCAAATAACTTGAAAAGATCTTAATTTTGTAATTTAAATAGGATACTTGGACTCCATGGGTGAAAGGAACCCATGGATGAACATCTAACATACCTTAATTGATGAATTTCTTAAAGTTCTTGGTGAATTCTTGAGGATTAACCTTGAATTTGAGAGCTAGAGTTCTTGATTGGGAGAGAATATTCTTTGATTTGAGGGAAAAGTTATTAAATAATGAGCTTAAAACGTTTTTAGGGCTTAAATATCACACCTGGGCGGATTAAAATTATAGGAAAGGACCAAATTAACCCTGGACGACACTTTTAATTTTCTTTAAAATTTTCCGAAGTTGGCACCCGTGTCACTAGAATCGGACAATTGGAAAAATGAATGGTGGCGCGACGCGGTGTAATCGCGTTGCCACTTTGTTTGTGACCTGGAAGCTCACCGCAACGCGGTGGCATCACGCTGCAACACTGGAAAATGACAAATGCCAATCTGGCCTTTGGTGTTATGCGTCAGGATCGCGATATCTCACTGAAAATTGCCAATCGTCATTTACACTAGCTCCGCGACGCGCTAAGGGTCAAAATGACGGTGTTTAACGACTGAAACTTAAAATCGTCATAACTTCTTACCTAATTATCGGATTTGGGCGAATTTTATATCGTTGGAAAGCCAATTGGATTTCCTACACAATGACAGGCTCTAGACTGAAAAATAATGAGTATTTCAAAAAATTTATATATGAATACTCATTTATTAAGACTTTTTTTTTGTTTAAACCACCCGGTGTCCGGTACCCACTTTTTAGGAGTTCAACTATATCCGGATTCACCCCGTGTCGGGCCTCATTTGGGGGAAAGAGCTCCCAACGGAGTGTTTGTCCATACCCAGAGTCGAACCCTCAACCTCTAGGTAGGGTAGACCAATCCCTTACCATTGGGCTACCACTGCTGTTGGTATTTATTGAGACTTAAATTATGCTAGGGAAATACGGGGTATTACACAATACCATAAACAACAGATTCATAGAAATGTGAACAGACAACGGTGGAAAAGACGAGAGAACATGGATGCATAACTTTTTGTAACTCAGTGGATAAATAGATAACCTGACCTTACATGAAAACTTCACATGAGTTTTTGTTCACATAGTCAAGCCAAGTAAGCCATAAAATAATAGGGCCAAAGAATATTTCAAAGCATTATTTGTTCTTAAGTTAAGCTATCAGCCATTGATTGCCACAATCCTGAATATATACAAAGTCACAGATTGGACAAGAAAATGATTCACAATTAAAAGCAATTACTGTCAATTTTTACAAAAAGATGCAAATAATGCAATATAGTAAAATCCGCATAGAAAAATAAAAGCAAAATCCGCACAAAAAAATAAAAACTGAAAAATTATAACATCAAACTACTTGACTACTGCGTAATCTCACAAGATCAAAATAAATACAGTCTAAATCATAATGAAAAGCAATTAGAGAAAAATATATGCAACTTACCTTAAATTTGACTAGAGCACAAGTTGAAATTGAGATATTAAGGATAGGAGAAAGTGAGGATTGTGTTATTTTTACTTTCTTCTGGCTGTAGCTTTTTTGGGTTTTGACTTATTAAAATAGGAAAAGAATGAGCTAATTTAGGTATAAAATAATTAGAGGGAAAAAAGTTTGGAGGAAAAACTTATCTGTTTTTATTAAAATTAGAGGAAATTTTTCCTGAATTCATCAATTTAATGAGATGATTTAAGCATAAACTTAGAAGGAAAAGGTTTGGAGGAAATTTTTTTTACTTTTATTTTTATTTTTGTATTATTAATTATATGTTGATTCCTTCAAAATTTGATTCATCGGTTAAATATAATTAGAGGAATAATTTTGTGAATTTATCAATTTCCCTCTTAACTGAGAACAATTAATTTCTTATGAATTTATCAATTTCACGCTTAAATTCTGTTTTAATTTAATAGTGATTAATTATGAGTTTGAATCAAATAAAAAATCTCAAAACACTTGATCAAGAATAATATTTGAAACTTACACACACACATATATATGTATATATATGTGTACGTGTGTTTGTGTAAAGCTAATCAAATTTAACGATGAACACCTATTGGTGTACCCAAATATATTGTTTCAACTGAATAAGTTTGAATCGGATAACAATTCTCAAAGCACTTGTTCACGATGAAGTTTGACCTTGGATTAGTGAAGTTAATTTTGTTTGAATTTGATATAATTAATTAACCAAAATTAATTAGACATAACTCCTATTTATTAAACAATATTTGAAACTTAAAAATTAAGATATTGTAAAATTGAATTGATTGTGTTTGTAAAACTGAATCGAGTTGAACATCTATATTGTAAAATTGAATTGATAATATATATATATACTAGTTAGAAGAAGCTCGTGCAAAGTACTGTCACGACCGAAATGGCCATGAGTGGCACCCACACTAATCTTCCTGTGGGAGAACCATCTAAACCAAACTATTACCCAGTCACTTAGTCAATATTAAGATGATATTATTTTAAAATCACATAATAACAATAATCCAGGACTAATCATTATTAATGCGGAAGTCAAAACTACTTACTAAAATCCCCAAGACTCAAAAGTCATCGTACAAGAACTACTATCCAAGATCATGTCTAAAAATATATCCAAACATAAAGTAAATAAAGAATGTTTCATTGTCTGAAAGATGGACAAGAACAAATAAGATGACCCATGACAGCGTAGAGATGGAGTGCTCATCCTTGGATCAAGATCTGCTATCAAACTCTAGAGGTGAGGTCATGTCTGAGTCTCCAGAACGTTTTCTGCACTCAATAAAAGAAGAGTACAGGGTAGTATCAGTACAAACCACTATGTACTGGTAGGCATCATAGGCCAACTCAACTTAAAAGCATGTACACAACGTAAATCAAATAACAAGTAGACAGGTATCGTCACATAACAACAATTTAATGAATCAACAATATAGCAATAACAGGTCAAACAGTAGTCATAATCAAGACACATAACCATTAAGAGTATCAACATACTGTAAACATCCACAGAATCAACACAAATATGTACATACATGCAATGGGATTTATTTTTGCCCAAATAGTCATGACCTGTGGGGACAATCTATGTTCATGTACCGTACCGGCGTGGTACCCAATCCAACATATACATATCCGTACTGGCGCGGTACCCGATCCAACATATATATATCTGTACCGGCACGGTACCCGATCCAACATATACATATCTGTACCGGCGCGGTACCCGATCCAACATATACATATCCGTACCGGCGCGGTGCTCGATCCAACATATACATATCTGTACCGGCGCGGTGCCCAATCCAACATATACATATCCGTACCGGCGCGGTGCCCGATCCAACATATACATATCCGTACCGGCGCGGTACCTGATCCAACATATACGTATCCGTACCGGCGCGGTGCCCGATCCAACATATACATATCCGTACCGACGTGATGCCCGATCCAACATATACATATCCGTACCGGCGTGGTACCCGATCCAACATATACATATCCGTACCGGCGCGGTACCCGATCCAACATATACATATCCGTACCGGCGTGGTACCCGATCCAACATAAACAAGTATTATCAATATCAAATTAACACAACCTCACAGCATACAAAACAATGTACCAAGTTTACAAGTACACTTAAAGTCATAAGACAATTTCATCAAGTAAATTTTCAATAATCATTTATACACGCATTAACAATCCAAATATCAATAATTTCAAGCATGTCCGAATACCAATCAACAAGTGTCCAATTTAGGAGCATACACACAATTAAGTTGAGTCTAAACTCTAATTAAACTGTAACCTACCTCAACCGAAGAATCCGAATATAAGTTAATTTGCAGGAGTCTTTCCCTTCCGTAAAGTTCCCGACTGATCAAAATCTGTTCAAATAAATCTCCATAAAACACGAATCTAGCAACACTCATTTACTCATCATTAATTCTTCAATAACTAGTCATTATTACCAAATCATTACTTTTGTCCACTAGTTAAAGAAAATAAAAGACAATGACTAAACTGTTCCTTACCTTCACTGTCAGTAACATATCTGCAGTGCCAAACCGCTATGCCTATGTTATTTTCCACAATTACCAACTACCCTATAATTACTACCTTAATTTCATAATTATTACCTTACAAATATAAATAGAATATGAAGACAAGAGTGATGCAATACAAATCCATAGAGGAATTAAAATGTGAATTCCCAGGTGTAAAATATACTCACAAGGCTTTAGTTGTATAAATAATAAAATGGGCTTTTGTGAAAATCAATGAGACTGTTTCTTAGTTTAGCATATCACCGGCTAATCATTAGGCCATTAATAGCTCAATCATTATGAAATGATTGATAAAAAGTTTCTTACCTGACAAGCGCCGCAACAACTTTGCTCCCTCTTAAAAATTTTCTCCGTCTTTCTTTTAATCTTTAGTTATCGTCCAAAAGGAGTGAACCCTATTAACGGAAAGTTACAAGATTTGAAATAGTAAAAAGATTTATGGTTTTGACCCATTAAATTACTAATTAAACTTATTTATTTAAAATATTCAAAACTTTTAATATATCCTTAAATTTATGTGAAATTCCATAAAAATAATTAAAATATGTAAGTTGACTAAAAGTATGTTCCGATTCTACTGGAATCACTAAAACACTAATTCACGGTCATCTTGATCGAACTTAAGCATTATCAAGCATAAATTCACTAAAAACTCAATAATCCAACTAATGACTTAACTCACCCGAAACACCTCAAGAATCGGTACTATCCATTTTCGTAAGTCATAAACCATGTATACAAACTATGAAGAGCGTTAAAATAGGGAAGATGCGAAAATTTCATAAACGACCGGGAGGGTCGTGACAAGTACGAGCCTAACATCTCTCCTAAATAATAATAATAATAATAATAATAATAATAATAATAATAATATCAATTAATGTGACATCTTTTGAATTTTAAAATTTAAATAAATTTATTTTTCAGGATAATTTTTGCATATATTCTCAAAATATTTTAAATTATTACTTATTGTGATTTATTATTTAAATATATAATTTTATTTCAAAGATTTAATTCACGATCAAAATTAAACTCTACAAATATATAAATTAATAAAGAGTGTGAAAAGTAAAATTCGATGAGCATATATTACTGTTTTTCAAATAACACGAGCCTAGTATATGTAATTTTTTAGTTTCAGTTTATGCTGTACAAATAGATTTGTAATTTTCAAAGAATACATGTTACTCTCATTGTCCAAACTTTTGTGGCATTAATAGTCACTTATATTTTTAAATAATTTAAGTTTTTAATTATTTTGATTTATAAAACTTTGTCTTCTATTCCATTTAAATGGGTTTCATATGAGACATGAAGTTAATTTAAAACATCAAGAGTTAAATTATCATTTTATAACTATTTTACACTTTTTATTAAATATTATATTTTTAATATTTGAATGACTTACAATAATTAATTAGGGTGATATTTAGTAAAATTACGATTGAAACAACTAAAACAAACATGCGATAAATGTCTATTTTAATTTTTTATTATATATCATTAATTTTTTAATATTTAAATAACTTATAATAATTAAGTAGGGATGATATAATAAAATTCATAGAGCAGCCTTCGTCGATGAATAATATCTTTTACTATCATAGAACTTTATTATATCATTCCCTCTTATTCCCCTTTAAGATTCATATCATTCCCTCTTATATAACAAGAGAACTTATAATAATTAATTAGATATGATCTGGTAAAATCATGAAGCAAGCAGCTGAAGTAGGCATGTCGATGAAGAGCAGCCTGCTTCAACCTCCCAACTCCCTCTTATATATATATATACAAAAAAATAATAATATCTTAATTTTTAAATACATTGTCAAATTATTATTCTAATTATCATTTTTTAATTGATAGTAAATTTGACCATAATGCCCATATCAATTGATGATTAGAATTAGGTCATAAAAAATAATTTATGAAATAAATAATTTTTTGCTAAGAGTAAAATATGATCAAAAAAATAATTGTATATTTTTGTGTAGTTAATGATGAAAAATAAAAATAGAAGTAAAAGTGAAAATCTATGTTGAAATAATGAACAAGTAAAAGTGAAAGAAGAAAGTCGTACACACATAAATAAATGTGTGCACTAGATAATTTATTAATTATTAAGTTAGTAGTAATTTTTACGTCATTTTCAAATAATATATATTACTTTTCTATTTCTTTATGTGACATTGATAAAATTTCAAAAGTCAAATTAAATTTACATCAAATTTTTTGCGTCACTAAAATATAATTATTAGTTTTTATAATTTATTGTACTTTTTATGTGTATACTAATTAAAAGGAAAAATAAGATAACAAACAATGCTACAAGTACAATCCCAAAGCACATTGACTCTGTTTTGATTTTAAAAAAGGCTTAATTACTCTGCATCATCATATTAGACCTTATTTCCCCTCTTTGGTATAAAAAAACAAATCCCCAAATCAGTGAACATCATCTCTCAAAGCTTACCCCAAACTAGTGAACATCATCGCCTCAAAGTTGTCTCTCAAAGCTTAAGGTTCAACCTCGATCATTCTCAGCTCCTCTTGCATCATCACATCAAAGGTAATTTGTTCTCTCACATTAAGAGTAAAAAGACATCAAGTTTGAGCTTGATTAGTGATTTATTTTTCTCCTCATTCTTTTTCCTTCACTATTTTTTGTGTTTGATAAGAGGTGTTACTTTTACCAATCTACATTTTTACTTCAACTGTTGTTAAATTTTAGAACCTCCGGAATATCATCTTGCAAAGAAACAAATGACTAGCTTTGGTGGTGTGGTCAGTTTTGAGGTTGATGGAGACCTCCTAACTGCTGCAAAATTTATGGATGCTCTGAGGATACCCTATATTGTTCCGTCGTTTGGAGCAGGTGTAGCTAGGATTTTCATCGAGGTGGTTCTAAAGTAAACATACGAACTAGCTGAAGGAGGTTCAACATGATTATATATGCATAAAAATTATTTTTAACCATGTCAAATAGTATAAAAATAGTATAATTTTCCGCCGAATGAGTTCAGCTGTTGTTTAAAGCTTTTACTTTAAAGTTCTCCTCATGTTAAATTATAGATAGATATGTAACACCTGATGTTGTTAGTTATCTTCTACATGTTCAATAGTTGACCTGAAAGTTGGAATGATCCAGTCTTGTTGATGTACTGTATTGAATAAACCATATTGTTCATACGATTGATAGATGAGACGATGAATTAGACTGCTGCTTGTTTGGCAAGAATTATCAACTAGTACTATATTTATCTATTTGTTATTATATACAATAGGAAGATGGATAATGTAGCTCACTAGAGCTTTGTACAGAGAGCATAGGAGCTGAATGGGAGCATCTAAAAACCATTTCAGTTCCATCTCTTTGAGTTCTTTGATTTCTTCGACTTCTGTTTTGCGGCTTGAAATGACTGCATTTTCTGTTTCTTCCGAGCTTCCTTTCCTGCCTGCCAGTCACAACAACAATATAATATATTTATTATTCTCGGAGTATGCTATGATTGTTTACGATTCATCATAAAGGGGCATTCACCAATTGGGAAGAACATTAAAGCTCCCTAAATGTGTATTTCGTACTATAGTTTCGAGTGATCTAGCAGAGGAAATCCGAAAGTGTTACCTTTGACATCTTGGATTTGGCTTTAGATTTTGGTGACTTATCCTCAATCTCTGCCTCTCGTTCAAGTTCCCTTTCCCTGGCCTCAAGTTTTTCTCCAAATAGAGCTGTACAAACACGTAAATATCACTCATTTAAAAGAATTAGAAAACACAGTGTAGTAATAAACGTTCAATGATATTTAGTAATAAATTGTTCTTGCCCTTTAGATGCAGAATTATTTTTTATGTGCACGATATCTATTTTTTTTCAACGAAGAATGTTTGAGTGACTACCCTTGAGTTAAGTCAATGTAGCTAGCTAGTGGTTCTAGAAGTGACTCATGCCTAGTGGTAGTAATGATTATATATAAGTTAACTTGAAGAGCCAAAGAGGAATGTCTTTCTTTCCACTTTCACTTTCTTCACATAACTAATACTACCAAAAGGCAAACACAGGATTCAAGACACACCAGCAACTATTCAATATGGCTTCTAGAAGCATAAAATATCAGTTCAGGCTGAAACTGTTCTTCATGTTATGTGTATTTGAAAATTCAGACACAGAGAAGGACAAACAAGAGTGTACACAATCATTGATTTGCTTGGCAACATGTTTGCCTTATGTTGGAGGTAAGCACCAGCTCCTACACCAGATTGTTGCACTGGCTTGAAACAAGTGTTGAAAAATAGCAAGAAGAGTTTTTGTTTGCTAATTAAGGATAGAAATGATCCTGATTCTCAGTTAATAGGAGTTTAAATATTTGCTAGGCTGTTAAACAGTGGAATTTTGGGCAGTAATTTAGTTCGACTGCGTTTTTCTTTAATCAAGAAAAATTTTCATGCTAATTGTATCTTTCTCTATTTTTTTTCTTTGTAGGAAATTTGAAATGGATAAGTCTTGGATGCGTTGTACTGACACATCGAGCGATGTTTATATAAAAGGAGTTGACAATTTTCTTCAATTTGCTTTCAAGCACTCAGAAGTCGATGGTGAAATTCCTTGTCCGTGTACGCTATGCAATAATGTTTTAAATGGGTCTAGAGCTGATGTCAGGAAACATTTAATACTTAGCGGGATAGTCAAAAACTACACACGTTGGCTTCATCATGGAGAATCTGCACCTAAAAAGCAAACCATTAATCAGAAGGAAGAAGGAAAAGAGCAAGGTGATCTGTCTCAAACGAAAGAAAAAGAACAAGGTGATCCATCTCAAAAGAAAAGAGCGAAGTGATGATATGTTTGAAATGATTTATGATGCTGCTGGTCGTGAATTCACGGATGATTCTAGTGGGGTTAAGTTTAAACAAGGTGATGCTTCAGAACCTACTTCCAAAATTTTCAAATTAGTGGAGGATGCTGCCCAACAACTTTATCCTGGTTGCGAGACATTCTCCAAATTATCATTGATTGTGGAATTGTTCCAAATTAAGTGTCTTTATGGGTTGAGTGATAAAGCAGTTGATAGCATATTGAAGTTAATTAAACGAGCACTTCCTTCTGGTGAAACTTTACCAGAGACATTTTATGGAGCCAAAAAAGTAATTCAAGATTTAGGTCTTCGTTATGAAAAAAATACATGCTTATGAGAACGATTGTATGTTATTTTGGAAAGAAAATGCAAAAGCTGAATCTTGCTTGGTTTGTGGGGAGTCTGGGTGGAAGTCAGTCGAAGGTCAAAAAACTGATGACGCTGTTCAAGGAAAGATCGAGAATAAAGTTCCTCGAAAAGTGTTACGTTACTTTCCCTTAATACCAAGATTGCAAAGGTTGTTTATGTCGTCAGAAATAGCTTCAGACATGACACGACACCATGATCGACGTTTGAAAGATGGGGTTCTTAGACATCCAGCGGACTCTGAAGCGTGGAAACATTTTGATAGATCTAATCCAGGATTTGCTAGGGATCCTCGTAATGTTAGACTTGGATTAGCAGTTGATGGGATAAATCCTTTTGGTAACTTAAGTGTTTCTCATAGCACTTGGCCAGTAATTACCATTGTATACAATTTACCTCCTTGGATGTGCATGAAACAACCATATTGGTTCTTGTCTTTGTTGATACCTGATCCTAAGCTCCTGGAAATGAGATTGATGTGTACTTAGAACCATTGATTGATAAGTTGCGAGAATTATGGTATTGTGGATTCGATATATTTGATGCTTCAAGAAAAGAGAATTTTTGTATGCGGGCAGCACTTTATGGACTATAAATGATTTTTCTGCTTATGCGAACTTGTCTGGATGGAGCACAAAGGGAGCTTTGGCTTGCCCTTCATGCAATAAAGACACTCCATCTACTCGATTAAAGTATGGTTGTAAGTTTTCTTACATGGGTGCTTAGAGGTTTTTATCATCTAATCATGAGTAGCGGAGTAATAAACGTGATTTTAATGGAGAAGTAGAAAGAAGACCTGCTCCGAAAATTCTATCTGGAGACGATGTTTTACGCCAGCTACTTACTCTAGGAGAC
The DNA here is from genome assembly GCA_030864215.1 of Capsicum pubescens. NCBI lineage: Eukaryota > Viridiplantae > Streptophyta > Magnoliopsida > Solanales > Solanaceae > Capsicum > Capsicum pubescens. The sequence continues at coordinate 89,865,512 of CM061539.1, forward strand.
ATGAAATTTGGTAAGACCCAAAAAGGAGAAAGTATGAAAAAGGTAAAGACACTCATAACTGGAGAAAGAAAAGCATCTTTTTTAGGCTTCCTTACTGGAAAAATAATTTACTACACCGTAATTTAGATGTGATGTATGTTGAAAAGAATGTATGTGATAATGTTATTGGGACATTTTTAGATATTGAAGGAAAAACGAAAGATAATTTAAATGCTCGTCGTGATTTGAAGGAAATGGGTATAAGAAAAGATTTACATCCCACTCAAAGAGATGGAAGATGGTATTATCCGGTAGCATGTTATTCTTTATCATCAGAGGAGAAGTCTAAAGTATGTAGGTTCTTGAAAATGGTTAAGAGTCCAAATGGTTATTCTTCCAATATATCAAAGTTGGTGAAGTCAGAGGATCGTAAAATTTATGGATTAAAGAGTCATGATTCTCATATTTTATTCGAACAACTGCTTCCTTTTGCAATTCGTGGAGTCGTGCCCAACAATGTCTATGATGCTATCACTGAGTTAAGTATTTTCTTCAAAGAGTTGTGCTAAAAAACACTAAGAGTTGATGTGTTGGATCAGCTTGAAGCTCAAATTCCAATAATATTGAGTAAATTGGAAAAAATATTTCTACCAACATTTTTTGACATTATGGTGCATTTAGTCATTCATCTTCCACGAGAGGCTAAGCTTAGTGGACCTGTACAGTATAGGTGGATGTATCCAATTGAGAGGTATGTTTTTAATGTATAGTTTTGACTTAATTTTATGTTGCTTGTTAATTTATCATGCTATTTTGAGTGATATAATGTTATATCATGTAGATTTTTACTCTTATTGAGGTGTTATGTTCGTAATAAAAATCAACCTGAAGGGTCTATTGCAGAAGGGTATATTGTTGAAGAAAGTCTAATATTTTGCTCAAGGTATCTACATGGAACTGCAAAAGGGCATAATTGAATGGACAAGCATTATGAAGTTGATCGTGCTGAGACATACAGTGGATTATCGATTTTTGAGAAAAAAGGTTCTTCTTTATTAAGAGATACATCGAGAGATCTTGAAGAGTTTGAGAGAAAACAAGTTCATCTTTATGTCTTGAGAAATTGTGAAGAAATTCAACCATTTCTACGGTATGTTTTGTTAGCTTTGTTTCAACTCTAATAGTTATATTTTTAGTTACTATTGAACTAGAAATTCATTAATGATCTTTCTTTTTCTACCCAACATTATTCTAAGTGTGCATGTGTACAAGGTTATACAACTTTTTCTATTTAATTGGTTGAAACTAGTTTGGGATCGCGACGTAGTTGCTGTTGTTGTGCTTGGTTAGATGTCATGTTTTAATCTATCTGTCTAATATGAAGCAAATGAATGACGAGGATTCATGTAGCTGACCTCAACTAGTTAGGATTTGAGGCTTATTTATTATTGACTTCTTGTTGCTTATGTGGATGTAAAGTTCAAATCTTTTTCTGTTTAGTTAGTTGAAACTAGCTTGGGGTCGTGGTGTAGATGTTGTTGTTTTTGTGCTTATTTAGTTTTGGAGAGTCCGAGCAACATAGTTTTTTTAGTATTTCACACATAAATGTTGCTACTATGCAATCGATGGTTAGATCTGACTGAAGGTTTATTTTAAATCCTTGGATATTTTTTGATGATAAAACTGTGAAGACTTCTTATTCACGTTTGATGTTTCAATGTGAGATGAGTTGTTACCCTTTGTGTTCTTTCTCGGAAACGAGGGTTGAAAGGGCTAGTATTTCTATCTTCCTTTCTTTTATTTATTTTTCAAATATTTTGTGAGTATTAGAGTGATATGGGTCGAAACAAAGTGAAATGAGTGGGAGGACTTAAATAGCCGAACCTAAGTAGTTTTTGGTTGAGACATTATTGTTGTTGGTGGTGATTGTGTAGGTGCGAAGCTAATCTTTTCATGAAGTTAGTTGATTTGCACTGGAGTCATTTTATGGTTCATAATCAAATTGTGAATTGACGGCTAGCTTTAAATAAAGGTCATCACTTAAATTGCTGTATTTTTTTGGTGAAATGTGAAAACTATATATTTCTAAAATCTGAATTGTTTTTGAAATGTGAATGATATAAGCTCAGCTAGTTTTTTTCAAAACAAGCCTCTATTATATACATTCAGCAATATATGGTTTATCCGAGAAGTTTGAAGAGAGTTGAATAAAGAGAGATTTTTATATTTAATTCAGAGATTTTTTCTTTGAGGGTTATCTACAAGCACCTGGTATAAATATCGACATTAAGCAAGAAAAGTAAAATCTTTGAGATTTAGAAGAGCTTCCTGAAGCTATTCCTACGTCTGAAGCAATTCCTAAGTTATGTTTTCCAATTTTTGATGTTCAGTTAATATAGCTTTAGTTACGACTAGCATGGAATTAATTTATCTCATGTTGATTTGTCTGATACATTGTAAATTATTTTATTCATTATTTTATTTTATTATATATTTATTATTTATTATATATATATATATATATATAGGATTTTTTGGTAGTCCTCAGATGATTTTTTTGTTCTCTTTTATCCTTAATTGGAGTTCTTATTACTTTGTAAGTTAACATACATTTTAGTTAATTTTAAAAACTTTTAAAGTTTTTTACATGCCACTAAAAATGAAAAAGGAGATAGTGGGCCCCACAAAGTATACTCATACATATTTGAGTCTTTATTTTTTTTGAAAATGTTATTGAACTTGTTTCAAATTATATTTGATCTTAACAATTAATTATAAACACATAAATAGTATATTCTACTGCTCAATTGCTCAATTTCTATCCTGATATACGCTTAATTATTGAATTAAAATATTTTTCTTATAATATTATCTGTTGATCTTATTATAATGTTTAATTTGCAATTTCGATTTTTAGTTATCGATTAATAAGTATAGTTTATTTTACCCATTATTTTATACTGTACATGACGACAAACATAAGTAATCAACAAAGATTTCTTTTATATAAAATTATATTTTATACTAAAGAATAACCATAATTAAATTTATTATTATTAAATACTTTTAAAATGTATCAAAAATGTTAGTTATAATCCTTTCATTTCAGTCAAAAAATAAATTTCATAATATGATAGTTAATCTAATTTTATGTGCGCATATTTTTAATATAAAATTTACCTGATAAATAACTATATTAAAAATAAAGAATAAATATTATTTTTGTATATATTCTGAAAATGGTGAGAGAAAAAGGTAGTTAAAGAAATTATTATTTGATCTCCTAATAATTTATGATAAAAGCTCAATTTGAATAATCAGAAATTAGAAACTCAAAAGATTTCAGTAAAATAGAAATTAGAACTTTAATACACACATTTGTTTTGATACTTTTTTTTGAAAGTCTAATATTTAAATTAAGAAAAATATTATCTTTTAACTTTTCAATACCATTTTGTACTGTACTATTTTAAAACTCTTTAAAAACTATCACACTGATGTCACAAAAAAAATAAAAAAATAAGAACGAGAAAAATTTAAAAATATCTATAATTTTTTTTTTTTTAATGTTAGTTTGGGCCCGGGCATAGCCTGGGCTAAATGAAACTAGTATATATACGCCCGGGCTAAATGAAACTAGTATATATATAAGGGAGAATCCAAAGATTTGGTAGTACTTAGTTAGATTTTAACTAATGCGTATCTAAATATTTTGTTAGCTTTAGTTAGATTGCAATTAATGCTTATCAATTACTTTAAAAGGTTTCTTTTTCTAAATTTATCTTTGACATGTTTTTAACTTATTATTTCATATTAATTTATTTTGTCTCTTTTTTTCTTTATATTATCCTTGATTTAGTTCAATATTACTTCACTTGTCATTATATAATAACTGAAAAACATTTTCATTTTTATAACTTTAAATAATTATATTGACATTTAAAATGCTATACAAAAAGTAATGAGTCATAGAAAAAGTGATACTAACACCATAAAAGATATATTTATTCAATTAAATTAAAAATTAACTAAAAAATTTGACGATTTCTTTTATATGAAAAAAATAATAAGCGATAGCACCCAGCTTTTTAAAATCTATTTTATCCCTAATGGAAGTTTTAATAATCTTGTAAAATTTCACCCATTGAAAGAACATCTATAAAAGTATTTTGCTAAATCAGATTTTCAACTATTTAATTGAAATGTTATCTTTATCTATAGATTAACTTTGTTGATGTAATCATACAATAATTTGCAGCATCAAATATTTTTTATATTACTTAAATATTGTATTTCTTAAAAATAAAATGGGTTAGTCAATAAATTTAATTGAGAAAAAGATAATGAAGGTAATTCAACATAAAACAACAATCATTTTAGATTGTTAAAACCGTTAATTTTTTTTTTTTTAAAATATAAAATAAAAAGGAGAATAATTTTAGTGCCTGCATTTGTTTGAAATTAAAAGAAAGTCTAAAATATACTTTAAAAATGTTGTTTTTTGACTTACAAAAACTTTTACTTCTTTCATTTTTACTTGTTTTGCCTAATTTTGGTACTTAGCCCGAAGTTTAAATGCGTTATAAAGATTTTTAAATTTTGTGATAGTAAATTGAAGATATATGTGGAAAGAATCAAAATATCCTTTAATCTTGTGGTATTGAACATGTCATATGAAAAAAGATAAATTAAAAGAGTTTGGAAAACAGGGAACGAGATATTCTTTTATAAACGAACAAAAAAGAAACTGGACATAAGAAATTAAACGAATATATGATTTAACATTTTTAAAATATTGAGAGATTATCGAACTACTTTCAACTAATACTATAATGTTACATGAACAAAACAAAATTATAAATATAAATGTTAATGTAGTTTGGGCTCGGGCTTCGCACGAGCCAAATGACACTAGTATATATTATTATATATATAGAAATGTGAGTTGGATGATGACCAAGGGTAAAATTGTCATTTCACAAATACTCTAAAATATTTATTTCTATTATATAGTCTTAAAAGTTGATTATAAATTTAAAAAATGACAGAATAGTCAAACATCTTTCCCAAATGTCAAGTGTTCCCTAATGATGTGATATTTAAGGTGGAGCCCACATTTTTTCAATCATAATTTTTCAAAAAATATGTTTTGTATATTAATAATTAATCTATTTTAATGATATATTATCTAAATTTCATTTCTTTTTTTGAATGTGAAATTTTTTACTTTTATTTTATAGAATAGAAATGTCTAAAAAAAAATGTAACTATGTTATCGTATACTTATAAAACTTTCATAAAAGAATATGAAATTTAATTCTAAACAAAAACATATAAAGTATTCGTATGATTTGAGATCAAGCTTTGCACAAATCAGATCAACTTGATTTTTTGAACCGATTCGAATCAATTTTTAATGACAAAAAAATGATTTTTTTTTTTGTAAATGTCAATCCTATCCCAATGTTGTATAATATCTCATGTGGAAGCCACAGTTTCTTTCACAATTTTTTATAAATATTTTTTGTTGGTTCTAATACACAATACTCATTTCTATTTCCTTTTATAAGTGGTGAAGTTTCACTTTTATTTTATTCAAATGAAATCTCCACAGGCATGTAGAATTAAAAAATTTCTTTGCACATTTAGTTATAGTAAATTATTTAATAGAGTAATAAAGAAATAAAAAAATATATTACTCCCTTCATTTAAAAAAAAATGATCTATTTTAACTTGACACGAAATAAAAAAATAAATAAAACTTTTGTATCTTGTGGTCATAAATTAAGGTTATGACAATTGTATCAAAATATCCTTTATCTTGTGGTTCTAAACATAACACGTGGAAAGTTGAAATAAAGTATTGCAAATCCAAAAAAAAAGTTTTATTCTGTTATAAACAAATGAAAATGAAAATTAGGTCTTTATTTTTTAAATTAAGAGAATAACAAATATGTACAAGGCATTCCTATATCCGTAGTTTACATTATTCAAAAATAATTTCTAGTTGAACTTTTTAATGATATCTAAAATAATTTTAAAATATAATTTGTTAAACCTTAAAAAGTAATTTAAGTAGTGAATTTTGTTCATACTTTATTATGATATATAAGAATTTATGTGATAATCTTTTTATTAAATGTAAATTTAAATAATATACTTGAATCAAATGGGAAGAACAATATTAAATTTAAAGAGAAATTATACCTGAAGTTTGTTCCAATTATATATTTTTTGAATCATAGTGTCCAAACGAGTTTTCTCTCCTCTTATCTAAATCCACGGAATAAATAAGTTACTTTTGAATGTAACATTCATTATTATTTGTTATTATTTTTGCCTAAAATTATTGATAGTTAGTTTAAGGTAAAAATTACAAATATAACCAAGAGTATTATGTTTTTTTCATAAATTTTTAAATATTTTCGTATAATTTTTTACGTGGACCCCACTACAACTCTATTTTAAATGAAAAATAGATAAAATGGTCATTTCATTAGAATCTTTTCAATGTCATTACTGATGTAATCTTTCACACGAATTCCACACACTTTAACTATAAATCTATTTTAATATGTAGTAAAAAAAATAAAATGCATTATATCATAATGTCTATTTTAATCAGTTCTACGAAAGAATTAACTTTTTTTATTTGATTAGTATTTAATAACATTATTAATACTGGTAAAATTGTTGTCATGTGACCAAGAGGTCATGGGTTCAAACCTTGAAAACAGCCTCTGACAGAAATACAAGGTAAGGCTGCGTACAATACACCCATATGGTGGGGTCCTTCCCCGAACACCGCGCATAGCGGTAGCTTTAGTGCACTGGGTTGCCCTTTTTATCAATATTTTAGTCATGTTGAATTTCATTTATTTGTCAAAAAATTCACAACGGTATATGCTGCCCTTTTTATCAATATTTTAGTCATGTTGAATTTCATTTATTTGTCAAAAAATCCACAAAGGTATACTCTTCTATTTAAGATTTATTTAATTTAAAGATAGTTTGAAACTTTATGTAGTTTCTCCATATATCTTAAATTCGTTGTCTCATCAAAATGTTATAAATTAAAATAAAGGGAGACATAGTTTATAAGAAAATGTGCAAATACTCACATATGTTCCAAAAAAGATAAAAAAGTGAAATAAATTTTGGCCACACATTTAATTCTATAAAGTAACTATTACCATATTATAGTAAGATAATAAAATATACTCATGAATATTGAATATGTGTTTATCTATCAAACACAATAAGCGATTCCTCCATAATTTCAAAACTTCACATAATGCATATTATTACAAAGATTTTCGCTACATATAATTTATGAAAACATAATTATTTACTAAGCACCTATTAAAATTATTTTAAACAACTTATTTAAAATGTAATATTAACTATCTGAGATTAAATTACTACAATATTATATCATGTTAACTTTTGTTAATTCTCTTGAGTCTCTTTATTTGGGGTAGTAAACTTACTCATCGGGTAGATAAATCACTTAAAAAGACATAAATACCATTCTTCAATATTATGATTCATTAAAACGTTCAACTAGTATCTCCTTATTTTTGTTTGTTAAACACCCATAAAACGAATTTAAATGTATTTACAATCAATTTATGTATGGATTGATAGTCTTTATTGCTTCGTATGATTCAATATAAAATATTAATAAATAGATATTTATAATATTTATCTATTCTCTTGTATAATTTTTAAATAAAGAATCAAAAGAATAACATTCTAATTAGTTGTTTAATCTAAGAGAATGTGTTTGACCTGATATTAAAATAAGCATTAGAGTATATGATATTTTAATGTTAATTATGAAATCTTAAATAAGTTGCAAGTTATTATCTGATTTTATAAAAAATAAAAAATTATATTTTATCAAATAGTGTGATTTCTAATTACATTTCCTATTGTGTTTATTCAAAAAATATTAATGATCATTTTCTTGTGAAAAATTAATTAAATAACTATAAATATATTTAAAATTATAATATTGGGCCCGTAAACGGGCCCTTCATTATCTAGTACTTTATTTTTTTACTATATAGAAAGGTTAAGAAATGAGCGACCACGGGCATAAATGTAATTTTATACTCCATGATATTTTAGTTTGTTGCACTAGAACTCTAGAGAAGTATCCAGATCCATTCTCTCTTAATTGATGAACAGAGTAATTGATAGAAATGCCGAATTATCCTCTCTTTCAATGGCTTCTGCAAATCTCTCCTCTTTTTGTATGTCCAGAATTCATCTATCTTTCTAATCTTCTAGACTTCTCCCAGACTGTTTCATCTTCTTATTTCCTCGAAACCTGTTGCATATCAAATCGCTCTTCCAATTTTTAATTTCTGGTAAGCTCTTCATCGATTTTTTTTTATTTTCTTTCATGTTCTATTTTTTTCACATTTTTATTTTTTTATTTTTTGTGGAAGTTTTATTTGTCATTATTTAGTACTTTCTTCGGTTCAATTTGTTTGATTTATTTCTTTTTTAAAAAAAAACTTTTTTTATTTTTTAGCAGCATTTGTAATTTTAACTTTTCACATGTCAGATTCAAGATTATAAGATTAAAGAATATTTTAGTATATTTTACATATCTTTATTTAATATCACAATACTAAAAAAAATATTTTACTTTTTAAAATTCGTACCAAATTAAAATAGACCAAACAAACTGGAACAGATAGAGTATTAACAGAATGGTGCATTTCTAAGAAAAAAAATACAAAACTTGTAGATGTTAAATTGTGCTTCTGAATATGTATATATGTATTTTCAAAATTCAAACTTCTAAAATTATGTTTTAGCCAAAGGTTATTTTCATAAGCTTCTAATAATTATAACAAACTTATAAAATTCATTGAAATTAATCTATAAACCATTACGGATATTATGTCATACCAAAGTTGAATTCCTTATTTAAATGTAATTTTATACTCCATGATATTTACAAGGGCATAAATGTAATTTTATACTCCATGATATTTTAGTTTGTTGCACTAGAACTCTAGAGAAGTATCCAGATCCATTCTCTCTTAATTGATGAACAGAGTAATTGATAGAAATGTCGAATTATCCTCTCTTTCAATGGCTTCTGCAAATCTCTCCTCTCTTTGTATGTCCAGAATTCATCTATCTTTCTAATTTTCTAGTTTTCTAGACTTCTCTCAGACTGATTCATCTTCTTATTTTCTCGAAACCTGTTGCATATCAAATCGCTCTTCCAATTATCCATTTCAGGTAAGCTCTTCATCAATTTTTTTTTATTTTCTTCCATGTTCTATTTTTTATTTTTTGTGAAAGTTTTATTTGTCATTATTTAGTACTTTCTTCGATTCAATTTGTTTGATTTATTTCTTTTTTAAAAAGAAATCTTTTTTATTTTTAGCAACATTTGTAATTTTAACTTTTCACATCTCACATTGAAGATTATAAGATTAAAAAATATTTTAGTATATTTTACATATCTTTTATTTAATAACACAATATTAAAAAAAATATTTTACTTTATAAAATTTCGTACCTAATTAAAATAGACCAACCAAACTGGAGCAGATAAAGTATTAATAGAATGGTGCATTTCTAAGAAAAAAATACAAAACTTTTAGATGTCAAATTGTGCTTTTGAATATGTATATATGTATTTTCAAAATTCAAACTTCTAAAATTATGTTTTAGCCAAAGGTTATTTTCATAAGCTTCTAATAATTATAACAAACTTATAAAATTCATTGAAATTAATCTACAATTCATTACGGATATTATGTCATACCAAAGTTGAATTCCTTATTTAAAATTTAGTTCATTATATAATATAATATTATTGATGAGTAAATTTTTAAACTATGGCTTGAGATTACTTTTAATTAAGATATTGCAATGAACTAATAAATTAAAATGGGATTGAACTGATATGGAAACAATTGACACGTTTAGTTCATACTCAAAGAAAAGAGTTTAATTAGTTAGTGTTATTTATTTATCTGATTTTGATTTGATATTGTATTTTAACAAAATTAAAAAAATATTTTGAATCTTATATTAATAGGCTAAAGATATGTATAATGTATCAAAATACTCTTTAATTTTGCAGAATTGATTAAAAAGTTGTCAAAAATAAAGAAGGTTCTCCTTTTAAATGGATCAAAACGGATGGAGTACTATATTAATAGTAAAATAATAAAAAAAGATACTGATAAATGATGAAAAAGTATTTATTTAATTTTAAAACTCTATATACTAAAGGTAATTCTAAAACTATAATTTATTTAATTTAATTGGTACGTTTGTTCATATTATATCATGACGTTATACTTGGTACACTTAACTACATATATCTTTTTACAACACATTTACAATCTTCAAAATAAAATATATTATTTTGAGGTAGTATATTCTCTCGTCAGGTATATAATTTTTTATTTTTTTTTACATATACTAAATTATCCTCTTGATTTTATAGTATATAAAACAAGATGTGAAACCAAACTTTTTCATTTTTATCACTTTGTAAAGAATGAGGTGATTAATTTTAACTTTCATCAAATAGGATGAATTTTATTCGCTAAACCCTTTCAAAATAAATTTATAGATGGATCATTTTTTATTTTTTAGTTGTTTTGTATGATTCTATAAAAAAATATTAATATAATTGACACTTTATTATAACGTGTATCTTTATCATCATTTTTTATTGTGCTAATTTGAAAATGTTGATGATCATTTAAAAAACTAATAAAATAACCTATAAATATATTTAAAATATTTATATTGGGCCCGTAAAACGGGCCCTTCATTATCTAGTACTTATATATATATACTATATAGAAAGGTGAAGCAAGAGACGATCAAGGGCAAAAGAGTAATTTAACGCAGACTCTAGAAGCTACCACCAATCTTTCATCTGAACTTTCAGCTAATACAACTATGATATATCACCATGGGAAGCTTTTAGCTCTTCATGAGGGGGATAAACCATGTAAGTTACTTTTCCATTTGATCTATTACTCGAGAAACTTAAGCAATCTATCATGTAAATGCTTGTTGACCTGAATATGTTATCAAGATTCTTTGACATCTTATAGTTAATTACTTCCTTCCATTTATTCTGTACGACTGTAACTTTCTAATTGCCAGAGATGATCTTATATGCATTCAAGCTGCCAGTGATGTGACTGTTCTTTTAGTAAGATTGCTGTTTGTTGAAGTTTGTGACTGTGCGCCACGGAAGAACCCAATTATTAGAATACTGTGTTTTCCTTCTTATATGGACAAAATGAATATTTTGTTCACAGATGTAGTTAAAGTTCTGGAGGATGGAGATCTGCAAACGCTTGGCATGCTGGATTACGATAAAAGGTTGCAACATTCCTTCACTGCTCACCCGAAGGTTGACCCTGTAACTGGTAAGAGAATAGTCATCCGAATCTGCTACCAATTATGGAAATAAATATGACTGCTTAATTGGTTCCAATCCTTTGTTCATAAAGAATGTTACCTAAACTTATAAAATGGAACACCCATCAACTGTGGCTATAAGCTCATCACTTCCATGTATCCTTTCCTTTAGTTGCAAAATCCTCCGAGTTCTCCAATGAACAAGGTTCTTCCTCCCATTTCGGACCCTGGATTCCTGAATGCCATATAGGTCATTACTTGAATGGAGATATAAGAACCTTTAAAATATCCTGTTACTACCCACTACCATTTTATGAAAGTACACTTAACTACTTAGTAGTGGAGATCACAAGGATTTGGAACTGATGTTAACTTGATTCAAGTTACGTGGCCTTTATTTGATAAAGAACTTAGGTGTCCAGGTGCCTTTTGTTCAGATGTACAATGAAATATGGATCTAAAATAAAGCTGGGGAGTAAAATATGTGATGATTTATTCAATTATATATTGTTATGTAAATACAGAGTTTGACCTGAAAATATTTGCATGCAGGGGAGATGTTTACTTATGGCTACTCACAGACACCACCTTACGCTACGTATAGAGTCATTTCCAAGGATGATGTCATGCAAGATCCAGTTCCAATAACAATTCCAGCATCTGTTATGATGCACGACTTTGTTATTACTGAAAATTATGCAATTATAATGGATCTTCCATTGTACTTCAGACCAAAGGTATGCCATCTTCGCAATTTCTTTTTCTATTGATCTATACTTGTAGAGTTTCGGGTTCGCTCTCCTGATGACAATGACAGAAGTTATTCTGGTGAAGTAGCATCATTCTTGTTAATAAATTTGAGTTCTCGGAGATGGTGGTGTTGTCTTATAAGCAAAGGGGTTAAGTAAAATAATGGCTAAAATGGAACTAAATGATTTTGAATTTCTTGCAAATGGAAAGTATATTATGATATTCAACTTTTGTCTTCAAGTGCTTAATGAATAATCTATGGCTCTTTGAAGTCCAGTATTCATCAGATCAACTTTGAGATGTGCTATCCATATGCATAAGGAAGTTAACTACATGTTATCTGCGAGTTTACACTTGATGCCTTTACAGATGAATGACAGTTCAATTGCTCGGTTCAGTCAACTGCTTAAAAGTTTCCTCATCCTTTTTTTTTCCTGAATTTAAACACAAAAATGAGATTAATAGGCTATGTATTTCTTAGGAAATGGTGAAAAACAAACAGCTGGCATACAGCTTTGACCCCACAAAGAAGGCTCGCTTTGGAGTTCTTCCACGCTATGCAAAAAATGAATACCTAATCAAGTGGTTCAAGCTGCCTAACTGCTTCATATTCCACAATGGTATGAAATTTTGAAATTTGAAATTTGTTTTCGTTTTCATATCTGATATGTGGAAGTTCATGCCCCTTGATTGAAAAATAGAACAAATTCCTAACCACGAGGTAGACATCAGTGTATAATTTTTCACTTCAAAGAGATGGATATGCTTTAGGACCCAATGTAGATGGTTTGCACTTCTCAGATCGTCTTGTTAGACATAATGACTACCTAACTTTGAGCAACTTCGATTACAGACTGCAAAAATACAAAAGTGTTTATCCTCTTATTGTACACCACCAGACATAAACTTCAACGAATCACAAGATGTACATGCTTTAGTCTTACTAACTGATCCAAACTGAGTCTGGTTTCGTTGCTTGACCACCCAATGCTTGGGAGGAGGGAGATGATGTGGTCTTGATCACTTGTCGCCTGCAGAATCCAGATCTAGACGCGATTAATGGAACTGAAAAAGAACAACAGCGTGATGGTTTCACAAATGAGCTGTAGGAAAACTCTAACCTGATGATCTTATTTGACGTTCAGATCTTCCAATTATCTTTGATTCTACTCGTAATTGTCCGGTATGAGATGAGGTTCAATATGAAGAATGGTCTAGCATCACAGAAGAAACTGTCATAGTCAGCTCTTGATTTCCCACGGGTCAATGAGAACTACACCGAAAGGTCAGCTATTACAAGATTTTTCATTTCAATTCTGAAATTTCTGCACTCCATGTATAAAATATCCAGTATGTGGATTAATGGATGCTGAAATGCAACACTTTAATATCTTAAGCGTTCTTAACCTCACTTATATTTAGAGTGTTTTAAGGGTTGTCTCTGGCAGTGTGAATGCGTCCAATCAAGAGTCCAGATAATAACATCTAGCATCAGTTTTCTTCTGATATATAGCAAATCAATTTGATTTACAGTAGCCATATCATTGTCATTGTTGAGCTGTGCACATCCAAAGATTCGGTAGCATTCTGTTTTAGTTATTAGTTAGTAGTATACTCTAATGCTAAAGATGGTTACCATGTTTGCCTGAATGTTTTACTGTTTGGCTTTGGCATTTTATCATTCGCAGTGGGCGTTGACGTGCTTTCGCACTTCGGCCGGGCTTGAGAGTAGTATGTTGCTAATATACTTCTTGAATTTTATTTAAAATACTGAATAGAGTTTTGATGACTCTTTGAATACTAAATATTGATAATAGTTTATATCTAATAATTGGATAAAAGAATAGTAACTATTCTGAGTTTTAGAACTTCTTACATATATATGGATGTTATTTATGTTCAGTTTGAACCTTCCAACTATGATGAAATTTTAAATGTGTGAGGCCACTTAGATTGACATAATACATAAATGTGTCTATTAACCTGGCCCTAGCTGGTATCTACGCCCTCCAGCTTTTAATGTACACAAGTAAACGTATAAACTATCATTAAGTTGAACAAGTATCCTTATTAAAAAGACAGAATCTTATTAAACAGAAACTAATTTAAGCAACTACTTATCCAAGAATCGCCCGGCTTTATTGTTCGAACCTTGCAACAATTGAAAAGCTAAGTTGCAGGAGTCCAACAGTTATGATCCAAACAATGTTCCTGCAAATTCAATAGTAAATGTTATTGTCAACTGCTCTTGTTGGAATAGTCGTGTCTCGGAAGATTATGAACTATTTATAACTTATCCTCTTCGCCCTAATGAGAATTTGGTTACTTTAGCCAATGATTTTAATCTACCACATAAGTTGTTGGAAGACTACAATCCTGAAGCAAATTTCAGCAGGGGTAGTGGTCTGGTTTTCATTCCTGGAAGAGGTAATTAATCTCTTTACAAGGTTTCTATACTCATATTCTTTGCATATTTTAGGTACAATTAGTTGAATTCGGATGAGTTTTATAGTAAGCTATGCAGAAGAATTAAAGAGAACCATGCTCGTTGTATATTATAAAGGAAAGGAACAATCTTGCATACTATATGTATGAACAGTCATAGTGAGTTTCTAGATGATTTGACATGTATGATAAATAAGTCGTCTAAGTTGAAAGCTTGGGATTGTCACTTAAATTTCTATATGCTATTTACTGATCTTGTAGTTTTTTTCCTCTTACATCTCTATTTTTGTAATGTATTGTAGATCAAAATGGAACTTATCCACCTTTAAGGACTTCTACAAGGTACTTGTCAACCCGTATGAGCTACTGATTATTTCTCGAATGCTATAGTATTGGTAGCTAATTTTGGTTTCTTGCTTTTCACAGCTCAAAAGGTTGGCCTTATTTTACTGCTACAATGACATCTTTTTCAACTTAGAAAGTCCAAGGTATCAAAATAGCTCTGAATGTGATTGTGATCTACTAAAAACTGTCATTGCCAGGAATCTCCGGTGGAGCAATAGCTGGCATATCAGTTGCAGCAGTTTTTGTAGTAGCCCTCTTAGCGGCTTGCCTGTATCATATCTGTTATAGAGGCGGGGAAATGGAAAAAGATTCATTTCCTAACTTGGAACCTTACAAAAATAGCAGTAATGAGCATCATCATGGTAATTTTTACGGGTTTTGAATCTACTGATATGTACTTAATTACCCTTCTCACTGTATGCCAACTAACTTTTTTATCAAAGCAATATGTAGTTCATCATTAGAATAAGTTTATAACCTGCTACAGACCTTGTAATTCCTTAAATGACTCAGGTCCTGCAAATTTTGAGAATTCTTCAGAAATGAGTCCTCTTAACAAAGGCGCTTCTCCAGAAGCCCCAAGGATCGCGGTGGATAAATCTGTGGAATTTTCATATGATGAACTTGCTAATGCCTGTGACAACTTCAGCACAGCCTACAAGATTGGCCAAGGTGGTTTTGCATCTGTTTATTATGGAGAGTTAAGAGGCGAGGTTCGTTGTTATTCTTATTAGATCGAAATAAGTAGCAATTATTTGGATACTCAGATTGTTGATCAACATAGTTCTAGCTGCTTTATTATGTTGCTATTACATTACATAATTGTCTTGACTCAGCAGACTTTTCTTTTCCATAGTCAGTTAGTAATTCGAGTTTTCTATATTCATGCTTCTAATCACCTTTGTCTCAATAAAATGCAGAAAGCTGCAATCAAGAAGATGGATATGCAAGCAACAAAAGAGTTCCTTGCTGAATTGAAGGTTTTGACACATGTTCATCACTTGAACTTCCTATCTGTCTTCGTTGATTGTAACCGCTTTAACACCTTTTCTGAGTCCACGGGGAAAAATCCTCAATCATGGATAGCTAAACTTACAAACTTTGGGCAATCTTTTAACTTGTTTATAATGCAATATTGTTGGTTTTTTTTAAAAAAGATGGGGCAGCGAAAAGGGGTTAAAATGACTCTCAATGGATTGAATAACTTTCAATATCTTTCAACAGCATTCAATAATTTTACTAAGCATCAAGTGCTTTAAATAGCCAACAAAACATAAAAAGCTGCATAATTAAAATTTAAAACAACCTAAATTATCTCAACAATATTTAAAATTCAAATTCATCTTAATCTAAATAACTTATTTTGCTAAAAACTAGTGCAGTAACTCAAAGCAATTTCCAACAAATTTTCAAAAATTTGGTTTAACATTTCCTCTTTTCAAAAGCTAAAACTTCCTTTCCAAGATTTTGTATTACCCAATATGCTAATCCATTCAATGGACTGAATGATGTTAGCTAGCTAATGTGATACTTTTCCTTGTGAAAGTGAGGATTAGTGATTTAGTTCCGCCATACATGAGATTTAGTGGATGATGAAATCCATTAGCCTCATACATCATTAGAGAATACGAGGTAATATTTCACATGTTGAAACCATTGTAGGTACGTTTGATAGGATATTGTGTTGAAGGATCCTTGTTCTTAGTATATGAATACATTGAAAATGGGAACCTAAGCCAACATTTGCGCAGTTTAGTTAAGTTTAGTCCTCATTTCAAGAAAAAAAACATGTCAATCAAATTTTGGATCTCTCACAGTTCCATATCCATCTTGTACTAACTATGAAATCAAAAACCATGTGTACTAATTCAAGCTTGGAAGCAGAATCAAAGGGCAAAGGGCAGACACAAACCAAAAATCAAAGAAAGTCATAATTTACTGGATTCATTACAACAAAAATGTCTTTCAATACATGAGCTAGCCAACACATTACATTCACAGTTTTTGCATAAACAGAAAAAGGAAACAGAACCAACACAACTGCCTTTGATTTGGTTTGAGCAACTAACAAAGTAAAATACCTTACTATTAATTAACTTTAAAATGAAGTGTTATGTTTGATTGATTATCATAATTCTTCTATTTTTTGGACACAATATGAATATTGCTTTAAATATATTAGTATTCTCTGCAGCGCAGAAGTCGATTTATCTATGCACGTAGCATACAAGTATGACTACCATTGCAACATCTGATGCACGGTGCTACATTTTTGAGGTATCTGTTCTTTTCACCTGTGACAGATTTAGGCCAAGGTGAATTGTACAAATATATAAGATAAGGCTGCGTTGAATAAATCATTGTGGTCTGATTCTCCCTGACTCCGGGCGTAGCGGCAATGCACCGAGCTGCTATTTTAACATTGGAAATACAACTTGTGAAGTAACTAAGAAATTGTAACTTCTTGAATTTGCAACGTCTTTATTTTGGTCACTTTTTCTTGAATAAGAATCCGTTGAGGCGTTGAAGGTTGGAAATATTATTAAATATTTTTTTGAATATGGAAGTAAAATACTTACACTTTTGGGGCTCCAAGACATTTAATTAGAGTATAAATTAGGCATCTTTGGCAGAAAACACCATAAGTTGAGAATTTTGTTGCGATTTAACAAAAGTAGAGAAAGATTGAGGAAGTTGTCTGGTTTAAGCTATCGTGTTTAAGAATATTTTTGAGATTCTACTAAATTGGAGAAAATTTGAGTTGTTTGTTTTAACAATAGTACACACTGTCAGATTCAAAGTCCAATTCAACCAAGCTACTTGATTTGACTTTAATACTATACTATATACTGGATTCTACATATTCATGTTCATTTCCTATCTTAGGTGCAATTTGACCTATTGTGAGTTGCATATGCAAGACCTCTGTGAAGATAATAGTATTATCGATAAACCCCTGTAATCTCTCAGTCACTCTAATTTCTTAATAAAAGCATTCTTTTGCTTCAAATCTTGAACTTTTTAAATGTCAAATTTAACAATAGGATTGCCATTTGATTTCTCAGACCATCGTGACTTGCTCATATGATTTCTTGTTTAGGTATGATTACTGCATATGGACAGTCAAGTGGAAAGGTTAGATACCTGCTTCCTTGGTCATATGTACTTTACACCTTTTAGTTCTCCGTGTTCATAAATATTCATAAACAAAGCAGGGACAGAGAAAAAACTTACTGTCTTTACCTGTTTCAATTTGTTATTTATTTAATAATAATATGATTAGTAGTAAGAAAGTTCACATCTGTTTTGAAAACGAACTTTTATCGACCTCGCGAACTTGCAATTATACTTGTTAAATGATAGAAGTTTAATTTTTTCCTTTTTGAAGTTCATTAAAATTTCTATTGATTAGAAGTAAAATATTGCTAAATACTATATAATTGTTATATTAGTGTTGATTTATATGTAGACATCATATTTACTAAATTCTTCTGCAACTCTCGCGTGTAGATTACTTAAAAACAAAAGGTAACATTAAGCTACTGAAGGATTGATGTGCCTCAAGGCAATTGAATAGTCGAGTACAGTCTTAAAAAAACTTGGCTTGGATCTTGGTGTGAGAGGAATGTATTCTCACGAAAAATGTACACGGAAATAGAGTGATATCTTCATGTTGATTCATTTGGCTATAAACTATTGCCTTTCTTTACTCACATTTTGAACTTCTAAACTAATTTACTCATTAAATTCAATTTAACTGGTGTTTGGTCGTGAATGCTCAAGAGGTTGATCACAATAGCAAAAATGCATCTCCTATTGTAAAATTTATAAATATTATTTGTACTTATGTAAATAGACAACAGTCATTATCATATGTGAATGTGAGCATCCAGTATGTTATTTCCATGATTGTATAATACATACATTTGGGATCATTTCCATCAACTAATCCAATCAAACGGGATAATATGTACCTATGTAAATAGACAACAAGCACTATCATATGTGAATGTGAGCATCCAGTAGTATGTTATTTCCATGGTTGTATAAAACATACATTTTGGATCATTTCCATCAACTGATCCAATCAAACGGGATAGTCTCTTACTGTTACATTTTCATTTTATTCTACTATACGCGTTGGGCCCGTGCAACGCACGGGCATACCTATCTAGTTTATATAGAAAAGCCAAAGAAGGACGACCATGGCTATGAAAAATTGTACAATATGCAATACAAATTGTACTATATACTTTACCTTGTCTTATTTCATCTCCAATTATCTTCAACCACTTGTAATACTAGGGCTCATTCCCTTTATCCCTACACAAATTTATTCAAATCTATTGTTTATTGTACAAAAATCAAAATATTCAATTATCATCAACTTTCTTTCATGTTCTATTTTTTCACGTTTTTATTTATAGTAGAAGTTTTGTTTGTCATTATTTAGTACTTTCTTCGGTTTAATTTGTTTGATTTATTTTTTGTTTCGTTTTTAAAAAAATCTTTTTCATTTTTTAGCAACATTTGTAATTTTAACTTTCCGCATGTCACATTCAAGATTATAAGATTAAAGAATATTTTGATATATTTGACATTTCTTTTATTTAATATCACAATACTCAAAAAAAATATTTTACTTTTTAAAATTTCGTACCAAATAAAAATAGATCAGACAAATTGAAACAGAGAGAGTATTAATAGAATAGTGCATTTCTAAGAAAAAAATAACAACTGGTAGATGTTAAATTATGCTTCTGAATATGTATGTATGTATTTTCAAAATTCAAAGCTTCTAAAATTATGTTTTAGCCAAAGGTTATTTTCATAAACTTCTAATAATTATAACAAACTTATAAAATTCATTGAAATTAATTTATAAACCATTATGGATACTATGTCAAACCAAAGTTGAATTCCTTATTTAAAATTTAGTCCATTAGATAATATAAGATTATTGATGAGTAAAGTTTTAAACTATGACTTGAGATTACTTTTAATTAAGATATTGCAATGAAATAATAAATTACAATGGGATTGAACTGATATGGGAACAATTGACACTTTTAATTCATACTTAGAGAAAAGAGTTTAATTAGTTAGTGTTATTTATTTGTCAAATTTTGATTTGATGTTGAATTTTAACAAATTAAAAAAAAGATTTTTGAATCTTATATTAATAGGCTAAAGAGATGTATAATGTATCAAAATATAATGTATCAAAATACTCTTTAATTTTGCAGAATTGATTAAAAAATTGTCAAAAATAAAGAGACGTTCTCCTTTTAAATGGATCAAAACGGATGGAGTACTAAATTAATAGTAAAATAATAAAAAAAGATACTGATAGATGATGAAAAAGTATTCATTTAATTTTAAAACTATATATGCTAAAGATAATTATAAAACTATAATTTATTTAATTTAATTGGTACGTTTATTCATATTATATCAAGACGTTATAATTTGTACACTTAACTACATATATCTTTTTACAACACATTTACAATCTTCAAAATAAAATATATTATTTTGAGGTAGTATATTCTCTCATCAGCTACATAACCACTTTTTTAAAAAAAATATATATATTAAATTATTCTCTTGATTTTATAGTATATAAAACAAAATGTGAAACCATAACTTTTTTCATTTATATCACTTTGTAAAGAATGATATGATTAATTTTAAATTTCATCAAATAGGTTGAATTTCATTCGTGAAACCCCTGCAAAATGAATTTAAGTGCATTCAAAATAAATTTATAGATGGATCATTTTTTATTTTTCGGTTGTTTTGTATGATTCTATAAAAAAGAATATTAATATAATTGACACTTTATTATAACGCGTATCTTTATTATTATTTTTGATTGTTTTAATTTAAAAATATTGATGATCATTTAAAAACTAATTAAATACCTATAAATATATTTAAAATATTAATATTGGGCCCGTATAATAGGCCCTTCATTATCTAGTGAAGGGCAAAAAGTTCAAATCACTTTTCTAAGGGTCTTCACATTTTTAATATATTATAGATTATAGATTATACAGATAGATTATAGATAAAGTAGTTATTACTATATTATAGTAAAATAATAAAAAAAATACTCATAATTATTGAATATGCGTGTATCTTTCATACACAATAAGCGAATTCCTCCATAATTTCAAAACTTTACTTGATACATATCATTACAAAGATTTACAATACAAATAAATTATGGAAACATAATTACTTACTAATCATCTGAAAAATTATTTTAAACCACTTATTTAAAATGTAATATTAACTACCTCATGTTAAATTACTACAATATATATCATGTCAACTTTTGTTAATTCTTTAGATTTTTCTTATTTGAGGTTGTAAGTTTGGATAAACAAACCATTTAAAAAGATATTTCTTGCTTACTATATTAAATTAATCTCCTATTTTTGACGTATATAAGACAAGACATAAAAACAATCTTTTAACATCATGATTCACTAAAACTTTCATCCATGTCCTTATTTTCGTTTGTTAAACACACATGAAACGAATCTAAATGTATTTAATATCAATTTATGTATGAATTAGTATTCTTTATTGCTAAATATAATTCTATAAAAAAAAATGTTAATAAATAGATATTTATAACTTTAATTTATTCTCTTGTATAGTTTTTGAATAAAGTAGAACATTAAACTTAGTTGTTTAATATAAGAGAATGTGTTTGATTTGATATTTTATTATTATATCATTATATTATTATATTATATTATATTATATTTATTATATTATATAGAAGAGCCATAACTAGGACGATGAAGGACAAATTTATCAATTAACAAAAAGTCTAACTTAAACTTATTATACATCATGCAAAAAGTGGGGAATTTCAAAAAAAAAAAAACATGTTATAGAAAATTATAATGAATATCCTTTGAAATTTTTTAAAAAATCAAGTGTTAAAGAAGTGGAACCCATTGTTTTTCTTTGAAAGGTTATGAAGAAATTCTTTTCTTAAATTTCTTTATCTAATAGCTTCAGAATTCATGACCATACTCTTTCTTTCTTTTTTTTCTTATTTGATTAAATAAGATACTTGAATCAAATAGAAAGAATAATTTTAAATCTAAAGAGAAATTATATTTGAAGTTTGTTTCATTTTTTTCATTTTAATATTCAGATAAACTTTCTCTCCTCTTATCCAAAATCACAGCATAAACATTGTGAAATTTTTTCATGTATCTTGAATTCGATGTCTAATCAACGTTATAAAAATTAAAATATTGGAAGACATAGTTTATAAGTGGATGTGTAAATACTCCCATATGTTCCATAAATGATAAAAAAGTAAAATTAAATTTGGCCACACATTTAATCACATAAAGTAGTTATTACTATATTATAGTAAAAAAAATAATACTCGTAATTATTGAATAGGCGTGTATCTGTCATACACAATAAGTGAATCCCTCCATAATTTTAAAATTTCACTTGATACATATCATTACAAAGACTTACAATACATATAAATTATGGAAACATAATTACATACTAATCATTTGTTAAAATTATTTTAAACAACTTATTTAAAATATAATATTAACTACCTCATGTTAAATTACTACAATATATATCATGTTAACTTTTATTAATTCTTTAGATTCTTCTTAGTTGAGGTATTAAATTTAGATAGACAAACCATTTTAAAAGAAACTTCTTTCTTACTAAATTAAATTAATATCCTATTTTTGACGTATATAAGACAAGACATAAAAGCAATCTTTTAATATTATGATTCATTAAAACTTTCATCCATGTCCTTATTTTATTTTGTTAAATACACATGAAATAAATTTAAATGTATTTAAAATCAATTTGTGTTTGGATTAGTATTCTTTATTTCTTCGTATGATTCTATAAAAAAAATGTTAATAAATAGATATTTATAACTTTAATTTATCCTTTTGTATAGTTTTTAAATAAATTAGAACATTAAAATTAGTTGTTTAACATAAGAGAATGTGTTTGATCCGATATTAAAATAAGCACTAGAGTGTATGATATTTTATTATATTTATTGAAAAATTTTAATGATTATTTTTTAAAAAATTAATTAAATAACTATAAATTTATTCAAAATTGTAATATTGGGCCCGTAAATGGGCCCTTCATTATCTAGTTAGGGTAGAAGGGTAAAAGATGGCTGAGGGTTGTCTCACTCCCCAACTATCATGTCCGGGCCACTCATTTTCCAGAGTGGTTCATGACTAATTGAGTCTACATGCAGCTCCTTGTCTCTATCACAATCGGTAGGATCAACGTGATGAACAACTTTCCTCCCTTGTTTTTTCCCAATTGACCCTAAACTTCTAAGCTCATTAGATTATGTGACAATCTTCTAAGCTCACCAGATTGTCTGACAATCATGTTATTGGCCTTTAATTCTGTGGTTGTTACTCCTTTATACCTAATTAACACTCATTTATATAACAGTGAGTATGATCAGAACAATAAAAATGAGAACGTGAACTTTGATGATTGGTTTTTCCATCGAGTAATTTTTTGTTGTATTTTATATTAAATTTGTAATACTTATTTATTATTATTAATTAATTTATTTTTTATACAAATTGTACAAATATGCAAAGAAGGAAATCCACTAGCAAGTTGTGAATTGTATTCTTTGACTAGAGGTCCTTTTAATGGGGTCCAAAGATTTAAGGGGTATGAAATAAATGATTTTAGATTTCATAGTAAACAACTCGAGGAAAAGAGGAAGAGGCAAAATAGTGGGGTTCTAGTAAGAGGAGTAGTAAAAGGTCAAAATAATAATTATTATGGTGTTCTAACTAAAGTAGTGGAACTTCAATATTCCGATGGTAAACATATTGTGTTGTTTAAATGTGATTGGTGGGATGTTGATCACATCGAAAAAGGAGTGAAAATAGCCAAATATGATTGTGTTAGTATTAACACTAAGAGAAAAGTAGCAACAAATGAACCATTTGTGCTTGCTTCTCAGGCGGAATAAGTTTTTTATGTTAAAGATAATCTTTATCCCAATTGATCAATTGTTCTGAATGGTCATTCTACTTATTTCACTGGAGGTGTTATCGATGAAGAGACTTTTCAACAAAATATTTGTAATGATTTCTTCCATATATTTGAGGACGATGAAGACTTCATAAATTGGAGAAGAAATGATCTTGACGCTATTAGCACGAATGTTACTTTAGCTTATGATACATTGAAGGCATTGAATCAGAATTAGATACAGATAATGAAGATTTATTATTGTAAATATTAAGAAGTCTTATTTACTTATTGTTTATACTTTACAGTCTTTTCATGGTGATTTTTTTTTATAAGATTAAATTTTCATGTGGTAATTAAACATGTGCTTTGTTTTATTTTACAAATTCTACTCAGGTTCATGATCTATTTTTTAATGGTTGAGGAGTGTTAGATGTGCAATACAGTTTAAGAAGAGAATTACTTCATTGAATTGATGTAGCGTTGCTTGATTTTCGAGTTTGAAAAACTTTTGTTTCTTCGTTATATTTTTATATAGAAATTCAATCACAAGTTTAAGTTGATTATGTTATGAGCTCTTTCTATAATCTTGGTTGATATAAGTTGACAGACTACTTCTTTTACTTTCACTATTTGCTACTTCTCTTATTCTTATTATT
This sequence comes from Capsicum pubescens, assembly GCA_030864215.1. Taxonomy (NCBI): domain Eukaryota; kingdom Viridiplantae; phylum Streptophyta; class Magnoliopsida; order Solanales; family Solanaceae; genus Capsicum; species Capsicum pubescens. The sequence continues at coordinate 89,890,141 of CM061539.1, forward strand.
TTCTCCTTTCTATTGATTGTTATTATATGATCAACATAATCTTTGAAAATAGGCGAAGGCTTTGCAAACCCTTGTTGAAAAATTCACATATGATACTCAATTATTGATATATAAGAATTATTGGATGGTAAGTATCTATAAAGTTATCTCTACTTTTATTTGTTTTTATAAAGCTATATTGCCTTTTATTTATAGATTATGCTACTAAGTTTGAAAGTTTCTCATGAATCTCGAAAAGTAAGTTTTCTTTAACAAGTTGTCATGGATCTCGACTTTAACTAGAGACAATTGATTCAATAGGTTAGATACTAAAAATTTTTGGTTGTTAATATTCGTTATGTACTGATGTGATGAATAGGCATGTATGATCTTAAAAAATTGACTTCTTTTGCAATCAAGGGAAAATTTGTCAATTAATAAAAAGTCTAACTTAAACTTATTATGCATCATGTAAAAAGAGGGGAATTTCAAAAAAAAAAATCCTTGTTCCAGAAAATTCTATTGACTATGCTTTGAAAAATTTAAAAAAATCAAGTGACATTTTAAAGAAGTGGGGCCCATTGTTTTTCTTTGAAAGGTTATGGAGAAGTTCTTTTCTTAAAATTTCTTTATCTAATAGCTTCAGAATTCATGAGCATACACTTTCTTTCTTTTGTTCTTATTTATTTAAATAATATACTTGAATCAAATGAAAAGAATAATTTTAAATCTAAAGAGAAATTATATTTGAAGTTTGTTTCATTTAAATATTTTTTTAATTTTAATATTCGGGTAAATTTTCTCTCCTCTTATCCAAAACCACGACATAAACATTGTGATGTTTTTTCATGTATCTTGAATTCGATGTCTAATCAAAGTTATAAAAATTAAAATATTGGAACACATTATAAGTGGATGTGTAACTCAGGGCTTTGGGCTGTAGGTGACAAAAGAGTTTTAAAATGAGGTGTAGGTGAACCAAGTCTTAATTATTAGGTGGAAGTGACAATAACTTTATTATGAATTAAGAAAGTTGGGAAAGTTTGAAAATAACCCACAAGTTTTTAAATTTATACTTTGATACAAATGTTAGCCTATATAATGGAAAACGGAGGTAAAAAATCATTTTTCTCTCTCTTCTCACCCATTGTTGTTTTCTCTCTCTTAGCGATTTTTGTTGTTCATTGTTGTTGCTGCTTCATTCTTCATCTTCTGCTTCATTATCATCTTCTTCTACTTCATTATCATCTTCATCTTCTTCTTGTTGACCATTTGTTGTTGTTGTTGTTACCGCTACTGTTGCTATTTGACCAATTTCTTAGGTCAAATTTTATTTCGAATATCACTTTTCACTTTGGCATTACTTCATAGGAGACCTTGGTAAGTCAAATTATGATTTTAGTTGAATTTTTCATCTGGGTAACTACTATTGTATTGTTGTTTTCCAATAATAGATAGAACCCAATCATGAATCCAACATAAGATCCATCTAGTTAAACAGATAAATCATCTGTTGCGACAGATGAGACATCTGTTTCAACGGAACACTGATATGTTGGATTCATGTTTAAACAAATGGGTCATCTGTTGTAATAGATTGTTGCAACATTTGACACATCAGTTGCAACAGATTAGTTATCGTGCGACATGATAAATATCTGTTTCAATAGATTAGTAACTTGTTACAACAAAACCTGAACACGATTCCAACAGAAGTGTTGTCTGTTGCAACAAGGTAAATATCTGTTACAACAGATTACTAATCTGTTGCAATAGGTAAGTCATCTATCGCAACAAGTTAATTATCTGTTGCAACATGTCACTCATCTGTTGGAATCAGCTTCAAAGGTGATTTAGTACTGTAACATCAATCCCAGCAGGCGCTTCATCTGTTGCAACAGATATTCAGGAGTGTAACATGAATCCCAACAGGTAAGTAATCTGTTGCGACTGATCACTTACCTGTTGCAACAGATAATACATCTGTTAGGATTCATTCACGACACTATGAAATCACTATCAACTTTTTTAACAAATGACTTTATTTAGGTACCACTAATGGAGGGATCAATAACAATAGGGGTGGATTGTCATGGTCAATGGGTCGAGAAAAGCAATCGATATGTATGGCATTGGAAGGGGGTGAAATTCTAGAAACGATAGTTATGACAGTCCAAAGTGATGTTTCGTATGATGATTTTGTGAACTTAATCATCAGCTTTTGTGGACTGAATTGTCAACCGAAAGAACTCGCCATCAGCTACATGCACAGCTCCTTTGAAAATCAGAGGGTACTGCCTTTCAAAATAACCGATCAGGATCGATTGTGTGCTTATCTAAGTGATTCAACTAGGCCGGTGTTAAGGGTGTACATGGTTGAAAAGACGAGAAAGAATGATAATTAGAACATAGAAGAAGAAGAAAAAGAAGACTTCTTTGATGATAGGTTGGATGATCTAGACATGAATATTCCAGATGATGATCAAACACCTACGCTCATTGATGTGACCAATATTATGTGCAGTTCTTCTCAATCGACACAGTCTGGAAATCTTCAAGACAACGGGACCGGTTTTCTTATTGGAATGTCATTCAAGGACAAGAGTGAACTATCTAACACTTTGTTTATTTCTTGCTTGAAAAAAGATTTCAGAATAAAGAAGGTGATTAATTTGAGCTGTGTCTTTTGCTTCAAATGTGCTAATTCGAACTGCAAGTGGTGGTTGAGAGCGGTGAAGTACGCAAGTTCTGATAGATTCGCCATTCATAAACATGAAAAATATCATACATGCGGTCGGAGCACATCTCGGTCCAAAATCCTCACGCCACGGCAAAGGTCCTCGGTGAATATTTCAGGAGTAGTTTCCCCGATGGCAAAGTCCTTTCAACAAGGGTTATGGCCAATCAACTCCTTACGGGTTTGGGTGTCCTGGTCAGTTATTGGAAGGTATATACGGCTATGGGGATTGCCAAGGACCTGGTTAGGGGGACACTCGAGCATGGGTATGAAGTCCTAGATGCTTACCGTTACATGATTGAGTCCACAAATCCTGGAAGTAAGACGGCATTGCATCTGGATGAAAATGGAAGGTTCAAGTACTTTTTTGTACCCTATGGTGCTTGGATTCAAGGTTTTCAACATTTGAGAAAAGGCATAACCGTCGATGGTACCTTCTTGAGGAGCAAGTATAATGGAGTTCTTCTAGCGGTGGTGGCGCAGGATGCGGAGAATCACATCTTTCCTGTCGCTTTTTGTGTAGCGGACAAGGAATGTGATGCCTCTTATGGATTTTTTTAACAACTGTGACGCTGCGTCGAAGATATCGAAGAGTTGTGTTTTGTATCGGATAGGCATCCAATTATTCCAAAGATGGGTTCACTTTTCTTCACTTCAACTTACTTTGGTTGTTGCATCAGTCATCTTGGAGAGAACATTCAAAACAACTATCACAACGAAAGGGTCGTCACTTTTTTTTATAGAGCAACTAAAGTATATAGTAGAGAGGAGTTTTTAGACCATTTCAATCAAATAGCGGATGTGAATCCCAAGGTCGTAGAATTTCTCGCACGTGTCGATTTTGAGAGATGGAGCCGGGCATTCTGTCCAGCAAATAGGTACATTCTTATGAATTTAATGTCTTATTTGATTTACAAGTTTAGTATGATGTCGTACTAAGTGGTTCTTTTCTATAGGTACAATATTATGACATCAAACATAGCTGAATCGGTGAATTCATTATTTGGTGATGAAAGAGAATTTCCCATGAAGGCTATGTTTGAAAAAATAAGCGAGAAGTATAGTAATTTTTTTAACGAAAGGCGTGTGCAGTTCAAGAGCCCAGAAAAAAGAACCCGATTTGTTCTCGAAATCAAAAAAAAAATGTCAACGAACATCAGTTTGGGGAATAGGTTATTCTCTCATAGAATAGTAGATTACAAATTTCGTATCACCGGTCATGGTGATGCTGCCACGGTCGATCTTCAAACAAGATCTTGTACGTGTAGAGTTTTTGACTTGGACAAAATACCTTGTCCACATGCTACGGCAGCGCTTCGAGCTCAATACAGTCTGGACCTAAAGTTTACGAGCACTCCTCTCAATATTATTCGGTGGAAAAATATGAAATGGTATATAGTGGGCATATTACTCTGGTGCCTCTCGAAGAATCTTGGGTTGTTCCATCAGAGCTTATGGGGAGATTAATACCTCCTCCATATATTGACCTGAGCACTATCTAACCGGGAAGAAAGCCATATAAGAGGAGGCGTGGAGTTAGAGAATCGTTTTCATCAAGAAGAAACAAGTTCTCCATATGTAAGTGTGTTGTCCACAAAAGAACTACATGCCCGAACGTAATCCACCATGATCGTTGTAATTGCAGAAACTTGTGTTGTTGTTTCTTTGTTTGTTGTGGACTTTTATATATTTAACTCATTGTTGTGAACCTAATGTTATCATTTATTATATATAAAATATCTTTTTTGTTATAACTTGTGCATCAATAAAAAGAGGCAAAACATGAACTAAATAATACAGCAGACCACAATTATTCTCAACAGTTGCACAAACAACTGGAATGTTTTCCTCCAACAGATGACAAATCTGTCAAAGCAGATGGATAATCTGTTGATAGAAACCCAACAGATGATCAATTTGTTCCAACACATGGTTCATCTGTTGAAAGAACTCAAAACCCAAAATATCTAGTGCTACTGGATTCAACATAGCTCCTTGCCTCCAACCGTCGACATGTTAACATGTATATATGTTTAGATTAAAAAAAATAGACAGAATGAAAATTGAATAAGAATTAAAATGCCAAAGTCTGACTAAAAGTAAAAATTTTATTAAATGAAAAATTAAATACATTAGGTATAGATCCGATATAGAAAAATTAAAATACATACGCTAAAAGAAAAAACACATTCTAATTATTATTATTATCATTATCATCATCATTAATGACAGCCGACCAATCAACTCGCAGCAGCAGGGCCCTCATCAGCCTCTGCATCTCTCTGAACATCGTCGCTCATACAGCGACCAACTCCTTCTGCAGGTCATTAACCTACTTCTGATGTTCCCGCACTATGTCATGTAGAATAGTAATGTCCAAAAAAGGATCAACCATATCTAGAACATGCATGAATTGACAAATGTAAAGAAAAAAGTCCAAAATATAATACAACGTATACGACCAACTGGTAAATTTACACCAAAAAAAAATTTACCTCAATGAGAAAGGAATATGTTTTTTGAAGAGAAGTGGTTGAAGATGTCACACGAAAAAAAAATACAAGAAATAAATAAAGTTGAGTTGAATAAAGATTAAGGAGGGACCTATTTATAGAGGATTAAATCTGGACGTGTCAGGCCAAAAGGAAGGACTGTTCATCTCCATTGTATTAATTACATTCAAACTGGTGGCATTTTATTTTCTGTGAAAAGTCGTGACTTTTTCTTTTACATTAATTACTTCTCACCTTTTCAAAATGGTTTGAGACTCGATAAAAGCCGTTATTATTGAGCTGTTGCAATAGATCGTCCATCTGTCGCAATAGATTTAGCATCTATTGCAACAAATAGATTGAATATGCAACAGATGGTCTGTCAAAACAAATTTACCATCTGTTGTAATAGATGGTTTGTACATGCAATAAATAAGACATATGATGCAATATATGTATTATTTGTTGCGACAGATGGACAGTATATTAGATGAGATGTTTTGATATCTTCTAACAGTTGATTCATAAGTTTCAACAGATGGAGTATTCGGTTCATTATCTGTTTTAAATGTGTTAGATAAAAAGTCACGACTCTTCACCTCTTTTTAATAGTTCCTTCATTTTGTAGTAGTTGGGCCCTATGGGCTTGACACACCAATTAATAAAAATATAAATTAGGTGATTATTTTATCAAATTGGCCTTATTAATTGTGCTTTGAAAGTATAAATGTGAATAATATACTTTATGTAGTCATTTAATAATAGGGGTAATCTTGGAAGAATATAATAAAATTCTCTTGATTTTATAAATAGGACAACTAAATTGAAACAAATATTTTTAGCAAGAAGTAATCACATGCGTGCAGATGAATAAAAACACAGTCTGGTCTGTCGCAACAGATTTACCATCTGTTGTAACATATGGATTATCTGTTGCGACAGATGGGCCATATATTGGAGGAGATGTTTTGATTTCTTCCAACAGCTGATTCGTCAGTTACAACAGATGGAGATTTCGATTCATCAGCTGTTTTGAATGTGTTAAGATAAAAAGTCATGACTCTTTACACCTCTTTTTTAGTAGTCATCACATGCGTGTAGATGAATAAACAACACTGTCTGACATGTCCTGGTGGGGTAGGAAGAATACGGTGCGTGCAATGGATCCCATTTTCATGCGTGCGAGTTATGTATATTATTGATCAGGCTACCGTGACAGACAAACATAAAGTGCAATGATTTTGTGAATGCATTTTTTTACCGATTAAACAATGATCCTTCAAACAAAATCCTGCATTGTACAGTTTAGTTTGATAGGTGCGAACTGATAAGGCCAAAGGGTTCCAAGACGGTGGTGTCGATACCCCGTTACAATTTAATGACGGTTTATGCTCATAGTTTTGTGTCAAGTTTGGGGAAGGGTTCAAGTTTTTAGTGGCAGTATAAATATCCAATAGTGATTAGGCCGATTTTAATGGCGCAATGGACTTCTTGAAAGGCCTCCGAAGCCTCGCAATGCAGCAAACAATGATGGGACCAATAGAAATTTCCCTAGTCCAAATTTATATGGATGGATTATTGGAGGAGACTTTCATACAACAGAAAGTGCTTGGGAGAATACTTGTGCGCAAAGGGGGGTGGAGAAGGTCATTTATCATCTCAGACCTTGATATATGGCCAATGAAATTGACATGAGAAACCTAAACTTAGACTTTTATACACCAATGAAATTGACATGATCCCGTATTTTTAATGCAGGAGTAGTTGGTTCAGGTTTCAATTCAGACCAACAATCTTACCACCTTCCGTGCTCGCAAAGCTACTTCCTTATAGTTATGGTCCTACATTTTGTGAGAGTCTTCATTCAGGCCACGCTCGCTAGTTGCATTCTCGAGCAAAGTATCCAGCTCCAGTCCTGTTGACCATTCTTATTTTTCTTCAACGACTGATGAATTTTCATTTTTGGATACACTTTCACATTCGCACCTCATCCAGTTTTTTCATTTTTCATGTCAATTTCATCAGCCAATTTCGCTACACTTTACTTCCTACCTTTTGTTTCCACTTAAACAAGGACTGGGTTGATATATGGCCTTTTCAACCTCTCTCTTCCCGCATAGGTTTTCTCCCAAACACCTTATGCTGTATAATAGTCTCCTTCAATAACCTATCCATATAAATTTTGACCAGGGGAATCTATTGGTTCCATCGTTGTTTTTTGCAGTGCGAGGCTTCGGAGGCCTTTCAATAAGTCCATTAAGCCATTAAAACTGGTCCAATCATTATTAGATATTTATACTGCCGCCAAAAACTTAAACCCTTCCCCAAACTTGACACAGAAACATGAGCATAAACCGTTATTAAATTGTAACGGGGTATCGACACCACCGTCTTGGTCCCTCAGCCTTACCAGTTCGAACCAAACAATCTTAACTGTAAAATGTCATATCTTGTTTGAAGGATAAAAGCCTAATAGGTAAAGAACAAACATTCGCAAAATCATTGTACTGGATATGTGTTTTCATGATAGGTTGATCGGTAATACATACCTCCCACATATGAAGTGGTTCCATCTGCAAACAACTTATTCCTCTGAACCCATCTTTACTCTAGCCTTTAATGTTGGCCGGGCAAAAGTGGATCCAGTTTCACTTTCTTTTATCTGCAAATAAGAGAAATACATTTGATATCAAACAAGAGAAGAACAAAAAGAACATTACAAAAAGGTAACACAAAATTGAGTGAATCAACAGATGACTAATATGATGCAACAGATTACCCATCTGTTCAACCAATGAGGCATCGTTGCAACAGATGGATGACATGTTGCAATAGATGGGTCACCTGTTGGAATAAATCAAACCGGCCTTGGTATTGGTTTGATTTCTTCAAACAGTTGCTCCATCTATTCCAACAGCTGATTCTTCAGTTGCAACAGTTGAGGAAACTGTTTCAACACCACCACCAACAGTATCAACAACAAAAAAACAACACCATATGTTCCAACATCATCCACAACACAAACATCACATGTTCCAACATGACCACCACCCCCAACAATAGCACAACCAAAGTACCAAACAAAAGACATAAAAAAAACTATACTAACAATAAGGCTTTTTAAGTTCTCCCAACAGATGACTTTTTTTGCATATTTTAATAAAAACACGGTTCGTTCATTCAAGATTTAAAAGTCACCTTTCCTTCAATTTTCTCAATAAATAGGAAACTGGTAATGGGTAAATCATTAATAACAACAGATATAAATATCTAATTTAAATGACATACAAAGAAGAAGAAGAGATGGAAAGAGAAACAATAAACCGTACCTGCAATGTCAAAAAACCAAACGGATCAGAACATCCAGTTCAGTCGAGAAAAGATATTGATTGGTTGAGATCCTAAAGGATCCTCATCCAAAAGAAAAGAGAAAAGAGAAAAGAGAGGAAAAAAGGAAACAAAGATAATTGAGAATTGAGAATAAATAAGAGTGATGAGTTGAGTCTAGACTACTTTATGACTGAAGGAGAGAGTTCTAGATATGGGTTTTAAATATTCATTAATAACTTTTGAGGGGCATGAGGAGACGGTGACATTGAAAAGACCAGATAAGACTACTCACTCAGGAGATTTTTAAGTTATCCAAGTAGTACCGAGTAATATTTTTTACCGCCTTAGTATTTTAACTTTTTTATCTCGGACAGGAAATACCTAAATTTCTTTTTAAAAAAATCTTAAAATATTTAAGTGCAACAGATGACAATTTCTGTTTGAAAATTTCCAAAGCTCGGTCATCTGTCACAATAAATGACGTAATCTGTTTGATAGTTTACAACAGATGCATACTATATTGCAACAGATTACCTAATCTGTTTGATTTGATCCAACATAAAAGACATTTGTTGCAATAGGTTGAATATTTATTTATATATAATTTCAATTGAGTTCATATGTTAGACTAATACCTTAATTGAATGTGAGTTCTCATAGGGTCAACTACAACTTCAATTGAGTCTTTTGGTAATTGCATGATGAGACGGTATTGCGTTCCTCCCGACTAGAGTCATCGATCGATCACTCTGAGCCGAATCGATTCTTACTACCTCATATGTTAGACTAATAACTTAATTGATTAATCTAGGACTAGGGTACTAATACCTTAATTGAATAATCTAGGACTAAGGGTGAGTTCTCATAGGGTCAACTACAACTTCAATTGAGTCTTTTGGCAATTTCATTATGAGACGGTACTGCATTTCTCCCGACCAGAGTCGTCGATCGATAACTCTGAGCCGAACCGATTCTTACTACCTCATATGTTCAACTAATACCTTAATTGATTAATCTAGGACTAGGGGTGAGTTCTCATAATGTCAACTACAATGGATAACAACGCCTATTTGATAATTTACAATAGATGGGTAATCTATTGCGACATATGACTTAATCCATTTGATAATTTACAACAAATGGGTAATCTGTCGCAACAGATGACTTAATCTGTCGCAACAGATGACTTAATCTATTTGATAGTTTACAATAGATTCATAATATGTTGCAATAAATAACGTAATCTGTTTGATAATTTACAACAGATGCATAATATATTGCAACAGATTACCTAATCTGTTTGATTTGATCCAACAGAAAAGACATCTTTTGCAATAGGTTTAATATTTGTTTATATATAATTTCAATTGAGTTCATATGTTAGACTAATACCTTAATTGAATGTGAGTTCTCATAGGGTCAACTACAACTTCAATTGAGTCTTTTGGCAATGGCATGATGAGACGGTATTGCGTTCCTCCCGATCAGAGTCGTCGATCGATCACTTTGAGCCGAACCGATTCTTACTACCTCATATGTTAGACTAATAACTTAATTGATTAATCTAGTACTAGGATACTAATACCTTAATTGAATAATCTAGGACTAGGGGTGAGTTCTCATAGGGTCAACTACAACTTCAATTGAGTCTTTTGGCAATTGCATGATGAGACGGTACTGCGTTTCTCCCGACCAGAGTCGTCGATCGATAACTCTGAGCCGAACCGATTCTTACTACCTCATATGTTCAACTAATACCTTAATTGATTAATCTAGGACAAAGTACTAATACCTTAATTGAATAATCTGGGACTAGGGGTGAGTTCTTATAAGGTCAACTATTGATTAATCTAGGACTAAGGGTGAGTTCTCATAGGGTCAACTACAACAAATGACAGCGTCTATTTGATAATTTACAATATATGGGTAATCTGTTGTGACATATGACAATCCATTTGATAATTTACAATAGATGAGTAATCTGTCGCAATAGATGACTTAATCTGTTTGATAATTTACAACAGATTCATAATCTGTTGTTACCTAATCTGATTGATAATTTACAATAGATGCGAAATCTGATGCAACATGTTGAACATTTGTTTTTATATAATTTCAATTGAGTTCACATGTTACACTAATAACACCTATATTGATTAATCTAGGACCAAGAGTGAGTTCATAGGGTCAACTAGAGTACTCGGTCAACTACAACTTCAATTGTTTTTATAAAATTTTAATTGAGTTCATATGTTAGACTAAATAGTACCCTTTTGGAAATTGCATGATGAGAGGGTTAAAAATTACGCATATCTTTTATAATTTTAAAAATAATTAAGATCATTTCGGAGCAAATTAACATTTTCAAAACTTGTCATTCTTTTCCAAAATACAAATCAACCCATACAAAACGTTTCATCATTTCAAATCTCGAGTTCTCGCTCTTTCTCTCTCATTCTCACTCAAAATACAGTACAGACAATAACTACTCAACAAATTTGCTCAACCCTCCACAACAAATCATTTTTATTCTCATTTCCAACCACATAGGTGTTATTTTTTACCTCATTCTTGCTTGTATCAGTCATTTTCTTTGTCTTCGTAGGCAACAGAGTTCGAGAAGAGTTCTATATTTGTTATTTTTTGCTAAAAAATAAGGGCTTTTAAGTTAATGATGAAAAATCAAACTTTTAGTTGTATTATCTTCGAGAATGGGTTTATAATTTTGAGTTTTGATGATAAAATCGTAGGAAGAACTTGAGAAATCTCTAGTTTCCGTCGCAGTGTTCCATTGACTGTCATGGTATTATTGGATGGTGTTTGGTGTATTGGTGGTGGTGGTGTTCGCCAAGGTGGCACTGGTGGTGGCATTGGTTGGTGATATTTGTGGTAGCTGTCGGTGGTATCGGTGGTGTCGGTATTCGTGGTGTTTATTTATGGCATTGGTTGGTGGTGTCTATGGTGGTGGTTGTTGGTGTGTCAGTATTCATGGTATTTGTAATGTATTTTTAAAAATTTATGCATACATCAATTGTAATGTAATTTTTATTTTTCTATTGTTTGTAGGTAAAACATGTCTCCCAAAAGAAAAGAAAGTGAAAGTGGATCAACATCTGACCACACAAAAATAAAGGCTACAGTACAGAGGGATTTGGAGGAGCTTCCTAAACAATCTCAGTCAGGGGAAAGTAAAGCTGAGGAGAGATGTGAAAACAACATTGAGGGAAGTGGACAAGGGTCTGTAGATGGTGATGAAGAAAATGAAAGTGAGAAAGAGGAGGAATTAGAGAGTGAAAAAAAAGAAAGAGGATGATCATCAACATGATGATAATGGATCACCAATGGGGCGTGAATTAATATCGACATCCCAGCATGATCCTGTCAAAACTTTTAGTATTCACAGGTTTCAAGTTGCGATGCCGATAAATGACCCAGAAGCAAAACAAATAACTGGTCAAATTTTACTTAAATGTCAGATGGGAAATTTTTTTGAACATTTTATGAAAATTATGAAGAACGAAAACATAGGCGGACTTTTTAAGAAGAGCTTCTTTGGACTCTTTCTTGAGCTGCTTGAGGACCCCTCTGCCCATATCCATTTCACTATGACTATGGTATATGGTCTTCTCAAGCACAGGATCAAGTACGTGGGGGATAATAAAGATCCAGAAGAGGGGGAAAAAAAAGATGGATGAAATCTGGATCAACTACTGTGGCATGCCTGTTTGTTTTGGCTTGCAAGAGTTTGCCATAGTGAAGGGCTTGAGATGCCATTGTCCAGAAGAACCATCACCCCGCAAAAGATCCAAGGCAAGAAAACGCAAGGAAAAAATAGATGGGTTGTTTGACATTGCTCGATGTGGCTACAAAGCATCGGATTTATTGATAGATCTCGAGGATAAAACCATACCAGAGCAGTACATGGAGCAATTGTGCTTATTTTGGTTTGCCCATTAGGTTATATTGGCAAGAGACGTCAACAAGGTCATAAAAGATGATTTGTTGGCGTGTGCTGAGGATTTTGATAAATTCAACAATTATTCCTGGGGATATGACACTTCCACTTGACTGTCCAATATTTAGCGACAAAGCTATCCTCGGGGACGACCATATTATACGGCTTTACTTGGGATTTCATGGTAAAATTAATCACTAATTTTACTCATCCATTAATTTATATTGAATATAGTTATTATGACTTTTTTTTGCTTGCTTCTTGTTTACATTTTTTAGGCTTGAGCATTTGAAGTTATTCCTCTCCTCTGAAAGAAGTTAATGGATTACCCGAATAAGGTTTCTCATCCAAGGATGTTTAGGTGGTTGGTTGCAAAGATCAATACTAATATTAAGGAGGTTGATCTCTTTAACCCTCCGAATGATGCAGTACGTCTTCTTCAAGTAAAATAATTTTACTCAAAGAAAGATATTGAACAGATGTTATATCTGGTGCAACGGATGTTATATCTGATGCACCAGATGGGACATCTGTTGTGACAGGTTACCCTTCATGTGCCAATCGGTGCAACAAATGGATAATTTATTGCGACAGACGATGATATCTTGCATCAGATTACCCATCTGTTGCTTTGGTTCTCTGAACCCGACTCCTAACAGATTAACCATCTACTGCAAATTATGCAATAGATGTGTAATATGATAATATATTATTCATCTGTTGCAATGTACAGATCATCTGTTGCATGACAGATTATCCATCTTGTACAACTGTTGCAACAGATGATTGATATTTTGCATCAGATTATCCATGTGTTTCTCTGTTTCTATGAACCAGACTCATAAAAAATTTAACCATATACTGCAAACTATGCAACAGATGGGTCTTTTTTTTAAATGTAATCCAATTGTGAAAATTATTATATCATATGATTTAAATGCATCTGTCTTTTTTTTTCTTTTTTATAGGTTGTGCATCCATGAATCGTGCCTACTGAGGAGGAGTCGGTGATGACTTCTTATATTACTCTAAGTCATGTTGATACTATAGCAGACCCAATGATGGAGTTAATAAAGAAGGAATTGGTTGGAGCAACAACCATAAGAAGAGTAGTTAGGCAAGGTCAGCCTAATGTTGAGGCTCTTCATGACCAACCTACTAAGGCAGATCCGGGTGCTTCTTCTGGTGGAGTTGTTGGTGTTGGTGGCAGGCATGATGATGCTGCTACCACTCATGATGATGAGCATGTTGATGCTCAATAAAGAATAAATATGTTTGAAAACACCTTTTTCATCCTTACACAGGTCCCTCTCACCCCTCTTCACCCTCGTGTTCTCGTTGAGAATGTGAAGAATGCAAGGACAGATAGGATAAACTCTTTGAAAAAGTAGAGGCTATCTCTAAAGCTCGAGGAATTTAAATCTAATAGGTGTGTCATACCATCCAAGAAGGTGAGGGAACCATACACTCCCACAGTGTTGGTTAGGAGAAAGAAAAAAACAATTAAAGACATACTCTCCAATCGAAAATCAAAAGAAATTGCAATTCCTCCTTCTTCAAAAGTTGTTGAAGTTCAGGGTCCAGTCAAGAAGGTGGACATATATGCGGAACTTGGCGCCAAAGAGAAGAGGGATCTGCGACAGGCCAAGAATGCCAAGCTAGGCGCACCAGATTACCCCAGGCCTCCCTTTTCCCCCTAAGACTTCCAGACTATAACTGATATGCGTATGTCGTACGAGGACAAGGCAAGTTTACTTTTCCTAACCTATCCCTTCTAATCTACCCCATGAAGAAGAAGTTACACAACATATTTCACATCTGTTGCAATAGCTAGGTGTGGTTCTGTTGTAACTTATTATCCATCTGTTGCATACGTTGCGTTGGATTATTGATTCAGAGAACCCTATGCAACAGATGGACCATCTGTTGCATCTTTATAATTACTAACCTATTTAAAAATTAACTTCTTATATCACATCATGTTGACATAATTCTCTGCCTCATGAGGAAAAGACAATTAACGTACCGGGAAGCTTATGACGTTGTCGATAGGATAATGGACCTCGACTTCTGCAAGAAGCTTAAGGATAGGTACAATCAAATCAATGGGGAGGCTTTAGCCCTTGGCGTGGGACTTGATCCTAGTTCCTACGTTGCTCTTGGATGAAGAAGAAATGATAAAATATGTTAGAGGGGAGAGGCCAAATCCATACGGCAAGAGCTGGATCGAGGCAAAGAGGATTCTTACAGTCATTAGCGTGAACGGCATGCATTATCGGGCTATTGAGATCCTACTCGAGGAGGGAAAGATCAATGTTTATGACTCCAACATACCTTGCATCGATGATTTAGATCTTTTTCTCCTCGTGGAGCCACTGATGGTGTTGTTGCCCATCTTGTTGAGGGAGAGTAAACTGATGAATCATTTATCAAAGAAAGTGTTGATGAAGAAATCATGGGATTTTGAAAGTAGAAACAAGGGAATGATCCTTCCAAAAGATGATGCTAAAGCGAGTGGCTCGCACATTCTTGTACACATCGAATGTTTGTTGACCGGCGCAGAAATGGCCGAGCCAACGACTTTTCTATGCGACAATGCTATGGCAAACCTGCAAGAGGTCTGGGCTTATGGGGTACTAACTGGATGCTTGAAGCCTATGTATATAGAAGAGCCTGTGAAATAACAATTTTTAATTTCAAGTCACCCTTCACTTTATTACATGTACATGTAGTGACAATAATTTTTTTTATGATGAAAGTTGAGTTTTTTGTAATGCAATAGATTGTCAATCTGTTGTAAAATATATTGAATCTTTTCTGGCAGATAGTTTATCTATTGCAATAGGTTGGTCATCTGTTGCATTACGCTGATGTTATTTTTATGAATAATCTAATAATCTAAGTTTAATATGTTGCAACAGTGGGAAGACCTGTTTGATAATTTCCAATAGATGGCCTAAATTTTACAACATATGCCTAAATCTTTTTGATATTTTCCAACAGTTACGCTTGAATATCCATGTGCTTGACAACACCAAACTAGTAGCAAATACACACACCACCATGAAAATTTCAGCAATTAGGCTTGAATATTCATGTGTCCAACAACACCAAATCAGTAGCAATATAACGGCAACAATGTAGTGTCTTCTTGCTCGATTTTGCTTCTCTTCAGAAGCCTTGACTTTGTTCAACAAACCCCAGATTACACGATTTGCTTGTGAAGGGTGTCGTTCTTCATACCAATCAAAGTAATCGCATCCACCCAATTTCTATAAAAAAAGAGAACACAATTACAAAATAATTATAAGTCAATAATTAATCAACTAATTAAATAAAAAAAATATTACCTTTGAAACCTTACAAGTAAAAAATCTACGACCTGAATTTTGTTGAGTCCAAATAGTCTTTAACAGAGCTTCATGACCACACTTACAATATCAAAAATCTTTATCACAAAAAAATAGTGAAAGATGCGCTCGATATTGTCAAGCTCAATTGGAAAAAATGAAAGAAATAATTTGAAGAACTTGGATAGATAAAAGAAGATGACGATAAAGAAGAAGATTTGGAAATTTAGGGTTAAATTTTAGGAGGAAGATAAATATATATGACAATGGGGGGGGGAATGACCATTGGGGGACAAGTGACGGCAAGTCAGTAAAATATGCCAGACTGACACATTTGATGCCTATTTTATTTTACGTGTTTAAAATGAACACTGTCAACTTGATGCCTATTTTATTTTAGGTGTTTGAAATAAACACCGTCGATGGGTTCCGCCTTTTTTATTTCAATTCACTTTAACCTTTTTACACGTAGTGGTAATTTTTTATGTTCAACAAAAGTTGAATTTTTATAATGCAACAGATTCTCCATCTGCTGTAACAGTTATTCTACCTGTTCTGACATATAGTTTATCTGTTGCAATAGGTTGGTCATCTGTTGCATTATCTCGATGTTTCTATCTAAGTCCATCTGTTGCAACAGTGGAAAGACCTTTTGATAAATTCCAACAGATTACCTACCTGTTGCAACATATGTCTAAATCTATTTGATTTTTTCAATAGATGTATCGTCTGTTGCAACAGATACATTATCTGTTGCAATATTTGAATCTAGTATTCCTTTTCAATTAATAAGTTCAAATCTAAGGAATAAATAAAATTCATAGATAAAATAAAATAAATCGAAGCCTTCAGAAATTAGCTGAAATAAGTCAACGAATAAATGAAATATAAAAAAATATTATGGGTACAGATCTCAACAAATACATCAACAACAATTTAAGTATGATGCCAAGGATTACTTTGACAGGCTCAAGCTATAAAGATCTACTCAGTATGGATAAGTTGTTCTTCATTCGGTGCTATGAAATTCGACTTTGCTCATTGTAGATATTTATTGTCGCTTACGTACGGTTTCTGCGGTTTTTGTTCTCTGTATTTCCATAAAAAAGTAGCATATTTTCAATGTTGTTCAGCAGTAACTTCTTCTACATCCACCTGGAAAGCCAGAATTAGTCAATGCTAATCACGGAGATACAACAAAAAGAAAAAAGATAATTTATTTGTTCTAGCAAATCAAACAGGTCTTCCTTTTATTTTAAATTGTCCCAAACAAATTATATTTCTATTGCAATAATGAATCAACTGTTGGGATAAATTTTTACATGAGGAAGACCCTGTATGATAATTTTCAATGGATGAAACATCCGTTGCAATATATGAATCATCTGTTGCAGCAGATAGGTCGTCTGTTGGTACAAATAAAAGTGGTACTAAGAGCTGTTTGATTTGCTAAACTAGATGAGACATATGTTGCAATAGATACTTTATCTGGTGTAATAAGTTAGTCAACTGTTACAACAGATGTATATATCTGTTTGATAATTTTCAGCAGATGTGTCATCTGTTGAAACAGATATGTGTCTGTTGTTTTGTCAGTTGGAAGACATATATATTCACCTTCTTCAGCTCGTGTTGCTCTCCTTTGAACATTATACGTTGCTCAGTGCAACACACAGATAGAGGAGTTGCAATTTCGCTTTTTTGGATGCTTGATAATTCCCTGGAAATCACTCTTATTCTCCCCTTAGCCCTATCTCTAAAGGAGAAGATGGAAATAAAATCCTCTTTGATGGAATGAGACCCCTATTAGATGTCAATTTCTTTACAAAAGCAGTTAATGCATTAATAGCATTAATCACTACATCATGTTTCGCCCTGCAGTCTTGACATTTGCATGCAGAACATTCGCTGGGAGAGGCAAAATATGTATAACCAGTATGATCATACTCATAATGGTTTGCTTTAAATACTGCAAGAGGACCATTATTATCACCAACAGAAGCACCACTAATACCACCAACAGCTCCATCACCACTATGACCATCAACAACAACAAGCCTACCCTCCAAAATTATTTTTATTGTAATGGTTGTTGCTCCAAATAATTTCATTTTTATTTTGTCGATGACCTTAGGTTCCGATAAAGTTTGCACAGGCCGTAAAGTAAGAAAAAATGACATCTTTAACTCTCGATTGGTCGGAACTAGCGACGGATGCACAATCTAACATAAATTATTACATATATTAGAATGATGATTAGATCATTCAAAAAAATCATTAATTAAAAGAAAAAATTAATTATAATTATACTTACTGCATCCTTCGGGGGGTTGAAGAGATCAAGAAATTTTGCATTTTTATCAGTTTTGACCGATAACCATCTCAAGATTCTTGGACATAAAACTCTTTCCTGGTAGTTCAATGGCTTCAAACGTCAAAGCCTATAAAATAACGCCAATAAATCAAAACCATTATTAAGTAAAAAAAAGAATGATATCATAATAGAAGAACTAAACATTTACCTTGAAAGCCCATGGGAAGCCATATAAGTTGACTGTCTTTGGCGCTAAAGGAGTCAACAACTATTTCACAGTCATTTTGAAGCTTTCATACCCCCAAGGATAGCTGTTAAATGCCTCAAGATCCTCGGAGAGCTTTATTAAACCGAGGTTTATATTGTTGTTAACGTCTCTCGCCCAAAGAATACTTTGTACAAACCAAATCAAGTACAATAACTGTTTGTGCTTCTTTGAAAGTCCTTTACCTTTCAACGCTTCTATCATTTTTTTTATTTTTGAAGCTTGGACCAACAATGGACACTAGGTCTTCACGATCACACGACTTGCCTTTGCCTTTTTTGGGTGTGCAGGGTGCTCTTTTTTGGGTTAGAATAGTTATAACTTGAGAAGAAGGATAACATTTTAGTTCAGTAACTATGGCAAACTCCTTCCAACCAAAACAAATAGGCATGCCACAGTAATTTATCCACACCTCATCCATCTTATCTTTGTTTTCATACATAAACCTACGCTTGAGAAGTTCATATATCATTTTTATTTGGAAACGAGCATTGTTGTCCTTCGGCAAATCAAGATATTTCCCAAAGCAGCTGTCCCTGAAATAAGCATCCAATTTTTATTCTCAAAGTATTTTTTTGAAGGCATCGAAAGATTTTTCTATAGATGACTTAACCACAAAATCACCCGTTAAATCTTTGGCACCATCGCACTGCATTCTCATAGGATTACGATCAATGCTAAAGGCTTTGACCAACTCTTCGGTGGAAGGGCTATTAGCATTTTCATCATCTCTTTTGAAACATTCCTCCTCCCCGTGTTCATCATATTCTGCTCTCGATTGAGATAATGCTTGTAAAGCAAGCTTATAGAGTGGTGGATGTAGCCTAGCTGCTTTACTTGTTCCTTTACTTGGACTTGATTCGATTTCTGTTCTTTTGGGAACCATATTATTTAAAATTAATAAAAACATAAAAAAATATATTATAGTTGATTAATGCATCGTTAAAAAAGGATAACAGTAAATCAAACAAGTAAAAAAGTAAAATAACAGTTGCAACTGATCACTGATCTATTGCACCAGGTAGTATATCTGTTACAACATATAACTAACCAGTTGCAGCGGATGAGTAATTTGTTGTAATAATACAAAATATATCACTCATATTTTAAGACAGGTGAATGGTCTGTGCAACAGATCATACATTGTTGTGATATATGAGTGATCTATTGGAACAGTTAAATAACCTGTTGCAACGGATGAGTAATCTGTTATGACAATACAAAATAAATCACTCATATGTTGAGAAAAATAAATGGTCTGTGCGGCAGATCACACATCTATTGCAACATCATCTATTGTAATATGTGAGTAATCTGTTGGAACAGTTAAATAACCTGTAGCAACGGCTGACTAATCTGTTGCGATAATACAAAACATATCACTCATCTGTTGAGAAAGATGAATGGTTTGTGCAACAGATCACACATCTATTGTGACATTATCTGTTGCAACATATGAGTGATCTGTTGGAATAGTTAAATAACACATAACAATGACTGAGTAATCTGCTGCAATAATAAAAAATATATCACTCATCTATTGAGAAAGATGAATAGTTTGTGCAACAGATCACACATCTGTTGCAATATATGAGTTATCTGTCAGAGCAGTTAACTAACCTGCAGCAACGACTGAGTAATCTGTTGTGATAATACAAAATATATCACTCATCTATTGAGAAAGATGAATGATTTGTGCAACAGGTCACACATTTGTTGCAACACATGAGTGATCTGTTGGAACAGTTATCAACGGTCAATATTGTTTAGATTTCTTCCAACATAGTGTCGTCTATCACGACAAATGAATGATCAGTTGGAAAAATTAAGTCCTGGACATTTCCTGTTGGAAGAGTTGATAGAATTTTATCCAACAGGAGGTTTATCTGTTGCATCAGATCATTAATCCGATGGTTCTTCCATTGCATCAGATGGTTAATTAGTTGTATCAGATTTTTTATTCAATGTTTAATTTATTGCAATACATGGTTAATCTGTTGCATCAGATAGTTAATATGTTGCATCATATGATTAATCTGTTGCATCAGAATTGTAATCTGATGGTTCCTCTGGTGCATCAGATGGTTGATCTGTTGCATCATATGATAAATCTATTGCATCAAATGGTTAATATGTTGCACCAGATGGATAATCTATTGGAGAAAACAAAAAATAGCAGCACGATTTTGTTCAACAAAAAAACAACAATTTCACCATTTTTACCAAGAACAAGAACAGAAAAAATCAACCCAAATTGTTGTTATGTTTTTATAAACACAAACAATAAAAATTAAACTTCAAAAAAATATAGCAAACAATAAAAAATCATAATTCACTACGAAAAGAGAAGAGAAGAAATACAAGAAATTAGAATTTTATTCAGACCGCATTTCAAATTAATGCAACAAAAATTGAAATTGTTAACCAATACTATAGGATAAGTTGGCTCAAGTTCTTCTTTTTCTTCAAAACTAAAAAGGCCATAAATTTTTACCTGTGAAAGAAGAAAAGGAACGATGAAGAATTCGAAGTTGTTATGGCCGGAGAGCAAGGCTGTCATGTCGGTTGAAGGTTGAAGTCGAAAAGAAACTCGAAGCCCAACTATTTGTAGTCAGATGTTGAAGTCGTAGAGGATTGACATTAGAAATTAGCAGAACAGTTGGTTGGGAGAGAGTTAAGAGAAGTTGTCGAGAGAGAGATGAGAGACAGGTTGATTTGAATTGAAAAGAGAAATTCAAAGCCCAACTATTTATTGCCGGAGGTAGAATTCGGAGGGGGTTGAAGGGAGAAATTTTGCAGAACTGTCGATTGGGAGAGAGTTGAGAGAAGTTGTCGAAAGAAAGGAGAGAGTGGTTGATTTGGATTGAAAAAGGGTGTGGGTTGGGTTGATTTGTATTTTTGAAAAGATTAGAAGGTTTTAAAAATATTAATCAAGTCCACAATTAACTTAATTAAGTTTCCTAATGATGTTTGACCCTTTAAGTTGGTCAATGTCACCAATCCTTCATTCAAAACTTAAAAGATATCTTTCCTTCAATTTTCTCGTGTAACTCACATATGTTTCATAAATGATTAAAAAGTCAAATTAAATTTGACCATACATTTAATCACATAAAGTAGTTATTACTATATTATAGTAAAAAAAATACTCATAATGATTGAATAGGCATGTATCTATCATACACAATAAGTGAATCCCTCCATAATTTCGAAACTTCACTTGATACATATCATTACAAAGATTTACAATATATAAAAATTATGGAAACATAATTACTTACTAATCATCTGTTAAAATTATTTTAAACAACTTATTTAAAATTTAATATTAACTACCTCATGTTAAATTACTACAATATATATCATGTTAACTTTTGCTAATTCTTTAGATTCTTCTTATTTAAGATAGTAAATTTAGATAGACAAACCATTTTAAAAGAAATTTCTTGCTTACTATATTAAATTAATCTCCTATTTTTGACGTATATAAGACAAGACATAAAAACAATCTTTTGACATTATGATTCATTAAAACTTTCATCCATGTCCTGATTTCCGTTTGTTAAACACGCATGAAATAAATTTAAATGTATTAAAAATGAATTTATGTACGAATTAGTATTCTTTATTGCTTCGTATGATTCTATCAAAAAATGTTAATAAATAGATATTTATAACTTTAATTTATTCTCTTGAATAGTTTTTAAATAAAGTAGAAAATTAAAATTAGTTGTTTAATATAAGAGAATGTGTTTGGTGTGGTATTAAAATAAGCACTACAGTGTAGAGTGTATGATATTTTATTATATTTATTCAAAAATATTAATAATTATTTTTTAAAAAAATTAATTAAATAAATATAAATTTATTCAAAATTATAATATTGGGCCCGTACACGGGCCCTTCATTATCTAGTTAGAGTAGAAGCGTAAAAGATGGTTGAGGGTTGTCTCACTCCCCAACTATCATGTATGGGCCACTCATTTTTCAGAGTGGTTCATGACTAATTGAGTCTACATGTAGTTCCTTGTCTCGATAACAGTCGGTAGGATCAACTTGATGAACAACTTTCCTCCCTTATTTTTTTCCAATTGACCCTAAACTTCTAAGCTCATCAGATTATCTGACAATCTTCTAAGCTCACCAGATTGTCTGACAATCATTTTATTGGCCGTTAATTTTGTGGTTGTTTCTCCTTTTTATCTAATTAACACTCATTTGTATAACAGTGAGTATGAACAAAACAACAAAAATGAGAACGTGAACTTTGATGATTGTTTTTCCCATAGAGTAAGTTTTTGTTGTATTTTATATTAAATTTGTAATATTTATTTATTAATTATTTTTGTATTTTATATTAAATTTGTAATACTTATTTGTTATTATTAATTAATTTATTTTTTGTACAAATGTGCCAAGAAGGAAATCCACTAGCAAGCTGTGAATTGTATTCTTTGGCTAGAGGTCCTTTTAATGGGGTCCAAAGTTTTAAGGGGTATGAAATAAATGATTTTAGATTTTATACTAAACAATTCGAGGAAAGAGGAAGAGGCAAAATAGTGGGGTTCTAGTAAAAGGAGTAGTGAAAGGTCAAAATAATAATTACTATGATGTTCTAACTGAAATAGTGGAACTTCAATATTTCAATGGTAAACGTATTGTGTTGTTTAAAATGTGATTGGTGGGATGTTAATCACATCAAAAAGGGAGTGAAAATAGACAAATATGATTGTGTTAGTGTTAACACTAAGAGAAAATTAGCAACAAATGAACCATTTGTGCTTGCTTCTCAGGCGGAACAAGTTTTTTATGTTAAGGATAATCTTCATCCCAATTGATCAATTGTTCCGAATGGCCATTCTACTTATTTCACTGGAGGTGTTATTGACAAAGAGACTTTTCAACAAAATATTTGTAATGATTTCTTTCATACATTTGAGGACGATGAAGACTTCATAAATTGGAGAAGAAATGATCTTGATGCTATTAGCACGAATTTTACTTTAGCTGATGATATCATTGAAAGCATTGAATCAAAATTAGATACGGATGATGAAGATTTATTATTGTAAATATTTAGAAGTCTTATTTACTTATTGTTTATACTTTATAGTCTTTTCATGGTGTTTTTTCTTGTAAGATTAAATTTTCGTGTGGTAATTGAACATGTGTTTTGTATTATTTTACAAATTCTACTCAGGTTCATATTCTATTTTTCAATGATTGAGGAGTGTTAGATGTGCAATACAGTTTAAGAAGAGAATTACTTCATTGAATTGATGTAGCGTTGCTTGATTTTCGAGTTTGAAAAACTTTTGTTTCTTCGTTATATTTTTATATAGAAGTTCAATCACAAGTTTAAGTTGATTATGTTATGAGCTCTTTCTATAATCTTGGTTGATATAGGTTGACAGGCTACTTCTTTTACTTTCACTATTTGCTACTTCTGTTATTCTTATTATTTTCTCCTTTCTACTGATTGTTATCATATAATCAGCATAATATCTGAAAATAGGCGAAGAATTTGCAAACACTTGTTGAAAAATTCACATATGATACTCAATATTGATATATAAGAATTATTGAATGGTAAGTATCTATAAAGTTATCTCTACTTTTATTTGTTTTTATAAAGTTATATTGCCTTTTATTTATTGATTATGCTATTAAGTTTGAGAGTTTCTCATGAATCTCAAAAAGTAAGTTTTCATAAACAAGTTGTCATGGATCTCGACTTTAACTAGAGACAACGGATTCAATAGGTTAGATACTAAAATTTTACGGTGGTTAATATTCGCTATGTACTGATGTGATGACTAGGCATGTATGATCTTAAAAATTTGACTTTTTACGACCAAGGGCAAATTTGTCAATTAATAAAAATTCTAACTTAAACTTCTTGTACATCATGCAAAGAGTGGGGAATTTCAAAAAAAAATCATGTTCCAGAAAATTCTAATGATTATGCTTTGAAAATTTTTAAAAAATCAAGTGACATCTTAAAGAAGTGGGGCCCATTGTTTTTCTTTGAAATGTTATGGAAAAGTTTTTTTCTTAAAATTTCTTTATCTAATAGCTTCAGAATTCATGATCATACACTTTCTTCTTTTTTTCTTATTTATTTAAATAATATACTTGAATCAAATGAAATGAATAATGTTAAATCTAAAGAGAAATTATATTTGAAGTTTGTTTCATTTTTTTTTAATATTCAGATAAACTTTCTCTCCTCTTATCCATAACCACGGCATAAACATTTTAAAGTTTTTTCATGTATCTTGAATTCGATGTCTAATCAAAGTTATAAATTGAAATATCGGAAGACATAGTTTATAAGTGGATGCGTAACTCACATATGTTCCATAAATGATAAAAAGGTAAAATTAAATTTGGCCACACATTTAATCACATAAAGTAGTTATTACTATATTATAGTAAAAAAAAAAATACTCATAATTATTGAATAGGCGTGTATCTATCATACACAATAAGCAAATCCCTCCATAATTTTAAAATTTCACTTGATACACATCATTACAAAGATTTACAATACATATAAATTATGAAAACATAATTACTTATTAATCATTTGCTAAAATTATTTTAAACAACTTATTTAAAATTTAATATTAACTACCTCATGTTAAATTACAATAATATATATCATGTTAACTTTTGTTAATTCTTTTGATTCTTCTTATTTGAGGTAGTAAATTTAGATAGACAAACCATTTTCAAAAAAAATTCTTGCTTACTATATTAAATTAATCTCCTATTTTTAACGTATATAAGATAAGACATAAAAGCAATCTTTTAACATCATGATTCATTAAAACTTTCATCCATGTCCTTATTTTCATTTGTTAAACACACATGAAATAAATTTAAATGTATTTAAAATTAATTTATGTATGGATTAGTATTCTTTATTGCTTCGTATTATTCTATAAAAAAAATACTAATAAATAGATATTTATAACTTTAATTTATTCTCTTGTATAGTTTTTAAATAAAGTAGAACATTAAAATTAGTTGTTTAATATAAGAGAATATGTTTGATCTGATATTAAAATAAGAACTAGAGTGTAGAGTGTATGATATTTTGTTATTTTTATTCAAAAATATTAATGATTATCTTTTTTAAAAAATTAATTAAATAACTATAAATTTATTCAAAATTGTAATATTGGACCAGTAAACGGGCCCTTCATTATCTAGTTAGAGTAGAAGGATAAAAGATGGTTGAGGATTGTCTCACTCCCCAACTATCATGTCTGGGTTACTCATTTTTCAGAGTGGTTCATGACTAATTGAGTCTACATGCAACTCCTTGTCTCTATCACAGTCGATAGGTTCAACGTGATGAACAACTTTCCTCCCTTGTCTTTTTCCAATTGACCCTAAACTTTTAAGCTCATCAGATTATCTGACAATCTTCTAAGCTCACCAGATTGTCTGACAATCATGTTATTAGCCTTTAATTTTTTGGTTGTTTCTCCTTTTTATCTAATTAACACTCATTTGTATAACAGTGAGTATGAACAAAACAACAAAAATGAGAACGTGAACTTTGATGATTGATTTTCCCATCGAGTAAGATTTTGTTGTAGTTTATATTAAATTTGTAATAGTTATTTATTAATTTTTGTTGTATTTTATATTAAATTTGTAATACTTATTTGTTATTATTAATTAATTTATTTTTTGTACAAATGTGCCAAGAAGAAAATCCACTAGCAAGCTGTGAATTGTATTCTTTGGCTAGAGGTCCTTTTAATGGGGTCCAAAGATTCAAGGGGTATGAAATAAATAATTTTAAATTTCATACTAAACAACTCAAGGAAAAGAGGAAGAGGCAAAATAGTGGGGTTCTAGTAAGAGGAGTAGTAAAAGATCAAAATAACAATTACTATGGTGTTCTAACTGAAATAGTGGAACTTCAATATTTCGATGGTAAAAGTATTGTGTTGTTTAAATGTGATTGGTGGGATGTTGATCACATCAAAAAAGGAGTGAAAATAGACAAATATGATTGTGTTAGTGTTAACACTAAGAGAAAATTAGCAACAAATGAACCATTTGTGCTTGCTTCTCAGGCGGAACACGTTTTTTATGTTAAGGATAATCTTCATCCCAATTAGTTAACTGTTCTGAATGGCCATTCTACTTATTTCACTGGAGGTGTTATCGACGAAGAGACTTTTCAACAAAATGTTTGTAATGATTTCTTTCATACATTTGAGGACGATGAAGACTTCATAAATTGGAGAAGAAATGATCTTGATGCTATTAGCACGAATGTTACTTTAGTTGATGATATCATTGAAGGCATTGAATCAGAATTAGATACGGATGATGAAGATTTATTATTGTAAATATTTAGAAGTCTTATTTACTTATTGTTTATATTTTATAGTCTTTTCATGGTGGTTTTTTTTTTATAAGATTAAATTTTCATGTGGTAATTGAACATGTGCTTTATTTTATTTTACAAATTCTACTCAAGTTTATGTTCTATTTTTCAATGGTTGAGGAGTGTTAGATGTGCAATACAGTTTGAGAAGAGAATTACTTCATTGAATTGATGTAGCGTTGCTTGATTTTCGAGTTTGAAAAACTTTTGTTTCTGCGTTATATTTTTATATAGAAATTCAATCACAAGTTTAAGTTGATTATGTTATGAGCTCTTTCTATAATCTTGGTTGATATAGGTTGACAGGCTACTTCTTTTACTTTCACTATTTGCTACTTCTCTTATTCTTATTATTTTCTCCTTTCTACTGATTGTTATTATATGATAAGCATAATCTTTGAAAATAGGCGAAGGATTTGCAAACACTTGTTGAAAAATTCACATACGATACTCAATTATTGATATATAAGAATTATTGGATGGTAAGTATCTATAAAGTTATCTCTACTTTTATTTGTTTTTATAAAGTTATATTGCCTTTTATTTGTAGATTATGCTATTAAGTTTGAGATTTTCTCATGAATCTCGAAAAGTAAGTTTTCATAAACAAGTTGTCATGAATCTCGACTTTAACAAGAGACAACTGATCCAATAGGTTAGGTACTAAAATTTTTCTGTGGTTAATATTTGTTATGTACTGATGTGATGAATAGGCATGTATGATCTTAAAAAATTGACTTTTTTTTTCCTTAATAATGAAGAATTTTAAAAAAATAGTATTGCTACGACAAATTTCTACCCATAATTAAAAATAATTAGTAGCTACCATATAAAATCACAACAATAATTTTATGGCTGTATCATTTAGCCACTGACAAATAATTATAACTATTAAGTTACAACTTTATAACTTACAAAAAAAATTACTTAGCTATAATTTTTTCTTCAGATAATTTATTGTGGCTAAAAGATTATTATTACTACGATAAATTTTAACTCATGGAAAAAATTAATAATTAGCTACAAAATTTTACTATAGCAAAAAATCTATGATTATTTCATTTAACTATTGCCACAGTTTTTATAACCTTAAGCAAAATTATTTATTTAGCCACAATATTTTGCTTCAAATAACTTCTTGTGGCTAAAGAATTACTATTGTTACAATTACTTTTATTGCGTGAAAAAATCTTATAATTAGCTACCCAATTTTATTGTAGTAGAAAAATTATAGCTATTTAGGTAATTATTGCCACGAATGTTAGCAATTGTAGCAAAAACTAAGATTTAGCTTTGTCAAATAGCTTTCGTGACTAAGAAATTTGACAAATTTTTAGATAGCCACAAAATTCAGATTTTTGTGGCTATTAATACGTAATAGCTACGACTTTTAAATTTATAACTTAGATTCCATAATTATAAATACATATTCTTGTAGTGCGTTTCAACCTTTTTCTATAATTTTAGAAATATGAAGAAAAAAACTCCAATTCTAACTTAGAAAAAATGGAAAGAAGTATGTCAAATTCAGATCAAATATCAGTAGTCAAAACAGCAGAATAAAACTAAACCAACAAAGAAAAGAGAATGGATAGCCATGCAAAATTATTTATGTCATTAGTGTCCCCACAAACAGATGATTTCATTTTCAAAAGTTCTTTGTTCTTTTATCGCTGAAACTTCCTTTAGGGGCAACCGGTCAGTAACAATAGGTAATATTGCTAATGGAAAAGGCTTGAAAATTTTAGCAATAAATTTTAAAATTTTCTATTGCATTATGGTAATTTACTAATATTTAAATTTTCTATTGCATTATGGTAATTTACTGACTCTTTGTTGTAGGAGACTATAGAAAGAGAAAAGGTAATGAAAATCCAGAATTATACAGAAGTACAAATAACATAAAGACAAAAGGCACAAAAAATACAGAATTACCTGTAAATCTTGTTGTGCACAAAAGGCAAATAACAGGAGAAGAATTAATCCCTAGAGAGATGTGTGTTGAACTAGCTAGAAAGAAGACACGTCCATAGAGAAGGAGGAGGAAAACAAATCCTAAGAAAAATAAATATGCATGTCCAATGAAACTAAAGTCTAAGTCAATACTCTTCATTAATAATTGTTTTATTGGGCTGAATTTGATTTATATTTTTTCTTTACTGATTGTGCCCTGTTAGAATAATTTATTATTTTTTAAAAAAGTTTCACCA
Organism: Capsicum pubescens; assembly: GCA_030864215.1. Taxonomy (NCBI): domain Eukaryota; kingdom Viridiplantae; phylum Streptophyta; class Magnoliopsida; order Solanales; family Solanaceae; genus Capsicum; species Capsicum pubescens. Next base: position 89,919,186 of record CM061539.1, read on the forward strand.
TTTATTTATCTTATTTTTTAATTTATTATATATTTGAAAATTATGTTAACACTATTCTAAATAGTAATAATTAATAATTTAAAATATTTTAAAAATATAAAAAAATTAAGCTGGCTCTCAAGTGCCATATTTATTAGAACAAAAGAAGTAACATAATATATTATTTGAAAATGATATATAAATTAAAATAATTAACAACTTAAAATATTTAAAAGACATATAAAAAATTAATAGACCATTTAAATGATAAATTTTATCAATGCCACATAAATTGAAGGAGAGAAAATAACATATACTATTTGAAGATTATATTGAAAACACTATTCTAAATCATAATAATTAATAAATAAAATATTTTAAAAAATATAAAAATTAGGTTGATTCTCAAGTGCCATATATATTGAAACAAAGGAAGTAACATAATATATTATTTAAAAATGACATAAAAAGTATTATAAAATACAATAATTAACAACTTTAAATATTTAAAAGATTCAAATTATTCGAAGATTATATTGAAAGTACTACAAATTAAAATAATTTATAATATTTAAAAAATATTTTAAAAAATTGATTAATTCTCAAAATTTCGTTAATGTACTTAATTGGGATCAAAAGATTAATATATAGTATTTACAATCATACCTAAAAATTAATGGATTCCCCAAGTTTCATATATACAATGAGACTAAAAAGGTAGTAACATATATTGAACGTGCTTCCACAAACTGTTGCATCTAATTATTATAAAACTAATTATACGCCAATGCATTACCAAATTAAGAAGTTTTACACATGATGCGTTTTTATCCAATCCTAACAGCATAAAAATTACAAGCTGAAATACAGTTTTGTATCAGTCACTTGACAAATCAATTAAACAAAGAATTTCATAAAGCATATCACTGTATTGGTATAACAACAAATTCAGTCAATTTACAGATTTTCTTTTGTCGTAGGAGTAACATATATACGCGCCCATTTGCTACCAAATATATCTATATCTATATCTATATCTATATCTATATCTATATCTATATCTATATCTATAATATATTAAAAGTGTGAAACACCTTAGAAAAGTGAATTGAACTTTTTACCCTTCATTAAAAATATTTATTTTAGATAAAATCTTCTTTTTCACCTTTTATTCTCAAATTATGATAATATTAAAAATTAACTATAATAAATATACGAGGGATAAAATTCTTAGCTTTCTCAAATTTTTGTTAGTAATAGTATATTGGAAGAGGTCTAATTTTATCCAATTCCTAGATTGACTTTATTCCATAGGCTTAGAAATTCTATTTTAGGTGTTGTAGGTTAAGGATTCCTTTTTTATGTTATGTATCAAGGATTTATAGGGTTAGGAGTCTATTTTAGGTGTTAAAGGTTGGTCATCGTTGATTGATATAGTAAATTTTTATGATATTTGTACTCTTATATAATTATATTCTTGCCAAAAGATATTATACAATGTATATATTTATGTTAAAATAAGAAATAGTCACTAATTTACATATGTTGTTAGCTTCTTTTCTTTAACTGAATTAATTATTGTAGTTAGGATTTCGTATTAGCATGGTTTATGCAGAATCTGTTAACTATGGACTTTTGAACAGCGAAAATTTTGAAAGCAACGTAATGCCGGATAGGTTATTATAGCTAGAGATGGATGTGTCTTGAGTAAATTTCATGGTAGAAATCATATAAGGGTGTTGCGAATGGCTTTTGATAATCAAGCGATCAGAGAAAAATAAATAATGTTCTTCAAATCTCGGCCGAGGCAATGAGTTCACGTTTCTTTTTCTGTGGAGATGAAAGAATTCATGGTAGTAACCTTCGACAAACTTGAAGGATTAATTGCTAGCACGAGAATGGCACCCACAAATTGAGGCTATCGAAAATAATTTCTATGTCTTTCTAGGTAAGGATAAGGTTTATGTTCTTACTATCTCTATGTTTTCTTCTTATTTTGATTTTTGATTTAAGTCGTCTTCTTTCATTTATTATCATTAAGTCATCCTCTTTCATTCATTATCATCATCCTTTCTATTTCTTTTTCTTCTTTTAGTTGATATCTTTAAACATTATATATGAATATACATAATTAACAATTGACAATGATTTCTCTCTTTTTAATAATTTATCGTATTTTCTTCTTTAATTAAAAATTTATGATTAAAAAGTTGGACGAAACAAGCATGTTGTTGTCCGAGTTATCTCTTTCTTTTTTTTTCTTTGTTTGATTAAAAATTTTGTGGATTTAAAAGCGAATAATTTAAAGGTATGTTTTCCTGAACTCTCTTAAGTTCAGAATTTTTTACGATGAAGTTTTCTTTACTTTAGATTTATGATTCACTTTAATTACATATATCTTGCTGATTTTAGGATCTAAAATTATCATACGTCACATTATCTAACATAAATTTTTGATGATTCGTATAACAATTGACGGAGCAAACATGCTCATTATGATAATTTGAGGTAATTTTTCCAACCTTAAATTTATTTTTGAAGTGACGTGTTAATAAAAGTTTAATTTATTATTGATGATAATTGCAAAATGAAAGATGATCTTATATACGATTATCAATTTAATATTTTATTCAAAAAATAATTTATTTATTGCTTGGCGCAATATACATGGGACACACATGAAGACCCTTGGCAAAATATTTGTTTACTTTTTTGACCTTTTATAATTAGGTTTCACACTAGAGACAATTATCATTTTACTTATTTTTCTAATAGTAAAAACTTAAAAATTCGTGGGAATTTGATTATTATTCCTTATTCGAGTTATCTACATATTCAGAACTTTACATTCATTTAGAATTCTACTCATTAGTTTTTTCGTATTTGACAATGAAATTTGTATATAAATTTTTTTTTTCTATAGTGTTTGTTGTTAAATAAGATACATGCTTTGATCACGCACCACTTTATATTCATTTAGAATTCTAATTATGAGTTTTTTCATATCTGACAATGAAGTTTGTATCTAAATTAATTTTTTTCCTGTAGTATTTGTTATCAAATAAGATACAAGATTTTGAAAGTTGATTAATTTCACATGACAATTTAATTTTTAATGATATAAATTATTGTAGTTATTCATTCTCATTCTTTTCACGTAACAATCATTTCTTTGCCTTCTTTAATGATATGTGTAGTTTATCAAATTTTACGACAAAGGATAAAATTAATACGATAAAAGGCCTAACTAAACTTGACCATAAAAAAATCTAACAATGCGATAAAGAGATACATCAAGAGACAAAAATGAGAACGAGCAGACGTTTCTCCAAAAGTATTCACAGTAAGGAAGAGCTGATAAACGTTTCTCCAAAAATATTCATGAATGGAGTAAGAATTTAACATACAGTACAATCTTTGGTTCTATTTGACATGACAGATGAAGCACGAGGTTTGGCCAAATTAAACTCACCCTTTGAGATTAACTTTTTTTATAATAATATTTTGAAAGGTGGGATTAAGAATATTGATTATTATATGATAATAATTTCTCTTTTTGGTTAAATTTTTTCATCTTATATGTATTTAACATTACTTGAATTAAGAAGTCGTGGTTGATAGATGTTGTCACCAAGGTAAGTTACAGATGCTAGACACTATGGTTGTGTTCCTGTAAAATATGTTAGCATTAAAATCATATGAAGTACAAGCTTTTCGGACGCAGATTTTAATTTATGCATTTTTTTACTAATTTGCGTAGCTGAGAATCGAATCATTATCTGAATGAAATTAAATTTAGAATTTGCGGTGAACTAATTAATAATTTTTTTATAGTATGAAATGTCATCAAAGTCCATATGAAACTCCAAAGATTTGCCCCCTTCAACTCAAAATAAATATTATCCTAGCAAAAATCACGATCATTAATACATGAATTAATATATAAAATATGTCTTTTATTAACCATTCCTTTTTAAATGAATGTTTCTTAAAAATTGACCACTATTAAGAAGTGGAGTTTACGAGAATAGTTGAAAAAATATACTATAATTTTTTGTCTTTAATTCCTAAGATGACACTTATTTTAAACTAAATTTTTTGTAAAGTCCTAATTTTTAATTTTATTTATTTTATTTTATTTGTTTTTGAATCTTTTGTTCCTCTTTGTGATGATCTAAGAGTTTAATTTTTCAATTATGTGAAAATTCTTATTTATCTTTTATATTAAATCTTTATGATTGCAAAGTATTGATATGTCTAGACGTATTGATTATTGAATTAATTTGGTGGTTGATTTTCTATATGCTGTGAACTATTAGATATATTGACTTTATCGATAAGGGTTGTGGTAGAGTGATTGTTCTTAATTTTAATTTTAATTTTTGGGTTTGAATTCCTTTAAATGCAACGTCACTTTTGTTAGAGAGCGCTTTTCTCCTTTAATCTGAATTTTTCGATATGAATTCAAATTCAATCAGAACGATTGAAGATGCATTAATTTTATTTTTTTTAAAGAATCATGTTTTCAAGTTAGTCAAATTAACAATATTTTTGATGACGCATAAATAGTGGCATAATTTTAAATTGGCAAAGAAAGATACGAGTTCTGAACTATTTATACTTTTGAGAGTGGAAAATATAAGAACTTAAGAATTCATATTAAGAAAACAATATGAGAATTCTCTCATATCATAAAAGATTTCATCAATGCATCTTCTAAAGCCGAAGATCTAAATAAAATTTATAATAATATAATATATTAACTTGTAATTCTGAAATATTGTATTGAATTTACAAATTAACAAGAGTTTGATTTATTTTTTTTCATTATTGAAATCAAAGGATAAAAATATTCTAGTTTGTTTAAAATCAATTGCTATTTTTAAATAGTTTATTCTTCTTTTTATATTTTATATTGATTGATTTATTGTTTATCAGTTAAAATCAGAAAGGGGCAGAGGGGGAGGGGGGTAGTGATTGACAAGAGTAAAAACATCAATATTTTTATTTGAAACTTCTAAGAGTCTAGAAATATTTATTTTTTCAAGAGCTCATATTTTTTCTACTTTTTATTTAAATATATTATTTAATGTATTACAATCAAACCTCTATATAGTTACAACGTTTGTTCGAAAAATTCATGGATACTATAAATAGGTGTTGCTATATAAATATAGTGACATTTGATATTTAAATCTCATTTAACTCTTATTAATAAAAACATGAAAAATTATTAATCAATTTAATCAAAATAATAACGGAACAAGTAGATTTCAAATATATTTCTAAAGTTCTTTTTTTTCTTTTTTACCTTGTAATTATCTGAATTTCTACCCTAAATGATTTCTCATGAGACTAAAGAAATTTTAGGCATTGAACTTATAAAGAATGAACCACTATAAAAAAATGTCATTGTAATTATAGGTAGAATGTCGTTATAAAGAAGTAACATCTAACATGAAAAATCAGTTTCAAAAAAATCAAGTTGCTATAGTGAAATGTCGTTATAACGATGGGTTGTTATAGAAAGCTCTGTATGTATATATATTTTTAAAGTCATCTATTCATTTATTTGAATAGAATGAATTTGTTCTTTTTATATACGCAACTTTCTTCTTTAACATTGAATACACGTGCAACGCATATATTCTAAACTAATATATATATATATATATATATATATGAGCCGTTAACTTTGACCGCTGTTGGCATCGCGCGTGCGACATCTACTTGTTCAACTTTGTGTCTGCTTTATGTTCACTTCACAGCCTTCATTACAATGCTTGTCCTTGTTTCTCCACCCCCCCCCCCCCCCCATCACCTTCGACTTCTTAAACAATTTAACCACTTCCTCCACTTCTGCACCACCACACTCTTCCACAGCGACAACACATGCGCCACCATCTCTCACCGTCCTCTCCATTTTCCCTCACGTATCGGGCCAGAAACAAAGCCCGTTCTAAATACGGGCCGAACCCAAAATCAAACACCTTATCACCAAACGGCAAATTGTTCGGATCCGCACGATGCACTAGCGGACTCAATTCAATTATCTCGACACCAATGATATTTTTAATCCCCATGTTGTTCAAGGCCATAATAGAATGACCCGGCCCGGCTGAGACTACTAAGATTCGGGAGTTATTGGAGAAGAGATTTTGGGATCGGAGGAATTGGAAATGGGATGTGAATGAATGGACTGTTTGGATCCATGATTTGGTTGACCATATATGCTGATTGTGTTTGGTTGATGTGGTGAAAGGTCGATGGGTCAAACTGCAAGTGGATTTGGGGAATTTATGGACGGGATTTGGTGGATTGATAGAGATGTTTGGGGTTTTGAGGTAAAGAAGGAGGAGGGTTAGTGTAGCAATTGTGATGAATGTGAAGGAGAGTTTGTTGACGAAGCTATCCATGTGTGTCTCCACTCACTCATAAATCGTGATTAAGGAAGAGAGGTTAAAACGGTGACGCATTTGCCTTTTATTGCGTTTACAAATAGGTTCACTGGCGTCAAAATCAGGAAACGATATGAAATAGTAAATACTATGCCAGATCTAAATTACCGAATCATTACGGTATCTATTCTAATTTATAGGAGAATTCCTTAGCAGCAACCATTATTAATTTTATGTTCGGACAAATAAACAATACTACAAAGCAAAAGAAAACAAGAAGACATACAGATTTATGTGAAAATTCTTCCGGAAAAAATCACGAGTAGAGGAGGAGGAGGATTTTCACTATAATGGAGAGAAGTACAATGAATGGGGCGTAGTCTCAATGACGTATTTTTAACTACTCGAAAAACAATCCATTAAATCATACTTATATAATACATGCGTATAAATAAATCTTAAATTCAAACGAATATAGATCCATGCACAAAAAATTACAAATATGGATCACACACAAATTTTTTAGGGTCGGATCAACAAAGTTCGAATCACAAACACTAACAATTAAAATTATTTATCATCTTTATTATAATAATTTTTAAAAAATAAATGTAGAAAGTATAAATTATCCTAGAATCTAGTATAAATAGGTACAAGAGCTTTTAAGGAGAAAGTAAAACTCGACAAAACCTTCGTCGTGAGTCGGAGGAGTAGGAGTTATTAAAGAATCACTATCCACAATAATCATGAAATTAACATTGATTTTTGCAAAAGACTATATCCCAAAAAGGATATAGCAAGAGTAGTATCATACAAACCGGACGTACTGATAAGCCGTATCGGCCGATTCTAATTGAATTACACAAATATTCAAAAGAAAACATACATCTTATTATTCTTATTACATAATCCCACATCTACGTTTTCCCAAACAATCAATTATCTCCTGCTAACCTCCTACTTATGGATTTCAAGGCACCGCTCCTATCGTTACGACTCCACTATCTTGAGCCACTAAGTTTGGCCTTAAACCAAGAACTACCACAATTAATAAAGAAACAACTACATCAAAGATGACTCTAACTCATGTCAAGATCTTAAATAAGTCAACCCAACATTCGTGGAAATAACCCACCCAAAGAATTAATAGTCTAGTCAAATCAATCAAGTCAAGTCAAGTCAAAAATCAAATACAAAGTCACATATATATATGCATTACCAAGTCCACTAATGGAACAATCAAACTCAATTGTACCTTGTACGTATATGCTAAGAGTATCATAATCACCCTCTAGTGATGACTTGTAGGGGACAAATTCCGTCTATGTACCCAAATTTCAGACAGTCCGTCATCCTTATTCCAACAAAGAACCGTGAGAATATCCAAACACCAAAGCATTCAACAAAGCAACAATAGAGTATATCAAAAATCAAGCAAACAACAATATAAATTCAACATTTGTAGCATTCACAAGCTCATAGTAAAATTCATTTGAAAAATGACAACATCAAACAATATGCACTAACGAGCAATACTAAGAAGTAGTTAACATATACATATAGCATAAATTGAATTAAAATACAATACAATCACCTATACTATCATTTAGCGTCCTAGCCTATCACCTAAAACATTTTTTCCTTCTAGAGCAATGATACAGATTACCATCGTAAATTCTTCAAAATTAACCAACACCCATACAAATTATCTCTTTCTTTAAGGATTTAAACTAAAGACCAATAATCTGCCCTTTTCACTATCCCAATTACAAGTCTACAACAGTGAACCACCCAATTTATAGAATAACTACCACATGACATGATAAGGTATATGATACAACTACGTTCCCGTAAGTTATCCTAACAGTAATCGATTTTACTGATTCAAACTTCATGTTTGAAGGCCTAATCACGAAATTTCTCATACATCTACATTATATTTATGCTTTCCAACCCGGGTCTACACTATTTAATTAACCTTAGCTTATGTGACTGTCAATCAGCTGTAGATTGACAAACGAATGCGAATCCAACCTAGTGCTAAGATCAAAGGTGCGTTATTCCTCAAATATTCATGGGTTTGCACCCCGTTCATACCCTTTTTCCTTTTCCATAGTTTTAAGACATGGGAGACAATCCCAAGAGTTCGTGGATCCGTCCCATATTGTTGGTTTTAACTTATGTAGAGAAAAGAAGTAAAACTCACTTAAGTGAGCTTTCTAGTCTGCGTCATGTCGATATAGCGGGAGCTGTCGCTAAAGTGGAATAAGTCCCGCTATAGCGAGAAGACGTCGGCCCAATCAATACTTTTTAATCTCCAAAATTTTGGCTCACATAACTGTAATACCCCAGTTTTTAGCTCTAGACCCATATCCAGATAGATCATAAATAAGCTTTACAACGCCACCAATTTCGCCTTCGTCTGATATCATGGCAAAAAGTTATGATAAGTTGACTGAGAGACTCTCAAAGTGCCAACGACAACGACTATGGCAGCGACACGTTGTCAGACATAATGAGTCATTGTATGGAGTCATTGCCACAACAGTGATGTATCTCAGAAATTCAGCCTAATGGTGACGAGTCCAGCCAACGACTCGTTATCAATCCTAACGAGTCGTTAGGTAGACTCGTTGTCCCAACAGAAAGAAACCAAGAAATCAAGTTCTTAATAATGACTCCTTCTAACAACTCATTATCAGACCTAACAAGTCCAAGTTTTTGTCATAATAGAAAGTGCCCAAAGCTTAGGTTCTTAGGTCACGACTCAGGCCACGACTCATGACCTGACATAACGAGTCGTTACCTGAGTCGTGATGATTATTTCTCAGAAATTCCTGAACATTTTTAAAAAGGTTGTTTAGTCTTTTTCTATTCTATTAACTCCTAAACCACGTCGTTTAGGCTTCCCAAGGATAGTATATAAGCCTAAATTTCCTCAAATTCACCATTCAGTCATAAAATCAATCCATAATAAGAAAAGAAACAATTCTCTCATATCCAAAAGCCAGCTAAGATTTCTCCATAGCAAGTTCAATTCCAAGGAATTCTCCAAGGCTTCCACTTCGGGTATGTAAGATTTCATCAGTGGGTCCCTTCCACCCAGTGAGTCCCAAGGACTTCTCAATTCTCAAGTAGAATTCCCTTCCCAAGATTTAGGTTTCAGGTCAAATATAAGTTTGTTAATCTCATTAAGTTTATTATTGTAAATAAACCATAAGGACATTTTTTCCCATAAAAATGTCATATTCCCATATCCAAGATCATGAATTTTCCTTTTTTATTGATCAATCATCGAGTTTTAGCTTGAATTATGCAAATTTCTATTATGCTTAGCTTTTGATGTTGGTGGGTTATGAACACCCGATACCTAGGAATTTGTACATGTATATCAATTTACATGTCTTGATCTCTCAAATTATATATTATGGATACTTTTAGAATGTAATTATGACAAGCTATACAGTTTTCAGTGTCATTTAGTTGAGAGTAGTACTTAGCACCGAGTGAACGCAGGGATGAAGGCTTACCCGTTGGTTGAGGACTGGGACCTTTAGTAGAAGTCCCTAAGTTCCAGAACTATAGCTCCACCTTATGTTATGAGGGGTCAGCCGCCAGTTGAAGACTAACACCTTAGTCCTTAGGGACATCAGATCAGTGAATCCATGCTAGATAGTATTGGTACCCTTGGTAAGGTACTAGCACCCTTCCTATTATGGTTATAGGTTGGGCTCGAATTTGCTCATATTGGAGTATGTTAGTTATTGTTAGCTCTCACAGTTCTCAATCTATGTTTAGCTTATGCTTCAGTTTAGATATGCATGACCTTGTATTCAATTAATTTGATATTCTGTTTTACACAGTATATGTACATACTTGGTCTTGCATTCAGCTTATTATGTTTCATGCATTTATGTTCAGATTGACTTGTTAGTTTTTCATCTCACATACTCAGTACATTCAAAGTACTGATCACATACTTTTCTGTGCTATATTGTTTCATAATATAGGTTCGAATGCTCAGTACTGGACCTTACTCAGCATGTTCCCGTACCACTCAGAAGTAGTCATTGGTGAGTCCTCATCATGCAAGGGCTAGCTATCAAATATTTATTTTCTTTTAGTCTACTTTTAGTTTTAGTCTGTTGGAGTTAGTTGGCGGTTTGCCCCAATAACTCACTATGATTTAGAGGCTTTTAGACGAATATTTAGATTTTTAGCATGACTGGCTGTCAGGTAGTTCTATTTCCAGGTTTGGTCCATACTCAGTTTTACAATATTATGATTTTCACTAGTTATTTCATTTAACTTTCATCCCTTATTTTGTTAATTTCTTTAGTATCCTAATGCATGCCAGACCATGGGTTAGCTTGGCGTCACTTCTGACTTTAGGCATCGTGTTACAACTAGGGATAGTCTCGGGTCGTGACAAAGTTGGTATCAGAGAAACAGGTTTAAAGTGTCCTAGGGTATCTGAAAGCCGCATTAAGTAGAGCTGGTTCATAGGTGTGAAGCGCGCCATACTTATGGCTAGAGGCAATGAAATGTTTTAGGAAAGACTCACTTATTTCATGATTCATTTTGTGCGATAGAGTGTGAACTCTATTAGGATTCTTCTTCTAACTCATCCTCTATATGTTTAAAGAAAATGCCTCCCAAGAAAACCAATGAAAAAAGAATTGGGGACCACTAAGCCCCATCGCCAGTTCCCGAAGACCCTCTGAATGAGCAGGTCTATCATGCTGAGTTTAGGGCTGCTTTCACAGTATTAGCCCAATTTATGACTGCTTAGAATAATTAAAAAGTTGTTTACCCGGTCAACCCAGCAACGAATACGACGGGAACTAGAATTTGGGAATTTATTCGGATGAATCCTCGATATTCTTTGGGTCCAAGCCTGAGAAAGGTCTGCAGGAGTTGTTAGATAGTGTTTAGAAAGTGACGAAGATCAAGGGTGTCATTTTAAGTGAGAGTGATGATCTGGATGCCTACCAACTATAAGGAGTGGCTCACACCTGGTATAAGTAGTGGAAGGAAGATAGAGGTTTAAATGCAGGTCCAGTAGAGTAGGATAAGTTTGTTGCTGCATTTCTGGACAGGTTTTTCCCACTTGAGTTAAGGGAAGATAAAGTGCAGGAGTTCATCAACTTGAAAAAGGCAGTATTAGTGTTGAGGAATATTTACTCAAGTTTACTCAGTTGGCGAGGTATGCTCCAACTATGGTGGCCAATTCTAGGGCCCAAATGAGTAAGTTTATGTCTGATATTTCTGAGGACGTGGTCAAGAAATATAGGACTTCCATGTTGGTTAAGGAGATGGACATATCCATATTGATGGTGTAGACACCTAATTTTGTTCCTTCCGAAGTCTAATTTTATTCATTTTTAGTTTACCTTACCATGTGTCCAACCCCATGTAATTATATCCCACAAAAATACAAAAATAAACAAAAAAATACCTCTAACTAATGTATCTTATCCTAACAACCTACCCAATCAAAAGCTTCCACCTACCCTAACTACCCATGTGATCCTCCTCCTTTTTCTTGTCCACAAAGAAAGAATATATGGGGGACCCACCAAAATTCCCATATCATAACAAATCCATGCCCATTATAAAAGAAAAATTCTAAGAGGAAAAAGGGGAGGCTCATTCTTTGATCATCATCTTCTCCACAATAACAACAATCACAAAATAATCTTCCTCACAAGAACAACAACAACAACAACAACAAAAAAGGACGCCAGTGAACAGTAAACGGTGAACAGTAACGGCGTAAAAAGTGACGGTGAACGGGTCATTATTTATCGAGTTGGATTGTTGGTGTTAAGGTTCGGCTCGAGGTTTCCGGGTGCGGACTCTCTTTATTCGAATAACTTTGAGTTTGAAAGCTTCAAATTTAAGGTCCAATTCTTTCTTCTCTTTCATTTAATTCTTATGTGATTGTGATTGCGTGTGATTCGATACTGTGGTTTATTTGTTGATGTGAACTGTTGGTGACATTTGGGTGTGTGATGTGCTAAGCATGATTGGTGAATTTTCATTATTCTCGATTGGTGGATTGTGTATTGAAATGGGTTAATCACGTGGTTGAGAATGAATTAAGGTGGGGATTAAAAATGGAGAAAAATGAGTATTGATTAATTTTGATGTATTGATAATGTTAAACATGATAGAATTGTGATGCGTTGAACTTGGTAGGCAAATGTAGGTAGGGTAGGCAAATTTAGGAATAACGAGTTGATGGAGTGTTTGAATATGTGCGTGAATGGTACTTTCTACTTTATTGCACGAAAAGTTTAAATTGTACTCATTTAGCCGGGGAATGCCCCGAAGGATTTGTATTGATTTATTCGGGGAATTCCCCGAAGTAGCATGTACGCAAAGGAGGCTCGTGATTAAGGCCCGAAACGTCGGGTGGAGTTTAGTTTAGGATTAGTTTAGAATAGAATAGGTTTTATATTTCAGCACCTCTTTTATTTTGGATTGTATAATTTGGACTGAACATTATTTTGGTTTGTTTTGAATTTTGTGTGATTTGTTTGTTTGCTTGTTTTGTGTGTTTATGTGGTTTGTACATTTGTAATGTCAAATTAGCCGATATGCTCCACCAAGCGACCGTGGTCGAACCACGGGATCGAGGGGTGCCTAACACCTTCCCCTCGGTCAACAGAATTCCTTAACCGGAATCTCTGTTCGCGGATCAATTTTTAGAGTCAAATCGTTTTGAAAAGGATTTTCCAAAGGTGACTTGGCACACCGGATTATGCCAAGTGGCGACTCTGAATAAGAAAAAAATAATGTAAATAATCCTTTTTTTTAAACAAATTTTTCATTTTTGTCACCTTAATAATAAAACCCTTTCAAACTTAAAATATATATTATCTTTTTTTGGAGTCGAAAAGGAGGTGTGACAGCTCTGGCGACTCCACTGGGGATCTTTTCAGAATTCGGTCTTATTTTTGGAGTCGTATCGGCTTTGTTTGGCATTATGGGTGTATAAACATTGTTTGTGATTATTGTTTGTGTTATTGTTATCACTGTTGTGCGTTTTTGTGCTCTTTGTGTACAGTATTTATCCTATATGTTACCGCTTTTATATCTGACATCATGTGTCTACCCCCAGGCCTTCTTTCTGCAACAAGTCCGTAGTACACGTGTTGTACACGACCTCTAGTTGAGTCACCCTTATTTTAGGGGGGAGCCGTCGGTGTTATGGAGTAGGTGGAAAGCAAAGCAGCCACTATCGTCCATACGCTCCCCCGAACAACCTTGTTAGTGAACCACAACGTAGGTCAGCCTTTAGGTCATGCTTATGTGCATCATACTGAGACCTAGCGGGACCCACATGGCCCTTTGTAGGAGACTCACCTCTAAAGCATCCCTACGTGCTAACTGTTGCATCTTTAAGGGTAACGTGGTCATTTGACAGACTGATTTGGAAAAAAATAAATTTGTTAGGAGTAAGGTGCGTAGGCAAAAAATGATTTTTTTTAAAAAAAAATAGGAAAAGTGAGTCGAAATGAATGAATCAAAAGGAGTGTCGTAGTTTATTTTAGAGTTCTTTATGGCTTTTGTTCTTCACGATCCAAAAACTCAAAAAGATTTTTTTTACGTTTTGCATTTATCTTCTCAAAGTACCGTAAGTTCAACAAAAAAAAAGAAAAAGAAGAAAAAAGAGGGTTTTGTTTGTCTTTTCTACTTATTTGTCAAAAGCAAAAATACCAAAAAGATTTTTCTTCATAATTGGTGGTGTCAGTCTTAGTTGAAGTGTCTAGTTGAAAATCCAAAAAGTTTTATTCGTTTGTTTTTGGTTTTGTCTCTTAAGTTAGGGTCAATTTATTAGTTAATCGTTAATTGTCCAATCTGGACGAACTACGCACCCCTGATTATCCTCTCTCGGGAGTGAGATACGTAGGTAACCTATTGTGGGTTCGGGGATCTTATTTGAAAAATCCAAAAATATTTCTTCACTCTCCATTTAGAGTAGGTGTTTCATATACGTCTTTAAAAGAAAACTACAAAAAGATTTTCCTTTAATAGGTTCAAGTTTCATTTTCACATGAAATTCAAAAATCGAAAACCCAAAAAGATTTTTTCTTTGGTAATCACAGGTTTCATTTTGTATAGAGATTTAAACCCAAAAAAAAAAAAAAGATTTTCGTCAATTCTTTTGACACTTTGTTTCAAGAAAGAAAAAAGAGTTTAATTGGCCATTTTGGCAAAACTGCCTGAACTACACAAGATCTGATTCATGTACAACATGATATGTAGGCAACCTACTTTTGGGTTCGATCTAATCATTTTGTTTCGTTGTTTTCCATTATTTTTCCTCTTTTAAAGAAAAAACAAAAGCCATAAAGAATGATAAAATAAAGGTAGATAACGAGAGAAGTGGAAAGAACAGAGATGGATACGAAAAAAAAAAGTGTAGATAAAAATCGGGATGATGTTGAAATGACCTCGCTACCCTCAAAAGCTGGTAGAAATGAACATGAATTTAGGACAATTTTACCAATGTGATTCCCATGCTTGTTGTGTGCCCTAATCCTAACGGATGTCGTCTTTGATGAGCATGTTCTTTCAGATAACAGTGGTAGGTTTGCAGCACTCTGACTAGTCACCCATACTTCACTAGATCTAAAGCAAAGTTCGCCATGGCTAGCAGGGAAATTGAAAATTCACTCATTAACACGGATCAGGATCACAGGGAAGAAAGTTCAGAACACAATGATGAGGTAGTAAGGCTCAGGCAACAACTGATAGATTTGCACCAGGCATGGGCCAGCGGAATGCCTCCTCCTCCGCTCCCTGAAGGTCTTGGGAATATCTCTAATTGCCCACCGCTCTCTCAGGCGCAATTCTCTGCTCCTACTGAGTCACCTGAGCATGCTCCAGAATTCACTCCGCTACATTATTATCCTGGTAATTCTAGTGTGCCCTTGGCAGCTCCCCAATCAAGACCCGCTGCTCAGCCGGCGCCACCGATCACACCGGTATTCATGGCTCCGCCACCACCTGAAGCTCCCGCATATGTTGTGCGTCCGACAATGGGGTTTCCTCGGTCTGCCAGTGAGCCAGTATTGAAGGTTCCAGATAGTCAGTATTATGCCCCGGAGCAGACTTTGAGAATGAATGAACCGTATGGGTACACTCAGCCACCTGCATTTCCATTTGATACGGAGAAACCTGTCGCAACAGAGGAACAAGAATTCATAGCGCGGAAGTTGAAAAGTTTAGAACAGGCCATGAGCAATTTGCAGGGAATCGGAGGTTATAAGAGTGTTTCTTATAAAGATCTATGCATGTTCCCAGACATCAACCTTCTCCTCGGTTTTAAAATGCCCAAGTTCGAGAAGTATGCAGGACACGGTGATCCCATGGCATACTTGAGACGTTATTGCAACCAGTTGAGGGCTGCAGGAGGAAGGGAAGAGCTGTTCATGGCTTTCTTTGGTGAGAGTCTTTCTGATCTAGCTTCAAAATGGTTTATCGATCAAGATATCGACAAGTGGAACAGCTGGGATGACCTAACTTTTGAGTTTGTGCAATATTTTCAGTATAACATCGACCTGATTCCGGACGAAAAATCTTTGGTCAACATGAAGAAGAAAACCACTGAAGGTTTTAGGAAATACGCGATAAGGTGGCGTGAACAGGCCGCCAGGGTAAAGCCTCCAATGAAAGAAAGTAAGTTGGTAGAGGTTTTCATTCAGGCACAGGATGAGACTTATTTTCAACATTTAATCCCGACAATGGGAAAGTCTTTTATTGAAGTCCTCAAAATGGGGGAGATGATAGAGGACGGAATCAAGACCGGCCGAATAGTGAGTTTTGCCGCATTGAAAGACACCACACAAGCGATTCAAGGTGGATCTGGTGCATTCGGAGGTAAAAAGAAGAAAGAGGACGTGGCGACTTTCGTAGCTGGAACCCATTCCTATCCTAAAAGACCACCTCGCCCCTATCCCCAATCCCAAGCCCAAATCTACGCCCAAGCTCCATATATTCCTCCCCACCATTACTACCCACCACAAAACCCTTTATATTTCATTCCACCACCCCCGTACCCAGTATATAGCGCACAACTATATGCCCAAACCCCTTCTTACCCGCAGTGGCGCGCGCAAGCTCCACAAAATCGTCCATTCGCTCCACCAAATTACCAAAACCCCTCCAGACTCGGTTTTCAACCTAGGCCCGAGTATAAGAAAGAGAAGGCGGTCAAAAATCAATTCACACCTCTTGGGGAGTCATATGCTAGCTTGTTTGATAGGTTGAGAAAGTTGAAGGTTTTAAGCTCAATTCAAGGAAGGCTTTCAAATCCACCGCCGAGGAATCTCAATTATTCTTTAAGGTGTGCGTACTGTTCTGACATGTCAGGCCATGATATCGAGAAATGCTGAAATTTAAAAAGAACTGTCCAAGATTTAATTGACACAAATCAAATGCTGGTCCAGGCCCCGGAGGGTCCAAACATTAACTAGAATCCGCTGCCAACCCATGCTGAAGCCAATATGTTAGAATTGATATATGATGGGAAAGAGTCTTCAAGGTGTTATAAGCCTATTGTCAAGATACAGACCATTGAGGAGAAATCGGTGAATGTAGCAAATTCTTTGAAAGCAATATCATTGAGCCAGGAAGGAATGAGAGAAGATAAAGCCCAAGAAAGCACAAAGAAACCCCTGATCACAGTACAAGGCGCCAGAAGGTATGTTGATTTAAGTCAGGATAAACCTAAGTTGATAGTGGTAGGAGCTCTGAGTCAGCCTATCTTGACGGTGAAAGGAGCACTGACGGCACCTATTGTCCTCAAACCGGTGACCCAGCCTCCGATAGTTGATACGAAAAAGGTTCCCTGGAATTATGGGCAGACTGTGATGACCTATCACGGGAAAGAAGTAGTGAAAGATGTATATGAGGTAGGGGTGTGACTAGGTCAGGAAGATGCTTCGTGCCTGAAGGCTTGAGAAAGTCCAAGCCAATGGTGAGTGGACCGTCATCTATCAAAAAGCCTATCACCGAAGAAGAAGCTGAAGAATTTTTGAAAAAGATGAATTTGCCAGAGTATTCAATAATAGACCAGTTGAAGAAAACCTCTGCTCAAATTTCCCTCTTATCTTTGTTTTTGCACTCCAAGAAGCATCTTGATATTTTACTGAAGGTATTAAATGAGGCATATGTTCCTAGGGAGATTACAGTAAATCAGCTTGAGAAATTGGTTGGAAAAATCTTTGAGGTGAATCAGATCAGCTTTTCTGATAATGAATTGCCTGTTGAAGGTACAGGGCATAACCGGGGCCTTTACATTACAGTGAAATGCGAAGAGTTCTACATCACTTATGTTATGATTGACGGAGGTTCAGGTGCAAATATCTGCCCTATTTCTACTTTGCAAATGTTGAATATCGGTGCTGAGAGGATCAGGCCCAACAATGTATGTGTTAGGTTTTCGATGTTGCAAAATCAAACTCCATTGGCAAAATAGAACTAATGTTGATCATAGGACCTGTTGAGTTCGCCATAGAGTTTCAAGAATTGAATATAGACTCTTCTTACAATCTGTTATTGGGAAGGCCGTGGATCCACAAGGCCAAGGCGGTTGCATCTACACTGCACCAAATGATTAAGTTTGAGCATGACAGGCAAGAAGTGGTTATTCATGGTGAAGGAGATTTGTCCGCCGTCGAAGATTCTCCTTTGTCTCTTATTGAAGCAAATAACGTAGAGGAGACATTCGTATATCAAATTTTTGATACAGTGCCAGTGAATCGTATCCTTGAATGACAGGTTATACCGGGACCGCAATTGTCTTCCGCTTATATCATGATGGTGAGTGAACTTTGGAAATACGGATTTGAGCCAGGAAAGGGTTTGGGAGCATCTCTGCACGGTATAGTTCGTCCCATATGTCTGAGTGAGAGCGTGGGCACGTTTGGTCTGGGATTTGAGCCTACGACTGAAGATCTGAAGAAAGCCAAGGGAAGGAAAAAGGAAACATGGTCACTCCCTCGCCCAATGCCACTACTCAGTGAATCATTTGTTAAGAGCGGTGTCACGAAGCATGTGGAATTTGAAGTTGAATTGGTTGATGACTACCAGAACCTTTTTATTGATGTTGATATGGTCGAAGCAGGAGAAGGTACCAGTATGGCAGACATGCAATTCATAGGTCCAGTTGTCCGGCTCAATAATTGGGAAGTCACTCCTCTTCCCGTCAAGAGGGAGTTTTGTTCTCTTTAAGCTGATTCTAATGACATAACATGCATGCGGAATTTTTAGCCTGACCTTAAAATCCAAAATAATCAAGATATAATGAAGCAGGATGGGGAATATGATGAAGAAGAAGCACTAGAAGAAATAAGCAAAGAGTTGGAACAGTTTGAAGACAAACCGAATCCTAATTTGAATGAGACTGAGCCAATAAATCTAGGGGATCAAGAAGATGTTAGGGAAACTAAAATCAGTGTACATGCTTTGCCACAGCTAAAAGATGGAATGATTCAAGCATTAATTGATTATAAAGATATTTTTGCATGGTCTTATGATGATATGCCTGGTTTAAGCACTGAATTAGTGGCTCACAAATTGCCAACTGATCCCGCGTTCCCTCCTGTCAAACAGAAGTTGAGGAAGTTTAAAACTGATGTAAGTATTAAAATCAAAGAGGAAATCCTGAAACAACTTGAAGCCAAAGTAATTCGAGTGGCTCGTTATCCCATGTGGTTATCCAATGTTGTTTCCGTACCAAAGAAAGATGGAAAAATTCGAGTGTGTGTTGATTACCGTGATTTGAATAGAGCAAGTCCGAAAGATGATTTTCCACTGCTCAACATCCATATTTTGTTAGACAGCTGTGCTAAACACGAGGTTGCCTCTTTTGTGGATTGCTATGCCGGATATCACCAGATCATTATGGATGATGAAGATGCAGAGAAGATGTCTTTTATCACACCATGGGGGACCTATTGTTATCGAGTGATGCCGTTTGGTTTGAAGAATGCTGGATCAACATACATGAGAGCCATGACCACTATGTTTCATGATATGATGCATAAAGAGATTGAGGTATACGTGGATGATGTGATTATTAAGTCAAAAAGTCTGGCCGACCATGTTAAAGATTTAAGAAAGTTCTTTGAAAGGTTTTGCAGGTATAATCTCAAACTCAACCCGGCAAAATGTGTATTTGGAGTTCCGTCTGGAAAGCTGTTGGGGTTTGTAGTCAGCCGTCGGGGGATTGAATTGGATCCCTCGAAAATCAAAGCCATTTAGGATTTGCCCCCGCCCAAGAATAGGACGGAGGTGATGAGTTTGCTTGGTAGACTGAACTACATTAGCATGTTTATTGCTCAACTCACAACCACTTGTGAGCCCATATTCAAGTTGCTAAAAAAGAGTGTTGCGGTAAAATGGACTGAAGAATGTCAGGAAGCGTTCGATCGAATCAAAAGATATTTGTCAAATCCGCCCGTGCTGGTACCCCTGGAGCCTGGTAGGCCTTTGATCTTATATTTATCAGTCATGGACAATTCTTTCGGTTGTGTCCTGGGTCAACATGATGTCACAGGCAAAAAGAAGCAGGCTATTTATTATCTTAGCAAGAAGTTCACCACATATGAGGCCAGATATACTCTTCTTGAAAGGACGTGTTGTTCCCTAACTTGGGTAGCACAAAAGTTGAAGCATTATCTCTCATCCTATACTACTTATCTCATCTCCCGCATGGATCCTTTGAAGTATATCTTTCAGAAGCCTATGCCGACAGGTCGATTGGTAAAGTGGAAAATATTGCTTACCGAGTTCGACATTGTATATGTGACTCGAACCTCCATAAAAGCCCAAGCCTTGGCAGATCATCTTGTTGAGAATCCCATCGATGAAGAGTACGAGCCATTAAAGACATATTTTCCTGACGAAGAAGTGTCGTGTGTCGATGAAGTCATTATAGATGCTGATCCAGGTTAGAAGTTGTTCTTCGATGGAGCTGTCAATATGAAAGGAGTCAGAATAGGTGCGGTTCTTATCTCTGAATCGGGACAATATTTCCCAGTAACAGCACAACTTCGATTCTACTGTACTAACAATATGGCAGAGTATGAAGCCTGCATTCTTGGTTTGAGGTTAGCTGTCGATATGGGAGTCCAAGAATTATTGGTGTTGGGAGATTCGGATTTGCTCGTCCATCAAATTCAAGGCGATTGGGAGACGCGAGATTTGAAGCTCATCCCGTATCGACAATGCTTGCAGGAGCTATGTCAACGTTTTGTGTTAGTAAAATTTAGGCATATTCCAAGGATTCATAATGAAATTGCTGACGCTTTAGCCACTCTGTCTTTAATGCTCCAACATCCTGATAAAGCCTACATCGATCCAGTGCATATATAAAGTCGTGATCAGCATGCTTACTGTAATGCGGTTGAAGAAGAGCTCGATGGAGAACCCTGGTTCTTGGATATCAAGCGATACATTCAGTTAGGAGAATACCCAACATATGCCACCAACGATCAAAAGAGGACTATTAGGCGTTTGGCAAGTGGATTTTTCTTAAGTGGGGGAATCTTATATAAGAGAACCCCAGATCTGGGACTTTTGAGGTGTGTAGATGCAAGAGAAGCCTCGAAAATCATGGTTGAAAATACACTCTGGAGTATGCGGGTCGCATATGAACGGCCATGTCTTGTCAAAAAAGATTCTTCGAGCAGGTTATTACTGGCTTACTATGGAGAGGGATTCTATTCAATTTGTTTGAAAGTGTCATCAATGTCAGGTGCACGGTGATCTGATACGTTCTCCTCCTGTTGAGTTACATGCAATGGCCGCTCCATGGCCATTCGTGGCTTGGGGAATGGATGTGATTGGACCGATTGAGCCGAAGGCATCAAATGGACATAGATTCATTTTGGTAGCCATTGACTACTTCATAAAGTGGGTAGAAGCAATAACTTTCAAGTCAGTGACAAAGAAGGTTGTGGTAGATTTTGTTCATGCCAATATCATTTGTAGATTTGGAATTCCTAAGATAATCATTACAGACAATGCTGCCAATCTCAATAGTCATTTGATGCAAGAAGTGTGTCAACAGTTTAAGATCGCACATCGAAATTCTACTCCATATCGCCCAAAGGCCAATGGTGCTGTAGAAGCCGCCAATAAGAATATAAAAAAAATACTGTGCAAAATGGTACAAGGGTCTAGACAGTGGCATGAAAAGTTGCCATTTGCATTGCTAGGTTATCGCACCACTGTTCGCACTTCAACAGGGGCAACTCCATATTTATTGGTGTATGGAACAGAAGCAGTCATCCCTGCAGAAGTTGAAATTCTCTCTCTTCGAGTCATTGTAGAAGCAGAGATTGATGATGACGAATGGGTCAAAACCCGACTGGAACATTTGAGTTTGATTGAGGAAAAAAGGCTAACGTCTGTGTGTCATGGCCAGTTGTATCAGAGGAGGATGGCTCGAGCGTATAACAAAAAGGTCCATCCCAGGAATTTTGAAGTCGGTCAGTTGGTATTGCGACGTATCCTTCCTCACCAGGTTGAAGCGAAAAGCAAGTTCTCCCCTAACTGGCAAGGTCCCTTCGTTGTGAAGAAAGTGTTGCCCAATGGAGCCTTATATTTGATAGATATTAAAGGCAAAATGGCAGAAATGGCTATCAATGCTGATGTGGTCAAAAAATATTATGTATGATATTTGATCCTTTGTTGATTTTATTGCATGTTTAGTACTTGCATTTTTTAAGATTGATATGATGAAGGCATTTTATTCTTCTATCCAAATATTGTGTCATCCTTTGTTTACCCATTTGAGCTTCATTTTATTTTTCTTTCATATCCCTCTTTTGGAATCAAAATAGAGTCAAAGATAAATGTCAAGAAAATAAGAATAAAAGAAAGAGTTCGAAAATAAAAGAAAAAAAATCAAATCAAAACACAGAACAAGCAGATAGAACTACGTATGACCTGATTCTCCTCTCTCGGGGGTGAGATACGTAGGCTGCCCTACTAAGGGCTCGATCCAACCAAATGAATAATTTAGCGTCACCCAGTCAAACGAAACTGGGGCATGAGTTAATCCTCATTGTTTGAGTTGATTTCAAAAGTTGTAAGTCCCACCCCCACCTCAAGTGTTGTTTGGGCCTCATGCCATCATTTCTTTCTTTCTAATCCTATCCAAAAGCCAAGTTACAACCAAAGAAAGACCTTCAGATCAATATTTGAGGATGTTAAGGCAAAGCATGTAAAGGATATGAGGATGTATTTAGGAACTACTTGTCTTCCTCTGCACAAGGAATTAAGAGAGAAATAAAAATGTGAGAATCTTATCGGTAAAAACCCTCACGGGCACCATAAGGCGATGGTAAGTTGAGAGAAATAAAAATGAGAGTCTTATTGGTGAAAACCCTCACGGGCACAGTAAGACAATGGTAAGCTGAGAGAGATAACAATGAGAGAGTCTTATCGGTGAAAACCCTCACGGGCACTGTAAGACGATGGCGAGTTGAGATAAATGAAAATAAGAGAGTTTCATTGGTGAAAAACCCTCGCAGACACCATACGGAAATGGTGATCTAAAAATGAGAGAGGCTTGTTGGCAAAAACCCTTCAAGGCGCCACTAGCCGAATGAGGTCTTAAATGCAATTGGCCAAAGAAAGCAACTCACTTTCTGGTCATTAACTCAACAACAATTTGTGAGAGTTTGGATGGAAATATCATGCGACTTAATCCAAAATGCATGGCATAATCATTAGAGTTGATTGCCATTTAAGATAAAATTTTCATTTCTTTGTTTCAAATGGGGACATTCATTGTCTTTTCTTTCTTCTCTTTATCTTTATTTTTATTTTCTTGAGTCAGTTATCCAAATAAAACAAAAGTTGTCATTTTTCTCTTGTTTTTGAGTCAAGTTCATGTCAAAACAAGCGAGAAAAGATTTCAAAACTGGCTACCAACTTCTTCAATTGCACAAAGCAAAACAAAAAGGTCAGCGCATGAAAGAGACATGATTGTGAGCCAAAAAAAGGGGTGTGCAGAAAGTTTTGCCAATAGACAAGTCTGGAAACTCATGAAAATACCAAGGTTTAAAGGGTTTATTCATGAAGCATGGCAAAGCAGAGATGTTGTGTTTATTTCAAAGTCACTCTTAATAATCCGAGTTTGGGTCAATGAAACGACAAAGCAGGGGCAAGTGCCAACAATCTGAAACAAAATGAAGGGAATGAACACTGGAGCAGGTGTCGGGACAGACAAGTGCCGCAAGCCATCACTAAGTTTTTAACTGACAAATTTTCTTTGATGAAACATGGAAAATTCGTTTCACTTAATTCAGCTACCATTGGAAATGCACATCCGTGGAAATTTACTTTCTGTTCAGGACCCTCCTGAAGAATGGGAATTAACTTTCAGTTTAGGACCCTCCTAAAAAATGGGATTTTACCTTCAGATCAGGACCCTCCTGAAAAATGGGATTTTACTTTTTGTTCAGGACCCTCCTGAAGAATGGGAATTTACTTTCAGTTCAGGACCGTCCTGAAAATGAGATTTTACTTTCTGTTCAGGACCCTCCTGAAGAATGGGAATTTACTTTCAATTCAGGACCCTCCTGAAAAATGGAACTTTACCTTCAGTTCAGGACCCTCCTGAAAAATGGGATTTTACTTTCAATTCAGGACCCTCCTGAAAAATGGGAATTTACTTTCAGTTCAGGACCCTCCTGAAAAATGGGATTTTACTTTCTGTTCAGGACCCTTCTGAAGAATAGGAATTTACTTTCAGTTCAAGACCTCCTGAAAAATGGGACTTTACCTTCTGTTCAGGACCCTCCTGAAAAATGGGATTTTACTTTCTGTTCAGGACCCTCCTGAAGATTGGGATTTTACTTTCTGTTCAGGACCCTCCTGAAGAATGGGAATTTACTTTTAGTTCAGGACCCTCTTGAAAAATGGGATTTTACCTTCAGTTCAGGACCCTCCTGAAAAATGGGATTTTACTTTCTGTTCAGGACCCTCCTGAAGAATGAGAATTTATTTTCAGTTCAGGACCCTCCTGAAAAATGGGATTTTACTTTCTGTTCAGGACCCTCCTGAAAAATGGGAATTTACTTTCAGTTCAGGACCATCCTGAAAAATGGGACTTTACCTTCAGTTCAGGACCCTCCTGAAAAATGGGATTTTACTTTCTGTTCAGGACCCTCCTGAAAAATGGGAATTTACTTTCAGTTCAGGACCCTCCTGAAAAATGGGATTTTACTTTTTGTTCAGGACCCTCCTAAAGAATGGGAATTTACTTTCAGTTCAGGACCCTCCTGAAAAATGGGACTTTACCTTCTGTTCAGGACCCTCCTGAAAAATGGAATTTTACTTTTTGTTCATGACCCGCCTAAAGAATGAGAGTTTACTTTCTGTTCAGGACCCTCTTGAGGAATGGGAATTTACTTTCAGTTTAGGACCCTCCTGAAAAATGGGATTTTACCTTCAGTGCAGGACCCTCCTGAAAAATGGAATTTTATTTTCTGTTCAAGACCCTCCAGAAGAATGGGAATTTACTTTCAGTTCAGGACCCTTCTGAAAAATGGGATTTTACTTTATGTTCAGGACCCTCCTGAAAAATGGGATTTTACTTTCTGTTCAGGACCCTCCTAAAAAATGGGATTTTACTTTCTGTTCAGGACCCTCCTGAAAAATGGGATTTTACTTTATGTTCAGGACCCTCATGAAAAATGGGATTTTACTTTCTGTTCAGGACCCTCCTAAAAAATGGCATTTTACTTTCTGTTCAGGACCCTCCTGAAAAATGAGACTTTACTTTATGTTTAGGACCCTCCTGAAAAATGAGTGTTTACTTTATGTTCAGGACCCTCCTGAAAAAATGGGATTTTAATTTCTGTTCAGGACCCTCCTGAAAAATGGGACTTTACTTTATGTTCAGGACCCTCCTGGAAAATGGGAGTTTACTTTCTGTTCAGGACCCTCCTAAAAAATTGGAGTTACTTTCTGTTCAGGACCCTCCTGAAAAATAAGATTTTACTTTCTGTTCAGGATCCTTTTGAAAAATGAGATTTTACTTTCTGTTCGGGTTCCTCTTGAAAAATGGGACCACGCTTTCAAATATGAAATACTGCCTTATGATAATCCTTGTGTGGGAAATTCGAGCAACATTTGTAAGGAGACACACTTCCTTATTTGGTAAATCCAGCAACATTTGTGAGGAAACACACTTTCTTATTTGGTAATTCAAGCGGTACTTGTAAGGAGATGCACTTCTTTGTGTGGGAAATTCAAGCAAACATTTGTAAGGAGATGCACTTCCTTGTTTGATAATTCAAGCAACATTTGTAAGAAGACGCACTTCCTTGTTTGGTAATTCGATTGGCACTCGTAAGGAGACGCACTTCCTTGTTCGGGTAATTCCAACAACATTTATAAGGGGACACACTTCCTTGTTTTGACAATTCAAGCAATATTTGTAAGGAGACACACTTTATTCAAGCAACATTTGTAAGGAGACGCACTTCCTTGTTGGGTAATTCAAGTGACATTTGTAAGGATATGCACTTCCTTGTTTGGGTAATTCAAACTACATTTGATAAGGAGACGCACTTCCTTGTTTGGGGTAATTCAAACAACATTTGTAAGGAAACACACTTCCTGGTTTGGGCAATTCAAGAAACATTTGTAAGGAGATGCACTTCCTTGTTTAAGTAATTCAAGAGGCATTGGTAAGGAAATGAACTTCCTTATTTTGATAATTCAAGCAACATTGGTGATGCACTTTCTAACTTAAGTCTTGATTCCTAGAAGAAGCACTTTCTAGTCGAGTTATTGCACTTAATCCTTAGGAGACGCACTTCCTTGCTAGTTTTCATTTTTCAGGTGACACACTTTTAACTTAAACTTGTATCTCTAGAAGACGCACTTTCTAGTTAGAATCCCTCACTTTAATTCTTAGGAGATGCACTTCCTAGTCTTGGTTATTTAATTTTACTCTTAAGAGATGCATTTCTTAGTCAGAGTCTTGATTCATCATTACAACATGCAAGTAGGTATGATGTGACTTTTCCAAAAGTCTTCTGATGATAAATTGGGGCAAAAATTCAATTTTTGTTTTTGAAACTTTACTTTTCTGGCAGATAAACGGAATTTCTCTTTATAATAATATTTGTTTGGGATAATTTTCTTTTTATTTTTGATGTGATTTCAGGAGCCTGCCCGAAGCACAAGGCGAATAAATGGAAAACTAAGCAACAAGGTGAAGAAATTAAAAGTTAAGCAGATTGAAAAATAACAAGTCAGGAGCCCGCCTGCAGAACAGGGTGAAGAAGTTGAAAGCATAGCAACAAGTTGATGAAATAGCAAGTCAGGAACCCGCCTGGAGAACAGGGTGAAGAAATTGAAAGGCAAGCAACAAGTTAAGGAAATAGCAAGTCAGGAGCCCGCCTGAAGAATAGGGTGATGAAACTCAAGTCAAGAGTCCAAAAGAAGCTGTATAGATAGGATTTTTGTAATTTTATTTATGCTTTAACTTGTAATTTTCATTTTTAATGTAATGGCAGAGCCGTGGACCGGAACCTCGATGGAACCTCACTCGACTCTCCAACTCGGTATAGTCCATCTCTTTCCAATCTTTTGAAATACCCGTGACTTGATTTTCTCATAACTTGGGTAGGTAGGATGTCTTAAGTCAAGACCCAATTGTCCTTCTTCCTTCTGTTTCTTTCTTTGAATAATGGTCGGGTCAAAATTTGGTCTCGCTGTCTACTTCTTTGTCTGAAAACACTTCTTGTTTACATTAAAAGGGGGCATGATGTAGACACCTAATTTTGTCCCTCCCGAAATCTAATTTTATTCATTTTTAGTTCACCTTACCATGTATCCAACCCCATGTAATTATATCCCACAAAAAAACAAAAATAAACAAAAAAAGTACCTCTAACTAATGTATCTTATCCTAACAACCTACCCAATCAAAAGCTTCCACCTACCCTAACTACCCATGTGATCCCCCCTCCTTTTTCTTGTCCACAAAGAAAGAATATATGGGGGACCCACCAAAATTCCCACATCATAACAAATCCATGCCCATTATAAAAGAAAAATTCTAAGAGGAAAAAGGGGAGGCTCATTCTTTGATCATCATCTTCTCCACAATAACAACAATCACAAAATAATCTTCCTCACAAGAACAACAACAAAAAAAAGGGCGTCAGTGAACAGTAACGGTGAACAGTAACAGCGTAAAAAGTGACGGTGAACAGGTCATTATTTGCCGAGTTGGATTGTTGGTGTTAAGGTTCGGCTCGACGTTTCCGGGTGCGGACTCTCTTTATTCGAATAATTTTGAGTTTGAAAGCTTCAAATTTAAGGTCCAATTCTTTCTTCTCTTTCATTTAATTCTTATGTGATTGTGATTGCGTGTGATTCGATACCGTGGTTTGTTTGTTGATGTGAACTGTTGGTGATATTTGGGTGTGTGATATGCTAAGCATGATTGGTGAATTTTCGTTATTCTCGATTAGTGGATTGTGTATTGAAATGGGTTAATCACGTGGTTGAGAATGAATTAAGGTGGGGATTAAAAATGGAGAAAAATGAGTATTGATTAATTTTGATGTATTGATAATGTTAAACATGATAGAATTGTAATGCGTTGAACTTGGTAGGCAAACGTAGGTCGGGTAGGCAAATTTAGGAATAACGAGTTGTTGGAGTGTTTGAATATGTGTGTGAATGGTACTTTCTACTTTATTGCACGAAAAGTTTCAATTGTACTCATTTAGCCGGGGAATGCCCCGAAGGATTTGTATTGATTTATCCGGGGAATGCCCCGAAGTAGCATGTACGCAAAGGAGGCTCGTGATCAAGGCCCGGAACGTCGGGTGGAGTTTAGTTTAGGATTAGTTTAGAATAGAATAGGTTTTATATTTCAGCACCTCTTTTATTTTGGATTGTATAATTTGGACTGGACATTATTTTGGTTTGTTTTGAATTTTGTGTGATTTGTTTGTTTGCTTGTTTTGTGTGTTTATGTGGTTTGTACATTTGTAATGTCAAATTAGACGATACGCTCCACCAAGCGACCGTGGTCGAACCACGGGATCGAGGGGTGCCTAACACCTCCCCCTCGGTCAACAGAATTCCTTAGCCGGAATCTCTGTTCGCGGATCAATTTTTAGAGTCAAATCGTTTCGAAAAGGATTTTCCAAAGGTGACTTGGCACACCGGATTATGCCAAGTGGCAACTCTGAATAAGAAAAAAAT
The DNA here is from genome assembly GCA_030864215.1 of Capsicum pubescens. Classification (NCBI taxonomy): domain Eukaryota; kingdom Viridiplantae; phylum Streptophyta; class Magnoliopsida; order Solanales; family Solanaceae; genus Capsicum; species Capsicum pubescens. The sequence goes on from CM061539.1 coordinate 89,947,826, forward strand.
AGTGTAAATAATCCTTTTTTTTTCAAAACAAATTTTTTATTTTTGTCACCTTAATAATAAAACCCTTTCGAACTTAAAATACATATATCTTTTTTTTTGAGTCGAAAAAGGGGTGTGACAGATGGTCCATGCTCAAAATATTGAGGAAGAGAAGATCAAAGAGAAGAAAATGGAGAATAAGAGGGCCAGAAACGGTAGCTTCAATTTCTCTCGGCAGAGGTAGGATGGTGGAAATCGCTCTCAGTTCTGCTAGAAACCTCCAGCTCTAGCCTCATCTTCTTCTAGTGCTCTAGCTCCTAAGTTCAGACAGGATACTCGAGATAGAATTCCATGCTCTAAGTCCCAGGGTAGTGTGAATAGTGCTTGCACCAATTAAGTTTGCAAGAAATATGGTAGGAACCATAAGGGCGAGTGTCTGGCTGGTAGTGATGTTTTTTTTAGGTGTCATAAGTCAGTACACAAAGTGAGATATTTTCCAGTGACTGCACAGAGGGGTAAAGATATTCATCAGAGGAGTCTGTATAACTCTTCAACAGTTCCAACAGGACGCCCGACTCAGCAGGGTACCACCTCAGGCGCAATTGGTGGATAACGTCAGGGTAGGTTTTATGCCCTTCAGACTCAACACGATCAAGAGAGTTATCTTGATGTGGTCACTGTTACATTACGAATTTTTCATCTTTATATTATTGCATTGTTAGATCCCAGAGCCATACTTTTCTTCGTGTTTCCTTATATAGCAATAGATTTTGGTATCAGCCTTGAAGTTCTCGTAGAACCTCTCTTAGTTTCTACTCCGATCGGTAGTTCAATCATAGCCAGATGGTTATACAAAAATTGCCTAATCACAGTATTTCAGAAGGTCACTTCAGTCGATATTGTAGAGTTAGACATGACTGATTTCGATGTTACTCTTGGTATGAATTGGATCCACCCTTACTATGCCTCAGTTGACTATAGAAACAGAGTAGTCTAGTTTCAGTTTACAAATGAGCCAGTCTTAGATTGAAAGGGTAGTACCTCAGTGCCCATAGGTCGATTTGTTTCATTCCTTAAGGCAAGAAAAATAATCTCCAAAGGGTGGATTTATCATCTTGTTCAAGTCAAGGATTCAAGGACTGAAATCTCGAGTCTTGAGTCAGTAAATAAATTTTTAGAAATGTTTCTTGAAGATCTTTTCAGAGTTCCTCCTCAGCGGGAAATTTACTTCAGAATAGATCTACTTCCAGATACCCAACCTATTTTAATTCCACCTTACAAAATGGCTCCAATCAAGATTAAAAAATGGAAATAATAGTTAAAAAATCTCTTAGAAAAGGGTTTCATTAGGATGAATGTTTCTCCATAGGGTGCTCCAGTTCTTCTCGTACACAAGAAGACAGTTCTCTCATAATGTGCATCGATTACCGTCAGTTGAATAAAGTCACAATCAAGAATAAGTATTTCATTACCAGGATTAATGACTTGTTCGCCCAACTCCAAGATGCAAACTGTTTCTCTAAAATAGACCTCAGATTCGGCTATCATCAGCTTAGAGTTAAAGATCGTGACATTTCGAAAACAGCATTCAAAACTCAGTATGGTCACTTTGAATTTGTAGTTATGTCTCTTGGACTAACGAATGCTCCTTCCACTTTTATGGACTTGATGAACAGAGTGTTCAAGAAGTACATGGATATGTTCGTTATAGTCTTCATAGATAACAACCTCGTTTATTCTTGGAGTGAGGGTGAACATGCAGATCACTTGAGGATTGTCTTGCAGACTCTTAAAGGTCACCAGTTATTCACTAAGTTCAGTAAATATGAATTCTGATTGTAATCAATGACATTCTTTGGTCACATCATTTTCAGTGAAGGCATTCGAGTTGATCCTCAAAAGATCGAGGCAGTAAGGAACGGGCCTAGACCCATTTCTCCATCAGACATTAGGATTTTCTTGGGTTTAGCCAGTTACTACAGATAGTTTGTGGAAGGATTTTCTCTATTGCCTCTCTCATGTCTAGACTGACTCAGAATAAATTCAAATTCCAGTGGTGTAATTCTTATGAGAAAAGTTTTCAGGAGTTGAAGACTAAACTCACCTTAGTTTTATTTTTGATCCTACCAGAGCATTAAGATGGTTTTTTGGTATATTATGATGCTTCCAGAGTTGGTCTTGGTTGTGTGTTGATACAGAGGGACAAGGTTATAGCATATGCCTCTAGACAACTCAAACCCCATGAGAAAAACTACCCGACTCATGATCTTGAGTGCAATAGTCGTATTTGCCTTAAAAATTTAGAGGCATTATTTGTATGAGGTTCATGTTGATATGTTATTCACTGATCATAAGAGTCTTTGGTATGTGTTCAGCCAGAAGGATCTAAATCTTTGTCAGATAAGGTGGCTAGAGTTGTTATAGGATTATGATATGAGTGTTTTGTATCACCCGACTAAGGCCAATGTTGTGGGCGATGCCCTTAGCAGATTGTCTATGGAGAGTTAGTTCGTGAGGTTCATCATCTTGCTAGATTGGGAGTTTGGTTGGTTGATTCAACCAAAGGTAGTGTTTGGGTTCAGAATGGTTTAGAATCTTCTTTAGTTGCCGAGGTAAAGGAAAAGCATGATATAGATCATATTTTTCGTAAGTTGAAGGAGGCAGTTTAGAATCAGAAGGTTGAGGTTTTCTCCAAAAGAGGAGATGGTATTTTTCGCTGTTAGGGAAGATTATATGTTCTGGATGTGGATAATTTAAGGCAGCGGATATTAGTAGAAGCTCACAGTTCTTGGTATTTTATTCACCCAGGATCCACTAAGATGTACCACGATTGATGAGAAGTCTATTGGTAGAATGGCATGAAGAAGGATATTGCAAAATTCATGTCTAAGTGTCCAAATTGCCAGTAGGTTAATGTTGAGCACCAGAGACCTAGTGGTACACTTCAGGAATTCAGTATTCCTACTTAGAAGTGGAAAGTGGTGAATATGGACTTCATTATATGGTTGCCTCGTACTCGTCGACAACATGATTTTATTTGGGTTATCATGGAAGAAATTAACTAAGTCGGCTCACTTCTTGCCAAGTAATACTTTAGATTCAGCCGAAGATTATGCTAAGATCTATCTTACGGAGTTGGTGAAATTGAATGGGGTTCCCTTGACCATTATTTCAGATAAAGGTACCCAGTTTACCTCTTGATTTTAGAAGAATTTTCAGAAAGGTCTCGGTATCCAAGTTCATCTTAGTACAACTTCTCACCCGCAAACAGATAGTCCGACAGAGAAGACCATTCGAATTGTAGAGTATATATTGAGGGCGTGTGTGATTGATTTCAAGGGCAGTTGGGATGATCATTTGCCTTTGATTGAGTTTGCTTACAATAACAATTATCAGTCCAGTATTCAGATATCCCCATTTGAGGCTCTTTATAGTAAGAGGTGTAGGTCTCTTGTTGGTTGGTTTGAGGTTGGTGAAGCTTCCTTAATAGGATCAAATTTTGTGCATGAAGCAATGGAAAAGATTCATATAGTTAGAGAAAGGCTGAAAACTTCCCAAAGTCATTAGAAATCCTATGCAGATATACAGAGAAGGGAGCTTAAGTTTGATATTGGTAATTTTTTCTACTTGAATATTCACCCATGAAAGGGGTGAAGAGATTTGGTAAGAAAGGGAAGCTCAATCACTGCTATGTTGGTCCTTACAAGATTCTGAATTGATATGACAAGGTAGCTTATGAGTTGGAGTTGCCCGCAAAATTGGTATCCGTGTATCCAGTCTTCCATGTTTCCTTGTTGAAGAAATGCATTGGTGACCCAACATCAGTAGTCCCTTTAAAAAGAATTGGCGTCGAAAATAGCCTCTCTTATGAAGAGGTTCCAATTAAATATCCTTGATCGTCAAATTCATAGGCTGAAGAATAAAGAAGTCGCTTTAGTGAAGGTTCTGTGGAGAAATCAATCAGTTGAGAGAGCTACTTGGGAAGCAGAGGCAGATATGATGACCAAGTACCCTCTTCTTTTCTCTTCGAATTCAGTTCCAACCTAAGGTAAGAGTTCCCTTAATTAATTAATTCTTGCATTTCTATCTCAGCCCATCCAACTATTTTCATGGCATAACATGCATTCATGAGTTTAATTCAGTCTGTGCATCAGTAACAAATTTAGATATTAACTCATGGTTTATCTTATAAATGTTTATTGCAAGACCTCAACTTTTTCCAAAACCCCTTAGTTTAGTCAATTCATTTTAGGATGAATGATCCCAAAGGGGAGATATTGTAATACCCCAAGTTTTCAGCTCTATATCCATCACCAGATATGTCATTTAATTATCTTTCTAATGCCACCAGTCTTGCCTTAGATCGATATCGTGGCAAAAAGTTATGACAAGTTGATTGAGGGACTTTCAAACTGCCAGTGACAATGACTCTGGCCACGATCCGTTGTCAAACACAATGAGTCATTCTGTGGAGAGGTATCAAAGAAATTTAGCCCAGTGGTGATGATTTCAGCCAATGACTCATTATCAGTCCCAATGAGTCATTAGGTGGACCTGTTGTCACAACATAAAGAAACTAAAAAATTAAGTTCTTGATAATGACTCCTTCTAATGACTCGTTATTAGACATAATGAGTCATCAGGAGGGAAGTAGTTGTCATAACAGAAAGTGCCTAAAGCTTAGGTCCTCAAGTCATGACTTAGGCCACGACTCGCGACCTGACATAACGAGTCATTACCCGAGTCGTGACGATTATTTCTCAGAAATTCTTGAACATTTTAAAAAGGGTTGTTTATCTTTTCCCATTCTATTAAATCCTAACCCATGTTGTTTAGGCTTCTCCAAGGGTGGTATATAAGCTTAAATTTCCCAAATTCTCCATTCAGTCTTAAAATCAATCCACAACAAGAAATAAAATGATTCTCTCATCTCTAAAAACAAGCTAGGGTTTCTCCATCTCAAGTTCAATTTTAAGGAATTATCCAAGGATTCCACTTCAGGTATGTGGGATTTCATCAGTGGGTCCCTTCAACCCAGTGGGTCCCAAAGACTTCTCAATTCTCAAGTAAAATTCCCCTCCCAAGATTTGGGTTCCAGGTCAAATATGAGTTTGTTAATCTCTTTAAGTTTATTATTGTAAATAAACCATGCAGACATGTTTTCCCACAAGAGTGTCATATTCCCATATCTAAGATCATGAATTTCCCCTGTTATTGATCAATCATTGTGTTTTGGCTTGAATTATGCAAATCCCTATTATGCTTAGCTTTTTATATCATTATGTTCAGTTGCATTAGTCATTGCTAGTGGTTATGAACACCTGATACCTAGGAATTTGTGCATATATCAGTTTACATGTCACTTAGATTATCCATTGTGGATACTTTCAAAATGTAATTATGACTAGCTATATAATTTTAGTGTCATTCAGTTGGGAGTAGTAATTAGCACCGATTGAACGCAGGGATGAAGGCTCACCCATCAGTTGAGCACTGAGGCCTTTAGTAGAAGTCTCTAAGTTCCAGAACTACGGCGCCACCGTAGGTTATGAGGGGTCACCCGCCAATTGATGACTGATACCCTAGTCCTTTGGGATATCAGATTAGTGGATCCACGCCAGCCAATGTTGGTACCCTTGATAAGGTACTAGCACCCTTCCAATTGGGATTACAGTTTGGACTTCGATTTGCTCAGATTGGGGTATGTCGGTTATTGTTAGCTATAACAATCCTTAGTTTTTATTCAATTTATACTTCAGTTCAGATATACATGACCTTGTATTCAGATATTCAATTTTACAAAGTACATGTACATACTTGGTCTTGCATTCAGCTTATTATGTTTCATGCATTCATATTCAGATTGACTAATTAGTTTTCCATCTCACATATTCAATACATTCAAAGTACTAATCGCATACTTTTTTGCGCTATATTGTCTCATAATATAGGTTAGGACGCTCAGTACTCGGACCTCACTTAGCACATTCCCATACCACTCAGTAGCAGTCATTGGTGAGTCCTCATCATGCGAGGGCTAGCTATCAGATATTTATTTTCTTTTAGTCTACTTTCAGTTTTAGTCAGTTGGAGTTAGCTGAGGGTTTGTCCCAATAACTCATTATGATTTAAAGGCTTTGAGACAAATGTTTAGATTTTCAACATGATTGGCTGTCAGACAATTCTATTTCTAGATTTGGTCAATATTCAATTTTACATCATTATGATTTTTCACCAGTTATTTCAGTTAACTTCCATCTAGTATTTTGTTAATTTCTTCAGTATCCTAATGCATGCCAGACCATAGGTTTGCTTGGAGTAACTTGTGACCTTAGGCACTGTGTTACGACTAGAGGGTAGTCTCGGATCGTGACAGTGATCCCATGGAAGTTTATGAATATAATTTTGATAATCCCCATACCCTGTACTCATATCAAGATGTTTTCTAGTAACGATGAATTAGGTCGTTACAAAGATATTAATTTACCCATCATTCATCCCTGAGCGATCACGAAGAACGATCAGGCAGAGTCTAAATTTGAACCAATATCCTCCCCGCAAAATCGTAGGTAAGAAATTTCTGATACCTGAACCCCAAACTTTTGGATTGAATAAAAGACGAACTTACAAAAATACAAACACCCAAAACCTCTGGTTACTAAAATTCTAGTACCGATAACTTATTACCCGTCTAACTGAATGAGCTTTTCGCACTCAAACGTGGCATAATGTGAAATGAGAAACCTATTTTTTGAATGCCCGAGGTACCCAAGTCCTTGTCAAATTACTAAAATTGGATAGGGTGTTCAAAATTTTGAAGCCTAAAAATTTCACGGGGTTTGAGATGGCAACAATTTAAAAGGTGAAGGGAATGGGTTCATTACTCATTTTCTTTTCTTGCTTGAAAATTCTCCCTCCTCTTCCATAATCACATGTTCTCATCATCGAAATAAGGTAACACTTGACTTTTTACTCTCTGTTACTTTATTACTCGCGATTTTTATTATTAAGGCTTGAAAATTTTGTTGAATAAAATGGGTTTAAGAGTTGAGTTTTTTGAAATTTTAATTTTGGGCTTGGTTGGGTCAAATGAAGCATAGTTGCTTCTCTTACGTTTACTATGCTTCCATAGCGTTTTGAGCATAAGAACTCAGAGTTTGCGAGTTAAATGAGCCCAAAACGAAAAAGAATATGAAGGGTTCTTCTTGGGTTAAATTGTTGATTTGGCATGATTTAGAAGTTATCATGCCCGATTTTTTTTTGTAAAATAGTTAGATACTTTTGAAATACTAATCTGAAGTCAAAACTGAAAACAAGATTTCTTGAGTTAAGAAGCGCCATTGTTTCTCCTTTTGACTGTTGGGACGATGGTCTCTATAGCCACACCACTATAGTAGAGAAAGTCTTGCTATAGCAACATTGCTATAGCGACATGCATGTCGCAATAGCGGGAGGCTGAAGGCAGTAGCCTCCCAACTAAAAAGCTAAATTTATAAGAAACCTCATTTCTTATCCTTTTCTTTTTGTATTGGAAGAAAAACATATTGGTGTTTCATGGTTAAATATTAATCTTTCTTATATATGTTTTTTGATCTGTAACTCTTGTTTATTCATTTCTACCTAAATATATACATATCATGAAATCTAAAATAAAAAAAAAATAAAGTACCAATAATTTATTCATAACTATTTAAATTAATTAACATTACATTATATTATATATTACACAAAAAAAATTATCTTCTATATTTCATTTACATTCTTATTGAATATCATATATAAGTCATCACTATAAAAATTCTCCAAAATAATCAAAAGTCATTTTAATTTAGCATCATTAAAAAATTTTATACACAACATGCAATCATTCTTTTGCATATAAATGACTTTCTTTATTGTATCACTTGTGCATAATGATTGAAAACTGCAATTGATAATCAAAAAAATTGAGAGAATTTATACACAATTTTTAATATTAATAAATAGTAAGAACATCTAAATATCCATAATTGAATATTATAATCTTAACATCTTATGATATATGCGATACCTGAAAAGAATTTAGACAAAAATATTAATGTGAAAAGAATCTTAGATCCAAATGAGATAGACATGCTTTTGATTATTTGTTAAATATATTTTGTTGTTTTTGTTTATTTATATGGAGTAGGTAACGAGATAAGAAAAATAAAATAAAAAAGAAAGAGGAGAAAACAAACAAATATGGAAATGAAAGAAATACTATTATATATGCTATTATAGAATTTTAATAATTAGTATACAAAGAATGAACTAAAGAGGAATTATAATTTAAATTGCACTACCAAGATAACTAAAGTGCATGAAAATATGTGTTTCGTACATAACAATCCATAAAGAAATAAAGCTTATAGTACCTAAAAGAATTTTTAAAAAGGGCTTACGAAAGACGCTATATATATAAAGAAAATTATACATCATAAAAGAAATCAAAATAAAATAGGAGTAGGATTTATTTTTATGAATTTAGAGATCGAGTTCATAAAATTACCTTAGAAGAAATGTATTCAACATTGAAGTAGATTCGTCGTATGTATCAAGCTTCTCGATATAGATGACATAACATGAATCATCAAAAAATAAAAAAAATAAAACGCAAAAATATAAATTTTTTAATAAAAAAAAATGAAAAATCTTAGCCCATAAAAAATTAAATAAGTTGTATTTTCTGAGATAGAGAGCACATACAAATAAGTTTTAATCAAGATAAATACTCACAGTACATGATCTCATTTGATAAATTGCTACTATTCAATTCATAGAAGAAGAAAAAAACTACTAAACTTTTTGTCGAAGCATTTCCTATGCACAACTAAAGCTAAAATGATTGATTCATGTATGTATATTTTGGTAGTGTACGATATTTAAAGGTTAATTTTTGTCTTTTTATCTTTCATCTTTTAGCACATTATTACTCCACATTTCTAAAATTAATTAAGAATTATAAAAATAGATATGAGAGGTGAAGAGTTGATTAATTAAATTAATTATTAATTAAAGAATAAAAAAGAGGAAATTGAAAAGAATAATGAAAAACTAAAAAAAAAAAAAAAGCAGCATGCAACATAAGTAGTTTTATAACACTCATATATATATATACATATATATATATATATATATATATATGATTTTCTTGATATAATTTTTACACCTAATTATTATTAATATTTGGGATTTAACTAATTTGTTCTTTACTTTTGTTTAGCTAATTTAGTAAACATTCTTTATATAAACTCCAATTTAAATTTATATATATATATATATGGTCAAACACAACTCCAATTTAATTTTAAAAATTTCAAATAAAGTGATTTTTTTCATGTCCAAACTTTATAAGTGACTAAGTTATAAAATAAAGTTGAGTGACTTTTTAAGTGAACTATCATAAGTTGAGCGATCATCTAAATCTTATCTCACATTTAAAGCTTCACAAGGTTTGCTCTATGATTCCTAATAATAATCGCCCCCCTATATACCTCGTCAATAAATTGTACTGATTCAATGACATTTTATCTTGTTACTTCGAGTGAAGTAATGAAACTGGCTACTAGCATATAAGGATGACTCAATCTGTGGGGGACACATGCTTATTTCGTGTGTAGCTAGCGTGAAGTCCGGCCACGAAACAAAACAAACTCTTCACTATATTATAATGTTTTGCAGTCATGTTACTTGAGTGATCGTTCTGGTTGTACTACAATATAATGTAGTACATAAATACAAACTGAGCCTTGTGAATTACTTTTTCGTAATTGCTACTATCTTATTATTCACTAAATTGGGAGTACACTCTCCAAGATTGTTTCACTATAATATAGAGTAATACATTACTTGAATGCTGTTTCATGTGGGACTGGCTTGCGTGGTAGGTGAGGGCATACATGAAATAAAACAAACAATAGTTGTGATATCAGATATGCATTATTTTCTTTTCTCGTGGGTCACGTTCAATTTATTCTGAATCAACATAGAGTAGGAAATTGTTCAGTTTATTCTGAATCAGCATAGAGTAGAAAAATTGTTTGATATTATTTATTCTGAATCAGCATAGAGTAGAAAATTGTTCAATTTATTCTGAATTTGCATAAAGTAGAAAAATTGTTTGATATTATTGTAGACATCAAAATTTTGTGGTACTTTATCAGCTAATCACGATTTCAATTATGGTTTTTGCAAGTTATTCTACCCTAGATTACATCCATATAAAGAGTAGTATATTCCTTTGATCAGGAAACATCTCGAAAATCTCATAAACTCTTCGGATTTACAAAGAGATCAAGAAGACGTCAAATATCTTTTCTTAAAGTTTTTCCGATGTTTCTTGTGATCAAATATATCGCAAGGAGATCTAAACCAGTCTACATTCAAAAAATATGTTATTAATGACTCTCGAATTACAAAAATAATCAAAAGAGAAGAATCAAATAAATAAATAAAATTGTATCCATGTTGTTAATAAAATTATGTTTCTTAATATTTTATCTATGATTACACCTTATTTTCTATCATTTAAAAATTTGTTACAAATAATTAATTCTATTTTTCTCTTTTTGAAATGAATACTCGTTTTACCTTATGCCTTCTTACTTGAAGATTGAAGAAGAGGAAGAAATAATTAAATTGAAGTAATGAGCAATCAACATATAGGTCCACCACCGAGCTTATCCACTAAAATGCGAGGATTATAAGATAGAGACTCGAATTCTCACATGTAAGATAAAGTTCTGATAGTAATTCGAGTTATTAAGATTTCTCAAAATTTAGAAAGTTAGTAAGAGCTTCTCTCAGGGTTAATTAAATCCCCAAAACTTGCTGCAATTCCTTTTAATTAGTATATTATTAAGCTTGACCATAATTAAGCAGTAACAATTTTTCGATTAAAAGAATGGCATATTCTCTTCATTAACTTTTACTTATCACTAATTTCTAAAATGAATTTTTACTTTTACTTGTCACAATTGACATATCAAGAGAAGACAAAATTTCTTTCATGTTTTGCTCTTAGCATTAATTGGTTATTTTTCAAACCACTTTTAAGAAATAATATAAAACATCAATCAATAGAAATAGTATAATAATAGCCATACTAATGATTATTTTTTTTTAAGAAATGTACCAAGTCAAGATATGAGAGTGGATTTCTAACGTACATCATATGGCTCTCATGCTGGTAATTTCTTTGTAGGTTCCTCATAGTTTTGCATTTTTGTTTTATTTCTTTTTTTTTTCCTTGTTGTTCATTCCCCAACCAATAGAAATCAATTACGTATAAAACATCTAATGGGGTTATTGCCAAAGATTTTCCTTATTTAATGAAATTTATACTCTGAAGAAATTTTCCATTCTGGGTAAATTGGTGAAGAAAGAGTCAAAAACATAAAACCGAAAGAAAAAGACCGAATGAAATGGTAATTTAGTGGGCGTTTGATCATGAAAATAAAAAGAAAATCATTTTATTTGAAATTTACAAAGTTGAAATTGAATTTGACTATAGGTTTTACAATAAAATGTAGTTATTAGGAAAAACATGAAATATAATTTAATAGAATTATTTTATGAAAATAAAAAAAATTAAAAGCAAAAACAGAGTTTTGACTATTTTTAATTGTATTTGAAATTTTTGATGAACGGAAAATTGATTTTCAAATTAAGCAAAACATTTTAATGATCAAATAGATAAAATAGAATGCTGGAACGTCAACAAGACTACTATGTCCTATACAATAAAAATAAATAAACATCTGTATATTTTTTTATAAAGTAGACTTTTCAGGTAATTACTCAATTTAGTAAATTATATACGAGTAAAATTACTTATATTATTTTTGTATTCATAAAATTACTTATTTTTTACTTTACTTTCTACAAAATGACACTTCCAAAAAAAGGACACTTTGTCCTCCAAAAGCTAACATAGACAGGACCCGCGAAGTTCAAAGTTTCTAGCTAAAACAAAAGTTCACGTGTTTCCCTGCCAAAAAAAATTAGTAGTATTATATTTTTTTTTAGTATATTTTAAAAAGAATAATTTTTTTTTTTAGTAATATTTTAATTTTAACTTTTCACATATCATATTTAAGATAATAAGAATAAAAGATATTTTGATATATTTAACGCAAATCTGATTTAAGATCACAAGATTTAATTTTTTATTTTTTTTTTAAACACCATGCTATGAGTCATTCTTTTTAAAATAAAGAAAGTAGGAATAGAATAATCGAATGAAAAGAATCTGAATAGCTCATTTAATTTACTACTACTGGTAGACATAAGAAAGCTCGATATTACATACTTCTGCGGTTGCTTGGGCATTTCAATGAATCCTTTCACTCTCAATATACCAACTTGGATCGTATTTGCTGTTTGCATTATGTTATGTTTTTTGCGTGAGAGGTTGGACTCAGTGACCTTGAGACATGAGCAAGACCCAATACTTTCCACTGGCACTACCGTCGTTGCCATCTTCCATGGATGTTGTTGTCGTCGCTCCGGTGCTACAGCAGACACAGCGGTCCTTTACGCCCCATGATTGTCCTCCGCCCCCCACCACCTGATCCATAGCACTCCATCTCTGCATCCCCTCAACAAAGTATTATCAGTTAGGCTGTGACTAATTTCCCCTTTTTTTTACAAGTTCAGTGTTAAAAGAAGGGGAAGCTACACAAATGCATTGTTTATATCAAACTAGTGAATTTAATCGGTCATAAAAAATAATAATTAAAATAATTTATTTGAAAATATAGTTGAGATAGAAGATTTTAAATAATTTTTTATATAACACATAAAAAAAGGTCGTAAGTTAATGAAATCAACAATAATATTTTCAATGATATCCATATAAATGTGTTTTCTATACATCAAATAGAAATTAGAATACATATGGTTACATCTGATTTTGAGGACATACATGTATCAAAAAATTTAAATTAGCTAATATGTATATGTGAAGATGCTATGTATTTCAAAATAAAAAGAAAATTTCAAGAAAAATGACAATGTTATTGCTGAAAATAATAAATAAAATTTGAGGATGAACTTTATTTTATATTATTTAATTAATAAAGATAGAAGAGATTAATTTCATATAAAAAAATTTAAAGAGTTATTTCTACGAATGTTTATACTCCCTCCGTCCCATTTTATTCGTCTCAAATTTTCTAATTTGATGTTCCATTTTACTTGTCATTTTTTACTTATCAAGACAAGACAATTTTTTTTTCCATTATACCCTTAGTGTAATTGATTACTTTTTGTTATTAGTCATCCATCAATATTGGAACTAATAACAAGACACAATTAAGAGGAGCAAAATGGTAAAGTTACATTACCAATCATTGTTTTTTTAATAGCTGTGTCATCTCAATTTGGGACGGGTAAAATGGGACGGAGGGAGTATCATAGTCACATCCTAAAAAAATGATATTTAACTTTTTTTGTAATTAAATTTTACGCTTTCAGAAAAAGATCTTTTAGGAAAAAGTTCTCCTTTTTATTTAAATTCAAAAATTAAATATTTACTTTTACTCATGTATGTATGAGTCTATGGTGTTTGTTATTACATGTACCTTATTCTTTTTTGACTAATACATATTATATTTTCTATAGGAGTTTTACTCCCTCCGTTTGCACTTGCACATATGTTAAAAATTGTCATATTTAAGTACTTGTCAAGTCAAAAAGTTCAGAAAGAATTATTTTTTTCTTCGACTTTATTTTTAACATTACTTATCATAAAACAAAGAGGGGTCTGATATATTAATTAAATTACACTCTCAATTAGTTTTATAATGACTCTAATGAAAAGGAAGAGAGTTATGAGATAGCAAACTTTTGCTCTTTAAAATAACATATATTTATTATAAAGAAAACATTACACAAAAAATATAAAATTTGTGAAATGAAGAAAAAATGAGAAATACTATGTTAAGTGATATTATAAATTACGATGTTTATTCGGGGACGAAGTCTTCAAATAAAAAAAAAGAGATTTTTATTGTTGATCTTCAATTTTTCTTGAATCGTAGAATATTTAGTTTGCTCATCATCAAACTATCAATTATATAGACCTATATCTTCCTGTTCTATATTATTTTATGTTTTTTAATTTTTTTCTCACGATATATTAAGACTGTTGAAAAAAAATTAGGAAATAAATTTTATTTGGTAATACTTGAAATTGTAGAAATTTTCATGAACTCCTAGTTATGACACCTTTAAATGAGTAGAAAGAAAATTTAATAATGAAATTATGTTCCTCCATTAAAGTGGAATAAAAAATATGAAACATGAGAAGATTGTAATGACGGGTCACAACATAAAAAAAAGTTTAAAGTCAAACAAGATAAAATATTCACCAAAAATGAGTAAAAATCCAAAATTAACAAAATAAATTAAAATAAAATATTATTATTGATCGTAGAAAATTATCACATCACCTACACTAAGCTCAATTTTATATGATAGATAAAAGAAAGTAACTAATTCTTTTATTTAATTAGTTACTAACGACTAATTTCTTGAATTGAAATAAGTCACAAGCAAGTATTGTTATTTATCCTTTTTCTCATTTGTTTGGGATTTTCTTCAAACACCACATGAGAAATTAGAAATTAATAGTATTGTTATTACCGTATATATAAAATATTGAATAGAAAAAAAAAATCAAAAGATACATAGATAAAAGTTATATCTCTCCCAAGTCCAGTTATGGATATATGTTGCTCCTTTTCAAATGGTCAAACGTATTCAAATATCAAATTTGTGCAGGAGACCTTCTCTTCTATCTCCCACTCTCCTTTCCTCTTATTTCTTCAAAGTTTGTAGTTTGAAAGTTTCATAGACTCAATCTTTTCTTAGTAACCTAAAAAGGAAAAAAAAGTAAAGGAGAGAGATATCAAATAAGTATATATTTGAAAAAAAATAATATAATTTAAAGATAATTATAGAAATATTATATTTAAAATTTCAACATATGAAAAGTATAGAGACGAACACACAAAAATAAATACCAAACACAAACACCCAATATTCATTATATAGATGGAGTTTGTCAAATATGACTCTTCTTATTTATTTTATCATTAATTATTAATTTTTAATTATTAATGTTAATTAATATCAAAAAACGTTTTTTTTCCTAATGTGACTTTGAATTTTTATTTAAACCTTTTTAATGCATGCTTTTGAGGTTTGATAAGTAACAATTTTTTTTCTTTTCTTTTTTTATCATTAAAAATAAATTTAATTAAAATAAATTATTAGAATGAGGAAATGTTTTAAACTAATTCCCCTTTAATATTCTTAAATGCTTGATGTTTTTAATTGAGCAATTATATGACGAATTAAAGAGTAATTATTAAATGTATTTTAATTTCTAACAAATTATTTTGAGGAAAGCAAAAGAGAAAAAAATCTCAAAATATTGAGAAAAAAGATAAATAGGCTTTCTTACATATAAGAAGTGCGACATCGTCATTCTTCCAATCTTCTTTTATATGTATATATAGATTTTTATAGTTATTTTATTTATAAAAGTTAGCTTCACCTTATAATTGTCTCTCCCATTTTTTTTCTAAAGAGAGATAAATTAAAAAGATTGAGTACTTAGAGCCCGTTTGGATAAGCTGGAAAAAAGTATCTTTTAAAAAATTCTTTAAAAGTGCTGAAACTTATTTTAAAAATAAGCAATTATGTGTTTGGATAAAAGTGCTGAAACTGAAAAAATAAGTTGCTGATGTATTTGGTAAACAAGTGTTGTTAAGCACTTTATTTTTGTTAAAGTGTCTGAAATATCCTTAAAATTGTTAACAATATATAGAGTTGATTATTATTATTTTTTATTTCTAATTAAATAATTCCAATTAAAATTAATATATATTTTAATTCAGTTTCAATTTAAACTACTCTCTCTCTCTCTCTATACATATACTCCCTCCGTCTCAAATTACCCGTCCCAAATTTTTTAATTTGATGTCTCATTTTATTTGTCTTTTTTCATTAATCAAGATAATTTTTTTTTTTTTCATGTTTTACCCTTTGCATTAATTATTTTTTCTTCAAATTAAATTGTAAATATCATCTAATAAGGGTACTATGGTAAACTAAACATGTTATTAATTATTTTTCTTAATCAATGTGTCATCTCAATTTGGGACGGATAATTTGGGACGGAGGGAGTATATATATATATATAATTTTTTCATGATTGACTATTAAATTTATGCGCTAATTTTTTATTTTTTTTTGGTTAAAAAAGGTTAAATCATCAAGCAAAATATATGTTACTATTAAAACATTGACGAATACGAATGTTGCGTTGTGAAATATAGATGGATCATTCATTAATCGTTCATGAAATTGTATATCTTCAGTGAGTATTCTTCATATATCTTGGTTGGTGAGTTATTTTTTTCTTAAAGAAATTCATATGTTGTATAATAATAATTGTTCAAATTTTTAAAAATATACTATTAAATAAGGAGAATAATACATAAAAATCATATTTCATAAATTAGAATGGTGTAGTGAGTTGTAGTGAAAAAGAATGGTGTTTTAGGGCTACACGAGGGTAATCTTGAAATAAGAGAGAATTACAAGGGGTAAAAATATTTTTTTATTGGTCAACTTATAATGACTTATAAGACAAAAAAAAAATAGGAAATGGATTACTTATAGTTTTTAGTTTTTTTTTTAAATAAATTTTAAAATTATCAAATACTCTAAAAAATAAAAAATAGCTTAAAAGTCATGTTGATCAACTTTTAAGCTCTTCCAAACACCCTCTTAATTGAAGAAAAAAATTGTATACTCTAGATAATATTAAAATCACATATCAAAAATTTTGATTGACGTGTATTAGCTAAATTTTCTCTTACACCACACCTAGCAAATTGCTTTTTTTTTTTTTTTTTAAACAAAAAAAGAAAAAAACTTGGCGGATAAACAGAGGGTATTGTTTGGTTTGTAAAGGGTGTTTGTGTCTAAACAGAATATATTGTACTTGATCTTTCAACCAACTGATATCGTACTCTTTCATCACGTACTACTATAAATTTAAAACATCAAGCTAACTTGCTCTATAAAAGAATTATCTTCCATTTCCTAATTGTTCCATCACAAAAGCGTTGAATCTTTAATACACTAATTAAGGACTCACAGGCGATCGATCCTCGTCTCTTCCATTTTCAGGTAAGTGAAAATACATCCTTTTTCTCTTTTCTCCTTTGCAGTAGGATTCGGATTGATATCAGAATGATTAAGCAATTAATAGTTGTTATCTTAAAATATCTTTGCGTTGATTCTAATTTTCTTGGACAAACAAAATGACTTTATGAGACAATACCTCGTAGAATGTCTCTCTCGATGTTTGTTTATTTATCCAGTTGACTTTTGAAATATAAACTGCTTCAATTGTTTCAAAAGATCCCTCATCTTTCTTGTTGAGTCCTGTCCTTAGTTTGATTATTTTGTGATTTTAATGTTGCTGAACGTGGCAGTGACTTCGTTTGTTGTGAAATCAAATTTTGTACTGTGTGAAATAGTGATCCATGTTATATTTTAGCTATCCTTAAAATGAATAGATAAATACTAGGATAAGTAATTAATGGTCCAATAAGTTTAATTTTACTTTGTTCTTTTATGAACTGGCTCGGTGGTCGTTGATGAATCGTGAATAATAGCGTACCTAAAGGGAAAAACTTCTCTCTCTTTTTGTAATTACATTTGTATACTTTTGTTTATCGCACGATGCGATTTAAAGATAAATTTTCAGTTTCTGAATTGACGTGTTATACTTTGATGAATTCTCCAAATTGTGATGTGTGTATTTGTTATACTTAATCTTGTTGCTTTTGATTAGCATTGATGCTTCGATTTGACTATAGAATGGACATTAGTGAAGAAAGGATGGAGATGAAGCAGCAGTTAGAGTGGAATGAAGCTCAGAAGGCTGTGACAAATGTGGACCTTGTTGCTGCAGCTAAAGAGCAGCTCAACTTTCTTTCTACCATCGATAGGAACCGTTGGCTGTATGAAGGCCGTGGTCTGGATAAAGCTATTCATAGGTAATATAATATGTAGTAATTTCTACGTGCTTGTCTATAGTTACTTGGTTCCTGACTATGATTACTGGTTATTTGGAATGTTTACTTGGTAATTCGTTTTTTTAAATCTTCTTTGAGATAATTACAAGTTAAAATTTCATTTCTTGAGAGTATTATGGAATATGATAGTTACTATCATTTGAAGTTGTTCTGTATGTTTCCTTATCTTATATTTGCCTATTATCAATTTGTCATGTTGTGTGAATTTCAAAAAGGATTTGAGATTCTTTTTGCAATCTAGTGAACTTGACGTATCTCGCTAGTTTCTTTTTTATATTTAGAGAACGTGCAAATTAAAATCCCAATTTCAGGTACTACTCATGTTGGCTGCCACTGTTGGCAAAACACTCTGAGTCCCGCTACTTTGACGGACCTTTGATTGTTCCTTTGGATTGTGAATGGATTTGGCATTGTCACAGGCTCAATCCTGTAGGTGTCTAACATTTGTTATAGAGCTTCTTTGACTAAAAGCTTTTAATTATTACATACTTAAATGTCTCCATTCTGCCTTCTTTTCCAGGTTAGATACAAGGCTGACTGCGAGAAATTATATGGGAGAATTCTTGACAACCATGATGTTGTATCTTCTCTGAATGCGAAATCAAAGCAGGAATCTGAAGAACTGTGGAAACGTTTGTATCCTAATGAGACTTATGACTTGGACTCAGCAAGAGCTCTTTCAGAAGATGTCCATGCACAACCTTTACAAGCTGAAAAATGCAGTGATTATGATCTAGTCTCTGCTGTTAAACGGCAAAGCCCTTTCTTCTACCAGGTGAGCGATTTTGTTTTGAGTATAGCAAAGAATATCAGCAGTCAAGCTTGTACAGTTCAGAAGCTTAGTTTTCTTTATTTGAATGCCAAGCTTGAGAATCAACATTTTATGCCGAACCATATAAACAGAATGGTCTTTTCTCATTCTGAAAGTGATAAAGGAAACCAGAGCTGAAGGTGTAGGGGGTATTCCTTTTGCCTGCCATCCCATCAACAACAACGACATACCCGGTGTAATTTCCTAAGTGTTCTGGGGAAGGTAGCGCGTACACCGACCTTACCGCTACCTCATAAAGATGAGCCTGCCATCCCATCCTTATGGATATATATGCCTACGAGGCCAGAACTAAACTTCAGCTGTTTTCCTGCCAATTATTGTTAAATCATAGCATCCTTCGTCATTCTTGTGACGTTGTTTTTGTTATCTACTCGGTTAAGCAGTGATGTATAAGTCCTGTTTTCTTTAAATGCTTCAAAGTATGATTGCTTGTGATTCAGAATTTGACAAACAGATCTATGCAAGTAGGCTATGTTATTTGTATCATATGTTATGTCTTTCTTCCAGGTATCTAGACCACACATAAACAGTGATCTCTATCTTGAGGGTGCTGTGGCTCGATACAAGGGTTTCTTACATCTGATCCGGAGAAACAAAGAAAGATCGATTAAGAGTTTCACTGTTCCAACTTATGACATAGACCTTATCTGGCACACTCACCAGTTACATCCTGCTTCTTATTGCAAAGACCTTGTTGACATTATGGGTAAGGTGTTAGAACATGATGATACTGACTCAGACCGAACAAAAGGGCAAAAGTTGGATACTGGATTTTCTCGAACTACAAAGCAGTGGGAGGAGACATATGGTTCAAGATATTGGCGGGCAGGTGCAATGTATAGAGGCAGTTCACCATCTCCTCTTAGGACTTCTTATTTCCCCTCCAACCCTACAACCAAGAGCACAGATGTTTTCCATGAGCACCAAAAGATAATGTATTATCCTGCGATGGAAGCAGTGGAAGTAATTATCTTCTTTCTACTTTTTGCTTTGTCTTCACAATATTGTTTACACATTTTGAGATTCAATATTACTGATATATCTAGGATACTTGCATATAATGAATTCCATTTTCAAATTTATATCTGAAGTAATACGTGCCAGGATGAGAGATCTGGAGAATGAGTTGAAAACCTATTATATTTAATTATGGCCTGCTCTTTTCAATCAGTATGTTGTTAATGATAGAGGTCATAGGTGAGCCATATTATTTTATGTATAATTGAAATCCAGTGTAGAAAATTATATTACAACTTTAATTCCATGTTGACATTATACATTGAAATTAACAATGATCATTATCTGTATGGTCTTGCTATGCTAGGTGTGGTGTCAATTCATTTAACTGTATCCTCCAGGACCTATTTTGAACATTGCTGCTGCTCTCTGATATAAAGAACATCACTGTGTAACCTAGATATTTATCACTTCAGTTGAAATTATCTACTTGTCTTATAGCTTATGATGACATGGCTTCCTAGTTTCTTATTAAGTGATTTTATGTTCAAATTAGTCAATATAAAAAAGTTGTAACTTTTAGTAACTTCCCCAATTATTTACAGGTTATGTTAGAGTTCGTAGATATCAGAAACTTGCCAGAAGGACACAAGGGAAGTGTCTTTGTCTCATTTAGCAAAACTCAACCTGATAGAATCTTCAATGCAAAGAGACAACTTACTATTTCGTCCATAACTGGGGAAAAACAGGTTGCTTATTTCCATTGTGAACCTAATGGTCATCTTCTTTTTGATCTCATGTCCTCCTCATCATCTGGTTTGCCTATTCCAAATTCTGTCAAATCTATGGGTTCCGCTAAAGTCTCTTTAGAAGATTTGGTTAGCCCGAATTCAAAACTTACAGTGGAGAAGTGGTTGGAAGTTGTGCCAAGTTCTAAAATGGAAACAGTAAAGCCAATCTGTTTACGGGTAGCTGTCTCAGTTACAACACCTACTGCCGCACCATATGTCTTTCACTTTGTTCGTCCTCGAGCATTCTCCAAAGCTTCTTGCTTTTTCCCACTTCCTGGAAGGATTCAAAATACTAAGAATTGGACTCGTGTCATTGATGATGCTGGTGATGAGGTCATTAGCCTTCAAATGAGGTACCTGATGCTAAGAATTTTATGCTGTTCTGCATAAGGACTTTAATATATATGTGCCTGTTATTGATTACTATCTACTTTCCTTTTCTTTTCAAATTTATTCGTGATTAACTGCGGAATCATGATAGATTTGTTATGGCATCATCTAAAATATATGTTACTCTGACATCACCATCAAATTCTTCAGAAAGCTTTTTAACTCTTTGAAACGAAGTTAGGGGTAATCATTTTATGAATTCCCTGTTGAACCTAATTCAGCATTAGGGGACCTATCTGATATTGTAAGTGTCATGGACCTTTGTGTTAGGTGAAAGTTTTAAGAAAAACCGATAATTTCACTCAACATGTATGAGAAGTTAGAAAACTGCCATTACATTTTCTCCTTGCTGCTTGAAATTCTCTCCATGGTTCCACTGTTTAGGGACTTGAAGAAATCCAAGGGTAAAAATGATTCTACGTTGCGCAAAGAGGTGATCGGCATCAGCAAGTCCGGTGAGGTACATTCTCTTGCTGAGTTAGTAGGGGAAGAGTGGTTGCTGTTAGATGCTCAGTGGTCCCTTCAACTTCAAACATCCAGCAGCGACGACGGACACCTTTTTGAGTTGGCTGGTCACAGGAATGTGAGTGTTTATCTGTTGCCTCTTCCTTTTGTTTTTTGTTCAAAATACAACGGGAAAGTAGATTACCGTGCTCATTTAATAAATACCATTGTCACTCTTACACTCATATAATAGATGATTAATATTTCCTATCAGATTTGCTGGAAGTGCATCTTTGCTGGTAAACACCAATTATCATTCATTTAAGATTTATCTCACATCCCTCAACTGAGTTTTCCTGGGAACATGACTTTGCTGCTAACACTCTGTAATGGAGCCTCTACCTCGTTAGTTATTCTGCATAGATGGTTCCAGCCAGGCAGCCATAATCTTACTAATGTTCTCTTGCGGAAATATTTGGTGTTTGGAACATTACAAAGCTTAGTAGGTACTAAGTTATTGATTAGGTCGTTGTTCTGGCTGCTGCAAAATGCCATTCCCTCAATTTCAATTTGTTCGTCGGATTTTGACTTGGCTTGGAGTTTAAGAAAGTAAAGATGACTTTTGAATCTTGTGGTATTAAACTAATGATATGTAGAACGTACCAAAATGCCATTTAACGTTGTGGTCTTAAACGTATCACGTGAAAAGTTGGAATTAAAGATTTTCCAGAAGAGGAAAGGGGCATTCTTTTTTAAACGGACTAAAAAGGAAAGTAAGACAAACAAATTGAAACAGAAGGAGTATTATACTAAGTCAGAACAATTTCAGCCACCTTAATACCTATGCGCTTAATGTCATTATTTTTGGTCTTCGCAGCAATTTCAAGAGACTGTTTCCGATCATCATGAATTTGAATATTGTGGTCAAAGTTCTTTTATAAAACTTCTCATTTATTAACTTATTTCAAAGTCGTGAAATAGCTGAATTTGTTGGGTATTACCCATAATTTGTGATGATTCCACAAGTTCACATTGTTCTGACTCAATGAGTTTATAGTTCCGGCACTCATATTTTGTACAGGTGAAGTTCTTCCCTGGTCAGAGGCTGGATTATGAACACAAGCATTGCACAAACCAAAGAAGTCAAGATGATTTTATGACGGCAGTAGAGTTCTCTGCACTGGAACCTTATGGAAAGGCAGTAGCATTGGTTGACTTGAAATTTGGAGTTATTAATGTAAGTCATTTTGTTATACTGTTGGTCCAGTTTCAACTTGTGGAATTACATTCCTCTAATGGATATGATTTCTTTGTAAAATCAGGTGAAAGAGGAGTGGTTTCTTTTGCCTGGTTCTATAACAGCTTTCGTACTTTGTGATATATTGAGAAAGGAAGGGTATAGTAGCCTGGTCGGCAGTGCCAAGCATTTGAAAGAGAAGGATTTTTCCACCCAGGAAACTGACTTGTGCCATGAAGATAGTCTGGAATCTGAGACAGAGAAAGGGGTGCAGTTGGACCTGGAGGCTCCCAAAGGAAACATTGTAGCACCCGCAAATGGAGCAATCAGTGGAGGGTTCAGTAATCTTACGAGGAGTGGAGCCTGTGGCAGTTGTGGTGCTGCTGGTTGTGGAAACAAATTAGAGAGTGGTGGTTGTGGTGGGTGTGGAAGTGGAGGCTGTGGAACTATGTTAGAAAGCAGTGGTTGTGGGGGCAGTGGCGGCTGTGGTGGAGGAGGTTGTGGAAATATGTTGAAAAGCAGTGGTTGTGGTGGCAGTGGTGGCTGTGGTGGTGGTTGTGGTGGAGGTTGTGGAAATATGTTGGAAAGCAGTGGTTGTGGTGGCAGTGGTGGCTGTGGTGGTGGTTGTGGTGGAGGTTGTGGAAATATGTTGGAAAGCAATGGTTGTGGAGGCTGTGGTAGCAGTGGCGGCTGTGGTGGTGGTTGTGGTGGTGGTTGTGGTGGTTGTGGAAATATGTTGGAAAGCAGTGGCTGTGGTGGAGTAGGTTGTGGAAATATGTTGGAAAGCAGTGGCTGTGGTGAGGTTGTGGCAATATGTTGAAAAGCAGTGGTTGTGGTAGTTGTGGTGGAGGAGGTTGTGGGAACATGTCCAAAAGCAGTGGTTGTGGCGGCTGTGGTGGTGGTGCATGTGGTAATGGTTTGGCATCTGTGAAAACTGCGTAAGTTAATGCATAAATGACATCCCAAAGGAAACTGATGCTAAAATTAAAGCTGATGAAGTCCTATCACTTTCATGCTTTTTACTGTTTGTGGAACCCTTTCCTTATTATTACACAAATAAGCTCTTCATGACACTCCTGCGTCATGTAATCAGGATTTCAGCTGTTTGGAAATGTTTGTTGATGTGTTGTTGTATTATAATGAATATTACAAGGAATTCAAGTGTCAAGGATGAATGTACTCATCTGGTTCTATTTGTATTATTATGAATGTAAAAAGGGAATAAAGTGTCAAGGATGAATGTAGGTTCAACTATAAGTTGTTCTAGTGTCTGGTTTGTGTGTCTTGTCTGTGTAAATGCTATTATGGAATAAAACAAAGGAGGCTGTGTTGTTTGCGTACCTTTTCAGTGCTTGATGTGCCTAAAATTTACGTGCTTATGAATATTGCTCTAAGCTGAATTAGTTGGTGACTCAATTATTTGCTAGTGTTCATGGCTGGGACCAGTCAATTGCTGATCTGAAGTTAATGACGCACAATCGTGGATCATTTACAACCTATGACAATGCGAAAAAGAGACATGAAAAATACTTATTGCTCCATATGAAGTAGTCATTCACATTTGACAAAACGTGTATTACTCCATTTCTCACGTCATTTGTCTCCCAATTAGCTGCCCACCTGCCTTCTCTTCTTCGTATAAGTTCTCGTTTCACTGCGTCGCATGAGTCATGGCACTAGTGATTAATTTGAACACAGCGTCAAGTAGGAAATTTGGAGCCATAGTGAGCAAATAAGCCCAAGAGAAAATGAGCACCCATTTGTTGATTATTTGTCGTCATCGGGTTTGTTATCACAGCTACATATCTTATCAAGGAACTTTACCTTATCAGGTTACTCAAAAACCAAGTTGCGTTTGTAGGGAGAGCTTTACCCTCCCAATGTGGGACTTTCTGAAGCGAATTTGGATTTATTCGGGCTCCAATGCGGGTACCAAATACCGGATGGAAAACCAAAAAAAACTGCAAGTACCTTTATACACAAACATGGTTTGCTCCTGTAATAGCAAGTCAAATTACATCAACCATGTAAATTGTTTTTAAGCCATCATGATGCAAAACTTGAATTCTTCTGGGCCTCATGTTGAATAATATCCATCAAAGTATTTATCCAGGAAAATTGGAAGTCCAGTGTAATGCACGCCCCATGTGATAGAATTTTTTTTTTTTTGGTTTCTCAAGGTATTCCCACAGCCGGCAGCCGTAAGACTAATCCTCCGTTCCTCGGTCATCGCATTTTGCGGTAGGAAACTGACCACAGAGTTTGCTCCATTCGCCAGAGGCGGGAATCGAACCCCCGACCTCTTGCTTAAGGGCCCCATGTGATAGAATGCTAATGAAAGAAACTAAGAAAGAGTCTTATTGGCAGGTACGAGTGGATCCAACATTACATTATTGGATTCACCAGAATCCAATACTTTCAACCCAGAGTATGAACTTATGTAAAAATTTTATTTAGGGAAAAGGGTAAAAAATACCCCTCTACTTTCATAAATTGGCTAAGTTTGCCCCTGGTTAAACTATGAGGTCAACTTGCTCCTGCCGTTATCAAAGTATGCAAATATATCCCTCTTTTTAACTGTTTTCCATGTAGGCTTTTCCATGTAGGCTAATAAGTGCGTGAGGTGGATGCCACGTGGCATGCCAACTCAGCGCCAAATATTTATTATATTTTTTCATTTAATTTTTCTTTTCTTCTTCACAATTATTCATTCTATTTACTGTTCCCATCTTTTCTCAGTTTTCTATACCATGTTTCACATTGCTTTCAGGTCCTAAAATACCATTAACAACAGCTCCAGCAACCAAAACTCCCAACTAATTCAGCTCCAGCCACAGCTCCAGCTTGCGCTAACCCGCCAAAACTCACGGTACTCTCGATTTTCTCCACTGCTGCTTCAATCCCCTTCTCAGCATTCACCAATCCTTTCTCCGCCGCTTCAATTCCCTTCTCTGCTACTACGATTCCCTTCTCTGCTGCTAAGATTCCTTTATCTGCTGCCTCGAATCCTTCCTTCACTAATTTTTCTGCCTCCTCTTCTACTTTCTTAAGCTTCTTTTGCAATCCAAACAGGCCAATATCCTCAGTTTTTGACGGCATTTCCAGTGCTTTTAGTACTGTTGTCGCTGTTACTAGAGAGATCAATTGCCTCCGGCCTGGGAGAGCCATCGACGTCTGCTTTGTTGGAGGATTTGTGTTTGCATTTAGCAGACAACGGGGTGAGTGTGTGCAGTGTGAGTGAGGTAGTGGTGGAAGCCATGGGATTTGTTCTCTCTACAATCAAACTGAGGTGTGCAAGGCAAGGTCTATACCACAATGGAAAGGCATCTTATTAGAGTAATAACTATGGAGAAAAACAAGAACAACGACAGAGCAGGCAAAAAGCAATGTGAAACATGGTATAGAAAACTGAGAAAAGATGGAACAGTAACACTTTGTTTGGATGGTGGTTTGTCATGTTTCATAATGTACGGTATGGGATGGGATGGTACTGTATAGTACAATACAATGTTTGGATAGACCGTATCTTCACTGCTGTTTAATAACAGTTTTTTGTTTAGTTTGATGATATAGTACTGTATCGTAACGGGTAAGTTTACTAAAATGCCCTAATTGTTATAAATTTTGAATTTATCAATAAAATAATTTTCTTTCTACAAATATAAGGGATTAAAGCAAATTTATTCAATTGTTATCAAAAATAATATAGAAAAGTGCGCAAACGTCCTCTGAACGACCCATAGAAAAGCCAAAGATGTGTAATAGAAAATATAGTATTGGACTAGATTATGTTAAGAAAGAGCTATATTAACTCAATAGTTGTAATGTTCCTCTTTGAATTCAGGTAATATTCACGAGCTTTCGTGTAAAAGATCATCCTTTTTAGTATAACAATGAAGAACCCATATTGAAGTATATTAGTATAAAAGATCAAAAACACCATCAAGATTCAATTGATCCACAAGTGTTAGAACTATCTTTATTTTTTATTTCAGGTAAAAATCATGAGCAGCTTCACAGGTCGATGCATTAACTAATTTGATTATAATTGAATAGGCTAGGCACATATTTGTATGAACATGGTTTCACCTATTTCCAGTGCATGTGCTTCTGAAAATTAAGACACTCAAATTTCTAGAATAAAATTTTCAATGGAGAGAGAACAATAAGCAGTTAAGTTTTAAAAAAACAAACTTAGAAAGACAGAACGAGCGTAGAAGAGGAGACAACAGAAGAAGGAAGAAGAACGCAGATGAGAGTGTAAAGTAGGATTAAAAATATTAAGGGAATAATCGAAAAAAGAAATAAGAAAACCACGGGATACCACCAAATCAGTGGTTTTAAAAAATGAGGAATTCTATGGTTACCAAACCATGAAAAGATACCATACCATACCATACATTTTAGAAAACAATCAAAACAAACATGATTCCCTTGATAACTATACCATACCATATCATGAAAAACCACCATCCAAACAGGCACTAAATAGAATGAATAATTGTGAAGAAGGAAAGAAAAATTAAATGAAAAAAATATAAATATTTGGCGCTGAGTTGGCATGCCACGCGGCGTCCAACTCATGCACTTATTAGCCTACATGAAAAACAATTAAAAAGAGGGATATATTTGCATACTTTGGTAACGGCAGGGGCATAGTTGACCCCATAGTTTAACCAGAGACAAACTTAGCCAATTTATAAAAGTAGAGAGATATTTTTGACCCTTTTCCCTTTTATTTAAATTGCAACAAATAGTATGAGATAACAACTTTAAAAATATAATTAGTTCAAGTTCAGAATTTTAAGATTGAACTAATAGAATTTAAATTGTGAATCTACCTCTGTTAGTAGAACATGCCTCCAACCACTCCTTTGCACAATTATGATTTAGTTCATGAGCAAATTTTCCAAAGATGATTGCCTAGGAAAGAAATTCCGTAATTAGTACAAACTTTTTAATGCAATGATAAAAGGATGATAACTAAGACAAAAGCAACTGAATTAAGAAAAAAATCACTCTATATTTTTGTAGGTCTGTGAAAGAACGTAAGAGTTGCCTAACCAATGTATACAACGATAAACTAGAATAAACTGAAAGTACAGCGTAAGGAAAACAAACATACAATATTCACGTGAAAACCCCCTTACTCAAGGGACTAAAGTCACGATCTACCTCATAGGATTTCCAACTACTTCACTATCTTTAAGCAACTTGAATACAAACTCCGTAGTTCGAAGGATACCTCTTAATCCTATACAACTTGTAATAACTCTATTACAAGACTCCACAATAATAACTCTATTGTTAACAACTGAAACAACTAACTCTAGCTTATTCAACCACTTGCTAACTCTAGCTTTAACTGTCAACTAACTCTAGCCGACTCAATATTGATAAAAGAACAAATAATGAAACACCTACAATATCTTAACAAGAGAATTAGGTTGAGCATTTATAAATTACTGACAAAGACTCAAATACAACACGAGCATAAGACAATACTATCGACTTAGCAGGTCCCTGTTGCAAATGAGGCTTCTTGAATTGGTTTACTTCAAGAGAGATTGAGTATTGTTTGCATATAAGAGCTTAGGATTTCTTGTTGCAAAATGTTGTATATATATGAGACAAGAAAACCTAAGATTATTTTGATTGGTTGGGGCAAAAAGGTGTTGCAGCTCTGCCACCTTTTCTCACCAACTTTCTACTATCCGATACGATTTCCAGCTGTAGTGCTGACTTGCTGCAAAATACATAAACCCGATAAACCTAGTCCCTGAGCAGCTTCCACTCATCACCAAACACCCTATGTATAAGTCTATAGGGACCAGGTCCCAACGAAACTATGAAAACAATTCTTCCCTTTTTAATGATGACCAATCCATATTCAGCCAATCGCAAGATCCTTCTCCCTGTCATTGGTACATATAAAAAGTTCCCATTGAGACACTTACCAACTTTTCATATTCCCCCTGAGTGTAGGGACCGGGTCCTTGTAGTTCTTATAAAAACAAGGTTAGAAACCATCAAACCAATAGTAAACCTCATCTTTCCTCTTTTGGCATCATCAAAGAGGAAACAGTTAGCCAAGTAGAAGTAAATCGACATGTTAACTAATGTCCATTGAGGCTACACTTACATGAGTAAGAAAAATCAGAAAAAAAGTGATAACATCAATCACTTCATTCGTTCACCAAAAGAGAAGCATCATACAATGTATGTGATGAAAGCATCAATAACTAAGATCAAGTAACTGCCACGAGAACAGAGGCTTACGAGAAACAGGGATCAGGTTGGGAGGACTTAGAAAGGAGGAGCTGAGAGTTGGCGTAGAAGAAAGGTCATCCTTTTATTTTCGGCCGCATGGTTTCATAAGAGTTTTTGAGTTAAATCCTCAACCTTAGCTTTCAATGTATGAACCTTGGGCTTTAGCTTATCATTTTTCAGCACGCAGACCTTCATTTCCCCCAAGTCCCTCCTCTTGTGCCTTCAGGAGAGCTACCTTTAATGTTGCAACTTCAGCATCTTTTTGGGCCAGATAGGCAATCATTTCCTCTACCTCACCAGTCAAACTGGTCTGCATATCAAATAAGTCTGCCACTAAAGGCTTAGACTTCATACCACTCCTTTGAGGAATATACTCATTATCTGCCAAAGTTAAAATAGTAAACATCTTCTTAGAGGACCCATCCTTTCTAGGGATACAAGGCACATCAAAGTGGGCAAAAACCCTATTCAAGAGAAATCTATATGCTAAATCATGCTTTCCATTTTTGGTGGTCATCACATTGTGCATATGCTAATTCATGATAGTTGGCAGGTTGATTTTCTTAAATTTGGTCAGTGACTTTATAAAGAATTGGTCGGGCCTGGTCACGACAATCCACTTTTCAGTGCGAGGGAGCAAAGCCTTGTTGACCAGTTCAAACATAAGTTGAAACTCTCTGCTTAAGTGACTTCTTGGTCACAGTCATGATGTTCAGTTCATCCAACTAGCCAAAGTGCGTCAAAAACTTTTTGGACCCACATTCATCCTCCAGGGACCTCGTTCCTTGAGTAGGCACTCCTAATGCTTCTGCAAGCACTTGTTCATCCAAAGAATTTTTTGTATCATGAACCTGACTTGTCAGGTACGAGGCATAATCAGAGGAAATGAGGTTGTGATAGAACATCCGCACTTCATTATCATGCAGATTTGGGATAAGAGGCTAAAAAATATAGTCCTAATTTTGAAAATTTACAATATCCAACAACTCAACCATCCTAGGCATCCCCACAATTTTAGGGTCAAACACACATCCTCACAGTATTTCTTAAGTTTTAAGTACTTTTTGTCACTCTTCTCTAGTGAGTTCTTTTCCCTTGCCTTTAGAGAGAAATATTTTACTACTGGTCCCTGGTCCCTTGACAGATATACCAAAACCTTTAGAAGCTTTGGTAATTTTGAGAGTGGGACTTGGTCCCTTCGTACTCTAAGAGTCCTCTGTTTTTTATTTACCCTCACTTATGGATCCAGACTTTGTGAAAATCAGACCTCTGTTTGTTGTTTTCTTCACTGGTGGTACATCACCAGTTTTGACTTTACCCCTACAAGCCACTATATTTTTGGCCACATCTTCATCAATGTCCTTCTCAGTGTCCTCCTCATTGTCATCACCATTTGACTTTTCCACTGGTACTACCTCCTCTGGGGGCACTTCAAACTCAATTAT
Source organism: Capsicum pubescens (assembly GCA_030864215.1). NCBI lineage: Eukaryota > Viridiplantae > Streptophyta > Magnoliopsida > Solanales > Solanaceae > Capsicum > Capsicum pubescens. The sequence continues at coordinate 89,978,311 of CM061539.1, forward strand.
AGCCTTTTTATTCAGAATCTTCTTATTTCTAGTATTGTGTTTACTCTCTACTAAGGCCTCTTCCAACAACTTTTGAGAACTCAATTGAGTCTCATGAACTTTAGTGGCCTTGGAGGGGAGTTTGGTTGTAGTAAATATCCTCTATTTCTTGACTTTCCAATGTAATGTCTTATCATGACTATCTATATGTTATTCATCAACAACCTCTTTAGTCACTTTAGGACACATTTTTACAATGAAATATTTCTCCTCAACATCTAAGGGGCCATTATTTTGATGTCTAGTAGCAAGGGATCTCGAAGTGTCATCCTACTTGGGAAGAGAAGGGGTTCTAGTGCCTTTGGGCAGCTCCTCGCTCAGATTAGTCAAACCTTGGATGACCATCACTTCACTAATAGAAAGAGTATTGAAAGACATTCCTCTTTCAGTTGGCAAATCTCTATCGAACATTTGTTCGTCCATGACATGACTCTCCTGAGTAATCTATGAACCAGGTCCCTCAGATGCAAGACCTTAAAAAAAAGGAACATATTGAAGTTCCTAGGGACCTGGTTGAGGAGAAGGTTTAAGAATGGGGTATGATTTTTTTCAAAGAAAATAGAAGTAAATAGAGTTTCTACAGGTATAACGTTTCTTACTATTTTTGGAAGAGAAAATAAAGATGGAGTTTTAGCTTCTATAGAGATGGAGAGAAAGAGATCACTAGTCAATGAAGAGGGAGTAAGTTGGATGGAGATAAAAGGGTTGTGAAGATTAGGATCATTAGGCGATGAGAGAGAAATGATAGAGGTGTTTTGGGCTCATTCTGAGAAGGAGAAGGAGGAGATGATTAACACATGGTGACCAATTTTTGTGAATGTTATTGTGTTTGAGAGAATGTGAGGAGTGAGATGGCACTAGGGAACTGATGCTGTAAGAGATTGAGAAAAAGAGAGAGAGTCTGATGTTTAAATTGAGGGGAGAAGGAATGGTTCAGATTTTAAGAAGTGGGCGTAAGAAGACGTGTCCAGTCAGATATGTGTGATGTTTGGGATGAAAAAGGTATTTTACAGCTTTAAAACAACGCGGGAATAACACGTGGAACACTTGACTTAATTCAAAACTCTTTTATTAAATTAGCAAGGTATGATACTAACCTTAAGAGGGAACTGGTCCCTACTTGATTTCTAAGAATCAGTGCCCGAGTTTGTCTCACCTTCCCTTTTAATCTTTTTTCCATTACCATGGGTGTATATCAGCAAAGATAAGATGCTTAGTTAGACAAGTTCAATATTACTTCACATGGATACCTGCATACCAAATGATACCCAATTTGGAGGAATAAAAGACATCAAAATGGTTAGTTTGGCCTTATAAGTCCCAACTTCATCTGATTCCTTTCAAACTGGTCCTTGCTAAGTGCTTTGGTCAAGATGTCAGCTATCTGGTCCTTATTGTTACAAAAGATCATTTTGATTAATCCTTTCTCCACATTGTCTCTAAGAAAATAATGTCTGATGTCTATGTGCTTGGTTCTCTTGTGCTGTACTGGATTCTTGGCCATGTTTACTGCACTAGTGTTGTCACAAAACAAGGGAACACCTTTTGACAAGATTCCAGTCTTCAAGTTGTTGTTCGATCCAAAGCAATTGAGCATGGCATGAAGCAGCTACTACATAGGGGTGGGCATGGTATGGTATATACCGAATTACCATACCGAATCAAAATTTTTGATAGAGTGGTTTTAGTATTATGGTATTTGGTATACATTTTAATTTTTTTTGGTAAATGGTATACATTTTTTTTTTTTTTTGGTATATGGTATGGTATTCGGTATTTACAAATGACATACCGAAATACCGAATATCATACCGAAGTATATAAGTTACATAAGTAACTTTTATACACACACACACAAATATAATACTTAGTATTAGTAGAAAAATATTTATACATTGAAACTTTTGCTATTCTATCTTGATTGAAATATTTTTTTTATGTAATTGAGTAACAAAAAGAATTGTTTGTACTTATTTTTCAATATTTCTAAATGTGTAATGTGTATTTATGATACAATTAAGACTGCTTTTGAAAATTCGAAGTAATAATACTCTAGTATACGAGTATATATTGTCGAAGTTGTACAAACTATGGTTACCGATTACCATACCGCAAAATACTGAAACCAAACGTCAAAATACCAAACCATACCGAATTAATATGGTGTGGTAATGATATAATGATTTTAAAAACCGAATACCAAAATTACCGTACCAAAGTTTCAAATGTCGTACCATACCATACCATGCCCACCCCTAGCTTTAGTAGTGGAAAGAGCGACTGAGTTCTGCTTCTTAATACCCCAGGAGGTCAAGAAGGATCCTAAGAAGCGAGCCATTCCTGAGGTGCTCTTTCTATCAGGGACCCTTCATAGTCTGCATCATCATAACCGACCAAATCAAAATTGTCAACAACAGGATAGAGTAGGACCAAGATGGAGGTACCTTTGAGATGTCTTAAAATCTTTTTAGCAACCTTAAAATGGGATTCCTTGGGACATGCTTAATATCTTGTACACATCTCCACACTAAACACAATATCAGATTTGCTAGCTGTGAGATAGAGCAACGAACTAATGATTCCCCTATACATGGTCTCATTTACAGAGGGATCATGTTTATCTAAATCCAACTTTAATGGGGTCCTTATGGGAGTGCCAATAGGTTTGGCATCCTTCATATGAAATCTTTTTAACAACTCCTTGATATACTTTTGCTGATAAATAGTGGTACCACTTGGACTCTTTTTGATTTGCAACCCAAGAAAGAAATTGAGATCTCCCATCTTACTCATCTCAAATTCACTGCTCATCAGCTTGTCAAACTCATCACACAAGGAAATGGTTGTAGCTCAATATATGATATTATCCATACAACCTGTACAAAAGTAAATTTCTTCCTCTGACCTTTAAGAAGAGTGTGTTATCGATCTTCCCCTTCTTAAAGCCGTTATCCAGATGGAATTTAAAGAGTCTTTCATACTAGGACCTAGGTGCTTGTTTCAACCAATAGAAAGTATTATCAAGCTTAAATATGTGATGTAGGAAATCAACATCTTCAAAAGCAGGGGGATGCTTCACATAAATTTTTTCTTTAGAATTCCATTATGGATTGCATTTTTTACATCTATTTAAAATAGTTTAAATTCTATATAAGAGGAAAAAAGGAAATAAGAGTTCTAATGGCTTCATTCGAGAAATAGGTGCAAAGGTTTCATTATAATCTATCCCTTCTTCTTGATTATATCCCTACACAACTAGCCTTTCTTTGTTTCTAATGGTATTTCTATGTTTATCAACCTTCTTCACATTTACCCACATGGTCCCCATAAAATCTCTGTCAGTAGGTTAAGGGACCAGGTATCATACCTTGTTTTCTCAAAATGATGTAATTTTTCTTGCATGGCATTTATCTAGTCAACATCTCTTAGAGCTTCTTTCATATTTCTTGAATTAATTTGAGATAAAAATGCTGAGAACGCACATAATTTTCTAGCTCAATTCCTGCTTTACATCCCAAAGTCTAAAGGAGAGAGAAGATTGATGCTTCCAGTTGGATCTTTGTTGAGTAGGTTGAGTGGAACAAATACCAGTTCCCATAGAGGTGTTTCCTTGCGAAGACTGACGTTCCTCAGAACTTAAGTGGGGATCAAGATCTTTATCGAGGGATTATGGTCAACCAGGTTCCTGGTGGTCGAGGGGATCATCCTTGTCTCCATAAGCTGAACCTGGTCTCGTGAGTCTGGAGCTTCTCTTCTTGTCTTATCACCACCACCACCTGAATTGACTGGAGCTTCGATAATCTCTTTAAGTTTAATATCATCATGGGCATGACCTTCTCCAGAACTTCCCACTTTATCAAACACTACATGCACACTTTATTTCGCATACTAAATTTTTTTGTTATAGATTTCAGGCCTTGCTATTTGAAGAGTATCCAACAAAGATTTCTTCATCACTTCTGGAATCAAACTTCCCTAGGTCATTCTTTCCATTTTTTAACAAGAAACACTTACTTCTAAGGTCTTTGAGATAACTCTACTTGGGTTTCCTATTGGTTAGGAGTTCATAATGGGTCTTCTCAAGATGGACCTAATGATACATCTGTTAATCGTATATCAAGCAGTGTTAACAACTTTACCCTAAAAGTTCTTGTCTATTCCTACATCAATCAACATGATTCTAGTAATATCTATCAAGTTTCTATTTCTCTCTCCACAATACCATTTTGTTGAGGTGTTATAGGAGTAGAGAAGTTATGATTAATCCTAAGCTCATTACAAAATTCACTGCATTTGACATTTTTAAATTTTGTACTATGGTAGGACCTGATCCCTGTAATTTTTTCACTGTGCTTTATCTGCACCTGCTTTGTAAACGTTACAAAATTGGAAAAGTTTCTACTTTGGAATTCAGAAACATAGTCCCGATAAACCTATAATAGTCATCAACTATGACCAAAATGTACATTCCCCCCCTACTTGTGATTTTGACAAGTCTATGTGAAGAATCTTTAGGGGTTTAGAGGTACTCACTTGTTTCTTTAACTTGGTGAAGGACCTGGTCTACTTTCCTTTTACATATGCATCACACACCTTGGTACTTACAAACTTTAACTTGGACATTCTATGAACCAGGGGCTTACTCACCCGTTTGTTCAACAAGAAACAACTTCCATGTCTTAATCTTTTATGCCATAATTCAATAACATCATCTTGCACACTAATACAAGTAAGGTTCTTAGCATTGTAAGACCCTAGATAAGCTATATACATGTTTTTACTTCTCTGGGATATGAGGATGATCTCACTATTTTTTAGACTTGTAACTGTACACTTATCAGACACATACTTTACCTCATTTTCTTTGTCACAAATTTAAGACACACTTAAAAAGTTGTATATGATGCCATCAACATAATACACATTTTCAATTGCACGAGTGAGATTTTTGCCAATTTTTCCAACACCTAAAATAAAATCCCTTTTACCATTACAATGGAGATACTACCCCCTTCATGGTATTTGAGCGTGAGAAAGTCTTTAATTCTTGCCATTGTCTATATACCAATGGTGGCTACTTCCTCTTGCTCTACCCTGAACACAGTCATTTGTTAGCATTGAGAACCTATTGCAGTTTGAGTTCCCAGTAACATGACATAGAAAAGATAAGATTCTTCTTGGTCCAAGTAGGTAGTCTTCTATTATGATTTTTTTATTTAAAAACTTGCTCAATTTTTTACTCCAGCTAATCTTTATGGACAAAATTCTTTGACATGGCCATTTCTGCCATAATGAGTGCATAATAATTATCTTTGATAGAAACATACCTTCTATATCGATTATTGAAACACCCTGGGTTTTGGCCCTTGGAAATTTCCTGAGCTTTAAGCTCACTGTCCTAGTGACAACACACCATATGAGTCGTATGGTGTGGGTATGGGTCAAGGGACCCTAGTTATTAGGAGACCAGTGAATAGTAGTTGGGTTTCTGTTATGGTAACGAGTTAATGGTACGGGTCGGTAGGTATGGTGATAGGTCATTCCTTCATCAAATTAGAAACTTAGTGAATTGACTTGGCTTTGAGTACGAGTGTCTCACTAAGAGCTATGAGGATAGGTTACGTCATTGTAAGAATTTGTATGTTGTCCAGTGTTAATCCCTTTGAATTCTGTCTTGGGTACGACTGGACCATATGAGTCGTATGGTCTGGTCACGAGTGGGGGTCGGGAATTCCTATAGTGGATAGTGCATGGATGCCTAACTCACTATCTTGGAAACGACTCAATGGTACAAGTCTTATGTTGTGCTCATGAGTCTCGGGGTCAACTCGTAACCACCTGTGGTAATTTTATAGTTTTAAGTTGGGGGCATTTCGGAAATTTTCTCTTTTTAACTCCCTTTGATACCACGACATAAAACAACTTTGGGGGCTTCATTAACCTATTATTCCCAATCAAACACTCTTAAAAATCTCTCAAATTCTCTGTTCAAGCAAGAGGATATGATTTCTTCAAGATAATTAATTAAGTCTTTCAATGGTGGTTTCTTTTTGTCTTCCTTGGTATTTGAGGTATGTTACTCCCCCCTCATTTTTATTTTACAAAGAGCATGTATTTTAATGTATGATTTTCATAATATTATTATGGTTTGAAATAATGATTGGGGTTTTTGGATGTTCATGGGTTAATAATGTTTCTCATGGTTTAATTATGTTTTCTTTCATGCCTTTAGTATAATTTTGACACTGTGGAGTTCATGTTAATGGTAAATGGATTTTGAGGTATTATAGGTTCCCCAAATTACTTGGTTATGGTTTTTAAACTTATGTGACCTCAACTTGTTTGTTAAAATGCCAATGAGAATGATTTTGTCACATAGTTTGACTACTCTTGATATCCTTGCATTGCATAAATGGTAATGGAACCTGAATTGATCTGGTTGATTTTAAATGGGTTGGAAAGGCCTTGGTGGCCATGGTTTTGGTTTAACAGGAAACTTTGGAGTTAACTTGGTTTAATTATTTTGTTATGGCATAAAAAGGATAGACTTGCAAGCTCTAATTTTGGTATGACAATGCGAACGGTTAATGCCCAAACAAAAGACTCCCTGGTAAATGGTTGGAATGTGTAATTGGTTTTACTATGGGCTTTAAGGGGGTTGTGTTAGCAAAGACATGGAAGGTGGAGGTCTCAGAGGGACCAATACTGGAAACTCACATTTGCCGATGTGAGGGTTGGTCATGGTGATCGTGTGCATGATGTCATACTTACTTATATTTTAGGAGATGTACTAGTCATTTCAGTTTTTTCTCCAGTTTTTGCGGCTAACACGCATCAGAGCCCTTTCATCTGGGGGATCTGAACCCATATAACCCGTGGGTGGACATTTAGGGTAGCATAGCTACATTGCCCATGTTAAGGTTTTGAATCCATGCTAAACCCGGTTCCCTATCCCGACACAGTATATGTGTATATGAGTGATTGCATATGATTATTTGATTGGTTTTGAATAAGGAAATTATTTTATCTTTATCCCTGAGTACATGCTAGCATTCACTCTGCTAATCATCTTCAGGTGCTATATCCCCACGTGATGCAGGAACCAACCATACTACCATTTCTCCTACTCAGTGACTTAGATTCGGGGACATCTTTGAGTCAGACTGAAGTGGAGAGCTTCCATACTCTGGAAGACTCCATTTCATGCTATGGACTTTTTTTCATTATTTTTGTTTCTTGGATTTTAGTTTTGGCTATGGCTGGGGCATGTCTCGAACAAATGTTATTTGATTCTAGTTAGAGGCTTTGTCAGACTACTTTGGGCATGGGCGATGTCGGTATTAGTGTCAGACTTGGTACTGGTATTGACTTTGGGGTTGTCACCAGTTGAATATTTAGTTGACATTGTTGGATTATGAATATTGACTTTATTTGATGTCATTGAATTATTATTGCTTTATCTTGTAATGTGTTCAAAATTCATCCGACATAGGGTGCAGGGTGGTTATAGTTGGGTATTAGGGGTGGTCTCCTATCCTGGTTGTACTTGAGATGCTCGACATAACTAGGCCATGTCAAATTGGTATCAAAGCCCTAGGTTCATTGTCAATTGGGTGTTCGACAAAGCCGTGTCGAGTACAGTCTCTTTTAGGGGTGTGTAACGCACCACACTCATAAGTAAAAGGCTACAAGGAATTTAGGAATATTTTTCTTTCTTGTGTTCTATTTTTGAGTTGTAGAGTCTAAGATCCTGAATTTTTCTCTAATTCTCGTCTGTTCACCTTTCAGATCATGCCTCCCCGACGATCTGAAGCTCATGAAAAATTCTCTGTCCCACTTGGGGATAATTTTAATGGGACACACTCTGCTTATGGGGTCCAGACTCAGTCTAGAGGTGTAGTTCCTGATTGTCCTCTTAGACTTCCACTGGTCCCTTCTAGCGCTCCTTTGGCAGATGTGATGAATGCTGAGTTTTGTCAGTCTATCCATATGGTGGCACAATTGGTAGCTTCTCAGTTCGAGCGTGGTACTTCTGTTACTCCATCTTCTGAGGCGATAAGGGTTGACCAATTTATGAGGTTGAGCCCTCCTGTGTTTATAGGTGTTAAGGTTGAGGAATATCCTTAAGGTTTTATTAATGAGATGGAAATGATCTACTGTGTTATACATGCTACTAATATGGAGGGTATGGAATTTGATGTCTACCAACTGAAAGATGTAGCATACCAATGGTATGAAGAATGGGAGCAGTCAAGGGGGGACGATACTGAGTCAGTCCTGTGGGATGATTTATCTAGTTTTTCTGGACCGCTTCTTTTATCAGGAGTTGAGAAAGGTGAAGGCGGAAGGGTTTGTAAATTTGAAGCAAGCCAAAATATCAGTCAAGGAGTATGCCTTGAAGTTTTTCTAGTTGTTGCGGTATGCTTCAAAGTTGGTTTCTAGTATGAGGTCTAGAATGAGAAAGTTTGCTTTCGAGTTGTCCCGTGAGTTGATTTTGGAGAGTAAGGCTTCCTTGTTGATCAAGGATATGGATATCTCCAGGTTGGTGGTGTATATGCAATAGGTGGAGAAAGAGAAGAAGAAGTAGGAAAAAATTGGAAAAAGACAAAATAAGAAGTTTAGATTTTTTGAGCAGGGTGTTGGCTAAAAATAGAGTGGCAGGGATGATGGAAAGTGGTCCAAGAAGAGGTGGGCCAATTCTGGGTCTCACTCGACGGCTAGTTCTCCCTACCCAAAGTTATCCTGTGATAGACGTTTTCAGAGTGATAAAATTATAGAGCAAAGGGTGCCCAATCTCAAGCTAGAGGGGCCCAATCAACTCTATATATCCACCTTACAGATTTTGTGGTTGATTATATTGGGGTTACTGCGATGAAGGAAAGGACAAGTGCTTCAAATATGGTTAGCCAGGGCACGTGATTAGAAATTGTCATGTTGGTAAGGTTTCTTCTGGGGCAAACAATATTGTTGCCTCTTCATCATCCTCGACACCAAAGGGTGCACCATCTAGCTCCGACACTGGTCGAAATTGACTCTATGCTCTCACTGCCCGTTAGGAGTCCGAGGCATCTTCTGATGTCGTTACTGGTATGTTGAAACTCTTTTCCCGTAATATGTATTGTTTGCTTAATCCAGGGTCTACTCTTTCATATGTGGTCCCATTTGTTGCAGTGCATTTTGGTTTCAGTCCAGGGTCTATTCTGAACCCTTTTTCTATTTCTACTCTGTTGGGTGATTCTGAAGTTGGTAGAAGAGTCTATAGGGGCTGTGTGGTGTCTGTGGGTGGTTAGGAGTCCTTGGTGGATCTATTTGAATTAGACATATTGGATTTCGATGTCATATTGGGGATGGATTGGCTGTACTCGTGCTATGCTTCTCTAGACTGTCGAATCCATAAGGTTGTCTTTAAATTCCCTAATGAGCCAGTTATTAAATGGGAGGGAGATTTTCTATCTTCTAAGGAAAGGTTCATATCGTATCTTAGATCTTGGAGATTGATCTCTAAGGGGTTTCTCTACCATCTGGTCCAAGTTAAAGATTTTAACTCGGAGGGTCCTTCTTTACATTTCATCCCAGTGGTGAATGAATTTCCTGAGGTTTTCCCTGATGACCTTCATGGTATTCCTCCGGATAGGGAGATTGGTTTTGGGATAGATCTTGTTTTGTACACTCGCCCTCTTTCTATTCTCCTGTATAAAATGGCTCAACTGAGTTGAAGGAGCTTAAGGAGCAATTAAAAGTTTTTTTAGACAAGGGTTTCATCTGTCCTAGTGTGTCCCAGTGGGGTGCACCGATTTTATTCGTACGTAAGAAGGATGGTTCCTTTTGGATGTGTATGGATTACCGATATTTTAATAAGGTAATGGTAAAGAATAAATATCCTCTTCTAAAGATAGATGATTTGTTTGATCAGCTTCAGTGTGCTAAGTTTTTCTCCAAGATTAATTTTTGGTTTGGGTATCATCAACTAAAGATTAGGGAGGTGGATATCTCTAAGATTTCATTTCGTACCTGGTATGGGCATTTTGAGTACTTGGTTATGTCTTTTAGGCTGGCTAATACCCCGGCGACATTTATGGACCTAATGAATAGAGTCTTTCATCAGATTCTGGTTTTGTTCGTTACCGTGTTCATAAATGATATTATGGTATACTCTAAGAGCGAGGTGGATCATGCTAATTACCTCCATATTGTGCTACAGACCCTGAAAGATCAGTAGATGTATGCCAAATTTTCGAAGTGTGAATTTTGGTTAAACGCTGTCACTTTTTTGGATCATGTCATTTCTAGTGCAGGGATCATGATGGATCCGCAGAAAGTTGCAGAGGTTAAGAAGTAGCCAAGACCGATGACTCCAATCAGTAATTCAAAGTTTCTTGGGTTTAGATGGTTACTATAGGAGGTTTGTGGAGTGTTTTTCGACTATAGCTGCCCCGTTGACTAAGTTGACTCAGGAAAAGGTAAAAGTTTTGTGGTCTAATTCTTGTGAGGGTAGTTTTGAGAAGCTTAAGGATAAGCTGACTTCGGCTCCAATTATGACCTTGCATGAAGACAGTAATGATTTTCTAGTCTATTGTGGCTTGCGTGGGGCTTGGGTGCATTTTGATGCAACATGGCAAGGTGATAGTTTATGCCTCTAGATAGTTGAAGGTGCATGAGAAGAATTATCCGACTCATAACTTGGAATTATTGGCGGTGGTATTCACGTTGAAAATCTGGCATCACTATCTATATGACATGCATGTGGATATCTTTTCTAATCCTAAGAGCCTGTAGTATGTGTTTACTCAGAAAGAGATGAACCTCAGGGAAAAAAGATGACTTGAGATACTCAAGGATTACGATAAAAGTCTTCACTACCATCCAGGTAAAGCTAATATTGTTGTTGACGCTCTTAACAGGTTATCCATGGAAAGCTTGGCTCATGTGGATAAAGGAAAATGGGAGTTGGTAAAAGATATTCATAGAGTTCGTATCTTGGACTCTGAAGGTTTTCTTGAAGGTATCTCCTAGATACTTAATTTGAAGTTGACCCCGTATGCTGATACATTTACAATTTTAGGTTTGTGTGGCTTCATAAGAAAAATCATATCTAGGTGTGGGAACGTTGAAATTGTGAGTGGATTTTTCCTTTGAAAAGAGAACTTTGATATATATAGCACCTTCTGAAGGCAAGCAAACTTGAGGGTGTAACTTGATCCATCTTTGATGATCAAGATATTCAACGCATTTAGGTGAGAATGCCTTTTTTTTCCTCTCATTTTTTCTCCCTTTTTTTATAGGTGAATAAAAGCTCTTTCTCAAGATGATGCGTTCTATTCAAAGGTAATAATATTATGGTGCAAAGGGATAGATACCTATTTTCACCATAAACAAGGTAATAAGAAAAGGCAATTTCATGTCAATCTTATGGCGCCCATAGATGGCTACTTGTCCCCGCCCTAAGAAAAGGTAATTTCATGGTAATATTATGGTGCCTACTCGTCTCAGCTCTAAGAAAAAGTAATTTGATGATAACCTTATGGTTCACAGGGATGGCTACTCATCCCCGCCCTAAGAAAAGGTAATTTTGATGGTAATCTTACAGTACATAGGGATGGCTACTCATCCCCAACCTAATAAAGGTAATTTCATGATAATCTTCTGGTGAACAAAGTTAACTTTGGCTACTCATCCCCGCCGTAAGAAAAGGTAATTTTGATGGTAATCTTACAGTACACAGGGATGGCTACTTATCTCCAACCTAATAAAAGGTAATTTCATGATAATCTTCTGGTGAACAGAGTTAACTTGAAGATTCTTTTGTACCTATCATTGTTTGTCAAAGATTTATACCTAATGACTTCTTCCATTATTGCATTTTAAAGAAGAAGTAATTTTCAAGCACTACACCTCCCCTACCAAATCCAAGTATCTGGTAGTCGAAACTAAAGGTGGGGTTCAACAGACTGGCTCACACTCCGCTCGCTGGTCGATATATAAGTTTGTGGCCTTCTTTGAAGAAACTATTTCATGGTGAATTAGACTTTAGTACAAAACCCTAATTCTAGTCAGTCATTTAAGTTATTCTCCCTTCAAGCGCCGAATCATCACCATGTCAATATCACAACTTTTCTTTCAAGCTTATGTCATTGTATAATTCAAGGAAAGATACATTAAGCTGATGCGATAAAAATTGAGGGAAAGTACCATCATATTCCTAGGTACTGAGAGTGGACTGAGGATATACTCGACAAGAGCCAAGAAATTCTAAGTATGGCACAAATTTAAGATGTTGTTTATGCATTGATGTTCACTTATAACCATAATTCAAACATCTTTCAAGCATTTTATGAAGCTCGGTGCCTAAAACAAACACACTTCTCACGTCAGTTGAGGAACTATCTATTTCTTTATGGGATTTGTATATTCTTGGAGGCTTTCCAATTCAAGGTATTCTTTAGGAAGAAGTAGTGCTTGAGCCACATAACTTGCATGATTAGATAAAAAGAAGGTAAGGTATGTTTCTTGAACTTGTGAATACTTATTTGCGACCTTTCATAACTTTAGACGTTCTAGCCAAGAAATATCATTTAGAAAGTGAATAAAATTTTGGTGAATTTTTTTTCAAGGTATGGCCCTGCTCTGCCAAGGCAGGAAAAGAAATTTCCTTTCCTTAAATTGATATGAAATCCTAGTGGGGGCTTACTGAATGCACTAAGATGGTCACGTACTGAATTAAAGGTATTCTTTGAGCTTGGAATGAACCATTATAGAAGAGATGACAAATATGTGACAGCTTTCTTGGCTTGTTAATTGTGAGCTTTTGTTTTATAAATACGGAAGGTGAATTTATTCGTCCTGGAACCTTCAAGAGGGCAAACATGATAGCGAGTGGGCGGATGGTTGGCCTTACAATATCAATATTCTCTATCATCTATAATGCACTAAATAAGATCTTTCTTTCAGCACAACTTGATCAAATCAAGGTTTATTTTCCTATTCACTATGTGTATGGTTGGATTGTTCACTATTTTCGGACTAACTATCCTTTTCCAATGGGCCATTTGTTCCTACCATGGTGATGTACTCTGTAGAGGGCGACATATGATATTTTGACAGAAATAATGCGAGAAAATGCGTACATAATGGGGAGGACGTGGCTTGGACCTCTACTATGCTGGACTAAGTGCACCTTTACTTTCATGTGGATAATGAAAATGTACCAGAGTTGGATTTGAGCTACTTCATGAGTATTCATTTCAGATATCTCACACTTAGGTGCAGAAATTTGTTTATAATTGAGCCATATAGTCCACATTTCTTCAGCCGATAGTTGGAATTTTATTAGAACATTTTGGTTATCATGAATAATGACATTTGAAATGCCTCTTTAAAAAAAGGACTAATATTTTAATGGATTTTTACACTGAGTCGATCTACTTTATGGGCAACTTTCCCTTCAATTTTGCCTAATGTAGGAAATTTATTTGGAACCGACTATCAAACTTAGTGGAAAAAGACTCATGGGGATTTTCTTAATCATCACGTACAGACTTTAGTGAACATTTTTGGGATGGCTACTGCAACATATTTGGAAGGTTCTGATGATGTGCCTATAAGAGAAATCCTTACTACTGATATTCCCCCTTCTTCGAATGTCAAGCTACTGGAGCAACACAAAACTGAAAAATCTCAACTGCCTTCAGCGGTATCCAAGGAAAAGATATCTACTCAAGCTACTCATGTTTCTAAAATGTTTCCCCAAGATAAAAGTGAGAGTAGTAATAGAGATCATTGTTAGAAAATAGTAAAGGTACATTTCGACAATATGGGAGGTACTATTCCACCTATAATTGAAATTCGTGATGACACAAATAACCTTTTGAGGTCTACATTAACTTTTACCAAGGAGCTATGGTTGAGATATTCATTTTGTCAAGTGTATCTCAATGAATTTTTCTTCTGATTAATCCCTAATTTTTTGTAGACAAATAATCTTATAGCGTTGCACTGAGAAGGGTCACACGATAATGGTGAGTCTGTATCTGGACCAGATCTGATGAAACCACATTTGATATATAAAACAAGAAAAAGGCCAAATTTGGTTTCTTGTAATAAGGTTAAAACAACCTTGGATTCTGATATCTGTAAGCCCCCAACAACTTCTATGCCTGTATTTAATAGAAAGAAAGTTGTTCTAGATGCTTAGAAAAAATATATCTATACTCTTTGGACCATAATTCAAGGCAAGTTTTCTTAAGGTGGTGTTGATTTCGCTTCTTTTCTTGAAGATGAAGTCCAAGTAATTATCAAGGAGCTGGATTGTAAGGACATGGATACTTTTTCCTTGAAAAAGTTGTTGCGCGACTTCTTTGACCTTGCTACTTCATAAGACTGAGCATGATCAACTCTTCATGAAATGAATGTGAAAACTGTGAGAATAGAATTATTTCTGGGAGCAGAAGAACGTCTCTCAAATACCATGATTTAAGAAGATTAAAAGGTTGAAGTAGCATCCTCCATTCATCAGTTCCTTGAAGTAGCCAAGGAATTTGATGCATGCTTTGATATAGATTTATCAAATGGTTTAGAGTAGAGTAAAGAGTTTTTGGAAGCTATGCGCCAAGACTTAATCAATTATAAATTATGTCTAGATTAGCTTCTCTTCTCTTTCCTTCATTTATTTCCTTTATTGATATATTAGACAATTTCACAATAATAAAGTTTCCTTTTATTTCATCTCACATTATTCAGTTTTTATTTTTCCTTGATTATGCTTTAGTACTTGATTTGCTATTAGTCATTGAGTCAAAAGCCTCAATAATTCAAACTTAATACATCTCACATGATGATGAGAAGATGGATAAATAATGGAGATACCTCTTTTTTCTTGACAATAATGTCTACCTTGTCAACTCTTAATATGTTACTTATTGGAAGATCCCAACTTTCAAACCTTGTTAACTTAAGACTTCAATTCACAAACTTGGAAAATTTTGGGGACTCCAAATCCTATTGAATAAATTCATTCTCTGTTGGAATTTTCCCCCATCGAGCCATCAACACGTAGTACAAGTGTCAAGATTGATGAAAAGAGTACTTGTAGACTTGAATTTCATGTAAAGCTGGAATATGTATTTTTTGACACTCATGCAACTGATCTTAGAATAAATTCCAAGCGCCTACATACCTCAGTGAAGAAGATCAAGTCACAATATAGTTCTGGGTTAGTGTTTTTATATTATTTTTTTGTGTCCTAAATTTTGCGTAGGTCCCCTCTTTCGAGGTTTTTAACCTAGAGGACTTTTTATTGAGCCGTACACAGTTCATACTCTTGCAGTCTAGGAGTAGATATGCAATTTATGCTCGTGCCTTAAGGAGTGTCATCTTCTTTCAAGGATAGTACGTCTTTAAAAACTTGGCTTTGATAGGGATAATTTTTATGCCATTTACATCGATAAGCTTGTAAGCACCATTTGAATATGACTCTTGTACGACATATGCTCCATGCCACTTCAAGGTGAATTTGTCCCTAGTATTATGAGAAGTAATAATGGTTCTTCTTACTGCAAAGACTTGATCTCCAACTTGAAAGAACCTCGAGCAAACTCTTTTGTTGAAAGAATGAGATATATGGGCTTAGTAACATTCAAGATTTGTTGAGCCTTCAGCCTCTTCTCATTAAGAGATTTTATTTTCTTAAGATGTAACTTAGCATTTTTTCTTCAGAGAGCCTTTATTGAATAGCCAGATATAAGAGGGTATTTGACGCTGAAGTGGCAGGACTGCCTCAACTCCGAAAGCAAGTGAGTATGGGTTCCTTGCATCGGTGTCGATAAGTTGTCGTATATTCCTACAAGGCTTCTTTTATTCGTTCATTCTAGTCTCGTTTGGACATAGAGACAACTTTCTTTAATAGTTTGCATAGTTTCTTATTAAATGCTTCAAATAGAACGTTGGTGAAAGCATAGTACATAGAATATTTACGCTACTTAAAACCAAAGAGATAAACAAATTTTGTTCATCAACTTTTTATCGAATAGATTTCCATTTTCTTATGAACTGAGGGATTTCAAACCAGTAGATGATATTCACTCGGATGAAGTTTACAACATTTTCCTTCTTTACTTCGTTGATAGAAATAGCTTCATCCCATTTTAAGAAGTAATCAGTCATGACCAAGATGTAAAGTGTCCACTAAAGGATTTTAGTAGTGGTCCAACAACATCTAATACCCAAGCATTGAATGGCCAAGATGCTATAGTTGGGTGTAATACTTCAGGAGGAGGATGTATGAAATTTGCATGAAATTGTTAAGTTTTGCATCTTTTAGCATAGTCCAAGAAAAGTTTCACCATTGTTGTCCAATAATACGCTATTCTTTTAATGTGAAAATGGAGCTTCAATCCAAACTGATGAGATCCACAAACTCTCAAGTGAGCTTCTTTCAAAGCTTGAACTTTTTCTTTCTCTTCCAAATATTGCAAGACTATTCCTTCAAATGATCCTCTGTATAGCGTGTCTTTTTAATAAAGAAAGTGAGGTGCACGATGAAAAATGTCAATTCTTTTTCTTGGATCCTCTGAAAGTATCCCATAACACAAGTATTAATGATGGGTTATCGACAATCTTTCTTTACGACTTTAGATACATTGATGAGGTGATCAATATTGTTTTCTATATATTCATCCTTATTAAGTGGCGGTACTACCCATTCTTGGAAGATTGTAACTCGTGTCTGATTCAGAAGAGTTAGGTTAAGGCTAAAGCAACCAAGGCATCAACTTGCTTATTTTATTTTGTTGGAACATGTTGGAGAGTCATTTCTCCAAGCCATCCTATCAACTTTTGAGCATAGTCCTGATATGGGCATAGCTTAGGCTTTCAGACTTATAGCTTCCCAAAATTTGTTTGATCACCAATTGAGAGTAACAAAAGACTTGTAAATTTAGTTGTTTCTTATAGACACCCATATCAAGTCAAAGTACTAGCACTTGATATTCAATAACATTGTTGGAGAAATAATTTGTAAGGGTAAAAGAGTACGAAATAACCTCTTCTTGTGGAGTGAAAAACAATACGCCAGCACCAACTCCACCTTAATATATGGCACCATCAAAGTACATCTTTCATGGGGATCTAATTTCAACAACTATTGAATCTTCATCAGGAAGTTCATTGATCAGTTTCTAATCATTATGTATCGGGTGGTCTGCCAAGAAGTCCGCTAATATTTGTCCCTTTACATTCACTTGGGGAATTTACACGATCTCAAACTATTGAAATTGAAGGTACTACCTTGAAAGTCAATCACTAGGGACTGGTTTTGACATCACAAATTTGATAGGATTTTTTCTAGACAAAAGATGAACGACATGGGATTTAAAGTAGTGTTTCATCTTTTGGATTGGGAAGTTCAATACCAAACATAACTTTTCAATTAGATAATACTTCAGCTTATTTGGTGGCATTTTCTACTTAGATAGTAAAGAGACTATTCTTTGCCTTCACTATTGTAATACCCCGAGAATCCCAACCGATAGTAGAACCATGCTTCAAGATCATGAGAAATAAATCTTATGATTTGGTAGTTTTTTGATCAAGTTTGATGTATATTAATGCCTTAAATACGTCCTAGCTATTAGACGAATCAAAACATCCCTTACCGATTGAATTCTTGAAAAGGATTTTTGTATAGTCTACTTCAAATGAGTATATATTTTGTTATACTACAAATTTTTCATCTAATTACCAAAAAAATATATATAATTGAATTAGCTTTGCAACGATACTAATTTCACTAAAATTTGGTATCGGAGTAAAAAGTTATGGCCATTTTACTGAGACCTGTCCGAGTTGCCCAGGAACGACGAGCAAGCTGACGGATCGTCAAGTCAGCGATGGACCATCGCTTTAGCCATCATAAATGAAGTAGTAATACCATTTTATGGATCAAAAATGATGGTTGGAGTGACGGTTAGTCACCAGAGTGACAGTCTGTCACTCAGACCGTTAGTTTTGTTCGAAACAGCGCTGAAACATTGTTTTAAAGGAATTTTTAGGTCTTTTTCCACCCTATTTACACCCAATCACACAAATCAAAGCAGAAAACTCCTCATTCACCCATAACATCAAAATTAGGGTTTCTTTCAAGATAAAAATCCAAGAACAAGATTCAAACCTTTCTTCAAGAAACTAAGTAATTCAAGTTCTTCAAGTTCAAGACCATCAAGAAAACATCAAGATCCGTGTTTTCCAATCCAAGAACGTTCAAGAAACGCTAGTTATATTTCAAGATTCAAAATTTTGAGGTATGTTAGATGTTGATTCTTGGGTCCTTTCTACCCAAGAAGTTCAAGAATCCTTTTCTAAATTAAAAGATTATAATTTTGTGACATGATTTATGTGAATCAAAGTTCCTGTTCATGTTATTATTGAGTTGTAATTCATGCTTTTGAATACAAGTTGCAAGTATTGATCTTGATATGGGTTGAGTTGCATCATGTTCATGTTAAATCGCTAAATTTTGCAAGTTGGTTGGTGTAATCATGATACTTGGGTGTAGTATTTGTTGTATAACTAAAGCATGCTCCCCACATGTTTGAAAAAATGCTTATGTGAAGAAAATAGAGTCAATATAGCATGGTTAGCAAGAAATCCCCAATTATGTATAAGTTCATGTAAGACAAATGTTTGTTGAAAATCCTTATTGAATGATTTATGATATGTTGTATGCATTCCCATTCACGTGTATTCCTTAGTGAACTTTGAGATATTGGTATACACTTCCTATACCATTACATGTTCATGATATTCAAGTGATTGGTGAGATGTCGCATTGATTATATTGTGGATGATAGCCTATTGTCATGTCATGTACGAGTTGTCCTATTTTATGATATTTATGTTATCAAGTCCTGGGGGTATTTCATACCTGAAATTTAGCTGCTTGTCTAGAGCTGAGTCAGTCTCAAGATAATCTTAGTCGTGCTATGCTCAGTAGAATTCAGACGGTTATAGAACTTAAGAAAATTCAGTGATCTCAGTATAAGTGCAATCCAGTCTCAATATCAGTCTAATCCGACTTTATATTCAGTTCTGACTCAACAGTATTTAGAAGTAATTAGTAATCAGTATTCAGTAGTACTCAGTATTATTCAGTATTCAGCTCAGACTTCAGTAAGATTCAGTAGGCTAACAAGAACTCAGTAGCATTTAGCCAGATAGTAGAATTCAGTGGCATTCTGTCAGATAACGGAACCAAGTGAACTCAGTCAGATCAGTCAAGAAATATGAACAGTAACAGATTTAGCTCAGTCTAAGTTCAGTTAAGAACCAGTTCAGAGTTCTTCAGTTGGGAGTAGGAACTAGCACCGAGCGAGTGCAGGGATGACGGCTTCCCCGTTAGAGAGGTATATTCGTTAGTAACAGTCCTTGAACTCTAGAACTGCGTAGCCAGCATAGGACCAGGAGTCACCCGTTAGATTAAGACTTGACTATCATACTACCTTAGGCTTGACTTTCTGTTCAGGGTCACCCATTAGAGAGGCTTGACCATAGTAGAGGTCTTTACCCATGGCATGGTATTGATAACCTTCCAGCTGGGGTTACAGGTTGGACCCTACTAGTTCAGATTTGGGGCATGTCGGTTAAGTGAGAACTCCCATAGTTGCAGTTTCAGTATCAGTCTTCAGAGTAGAACTTAGAAATCAGGACTGTCAGATACAGTCACCTATCTCAGTAAGGAACTTAGATAATTCCATAGATTCATGGACCACCCGCTAGATAGGCCTGGTCTTACATAAAGTTAATTAGTATCAGTACTAATAGATCCAGAGATCACCCGTTAGATAGGCCTGATCTCAAACTCAGTCCATCATTTCTATTATTAAAAGATTTAGAGATCTTTCGCTAGATAGGTCTGATCTCAGATACAATCATTCCTTACCATTATTAGTAGATTCAGAGATCATCCGTTAGAAAGGTTTTATCTCAGATTCAGTCAGTCGATAGTAGCAAGCTCAGAACTCAGTTATTGATATGAGTAGATTCAGTTATTTAGTATTCCAAAGTTAGTAAACTCAGATATCAGTATTAGTAGACCCAGTTATCAGTAAGTCAATATTCAGAAACCAGTATTCAAAGTTCGTATTCAATGTTACTGTGATTCCAGTTTTGGGTTGTGCGTTCATGCATATATCTCCATTCAGTATTCTCATGTTATTCAGTTAAGTAATGTTCATGCATAAGCCCTTGCACTCAGCCTTACCTCATCTAGCATACCAGTATATTTAAAGTACTAACGCATACTTTTCTATGCTATGGTGTCTTATACCATAGGTTCAGATGTACGGGATCCAGAGCACCCATAGCCGTCCAGACTCAGTCAGTAGCAGTAGACATAGTAGTGAGTCCTCTTCATTTAAGTATGATCCATATTTTATTATTGCATTAGATTTGGTTTATTTTCAGCAGATGGAGTTAGTTGGGGACATATCCCATCAAATCCACAGTTCAGATAGTTTAGAGGCTTTTCGGACAGATGTATTAGTATTCAATTTTTAGTTTTGAGTATTTTAGACATTTTGAACCTTATGGCAAGTTTTCACCAGTTTTCCATATTTATTTTAGTATATTATGCAGTGCTCAGTTACAGGTACCAACAAAGGGTTAGTTTGTGGTCCTTCGGGTTCATGAGCACCGTGTGGCATTCTAGTTCCAGAAAATTGAGATGTTATAACTATTTTCTTGAGCCAATAGTTCTTTAACAGATCTTTCTTGTTCCATGATATAGAGTATCAATGTTTTTACAGGTATGGGTGTTACAAAAACCAAAGGCTTTATAAATCACGATTTGATACTTTCAAAGGCCTTACTATAATCTTGTTCCTATTAGAAAGGAGCATCCTTCTTCATGAGATATCTAAATGGTTGACATTTTCCTGCCAGGTTCGAGATGAACCTCCTTAAGTATGCTAGCCTTTCTTGAAGTCTTTTTAACTCGTAAATATTTTGAGACTCGGGAATCTTCAGAATTGCATCGACCTTGACCTGATCAATTTCAGTTCCTTAGTGTAGTACAATGAAGCCAAGAAATTTTTTAGAAGTAACTCCAAATACACATTTCAATGGATTCATCCAAAGTTGATAACTTCATAGCAACTCGAATACCATTCTTAGGACTTTAAAGTGGTTGTCTCTCTTTCTTGACTTCACCACTAAATCATCCACAAAGAACTCAATATTTTTATGGAGTGGGGCATCAAAAATATTTTGCATAGCCCTTTGATAAGTAGCAATAGTGTTCTTCAAATCAAAAGGCATCACCTTGTAGCAATAAATATCTTTGGGCGTACGAAATGCAGTGATATCTTCATCTTAGTGCCATTCAGATTTAGTTATAGAAAAATGAACCATCTATGAAGGACATTGACTTATATCCAGTGGTAGCATCAATCATCAATTCTAGAATGGGAATTGAAAAAACATCTTTAGGGCAGGCATTGTTGAGATCCCTAATGTCTACATAATCTTAAATTTGCCCATTCTTCTTCTTCACGAGAATAATACTTGAAATCTATGTGGGGTATTTAACTTCACAAATAAAACAATATTCGATGAGTTTATTAACCTCATTTTCAATCAACGTAACTAATTCTAACCTAAAGCTACTTTGGGCTTGCTTAATAGAATAAGCACCATTCTTGATTGCCAACTGATAGATTGATACTTTTGGATCTAAGCCAAGTATCTCCTTATAACTCCAAGTGAAGACATCCATATATTCTTTGAGTATATCTATATAAGCTATTTATTCATCTATTTTATAGGAAAGTACTCAAGTTAGTTGGTCTTAGATCTTCATCAGTGCAAAGATACTTTCTTCAAGTGATCTATTATGGTCTTCACTCATTTTTCAAGTTGCGATGAAGCATCTCCAGCATTTTTCCCCTCTTGAAGATCATCATCATTGATAGATATATGGTAATACTTGGAAATATCTTCCATCTCTTCATCAACCTTCATTTGGGATGAGACACTATTCTCATTTTGAGTTGTAATATGATATGAGTAGCCTACACTTTCTTTACCTTTCTCACATTTCTTGGTATAAACCAGACTATAAGCCTTTTCTTTTAACACTTCCTTGTATGAAACCATAAGTTCTATCTGTGCGCTCATTCTAGATGGAATCAAACTTTGGAAATCCTTATATCTAAGATGAAAGTGCATTATTGTGTTTAGATAACATCTTTGATGATTGTTGTTTTCATATTTAGTGGATCCAATATCTCAAACACATAAGTTCTAGTAGTTGATTGTTTCAGTCGATTAAAGATAGAAGGCCTTTTTTGGAAGTCGTAGACTTTTCTTCTACATTGATCATGTTATTAACTGCCCTTCTTATAGAGATGCAAATCGGAGATGGTGGCATGTACCCTATGCCTTCACGTGCTTTCCTGGTGGAAGACTCTGATGGGATTTTCCCTATCTTTGATGGTTTATTTGGGTTATGGAATACCCCATATATTTTCCTGGTCTCTGGACAGCCTACGACTCATCCTTTAAGTCATATAGACTCATACGAGTCGTATGTGGCAGTCGTATCCAAGACAGTGTGTTTGAGTTGACATTCTATTCTAGGTACGAGTTGACCCTAGGAGTCATCAAGTAAGTTATGATTTGTACATGGTAATATGTAACTAAGTAAGTGTGAGATGAGATGTTTGGGGTACAAAAAGGTGAATCCTAATTGTTAAAAGGGGTACGAGTCGTACAAACCCAAGACATAAGGACATCAGTGTAGACTCTTTGAGGTTATATCCAAGATTTGAGTCATGGATACTAGTCATATACTAAAGTATGAGTCATAAGTTCAATTCATATGATGACCAATGTATACCATTTTGATTCTGCCTAGCTTACGAGTCAAGGGTCCAATCTTACCCTATCTTACGATTCGTATGATTGACTCGTACCCGACAGGGAACGTTATTACCTATGAATTTTTCTAGGGCATTTATGTCTTTTCCCACTCCCTTAAAAACCCAAACCCATCATGTTTTGGCTTCATAAGGGGTGGTATAAAAGACCCCAAAAGCCCCAATTCACCTCATAAGTTCTAAGTTCATCAGAAACAAATCAAAAGAATGGTTTTCTCATCTTTTGTCAAGCAGTTAGGGTTTTCTCAAGAACAAGAACAACTTCAAAAGATTTTTTCCAAATCTTCTACTTTAGGTATATGGGTTATTCATTACTGGGTTCCTTTCACCTATTAAGTCCCAAAAATCTTCTTTGATTTGAGTATGAAACTTTACAATGATTTAGTTCAGTGAAATTCATGAAATTAACCATGTTTCCCTATTAATTTTATGTTCAAGTCATGTTATTAGCATTTTCATGTAAATTATGGTTATATATGACCCAAACCCCAAACTTACATGTCATGGTTGGTCAATACCAAGTCAAATTGTTAAATTCATGTATCTAGCCCTGTAAACATGATTTTTTTTTTTACGTTCACTTACTCCCATGTTGTAGTTCATGAGATTATAAATTATTTAAATGCATTATATTTTGGTTTCCCCAAATTATGACTTTCTATGAATATTTTAGTAATGTTATCATATTTATAGTATCAGTCAGTATTGGCGGGTTATGAACACCCAATACCTATGTGTTTACTTACGTTTCAAATTTTCTATTAACAAGTAAGTTAAATTATGATCTTTGTCATTTTAGTCAATTATTATGATCATATTGTACACTATCAGTTGTAATGCTCAGTTGAACTTAAGTAGTACCAGTGTCAGTTCAGTTGGGAGTAGGATTTAGCACCGAGTGAACCCTGAGATGGGGGATTACCTGCCAGTAGAGGGTGTAATCCTTAGTAGCAATTCCTAAGTTCCAATACTACGTAGCCATCGTAGATTTGAGAGTCTTCCTGCCAGTTGAGGGTTGACACATATCTCATATGAGCACCTTCCAGTAGAGAGTGACTACCTAGTCCTTCGGGACAATATTTAGTGGACTTAGTACAGTTCAGGTTTACATGATCAGTATACAATTACTAGTAAATCAGAATTTCAGACATCAACTAATCAACATCCAGTAAATTAGAAATCAGCTATACAACTATCAGTCATTCGGTTAATTATATAAGTTCAGTATATGCTTGTGTTCAGTCATGCATTCATTATTTTGTGTTCATGCATTCATGTCCAGTACTTGCATGATCCTAGCTTGTCCCTACCCCTTATACCAGTATATTTAACGTATTGACCATATACTTACTATCTTTGCTCTATGTTTTCTTATAACATAGGTTCAGATATGTAGTTCCCTGATCACTCTTAGCCAGCCCAGCACAAATCTCAGCAGCAATAGTGGTGAGCCCTCATCTATCGAGGACGTTATGATTTTCATTTATTTACAGTACTTTTATTCAGTCAGTCAGTTGGAGTTAGTTGGGGTCTTGTCCCTTTAAGTCCTCATGTCTTAGAGGCTTTTAGTTTTTTCTCAAAATAGATGTTCAGACAATCGGTTTATTTCCAGTCTATTTAGTATTTCAGACATATTGATTTATATTTAAGAATTTTAGTTAAAAACACCCTATCAATTTATATTTCTCATGTGTTGTTTTATTATCATTTTATTTAGTGCTCATAACAGGTACCAGACCATGGGTTAGCTTATGGTCACTTATGATCATGGGCACCGTTGTCACGACTAGGGGGTAGCCTCAGGTCATGACAAAACTTGGTATCATAGCCTAAGGTTCTAAAAGTATCCTAGGGAGTTTAAAATCCGTGTTGAGTAGAGTCTTTGGATGGGTGGGAAGTGCGCCACACTTATGGGGAAGAGGTTATGAGATGTTTTTAGGAAAGTTTCCTTGCTTTCAGTATTCGTGTCGTGCAAAAGAGCAAGATCTCTATTGAAATACTTTTTTATAATTCATCCTTTATTTATTTACATAAAACGCCTCCCAAAAGAACCAAAAAAAGAAGGAACAGGGATCATCCTACACCACCTGTTCAGGAAGATCCCCTGAATGACTATGTCTCTCACACCAAGTTCAGAGCCACTTTCACGGCCTTAGCCCGTTCTGTAGCTTCTCAGAATAACCAAT
The DNA here is from genome assembly GCA_030864215.1 of Capsicum pubescens. NCBI lineage: Eukaryota > Viridiplantae > Streptophyta > Magnoliopsida > Solanales > Solanaceae > Capsicum > Capsicum pubescens. The sequence goes on from CM061539.1 coordinate 90,003,461, forward strand.
AGGCTATTTTCCCAGCTAATCCAGTGAAAAATACAGTTGCAACCAGGATTCTAGATTTCACTAGGATGAATCCCCCTTTTTTTGGATCCAAGTATAAGGAGGATCTGTAGGAGTTTCTAGATATGGTGCAGAAAGTAACAAACATTATGGGTATCATGTCAAGTGAGAGTGCAGACTTTTTTACATATCAATTACAGGATATATCTCACACCTGGTTTAAGCAGTGAAAGTAAGATAGGGGTGTTGAGCAGAGCCTATAGAGTGGGAGGAGTTTGCCATAACTTTCTTAGACAGGTTCTTCCCGTTAGAGTTGAGAGAAGCTAAGGTTCAGGAGTTCATAAATTTAAAGCAGGGTAGTATGAGTGTAAAGGAGTACTCGCTTAAGTTCACCCGGTTGGTGAGGTATGCTTCTACTATGATGACTGATAATAGGTCTAGGATGAGAAAGTTCGTATCTGGGGTAGCCGATAGTGTGGTCAAGGAGTGTAGGGCTGCCATATTGATTAAGGAGATGGACTTGTCTAGACATATGGTCCATGATCAGTAGATTAAGGAAGAAAAGTTCAAGGAGAGGGAAATAAGGTATAAGAAGGCCAGAATAGTTAGTTTTAACTTCACTCAGCCGAAGTTAGAAGGCGACAACCATTCTCAGTTCTACCAAAAAATTTCAGCTCCAGCTTCATCTTCAGCTAGTGCACCGGTGATTAAGCTCAAACAAGATAATTGAGATGGAGTGCCAGGATCTCAGACTCAGGGGAATATAAATAGTGGTCTTACCAATCTACCTTGAAGGAAATACAGTAGGAATCATCAGAGAGAGTGAAAAATAGGCAGTGATGGATGTTTTGGTTGTGGTAAGTCGGGATACAAGATCAGGGATTGCCCAATAGTTGGTCATAAGGGAAAATAATATCATCAACAGGGTCAATCCAACTTTTTATCATCTCCAGCAGGTCACCCGACTCAGTAGGGCGACACCTCCAGTGCTACCAGTGGGCAGCGGCAGAACAGGCTTTATGCCCTCCAGACCCGGCATAAGCAAAAGAGTTCTTCTGACATGTTTACGGGTATGTTGCAAGTTTTCTATCTGCATGTATGTGCTATGTTAGACCCAGGGGCATCACTTTTTTTATGAATCCTTATATAGTGTCCTACTTCGGTATCAGTCTCGAAATATTAGTAGAGCCATTCTTAGTGTCTACCCTTGTAGGTAAATCTATTATAGCCAGATGAGTATACAAAAATTGCCCTGTCACAGTATCGCAAAATTTACTTTAGTTGATCTTGTGGAGTTACAGATGACTAATTTCTATGTCATTATCACCATGGATTGGCTCCACTCATGCTATGCCTCAGTTGACTGTATAAACAAAGTCGTTCAATTCCAGTTTCCTAATGAACTAGTTATCAAATAGAAGGGCAGTACTTCAGTGCCTAAGGGTCAGTTTATTTCCTATCTTAAGGAAAGAAAAATGTTATCCAAGGGGTGTATATACCATCTCATCTGAGACAAAGATTAAAATTCTAAAACTTTGAGTCTTGAGTCAGTCTCTATGGTAAGAGAATTTGTAGATGTATTTCCAGAGGATCTTCTCGGAGTTTCTCCGAAAGGGAAATTAACTTTCGAATAGATCTCCTTCCAGATACCCAGCCTATCTGTATTATGCCTTATAGAATGGCTCTAGATAAGCTTAAGGAACTAAAAGAGCAGTTAAAAAAACTCTTAAATAAGGGTTTCATTAGGCCTCGTATTTCCCCATGGGGCATTCCAGTCCTTTACGTGCGTAAGAAAGACAATTCTCTCAGAATGTGCATCGACTACCATCAGTTGAATAAAGTCATAATCAAGAATAAGTATCCTCTCAGAGAATTGATTACTTGTTCGACCAACTTCAGGGTGCCAGTTATTTCTCTAAGATAGACCACAGATCTAGCTATCATCAACTTAGAGTTAGAGAATGTGACATTCCGAAGATAGCTTATAGAACTTAGCATGGTCAATTTGAATTTCTAGTTATGTATTTTGGACTAAAAAATGCCCCCACAGCTTTCATGGACTTGATAAATAGGGTGTTCAAATAGTATTTGGACATGTTTGTCATAGTCTTCATTGATGATATCCTAGTTTACTCCCGTAGTGAAAATGATTATGCAGACCATCTGATAATTGTGTTGTAAAACCTTAGAGGCCGTTAGTTATTTGATAAGATCAATAAGTGAGAATTTTGGTTGAGATCAATATCTTTACTTGGTCATATAGTTTTCAATGATGGCATTCGAGTTGACCCCCAAAATACTGAAGCAGTAAGAAACTGACCTGAACCTATCTCTCCATCAGATGTCAGGAGTTTCTTGGGTTTAGATGGCTATTACAGGTGGTTCATTGATGTTTTTTCTTCTATTTCTTCCCTCATGTCTCAATTGACTCAGAAAAATATCAAATTTCAGTGGTTAGATTTCTGCGAGAAGAGTTTTCAGGAGTTGAAGACTCAACTCACTTTCACCCTAGTCTTGACCTTGCTAGATGGTTCAGATGGGTTTATAGTGTAATGTGATACTTCTAGAGTTGGACTTGGTTGCGAGCTAATATAGAGAGGTAAGGTGACAGCATATGCCTCAAGACAACTTTAACCCCATGAAAAGAATTACCCAACCCATGATTTTGAGCTAGCAGTCGTGGTTTTTGCCTTAATAATTTAGAGGCATTATCTTTATGGGGGTTCATGTTGATGTGTTCATGGATCACAAGATTTTACTGTATGTGTTCTCGTAAAAACCTGAATCTTCATCAGAGAAGGTGGCTTGAATTATTGAAAGACTATGACATGAGTATGTTGTATCAGTCGAGCAAGGGCAGTGTAGTGGTAGATGCCCTTAGTAGAGTTTCTATGGGTAGTACAGATCATGTGGAGGATGAAAAGAAGGAGTTAGTCCATAAGGTTCATTATCTTGCTAGGTTAGGTGTTCGGTTAGGTGATTCAACTGAAGGTAGTATATGGGTTCAGAATGGTTTGGAGTCTTCTTTGGTTGCCGAGGTAAAAAAAAATCAAGATAGGGATCCTAGTTTGGTTAAGTTTAAGGAGGCAATTTGAGATCTGAAGGTAGAGGTTTTCTCCCAAGGGGGGATGCTGTGCTTCGTTGTCAGGGAAGATTGTGTGTTCCATGTGTTGATGGTTTGAGACAGTGAATCCTAGTAGAAGTGTATAGTGCACGATATTATATTTATCCAAGAGCCACTAAGATATACCATGATTTACGAATAATCTACTATTGGGGTGGTATGAAGAAAGATATTACAGGGTTTGTGGCTAAGTGTTCTAACGGTCAGCAGGTTAATGTTGAGCACCAAAGGCCTATGGTACTCTTTAGGATTTCAGTATCCCCATGTGGAAGTGGGAGGTGGTGAACATGGATTTTATGATAAGGTTGCCTCATAAACACTGCTAACATGATTCGATATGGGTCATTGTAGATAGAATGACCAAGTCAGCCCATTTCTAGACAGTTCATACTTTGTACTCAGTCGAGGATTATGTTAGACTCTATCTCAGAGAGTTGGTTAAGTTGCATGGGATTTTATTGTATATCATTTCAGATAGAGGTACTTAGTTTACCTCTCACTTTTGGAAAGCTTTTTAGAAGGGTCTCAAAACCCAAGTTCATCTTAGTATAACTTTTCATCCTCATACCGATGGATATGAGTGGAGGACCATTCAGACTTTAGAGGATATATTGAGGGCCTGCATTATTGACTTTAAGGGCAGTTGGGATGACCATTTGCCCTTGATTGAGTTTACCTATAACAATAGTTATCACTCCAATATTCAAATGGATCCGTTTGAAGCTCTCTATGGGAGGAGGTGTACATCTTCTATTAGTTGGTTTGAAGTAGGTGAGGCTGGTTTAATTGGACTAGATTCAGTATTTGAGGCAATGGATAAGGTTCAGTTAATTCAAAAGAGGCTGAAGAAAACCTAGAGTCATAAAAAATCATATGTAGATGTGAGGAGAAGAGATCTTGAGTTTGATGTTAGTGACTTCATTTACTTGAGAATTTCACCTATGAAAGGGGTGAAGAGGTTTGGTAAGAAGGGGAAGTTAAGTCCCGGTTATATTGGCCTATATAGAATTTTGAGCCATTGTAGGAAGGTGGCTTATGGGTTAGAGTTACCTGCGATTTGTCATCAGTACATCCAGTGTTTCTTGTCTCTTTGTTAAAGAAATATATTGGCGACCCATCTTCAGTTGTGCCTTTAGAGAGTGTAGATGTGGGAGATAGTCTCTCCTATGAAGAGGTTCCTATTGAGGTCCTTCACTGTCAGGTTGAAGGTTGAGGAATAATGAAGTCCCCTCAGTTAAGGTTCTACGGCAAAATTAGTCTGTTGAGGGAGCTACTTGGGAAGCAGAAGCAGAAGCAGATATGCGAGCTAAGTATACTCATTTCTTCTCCACAAATTCAGACTCAGCTTGAGGTAACAATTTTCCATAGATCAACTCTTTTTTGTTCTCTATTTCAGCAATGTAACCATTCTCATGTCATTTCATGTCACAACCCGAGGCTACCCCCTAGCCGCGACAACGGTGCTTACGGTCATAAGTGAACACAAGCTAACCCATGAGCAGGTACCTGCTGTGAGGACTGAATAATATACCGATAATGAACATATGCGGAAAAAAATAAACAAAGCCATAAGGTTCAAATACTGAAAATGTAATTTAAATCATAATTCTTAATATCTGATGACATACTGAAAAGAATGATCAAATAACTGATAAACTGACTAACTGTCAGAATGACTGAAATATCTGAAAGCCTCTAAACTAACTGAAGAGTTGATGGGATAGGCCCCAACTAACTCCAAACTGAACTAGCTGAAAAGAAATACGGAAATACTAAAGTAACATAATAGGTCCTCGACATATGAGGACTCACCACAACTTCTATTGCTGATACGATGAACTATCTAAGCACGGTCAGGAAGCTGAGCGTCTGAACCTATGATATAAGACATCATAGCGCAAAAAAAGTATGTGATCAGTACTTTGAATATACTGGTATATGGGATGAGGTTAGGCTAAAATGCATAGGTTCATGTGAATGAAATAATGACTGACTGAATAACATGAGATAACTGATGCATAAAGGCATAAAACTTGTAAAATATGAGAATGTATGACCAAGCATATAACATGATACTGAAATAGTCTGTAAACTGAACTATTGAAATCTGGTAACTGAACAACTGATGAAATGTATGCTATGGTCAAGCAAACCTGATCTGAATTCTGTACTACATACAGAACTGAGATTGTGAGAAGTATCATCTAACTGGCATGCCCCAATTTAAGCTAAGTGGGGTCCAACCCGTAACCCCAATTGGAAAGGTGTCAGTACCGTGCCATGGGTACTAACAATGGCTTATGGATCCACTAAACTAATATCCTGATGGACTAATGAGTCACTCTCATCTGGAACGTATTCATAATGAGATATGTGTTACCCTCAACTAGCAGGTAAACACTTTATCAACCCTCAACTGGTAGGTTGATATCTCTAACCTACGCTGGCAACGTAGTTCTAGAACTGAGGGACTACTACTAAACATCACACCCTTTACTGATAGGTGGGCACCCATCCCTATATTTTTTTGGTGCTAAATCCTACTCCTAAGAAAATCGATACCAGTTACTGGATAGAACCAAGCTTAACTGAACAAACAACTGATCATAAATAACTTGACTGAATGATTATGCTCATGGTATATCTGAATTCATTCTGAAGGTACTGAAATTATGTAAACAGCAAAGTATTGGGTGTTCATAACCCTTCAGCACTAAATGAAAATAACAATAAGGACACATGAAGCTTTTAAAAACCATAATAAAGGATCATTGCTCAAAACCCAACATTTAGACAATTCATCAAACACATGGGAGTCATGAATTTAAGCATGGGAATGGGTAAAGCATGTGATTAAAAAGATAGTTACAATACTAAAACTATAAATTAGGAATTTAACATGAGGATTTCAATACTTAAATCATATAAGGGCTCATTTCATCTAAAAAAACTTGTAATCAAAATCAATAACAACTTCATGGAGACAATTCATCATAAACATGTAAAAACTCATAATTTGATATCAAGAGGGGATTCTTGGACTCCATGGGTGAATACTCCATGTATGAACATTACACATACCTTAAACCTTAAATCTTAAAAGAGAAACATAAATCTTTAAGCTTCCTTGAAGATTCTTAGATTTGGAAACTTGATTTCTTGGTTTCCTCGGAGAGAAAGGGATGGAATTTGATGAACTTGGGGGTTGATTAGGGTTTGTTTTTGAGAGGAAATTGGAGAATATAGGCAAATAATTCCCTAACCGATATTTTAATTTGTGTTTTTACGAATTGGATTGAGGGAAAAAAACTTAATTGCCCCTCAGAGAATTAAATTTTAAATGAAATGCGGATTAAAGGTCCACTACAAAGCGATGAAGGGATCATCGTTATACCCACCACGGCGCGCCACTATCGCGGTGAGGTACTAGAATTGAAATCCAAACATGACCCAATTCTCGTACAAAAAATCCAAAACTTCCCCTAGACATGCTCCTTACACCCCTGAACATGAATTAACTCAAAAACCTTCATCTCGAGGTCGGGATGACCAAATTAAAAATCCTCAAAGTTAAGAGGCCAAAAATAAGACTAAGTCCCCAACACTTAAAGAAATTTTCAGGCTTTAAGCCTCTTATGCTTGCAACTAAGAGTTGAACTAAGCTAACAAAAGTATGGGGTATTACAATATCTCGCACTTGGGAATATTTGTCCTTGAATGTGATTGATTAAGCTGAGAATACTGGGAAAACTAAGATCATATACTGGACATGCATAACTGAAAATATGATTACATGACTAAGTCTGAAATATGATACATGAACTGATCTAATTCGTGAATGCATGCAATGACATGAGAATGATTATATAGCTGGAACTGAGAATAAAAAAGAAACAATTGAAGGAAAACTGTTACCTTAAACTGAGTCTGAGTTTGTAGAGAAAAGATGAGGGTAGTCGGTACGCATATCTGCTTCTGCTTCCCAAGTGGCTCCCTCAACGGACTGATTCCGCCAAAGAACTTTGACCAAGGGAACTTATTTGTTCCTTAGTCTATGAATCTGATGATCAAGGATCTCGACTGGGATTTATTCATAAGAAAGGATATCCTAAATATCTGTTATTTCTAACGAAACTACAACAACTAGATCACCAATACACTTCTTTAACAAAGAGACATGGAACACTGGATGCAATGATTCCAAATATACAGGCAACTCAAGCTCGTTAGCTACTTTCCCAAAATGGCTCAAGATTCTGTAAGGTCCAACATATCGAGGATTGAGTTTCCCCTTCTTTCCAAATCTTTTCACCCTCTTCATAGGCGAGATTTTCAAATACACCTAATCCCCAACTTGAAACTCAAGATCCCTTTTTTCTCACATCTGCATAGAATTTTTGATGACTTTGGGCTGTATTAAGCCTCTCCCTAATCAACTGAACTTTCTTCATTGTACCAAACACCAAATCTAGTCCTATCAAGTAGGCCTATCCACCTCAAGCCAACCAATAGAAGATCTATATCTCTTCCCATAGAGAGCCTTAAAAGGAGCCATCTGAATACTGGAGTGGTAACTATTATTGTAGGCTAACTCGATTAAAGGTAAGTGATCATCCAACCTACCCTTGAAATCAAGAACACACGCCCTCAACATATCCTCTAGGGTATGAATGGTCCTTTCTACCCGACCGTCTGTCTGAGGATGAAAAGTTATACTGACATGAACTTGGGTACCAAGACCCTTCTGAAAAGCCTTCCAATAAATGAGAGGTAAACTGAGTACCTCTATCTGAAATAATAGACAACGAGACTCCATGCAACCTAAATAACTCTCTAATATAGAGATTGTCCTCGACTGAATAAGAAGTATGGACTGGAAAAAATAGGATAATTTGGTCATTCTGTCTATAATAACCCATATCAAATCATGACGATGATGCGAATGAGGCAAACTCATCACAAAATCCATGTTCACCTCTTCACACTTCCAAGTAGGAATGCTGAACTCCTGCATTGTACCACTAGGCCTCTGATGTTCAACTTTAACCTACTAATTAAAACACTTAGCTACAAACTCTGCAATATCCCTCTTCATACAACTCCACTAATAGCTTTCTTGCAAGTCACGGTACATTTTAGTGGCTCCTGGATATAAAGAGTAACACGCACCATGCACTTCTGCAAGGATTATCTATCTCAAACCATCAACACACGACACACACAACCTACCCTGACATTGCAACACACTATTTCCCCCTTGGGAGAAAACCTCTACCTTCTGATCTCTAACTGATTTCTTTAACTTAACCAAATTGTAATCCTTATCATGCTTCTCTTTCACTTCGGCAACCAAAGAAGATTCCAAACCATTCTGAACCCATACACTACCCTCACCTAAATCAACCGACCCAACACCAAGTCTAGCAAGCTGATGTACATCCTGAGCTAAACATTTCTTATCATTCTCAATATGAGCAACACTACCATAGACAATCTACTGAGGTTGTCAATCACTACATTGTCCTTACCTGAATGGTACAACACACTCATATCATAATCCTTCAGAAACTCTAACCACCTTCTATGATAAAGATTTAAATCTTTCTACGAGAACACATACTGTAAACTTTTGTGATCCGTGAACACATCAACATGAACCCCATAAAGATAATGCCTCTAAATCTTTAAGGCAAAAATAACAGCTGCCAACTCAAGGTCACGGGTAGGGTAATTCCTTTCATGGGGTTTAAGCTGTCTAGAGGCATAGGATGTGACCTTACCTCTTTGCATCAACATATAACCAAGTCCAACTCTAGAAGCATCACAATAAATAACAAATCCCTTTGAACCATCTGGCAAAGTCAAGACTAGGTCTGAGGTAAGTTGAGTCTTCAACTCCTAAAACTCTTTTCACAAGAATCTGACCACTAAAATTTAACTTTCTTCTTAGTTAATTGAGACATGGGGGATGCAATAGAAGAAAAACATTCAACAAACCGTCTGTAATAGCCAGCCAAACCCAAAAAACTCCTGATATCTGATAGAGAGATGGGTCTGGGCCAGTTTCTCACTGCTCCAATCTTTTAAGGGTAAACTCTAATGCCATCACCGAAAATAATATGGCCAAGAAAAACTACTGATTTTAGCCCAAACTCGCATTTAATGAATTTGGCAAACAACTGATGTGCTCTAAGAGTCTGCAATATAATTCAGAGATGGTCTGCATGATCATTTTCACTACGGGAGTAGACAAGAATATCATCAATGAAGACTATGACAAACATTTCCAAGTCTTTCTTGAACACTCTGTTCATCAAGTCTATGAAAGCTGCCGGGGCATTATCAGTTCAAAAGACATAACTAGAAATTCAAAGTGACCATACTGAGTTTTGAAAGTTGTTTTTAAAATGTCACATTCATTGACTCTGAGCTGATAATAACCGGATCTGAGATCTATCTTAGAAAAATAACTGGCACCCTGAAGTTGGTTGAACAAGTCATCAATCTTGGGGAGTGGGTACTTATTTTTTTTTTGTGACCTTGTTCAACTGACGATAGTCGATGCACATTCTGAGAGAACCATCCTTCTTATGCATGAAAAATACTAGAGTGCCCCATGGGGAAACACTGGGACTGAACTAACAGATCTTTCAACTATTCTTTTAACTCTTTTAGCTCAGCTGGAGCCATTCAATAGGGCAAAATAGAGATAGGCTGGGCATCTTGAATAAGATTTATTCTGAAGTCAATTTCCCTTTTGGGAAGAACTCCGAGAATATTTTTAGGGAACACATCTCAAAATTTCCTTACTACTAAAACTGACTCGACTTGGCATCTCAAAACTAGAGTCTTTGACTCGAACAAGATGGTAAACTCATCCCTTAAAAATCATTCTTCTTGCCTTAAGATATGACATAATTTGCCCCCTAAGCACTGAAGTACTACCCCTCCATTCAATAACTGGTTCATTAGGAAAATGAAACTGAATGACTTTATTTCTATAGTCAACTGAATCATAGCACGAATAGAGTCAATCCATGCCAAGAATGACATCGAAATCAATCATCTATAGTTCTACATAATATACTGAAGTAATTTTTTGAGATATTGTAATCAAAAAGTTTTTGTATACCCTTCTAGCTATGATAGACTTACCACTGGGGTAGACACTGAGAAAGGATCTACTAACATTTTAGGACTGACATCAAAATTGACAGCTATATAGGGTGTTACAAAAGAAAGTGAGGCTCTGGGGTCTAATTAAACATACATATGAAGATGGAAGACCTGTAACGTACCCATAACCACATCAGGAGATCTTTCCAGATCATGATGGGACTAAAGTGCATACAATCTATTCTGGCGCTGACCACTGGTTGCATTGGATGTGACACCCTGCTGAGTCGAGCGACCAGATAGAACTGAAGGATAATTGGAATGACTCTGCTGACCACTCTTTGGGCAATTCTGACTCAGTGGCATGGCTTGACACTCCCAAAACACACATTGCTTTCGGATCTACAATACCCTAATGATTCCTACTACATTTCTAGAAAAGAGGATTAGTACGACCACTGTTCACTCTACCTTGGGACTTAGAGCCGGACACTCTATCCCGATTGTTATTTTGGAACTTTAGAAATAGAGTACTAGCTGAAGATGGAGCTGGGGCTAAAAACTTCTGACGGAACTGAGAATGGTTACCACCCTCTGACCTAGGTTGAGAAAAATTAAAGCTACCTATTCTGGCCCTCTTATCCTCTCTCTCTCTTTCTCCTTAAGCTTCTGTTCCTTAATTGATTGAGCATGAACAATAAGCCTAGATATGTACATCTCCTTAATAGACATAACAATCCTACACTTCTTGACTACACTATCAGCTACACCAGAAATAGACGTACTCATTCTAGACCAATTATCAGCCACCATCGAAGGAGCATACCTTTCCAACTGAGTAAACTTAAGTGAGTATTCCTTCACACTCATATTACCCTTCTTCAACTTAATAAACTCTAGCACTTTAGCTTCTCTCAACTCTAAAGGAAAGAACCAGTATAAAAAGGTTGTGGCAAACTCCTCCCACTCTACAGCCCCTGCCTCAGTACCCCTATCTTCTTTCCACTGCTTATACCATGTATGAGCTACATCCTGCAACTGACATGCAGCCAACTCTGTACTCTCACTCAAAGTGACACCCATGATATCGGTCACCTTTTGAACTATATCAAAAAACTCTTGTGGATACTCCTCATACTTGGATCTAAAAAATAGAGAGAGTTTCATTCAGGTGAAATCTCGAATCCTAGTTGCAGCTATATTTGCCACTGGATTAGCTGAGGTAATAACCTGCTGATTATTCTGAGCAACTACTGAGTGAGCTAAGGTAGTGAATGCAGCTCTGAAATCGGCATGGGAGATGTGCTTATTTAGGGGATCTTCTCGAACAGGCGGAGGTGGGGGATAATTTCTATTTATTCTTCCGTTGTTTCTTTTAGGAGGCATTATCTGTAAACGGTGGAAAGAATGAGTCAGAAAAAGAGTTTAAATAGAGCTTATGCTTATTCGCACCACATGAATACTGAAAGAAGGGATTTTTCCTAAAACATCTTGTAGCCTCTTGTCCATAAGTGTGGCGCACTTCACACCCATGCACCAGACTCTAATCAATGCAGCTTTCAGACTCCCTAGGACACTGTAAAACCTTAGGTTATGATACCAAGTTTTTTCGCGACCCGAGGCTACCCCCTAGTAGCGACAAAGGTGATTACGTTCACATGTGACCACAGGCTAACCCATGAGCTGGTACCTTCTATGAGCACTGAATAATATACTGATAATAAACATTTGTGGAAACAACTAAATAAGGCGGTAAGGTTCAAATACTAAAAATATGATTTAAATGATAAGTCTGAATGCCTGATGACATACTAAAAAGAATGATCAAATAATTGATAAACTGGCTAACTGTCTGAATGACTAAAACATCTGAAAGCCATTAAACTAACTAAAGAGTTGATGGGATAGGCCCCAACTAACTCCAAACTGAACTAGCTAAAACAAATGTGAAACAACTGAAGTAACATAATAGGTCCTCGACATATAAGGACTCACCACAACTGCTACTACTGATAAGCTAAACTATCTAAGATTGTTCAGGAAGTTGAGTATCCAAACCTATGATATAAGACATCATAGCATAAAGAAAAGTATACAATCAATACTTTGAATGTACTGGTATATGATATGAGGTTAGGCTGAATGCATAGGTTCATGTGCATGAAATAATGACTGACTAAATAGCATGAGATAACTGATACATAAATGGGTGAAAGTTTTAAAATCTAAGAATACATGACCAAGCATATAACATGATACTGAAATAGTCTGTAAACTGAATACTGAAATCTGGTAACTAAATAACTGACGAACTGTATGATATAGTCATGCAAACATAAATTGAATTTTGTACTGAATACTGAACTACGACTGTTGGAGGTATCATCTAATCTACATGCCCCACTGTGGGAGGAATCATCTAATTAACATTCCCTAATTTGAGATAAGTGGGGTCCAACTCATAACCCTAGTTTAAAGGGTGGCAGTAACGTGCCACGGGTACTAATAATGACTGTGTGGATCTACTAAACTGATGTCCTAAAGGATTAATATGGCAGGTGCTCCAATGAGATATGTGTTACCCTTAACTGATAGGTAAACTCTTTATAAACCCTCAACTGGCAGGTTGATATCTCTAACCTACGCTGGCTACGTAGTTCTAGAACTACGGGACTACTACTATAGGTCACACTCTCTATTGGCAGGTGAGACCCAATCCCTGGGTTCGCTCGGTGCTACATCGTACTCCTAACTAAACTGATACTGATTACTGGACTAAACTAAGCTTAACAGAACGAACAACTGATCATAAATAACTTGACTTAATAATAATGCTCATGGTATATCTGAATTCATTCTGAAGGTACTGAAATTATGTAAAAATCTAAGTATCGGGTGTTCATAACCCTCCAACAAAGAATAAAAATAGCAATAAGGACACATGAATCTTTAAAAACCATAATAAACGATCATTGCTCAAAACCTAACATTTAGACATTTCATCAAATACATGAGAGTCATGAATTTAAGCATGGAAATGGATAAAGCATGTGATAAAAAATATACTTACAATATTAAAACCATAAATTAGGGATTTAATATGAGGATTTCAATACTCAAATCATATAAGGGCTCCTTCCATCAAAAAACACTTGTATCATAACTTGTGATCTAAATTAATAATAACTTCATGAAGACAATTTATCATAAACATGTAAAAACTCATAATTTAATATCAAGAGAGGATTCTTGGACTCCATGGGTTAAAAGGGCCCATGGATGAACATCACTCATACCTTAAACCTTAAATCTTAAAAGAGAATCACAAATCTTTAAGCTTTCTTAAAGGTTCATGGATTTGGGAACTTGATTTCTTCGTTTCCTTGGAGAGAAAGGGATGGAATTTGATGAACTTGGGGGATGATTAGGGTTTGTTTTTTAGAGGAAATTGGAGAATATGAGAAAATAATTCCCTAACCGACATTTTAATTTGTGTTTTTACGAATTGGATTGAGGGAAAAAAACTCAATTACCCCTAAGAGAATTAAATTCACAACTGGAATGTGTATTAAAGGTCCACTGTGACGTGATTAAGGGCTCATCGCTATACCCACCGTAACGCACCACTATCGCGGTGAGGTTCTGGAATCGAAATCCAAACACGACCCAATCCCCATCCAAAAAATTAAAAACTTCCCCGAGACATGATCCTTACACCCTTTAACATGAATTAACTCAAAAACCCATATCTCAGAGTCGAGAAGACCAATTTAAAAATCCTCAAAGTTAATAGGACAAAAAAAGACTAAGTCCCCAATACTTTGTAAAAGTTTCAGTCTTTAAGCCTCTTATGCATGCAACTAGGAGCTGAACTAAGCTAAGAAAAGTATGGGGTTTTACATTTCGTGTATTAAGTTTCAGTATCAGCCATTCAATCATGTTTTATGTTCATGATTATTTAGTGTAAGCTTTCAGTTTTCCTAGTATCTCAACTTACCTAGTTTCATTCGAGGTCGAATGTTCCTAAGGGGGAGATATTGTCCTATATTTTTCCTGGTCTCTAGATAACCTACGACTCATCTTTCAAGTCATATAGACTCACATGAGTCGTATGTGGCAGTCATATCCAAGAAAGTATGTTTGAGTTGACATTTTGTTCTAGGTACGAGTTGACCCTAGGAGTCGTCAAGTAAGGTACAAGTCGTACATAGTAAGACGTAACTATGTCAGTATGAGGTGAGAGGCATTCTTTCCGGGGTACGAGAGGGTGAATACTAATTATTAAGAGGGGTACGAGTCGTACGAACCCAAGTCATAAGGATATCAATGTAGATTACTTGAGGTTCTATCGAAAATGCGAGTCATAGATACTAGTTGTATAGTAAAGTACGAGTTTTAAGTTCCACTCGTATGATGACCAGTGTATACCATTTTGATTCTTCCCAGTTTACGAGTTAAGGGACCAATCATAACCTATCTTATGAGTCATATGATTGACTCGTACCCGACTGGGAACGTTATTTCCTGCGCATTTTTCTAGGGGCCTTTATGTCTTTTTCCACTCCTTTAAAAAAAGCCAAACCCATGTCATTTTGGCTTCACAAGGGGTGGTATAAAAGACCCCAAAAGCCCTAATTTACCTCTTAAGTTCCAATTTCATTAGAAATAAATCAAAATAATGGTTTCCTTATTTTTTCTCAAGTAGTTAGGGAGAATGGTTTCCTTCTTCTTTCTCAAGTAGTTAGGGGTTTCTCAAGAACAAGAACAACTTCAAAAGATTTTTCCCAAAGATTCTACTTCAGGTATATGGGGTATTCATCAGTGGGTTCCTTTCACCCATTCAGTACCAAAAAACTTCTTTGGTTTGAGTATGAAATTCTATTCTTTACAATGTTTTAGTTTAGTGAAATTCATGAAATTAACCATGTTTCCCCATTAATTTTATGTTCAAGTCATGCTATTAGTATTTTCATGTAAATTAGGATTCTATATGATCCAAACCCTAAACTTACATGTCATGGTTGGTCAATACCAAGTCAAATTGTTAAATTTGTGTATTTAGCCTTGTAAACATGATCTTTTTTTTCAAGTTCACTTACTCCCATGTTGTAATTCATGAGATTATTAGTTATTTAAATGCATTATGTTTTGGGTTCCCCAAATTATAACTTCCTACGAATATTTTGGTGATGTTTTCATATTTATAGTATCATTCAGTGTTGGTGGGTTATGAACACCTAATACCTATGTGTTTACTTACGTTTCAGATTTTCTATTAATAATTAATTAAATCATGATCCTTGTCATTTTAGTCAGTTATTATGATCATGTTGAGTACTATCAATTGTAATGTTCAGTTGAACTTAACTCAGTACCATTTTCACTTCAATTGGGAGTAAGATTTAGCACCGAGTGAACCCAGGGATGGGGGCTCACCTGCCAGTAGAGGGTGTGACCCTTAGTAGCAATCCCCAAGTTCCAAAACTATGTAGAAAGTGTAGGTTTGAGATTTTTTCTTCCAATTGAGGGTTAACACATATCTCATATGAGCACCTGCCAGTACAGGGTGACTCCCTACTCCTTCGAGACACCATTTAGTGGATCCATATAGCCAGTGTTACTACCCGTGATAAGGTACTGACACCCTTTTAACTGGGGTTACAGGTTGGACCCCGATTATCTAAAATCGGGGCATGTCGGTTACATAATACCTCTCACAGTTTTAGTCTAGTTAATCAGACTCAGTACAATTTAGGTTTACATGATCAGTATGCAGTTTCTAGTAAATCATTATTTTAGACACCAACTAATTATTATCTAGTAAATAAAAAATCAGCTATACAACTATCAGTCATTCAATTAATCATATCAGTTCAGTACATGCTTATGTTCAGTCATGCATTCATCATTTTGTTTTCATGCATATGTCCAGTACTTGCATGATCCCAGCTAGTCTCTACCCCTTATAACAATACATTCAAAGTACTGACCGCATACTTTCTTTGCGCTATGTTGTCTAATAACATAAGTTTAGACGTGTAGTTCCCCAGTCTCTCTTAGCCAGCCTGGCACACATCTCAGCAGCAGTAGTGGTGAGTCTTCATCCATAAAGGACGTCATATTTTTGTTTATTTATAGTACTTTTATTTAGTCAATCAGTTGGAGTTTGTTGGGGGCTTGTCCCTTCAACTCCTCATGTCTTAGAGGCTATCAAATTTTTCTCAGACTAGATGTTCAGACAATCGGTTTATTTCCAGTCTATTCAGTATTTCACATATGTTGATTTATACTTCATCATTTCAGTTGAAAACACTCTATTAATTTATCTTCTGCATGTGTTATTTTATTATCTATTTATTTAGTGCTCACAACAAATACTAGACCATGGGTTAGCTTACGGTCACTTGTGACCGTGGGCACCGTTGTCATGACTAGGGGGTAGCCTCGGGTCGTGAAAGGATCAAAACCTTCTTTTGTATGCTTCATAGGGTGTGTTATATATTGTGGAAGATTTTGAGCCACAACCTTGAGGACAAGTTTATTGCGTCAATCCACTTGATTAGTAGTGTTATACCTCCTAGTATCTTGGGCGTTGGATGGATTATCTTTCTCTTTTTTTACCTTTGGTACATAGTAGGGAGTAGGAGTTGCCTTTCTTTTTGAGGGGACGGTTCTTTCTTTATTCAATGTGGTGGGAGGCTTCTTAGTGATAACTTTTTTGATAGACACCACGACCTTTTTAACTGCAAGATCATCGTACTTGGTTGTTGTGATATCATCAACCTTTTTATCATTTACAACATAATTCTTCAAGTAAAATTTTGCATCAGCAAAGTGTGACTCAACTTCAGTGAATGGATTATCACCGACGACTATTTTTCTCCTACTCCACATTCGAGATAATTCAAGCATTGGTAGTAAGAGGATGAGATAATTTTGTTCTTGTGTACCCTAGGTCTACCAAGAAATATGTTGTATGAATACTTGGCACCAATTACATGTATCAATGCATTTGATGACGAGTCATCCATACAAATTCTTGACTTGATATAGATCCTATGGCCCTTTAACCCCCTTGGTTGAACCCTTGGATTATCAAACGACTTCCAGTAATTTCATTAGTTATGATGCCAAATTCTTTTATTGTGCGAATAGGCAGGATGTTCATTTCAAATCCCTCATTTATCAAGATTCCATTTATCTTCTTTCTTAAAACTTGACCCACCATGTACAAAGGGACGGTTGTGTAGGATTTCACCAAGCAGGAGATCGTCATTTTTAAATATGATTTTTGTATAGCATTCATATGTTTCTTGGATAAGAGGTTCAGTAGGCTTTTCATAGGATGAAGGAACTTCCATGGGTAGGTTTTCAACCTTTCCCCCTTCTTTGCGTATTAAAGTAATTACCTCAAGGTTGACTTGAGTCGAATTTGCACGAAACCTACTTGATAAGAATTCTTCCAAATTCACAGGATGCCATGGTTTTTGTGGTGATTCTCCACTACCCCCATCCTCTTTGAAAGCTCAACCAACCTTTTTTCCGCAATTTGTTCACTATCCTCCTTCTATTTGGCTGCTCGGATGACTTTTTCTGTTGACTCATCTTCTTGCGTCTGCACCTAGTCACCAAATTTTAACCTTCATCATCACCTTCATCAATTGAAAACTCATTATGCTTTAATGGTTCCTTTTTATGCTCTTCAAAGCATATTTGTACTGGATCAAGCAAGCCTAAAGTGATAGAAATTTGTTAAAAAATGGCCTTCTCATCATCAAAGAAGATCTTCTTCTTATTTTCTAGCTGCATGATATTGTCTTTGAAGACAAAGTATTTCTCTAGAGAAAGACCCATAAGTCTATGATACTTGCAATAGTTTGGGACATTAGTCCTTTCATCCTCGTCGGGCCGCTTCATTTCTTGTAGATCAATGAATTTATACTCATGAAGTTCGTTAAAAAATTTCAGCAATATTAGAATCAAGGAAGGCTATTTCTTTTGTACCTCCTTCAAAGTCAACTTCTGGTTTGGACGTGCCGGAGAAATCATCTTCACGCCTTGCTTCTTGCTCACTTTTGAGGTGAACTTTATAAGAGACACGTCGACATTCATGGATTCTTTGTTGTCATTTTTTGGGACAAACTTGTTCCATTTTATGGGTTCCTTCTTATTCTTTCCCTTTCAAAGATCATGTATATTCTTTACTCCCTTTTCAAAAGAAAACATGCTCAACTCTACGTCGTGAGCACGTTTAGGTAACTTTTTAAAGGATTTTGGTTTAATGCCTTGCAAGATAAAGATAATCTCCCTGTGCATTCCTTAGATGCATATCTCTATTGCAGAAGTTTAACTAAGCCTGTCTTTGCAGTTTAGGCTCACATTTTTCATCGATTGGTTAAGTAAATGATTGGATCATCTTTTCTTTGACGAGTATTTCTGATCTTTACCATGCATACTATACGCCTTATGCTATAGAAGTAATTTAGGAACTCATGCTCTAGTTGCTTCCAGCTATCGATAGAATTAGACTCAAGGTCCATATACCAATCGGAGGCGTTTCCCTTGAGGGAACATACAAAATATTTGACAAGATAGTCACCGTAGGTTCCAACATTATTACATGTCTCAACAAAGTGCACGACATGTTGTTTTAGATTAAAATTTAGGGGATTGATAGCCAGCGGGCATTTTGAAGCTATCAATCCTTGCAGTGTAAGGCTTGTGTATGTGTATTTCAAGGAAGACTTGGTGGCAACATCATACTTTACTTTGTGGGTTCCTTCAATGAACTCTTTCAATTGAACAATTTGGATCATTCCCTTAGAAGAAACTTGTACCTCCTTGGCTGATGGTGTTTGTATTATAAGATGTTCTATCCCAGGAACTTCTAGAGTTTTCCAAGGAGCATAGCTTGAATCTCTATCTATTAAGACATCCATCAAATTTGAGCATTTTACTTTTGCATAAATTTTGTCCTACCTTCAATTGCCTTTGTCAGGTTCACAAGCTTCTCCTTCATAGATGAGGCATCAGTTACCATTGCTTACATGATCATCGGAGACATCGGGAAGTAACACGGGTTATCGCATAAGTTGATCTTTGAAATTCTCAGCTTAAGTGGTGTAAGTGGAGATGATACGTTGGTTGAACGACCATTATTCTTTGTGCTAGAGTTTTTTAAACCAAAGTGTTCAAGTAGAGCTAGAATCTTCTTAATTGTCTCTGCCACATTGCTTCATTTTTTTGAAGCACTTGTATGAGATTTTTCTCTTTTTGGGGTTGGAGAATAAAAAATTGGAGTTGTTGCGGACGACACTAACATGTTTGCTTTGCTCCTTATGACAGTTTCAAAGCCTTTGAAAGTAACTCCAAGGATATTTTCTACTTCAGTAAAGAATTTCGAATCAGCAACCTTAGAGACAGCTGATTGAGAATTGACCTTTTTGGAAGTTATTTCAGTGTTCTTGAACTTTGATGTTGAAAAAGTTGAGATAGAAGGTAGAGAACTTCCCACTAGGCATTCCAAAATTTTTTAGACAATAAAGTTCGGGTCAAAAAAATAATAATCGGGATAAGAAAATATTGCAACAATCGTTTTATTTATTTCAACATGTGAATGTTACAATCTCTATGAATCCTTTGATTCTCCTTTTTGAATATAAATTCAAGGTCTTCAAGCTTGATCTTGAATTTGAACTTGTTTTGTGAATTTGATGGATTTTATCTTGATTTATATTTGAATTCAAGGGCTTTTGAGTTTGTCCTTTAATCTTGTGGTCTTGATCTTGAATCTTGATTTGTGATTTGATAGGCTTGATCTTGGCTTGTTCTTGTACTTAAGGGTCTTCGAGTTTGTTCTTGAATCTTGATGAAATGATCTTGAATGCTTGAATTTGTAGAGAGATCTGGGGTGTTTGATCCACGAGCTCTCTTTTGCTTCTTATCAGAATTGTTGGTGCTTTTTCTGAATTATGAGACCCTTATTTATAGTTATAGGAAGGAAAGAGTCATGATGAAGGTGAATTTCTTTTAACTAATTAGATTTAAGTGACATGACGCATTTTTATGGGCTTTTGACTTCACAAAGCTTGCTGCATGATTTTTATATGTGACATGGTCCTATTAAATCCTTCACTTGACTTGGCATGCTACATCATTTCGTACATGATGCTCAATTGGGTCTCTAAAATATGACGACATCTTGAGCTTAGCAAAATGAGTTCATCGTTTGTAGTCCAATTTAATGAGCTGATACAATAAAAATTAGACTTTAATTAACTCCATATATATTTGAATTTAAATAATTAATCCAGTTATACTAATTTATCATATGTATTTGGACTAATATATTTTGAATTTTAATATGATTCAAATGTCATACGAATTTAAATTTAATAAAATTTTATTTTACACACACGTCATGTTCCTTGAATTAATAGATGAATGATTCTGCTCCAATTAGTCAAGTCATTCAAAAAAGTGTACATGATAGTTTCTTCTCCGTGACAGCTACCTAATGGGAAATTGCAAAAATAACAGAGATACGGGGAGGATCAAGATCAACCCTAATTATTAATGAGATATTAGACTTTTAGCTCTCTTACCGAAACTTAAGAAAGTACCTGCAGTTTTTTCTCCATCACGGAATTTAACAAATAAAGAAAAAAAACATTTAAAGAACATTAGGTGAGATGTTAATTATGTTAATTAGGGGTGTACAGACCAAACCGTCAAGTCAAACCGAACCGACGAACCAAACCAAACCGAGAAAAAAAACGACTTATGATTTGGTTTGATTGATTTGGCGTTAGAAAAAAATCCGACCATTCTTGATTTGGTTTGGTGTTAACCAAAAAAAAGTCAAACCAAACCCGAATCAAACCGACATAATATATATATATATATATAATATTCAAACTTTTTTATACATAAAATATTAATCATAATCTACTTTTTAAATACTTTTTCAACTAGTTTTAGTAATTTTCAATAATTTGAAAGTACATGTAGATATATATTTAGATTTGTGTCTTTAAGTTGTAATATTTGTCCATTAATTGCTAATTAAATGATCGAAAACCCAATATAAACTTAAAACCTAAAATTTTCACTCTTCATCTCACTTTTTAGTTTCAAGTGAGTTTTTTCGCTCCTCATTTTTTCATAAATATGGTTTTTCATTAGCACATGAGTGAAAACATATTTGATCTAGTATTCGATCACAATATAATTGTAAAAACTAAAGATTATAAAAAAAAATGAAAAAACCCAAAAAAATGATTAAAACCTAAACCGAAAAAACCAATTTTATGTTGTTTTGATTTGGTTTATAGTTTTAATAAACCGACATGATTGTTTTTTTTTTAATAAAAACCGAACCAACCCGACCTATGTACACCCCTAATGTTAATATTATTTGGTTGTTTTACTAAAAGTAATTATTTCAATTTAAAATGAAACGGAAAAAGTATGTAATAAACAATAATTAAAGAATTGTTATATGGTAAATAATGCATGAATTGTATTATATCTATAATCTATATCTATATCTATAATCTATAATCTATAATCTATAATTTATAATCTATTAGACCCTTAGAAAAGTGATTTGAACTTTTTATCCTTCATTAAAAGTTTATGCTTTAGACAAAATCGTCATTTTATAATTTTTATTCAATTATTATATCATTATATTATAATATTTAAAATTAAGGAATCCATATATAAAAGAAAAATATCTTTTGAAAACTTTTCCTTATAAAATACAAAAATCAACTAACTGCCATAAAGTTTCAAAAAAGAGAAAAAAACTTATTTTAAAAATTTGAGGAAAAAAAAAAAAGAAACCACGTTTTTGTTATAAATGTATTTATATTATAGTGAATGTTTATCAAGATCTATCAAGATCTACTTTGATATCTATTAGGATTTGAAGCATCCGTCTTTTACTCAGACTAGGAGTAAATTTTTCCTATAAATAGAGGGGTTTTGTTCATTGTATTGAGAATCTGATGATCTCTTATCCCTCAAGAGAAGAAATAAGAACCACTCTCTCTATTCTCTCTACTCTTCTTCTTGTTCTTTATAATTTTATAACAGTTTTGTTAAATTTTAAAGAAAAAAAATACTTAAGTTTTCCAAAATAAAATCATAGTTGTCCTAAAGTATTTTTCTTTTAAAAAAACCGTTCTTTCTTTTTTTAAGGAAAAGTTTCCTTATAAATCAAAAAGCCATGCTTTTTATAAAACCTAAATAGCTATTAAGTTTTAATTGTTTAGGTTTGAATCACTTTTAAATAAGATTTCTTTAATTAATTAATGATAGTTGTCTCATTTTGTTTATATTATTCTATAAAATTTTCTTTCCAATTAAAATCTTGATATAGTATCTATGATTAAAAAGAAAAATCTACTTGCAATTTGAGGTAAGTTTTTTAAAGAATTTTGGTATTAGTATATTCTTGAAGTTTACAATAAACAAATTATCTTGTATTCTTGATAACAATTGCTAATTGAGAAGCTATTTTTTTCTTTTTTGTGTGTGTGTGTGAAATTTAAGATATTTTATAATTGTAGAGAAAAATTTGCTTGTGATTTGAGGTAAGTTTTCTAAAGTTTTTGTATGTTCTTAGTGTTTACAATCTTGATGTATCTATGATTAAAGAGATAAATTTCTTTATCTCTTGACATAAGATTTTTTTATCTCTTGACATAAGTTTTCTAAGATTTTAATACGTTCTTTAAGTTTACAATTAGTAGACTATCATATATTTTGATGGATAATTGTTAATTAACAAGTTTTTTATTTTAATATTGAGAATAGTCATGATTGAAGAGATAAATTAGCTGGATAGATAAATGTTAATTAATAAGTTTTTTATTTTAATATTGAGGATAGTCATGACTGAAGAGATAAATTAGCATGTGATTTGAGGTAAGTTCTCTAAGATTTTAGTATATTTTGTATGTTTATAAAAATAAATTATCATGTATTTTAATTGACTTTTGTTAATTGAGAAGTTTTCTTTTATAATTTTAGAATGTTTTTGATGTTTAAGATAACAAATTATCATGTATTTTCATTAGATAATTGTTGTTTGAGAATTTTCTTGTGATTTTTGTTCATATTGACTTATTTACAATTTTGATCAGGTTTCTTGGATGTTAAATTCCATCACAATAAATTGGTTAGTCATTCTAATTATATATGAATTCTCTTTTAAAATTTAATAATATGCAATTGTTTCAATTTTCAGTAAACGCATATCGTCATTATTTTTAATATTATCTTTAGGTACAAACTATATCATTTAAATAAATATAAAATTTAAAGACAAAAATCTATTATAATGGTTAAAATAATTGCTGGGATATATTTTCTTTTATAGTATCAAAGTGATTTATAAAATTGAATTTATTGAAGTGAGGTACACGCGCGGAGCGCGTATACTGAACTAGTATATTAAAAGTGTGAAGACCCTTAGAAAAGTGATTCGAACTTTTTGCGCTTCATTAAAAGTTTCTCCTTTAGAAAAAATCGCCTTTTCACTATTTTTCTTAAATTATTATTAATTATATTTATAATATTGTCTCCTAAAATATATGGGATCAGGAGTTTAAAATATATGGTAAGACTTTTTCTTAAATTACAAGTCCTAAAATATATGATAAGAGATAATTATAATCAATCATAGTTTACCTTAAATAAAGATTGTATTTTATTATAATTATACTCACTATAAAGATTAGCACTAATTTATTGCCTTATTTTTTGGCAAAAGAAAAACGTAGGAGTATATTTGGCAAAATTAAAAAGTTGTCATTACTTTTAACAAACTAAAACACTATGGTAACAATTATACATACAGTAGAGTCCTCATATATTGTCTTACTTTAGAAAAATAAAAATTGTTATTACTTTGGACCAACTGTCATAAAATTATATTTTTGGCAAAATAATAATTACCTTATTTTTTATAAATAAAAAACTATCGCTGGAAATAACTTTTTGCTAAATAAAAACTAACATGAGAGTCCTTTTTGTTATAAATAGGAGTCCTCTTTTCTTTTTGACAATCAATGAATGATATTCTAATACAAATTATATAGGAGTCTAAAATTAAGTTTTTTTTTAATTAATGAATAGTGCGTAGAAATAGTTATTTTGTTCTTTAATTTTTTTATTTTTTTATCATTATGTTTTTTATTGTGCATTTGGATTGATAATAAATCATTTCATAGAATAACATAGAGTTAACAAGTTTTTATAGTAATTGAACTATGTTATATGTATATATATTTATTTTTGCAATCAACGGATGAAACAACGGTAATATGCTAAAATCCATTTGTATGATCCTTCGAAATTATTTTTCAGCAATTAATTAAGTATTGTTATTTTATTTAAAAATTTTATTCATTTATTTTTTAAAAGGTCTTATCGATTGTTCAATATATATTTAAAAAGAAGGAAGTGATACCTATATTTGCAATATATAGCAATTGAATTATAGGACATAAGATCAAGATGAGGACTTGAAACTTTGATTATTAAATTATTACAGATTTTTGACTTATTTATAATCATTTTTACTTGGTTTCAAGTTCCAAATTTGAATATTAGTTTGCAAGCATTCATAAATGCATCTATAAGTTTTAAAATTTAATTCTCGACATTATTATATTTACAATTAAAGTTTTGCACCGATAACATTATTTGAACTCTTTTGTTTTGATAATATTAAGTCTCATGCATGTTGATTTTTTCCTTGGCACCCATAATCTTGCTTGATATTTGGAGAAGAATTTGGATAAGTAATTATAATTAGTCATGGTGCAAAAAGAACAACTAAAAATAATTCAGTCCGTATATTTAAATTATTTTTGACTTTATCACTTTAATTTCATTACAAATCTATATTTATCTATATTATATTAAAGTGTGAAGGAATCTATCTATATTATATTAAAGTGTGAAGGGTCTTACAAATATTGTTTGAACCTTTTGTACTCTCTTTTAGATAAAATCATCTTTTTATTATTTACCTAATAATATTTAATTAATTTAGAACTTCAAACCTAACTAAAATCAAATTCTTTCCCCCCTCTATTTTAGGACTTCAAATCATGCGTATATAATTTTTTTTTAAAACAAAAAACCCTGACCTTTATCTTATATTAAATAAAAGGGAAGCAAAAGTCTACCAAAATTTTAAAAAGATTCAGTAAACATCTTTAAAAAAATCTAATATTTGTTTTAGTTTAGTTTATTTGAAATTCAGAAAATTCTAATATTGATAAATAATTTATGAAAAAAGTAAAAAGCTATCATATTTAGATAATTTCTTTACCAAAGAAAAATATTTTGAACTTTCATAAATTGAGAATTCTTCTATAATAACACAATAATATCTAATATGAACATATGAAGCAAGATTTTTTTATTTTTGTTCTTAAATGATTCTTTGTTGTCAAGAAATATATTTTTGTAATAATTGATTTACTTTGATGCATTGATTTTGTAGGTTTCTTTTCCCCCCAATATTGTAGGTATCTTGAAGATGAATGATGATAATGATAATATAGACAATTGACGATCAAAATTTGAGCCATACAAAATATTATGATTATTTTTCTTTTCTAAGACACCAACCGTAATTTAAGGAGTTATCAATGTATTTTTTACCTGCCTCATTTGTATCTTAGATATTTATAATTATTATATAACTAATTAAATAAATTTTTTATTATCTAAGTAAATATCATATTTGGTGTAACGTTTAAACTCATTATAGTGAGGTACAAGCGCGAAGCGCATACACCTAAACTAGTAGTAAATAATAATACAGGATATTATACACTATTTGGTTCAGAGCAAATTACTCAAAAATAGTAATGTAAATATTAAAAATAATGCAAAAATTAGTAATGCAAGAATTATATAATTTTAAGTTTATTTCTTGTTGAATATTTAGCTTAATGTATTACATATTAATATATAATATATACTAGTTTAGGTATAAGCGCCTTGCGCGTGTACCTTATTCTAATGAGTTCAAGCATTACATTAAATATGATATTTATTTAAATAATAAAGAAGAATACAATAATTAAATTCAACATCTTTTGAACATGTAATGATGAAGAATTTATATAATTAAACCTAACATTTACAAGAAAAAATTCTCAAAGTGAATTAAAATTTATCTACCACATGTAAACTACAACAAAACAATACGATAATAGAGATATCAAACAATATAATTAATCCTAACCTTTACAAAAAAAAATTCAAAGTCGATCGACACTCACCTCTACTTGTCAACTCCTACAATAATAGAGGTATCAAAACAATACAATTAAACTTAACCTTTACACACAAGAAAAAGAAATTCACAAAGTAGAGATATCAAAACAATACACTTAAACCCAACCTTTACCTGCAATTTTTTTTTTAAAGCCGACTGACATTTATCTACCACCTGTAAACTACAAACAAAATAATATGACAATAAAAACATTAAAACAATACAATTAAACCTAACATTTACACAAAAAAATCATAAACTTATTATTTGAGGAGAAATCACAAAGTTATTCAATAACGAAAGCTTGTTATTCCTGATCAATAAATCCAATGTACTAGAAAATAAATTTAAAACTTAGAAAAAACAAAGTCACATTGCAGAAACAATAATGAAAGTTATATATATACAGGAAAAAATGGTCAAATGCCCCCAACCTTGACCCCAAACTCTAACTACACACCTATACTTTGCGGGGGTCCTATTACACCCTAAACTATTTTAAAATGAACTTATTTTCTCCCTAAATGTTGAGGTGGCATGGAAGGTGTAGTACACTCTCTTTGAGAGAGTGAAGATGTTTTAATTTTTTTAAAAACTATTTTTCCTTCTTTCACCTCTTAATTTTCTAATTTTTAAATTTTTTCTATTTTTATTTAACTTTTTCATTTGTGTCTTCTTTCTCTTCTCTCTTCTTTCTTTCTTCTCTTCAACAAAGCACTATGGCTTCTCCACCACTAGCGAAAAATCTTTACCCTAAAATCAACTTTAAAAAAAAGAGAGAAATAAACACTAAATTGATTTCGGGTAACAAATTCATTCGTTGTGTTGAATGTTGAATTGGGTCATCTCCAATTCCATCAAAATCAGCTCAATTAATCATTATTTCTACCCCTCCCCCTAAATGGGTCATCTGCAATTCCATAAAAAATAACTTAATTAATCATTATTTCAACACACACACACCAAATGGGTCATCTTCAATTCCATCAAAATATCAAACTTAACAATTACTTCTACCAAAGACTCTAAAATCACCAAATTGGTCATCTCCAGTTCCATCAAAACTACCTCAATTAATCATTATTTACACACACACACACACACACACATCAAATGGTCATCTGCTATTCCATCGAAATAGCAATATTAACAATTAGTTCTACAAAAAAAAAATGAAAACCACGAAATGGATCATCTCTAATTCCATAAAAAAAACAACTCAATTAACAATTATTTCAACATAAACACGAAATGGGTCATCTTCCATTCCATTGAAAGAGCAAAATTAACAATTATTTCTACAAAAAATAAAAATTCATCAACTTTCAAAATGAAAATCAACATTCAACACAACAGTCAATACATGCAACAATTATCACCAAAAGAAAAAAAAAAGCAAATTTAAACATAAAATTAACAAATATATATTTACCCATTTCGTTTCAAAATTCAATTTAAAAAAAAAAAAAACTATTCAAAGATTTTTCTTTGAATCCACATCTGATTGAAAATCTAGTCTTAGCATATAAGTGAAGCTTGGCCCGCGTCATCTTCGTAGGTTTCTGATATTTGGAGTCAACGAGAAAAGAAAAAACAAAAATAGGAAAGACGAAAGAATAAAAGAGAAAAGAAAAATATATAAAGAAAAATAATTAATTTTTTAAATAAAAAAAGATAATATGACGTGGCATTATGTGGCAGCGCGTGCAGGTCACTACTTGAAACAAATCTGGGTATGAGCTTTTAAACGGGTATATTTTCTAATTTTAAAATGTTCGGGGGGGGGGGGCTTTTGACCATTTTCTCTATATACAAACATGAAAAGATGTTTCGTTATTCTTGATCAATAAAACCAAGGAAATAGAAAATAAAATTCAAAACCTAAAAATTAAACCTACACGTTATATTAGAGATCTAATAACAAAACTATTTAAAAACATAAAAGGATGATTTGTTATTTATGATTAATAAAATTAAAACGTAATATAAATAAAAATTTAAAATAAAAAATCACAGAGTCATCCAATAACAAAGCTACGGTCACAAAGTTTTATTATCCAAATAAAATATCTGTATAAACCTAAAAAAAGACTTCTAAAATTGGAAAAAAAAAGATAGAAATATAAGACTCCTAAATTAAAATATTATAACAAAAAATAATAGTCCTAACCTAAAAAAACAATAACTTTTTTTTCTTGAAAAAGTGAACTACCCTTTTTTGATTGAAAAAAGGGCACGCCAGTTTTGTTTTTAAAAGAATTTTTTTTCTTCTTCTTTTAGGAATCTAAATCTATTTTATGTAAAATAGTTTCACCATTTTTGTAAAAAAAATTAGAACTTTACCTTAGGTAGAAATTTTTTTATATAATAATTTCTTTGAAGTTGAATTTTCTTTAACAAAATATTGCCATAAATTTAGGAATTCAACTAAAAGTAGAAAAATTTCTCCATTTAATTTTTTATATATATTTATGATAGTCAATATTAAATATTATAAATTGAAGAAAAAATGTGAAAAACGATTTTGTCTATTATAAAGTCTTTTAATGTAACACCCCACAAAATTTTCGGCGTAGTACCACACCTAGTAGCATGCTTAAGAAGTTAACAACTTGAAATTTTTTCTAAGTGTTGAAATGACTAAACCTTATTTTAAGCTCCTAAATTTTTATGATTTATAAATCGATTTTTTCAACCTTAAGATATGGATTTTTCAGTTGATTTATATTCAGGAGTATAAAGGGGTTATCCCGAAAATGTTTTGGATTTTTCGAACAACATTTGGGGTGCATTTGGGTGAGCAAGATAGTGACTTAACGCGATATCGCCGCGCCGCGTTGGTAATCGCATTGGCCAAACAAGTGGCTCGACACAATCTCGATGTGTCGCATCGGGTAACGTGTCACATTGGGTAATGCATCGGGTGCCCAGTTCGCGTTCTTTTTTTAAAACTGGGTCAGGAGGGGTATTTTAGTCTATTTCCCTCATCTTAACTCAGTCATAATACAAAATTAAAACGTGGTTAGGGCTAAATGCTTCAAAAACTACTCATATCCTCTCAAATCAAAACCCTAATCCTTTCTCCAAAGATCAAGAGTTCATCCATAAGGTTAAGAATTCCAAGAATTTAATCAATATTCAGGTTCCACTCTCCATACTAAGCAAACTAAGGTACGTGGGGTTGTCCTAATCTCATAGGCATGATTTTTCTACAAATTTAAACAAGTTTTAATAATTACTTAAGTATGTATACGATTATAAGTGTGGGTTTTCATTTTTAACAAAAAACATTTATTGTGATAAGGTTTTGAGAAGAATATTGAAAGATCATGGGGTTGCTTTTCTTATAAGTCTTGATTGTTAAATTTGTGGACATGTGCTTTGGATTTTGAAAGGTGTTATGAATATGAGTTGTGAATTTTTTAATCCTCATGATGATGTTTATGTACCCCATATGATACTAATGTTAAACTATTGAGAGAATGAGTTTTCAAAGCCCTTTTGATTATAAAAATTGTGTTTAGCAAATGTTGTGCTACTTTATAAATGATAAAAAAAAATTGACTATTAAAGTGTTGGGAATCAATATGCATGTGTTGAATGAAAGAAAATCTTACTGGTGTTCATATAAATGATTTACATAAGAAGTGCTTAGAATCAATGTGATACACATGACTTGCAAGTCGGGGTATGACGATACCCCGTTGAGGATTTGTCCTCGAATAAAAATAAAAAGAGTGTTATGTGTATCATGCATGTTTTCCTATAATAAACTTAAAATTTGACTAATGTAGGTTATATGGTTACCCGAAGAAAGCACGAGTCAGAAGACTCTATGTTGGAAATCGTGATTTGCCGACATGGGACCTTGGTACCCTGCTGTGTGATCTTGATCACCTGGTATTATGTTGTCCCAATTCGGGACTATGGTTAGGAGCCTTAATTTGTGATCTTGAGCCCAACCATGGCATATTGACTTGATTGAGGCTTGTGGCACCCTGCTACGTGATCTTGCTTGCCCTTCCCTCACTAGTACTCCAATCTTGGTGGCAAACTGAGATCTGGCAGTCGGTGAAAGTGTGAACTTGTAGGGTGTACCATCTAGCTCCATAGTGCTGAAGTAAATTGAATCACGTAGGACAGAAATGTTGTTGAAACTCATCATACTATGCCCATGTATTTCCAAATGATTTTTGTGATAACATGTTTTATAAAGCTCACACCTATGTTGTATAAAAGTTATATTTTGTTTTTAGATTACTCTGCGTGCCAATATATCAGTATTGACCCCCTATATTTCAGGGTCTGAGGCTCAGTCCAGGGGTCCCGCTAAGCCATAGATTTATCAGACAGAAGTGTGATGTTGGTGAGCCTCTCTTACTTCGAAAGGCCATTTTTAGAGCATTGTTATTTTATTATGGTATTGGTCCGACTGGGGGCTTTGTCCCAGTTTTAAGTAAGATGTTGGCTTTGATGTATTAGAGATTTTGCAGACTGATGTTAGATACTGTTAGAGGTTTATGAAATTCCATTTTGGATTAAACAGTTGAATTATAATGTTGATCATGTTTCCATATGTTGAAAACTTTCACATCTCTTTATACCGTTTGAATGATGTGCATGATTGCTAGAAAAAAAGGAGGCTTGGGCCATTATGTTTTGGGATGCCTGTCACGGCCAGGGCCTGGTTTGGGTCGTGACAAGCTTGGTATCAGAGCACGGTTCATGGTCCCAGTGTGTCTGCGAAATTACATCGGGTAGAGTCCTGTTATGGGTGTGTAGCACACCACACCTATAAGCAGGAGACTAGAAGGCATTTAGGAATGTCTCCCTCTTTTGTGGTTTAGTTCATGCTGTAAGTCTAAATATCCTCTAATCAATGGTCTCTTGTATTTCAAAAAACCTATCATGCCTCCCCGTCGCTCCAATGAACATAATGCCCAAGCTAAGGATGTCCACCCTACCCATGGGATGAGGACACGAAATAGGGCTCATACTCCTGAATTTGTTGTTTCTCTAGGAGTCCCTCTTATTCAGACTAGCACACCCAGGGCACCTAGGGCTCCCCGGTCTGGGACTAACCACACCCAACCTTCCTACATAGAGATATCAAATGCTGAGTTTAGACAGTCGATGCATATGATTGCACAATTGGTGGCTTTCCAAGCCCAACGATCGAAAGATATTGGGTCTACGTCTGGTGTATCAAAGACCAGATGGGTGGTCCAGTTCATGAGACTGAACCCGCCTAAGTTTATGGATACAAAGGTTGAGGAGGACCCACAAGAGTTTGTGAATGAGATAGATAAAAATTTTTGGGTTATGCATATGAATTAAATAGAAGGGGTTGAACTAGTGGCCTATCAGCTGAAGAAGGTGGAAAATCAGTGGTACAATGAATAGAAAGATTCGAGGGGAAATAATGCTGAGCCTTCTGTTTGGGGAAAATTTGTGGAGGCTTTCCTAGACTGATTTTTTCCCCAGGAGTTGAGAGAGTCCAAGGCTGAAGAATTCATGAACTTAAAATAGGGAAAGATGATCGTCAAAGAGTATACCCTAAAATTCAATTAGCTATCCCATTATGCTCCAGAATTGGCGGGAGACATGAGGGCCAGTATGAGGAAGTTTGCATCCAATCTTTTGGATAACTTGGTGTTGGAATGCAAAAGAGCAATGCTGAATAGAGATATGGATTTCTCTAGGTTGTTCGTATATATGCAACAGATTGAAGAGCAGAAAAAGAGACTGGCTGAGGCAAGAGAGAAAGCCAGACAGGCCAAGAGGGACAGATCTACAGATCAACACTACAGTCATCGTTAGGATGAAAATTGGGGTAACAGGTGGTCAAAGAAAAAGACTTGGGGTAATGTATAGCCTTCGGCCAGTGCCCCAGTGCCCAGACCTCCACGTGACCAGGAACCCTTTAATCCTCAGCCTAATAGTGGTTGGAGAATGCAGAACACCCATTCCCAGGGGAGTGTGACATATATCGATAAGTCATTTCCCCATTATAGTATCTGTGGGAAGAACTACCCAGGAAAATGTTACTTCGAGAGGAGGAATTGTTACTGCTATGGCCAAATGAGCCATATTCAGAGAGATTGCCCATCAGCCGGAGGTAATGCAGGGGGTTAAGTCCCAAGCCACCTCTACAGATCCTCCTCCTAAGGGTGCTACTTCAGTTACCGGGAGCGGTCGCAACCGGTTGTATTATTTATCTAACCGCCAGGATGCATAGGCTTCACCAGATGTTGTCACGAGTACGTTGCAAATATTTTCCCATAATGCATATGTTTTACTTGACCCAGGGTCTACTTTGTCTTATGTGACCCCATATGTGGAAGTCAGTTTTGGTTGAGTCCGAGAATAATTTAGAACCCTTTTCTGTTTCTACATATATTGGGGACACTTTTGTGGCTAGAAGGATGTACAAAAATTGCATTGTGTCTGTATGTAATTGTGATACTGTGGTGGATCTGGTATAGCTTGATATGATTGACTTTGATGCCATTTTAGGAATGGATTGGCTTCATTCGTGCTATGCCACAGTAGACTGTAGAACTCAAAAAGTTACCTTTTCTTTTTTGAAGGAGCTAGTGATAGAGTGGGAGGGGTATTCTCTAGCCCCCAAAGGGAAATTCATATCTTATATCAGAGCCCACAAACTTATATCTAATCGTTGTTTGTATCATCTGATTCAAGTAAAATATTCTAATACTGAAAGTCCTTCTCTCCAGTCTGTCCCCTTAGTTAATGAATTTTTAAAAGTCTTTCTTGATGATATCCCAAGGATACCACTTAATAGGGAGATAAATTTTGGTATTGACCCATTGCTTGACATCCCACCTATTTCTATTCCACCATACAGAATGGCTCCTGTAGAATTGAAAGAGTTGAAAGAGTAATTAGCAGATCTTCTTGACAAGGGCTTTATTTAACCTAGTATTTCTCCCAATGGTGCACCTGTACTATTTGTGCATAAGAAAAATGGTTCCCTCTGTATGTGTATTGACTACAGTCAACTAAATAAGGTTACTGTTAAAAATAAATATCCTCTTCCCAGAATTGATGATTTGTTTGATCAACTCTAAGGTGCAAAATGTTTCTCTAATATAAACCTTCATTTAGGGTATCATCAGTTGAAAGTTAGGGAGGCTGACATTCCCAAACATCTTTCCGAACCCAATATGGCTATTATGAGTTCTTAGTTATGTCTTTCGGACTGACTAATTCCCCTGCTGCTTTCATGGACCTTATGAATAAGGTCTTTTGCCAGTTTCTAAACTTATTTGTTATAGTCTTTATTGACAATATTTTGGTTTACTCTAAGAATGAAGAGGATAATGCCAGTTATCTCCGCATCATCCTTCAGACCCTCAAAAATAATAAATTGTATGCAAAATTTTCCAAGTGTGAATTCTGGCTCAATGCTATTGCCTTCTTGGGGCATATCGTGTCTAGTGAGGGAATTAAGGTTGACCCCCAAAAGATTGAGGCAGTGAGAATATGGCCCCGACCCACGACTCCTACCGATATCCGAAGCTTCTTGGCTTTGGCAGGGTATTACAGGCGGTTCGTAGAAAGTTTCTCTTCCATAGCTGCTCCACTTACCAGGTTGACATAGAAAAAGGAAAAATTTGTGTGGTCTGACTCCTGTGAGAATAGTTTCTAGAAATTGAAAGACAGGTTGACTACTGCACCTGTTTTGACCCTTCCTAAGGTTAAAAGGGTTTTGTTGTGTACTGTGATGCATATCGGGTGGGACTTAGGTATGTACTTATGCAGCATGGTAAGGTGGTAGCTTATGCATCTAGGCAGTTAAAAGTGCATGAGCGAAATTAGCCCACCCATGACTTGGAGTTAGCGGTTGTGGTGTTTATACTAAAAATTTGGCGGCATTATCTCTATGGGGTGCACATTGATATTTTCACTGACCATAAAAGTTTACAGTATACCTTTTCATAGAAAGAGTGGAATCTTAGGCAAAGGCGGTGGTTGGAACTGTTGAAGGATTATGACATGAGTCTGAACTATCATCCGGGCAAGGCGAATATGGTCGCCGACGCTCTCAGCAAATTATCTATGGGCAGTCTTTCTCATGTTGAGAAAGGAAAAGGGAGATGGTGAAAGATATACACCGGATTGAAAATCTAGGGGTTTGAGTTCTGGATTCTGAAGATGGAGGAGTAATTGTACATGAGATAGCTAAATCTTTCCTATATGCTAAAGTTAAGGAGAAGCATGCCGAAGACCCCATCTTGATACAGATTAAAAATGATATGGGTCAACAGAAGGTGATGACGTTTGAAATTAGCGGTGATGGTATTTTAAGATATCAAGGTAGGCTATGTGTACCGAATGTTGATGGTTTGCAGGAGAGGATCCTAAAGCTCACACTTCGAGGTATGTTGTTCACCCAGGATCTACTAAAATATATCATGACCTTAAGGCAATATATTAGTGGAATAATATAAAATGTGACGTTGCTGATTTGAGACTAGGTGGTACTTCTTAAGAGATAGCCTTGCCTATGTGGAAATGAGAGATGATCAATATGGATTTCATCATGGGACTTCTGAGGTCGCAGAACCAATATAATTCCATTTGGGTGATTGTAGATCAGATGACCAAGTCAGCTTACTTTCTGCCTGTGAGGACTAACTATTCAAGAGATGATTATGCCAATCTATATATTGAGGAAATAGTTTTCTTTCACGGGGCACCAATATCCATTATATCCAAGTGAGGTACGTAATTCTCTTCGCTGTTTTGGTGGTCCTTTCAGAGGGGTTTGGGCACCCAAGTGAACTTGAGTAATGCATTCCACCCTCAGATAGATGGGCAGGCTGAGCGTACTATTCAGACTCTTGAAGACATGTTGAGGGCCTGCGTAATTGACTTTAAAGGTAGTTGGGTAGATCATTTTCCATTGATAGAGTTTGCTTAAAACAATAGCTACTATGCCAGCATTCAGATGACTCCTTTGAAGTACTTTATGGGAGGAGATGTAGATCACCAATTGGATGGTATGAAATGGATGAAACCCAATTGTTTGGGCCTGACCTTGTTCATTAGGAAATGAAGAAGGTGAAAATTATTAGAGAACGACTTAAGACATCTCAGAGTCACCAGAAATCCTATACCGATATTAGGAGTTGGGAGTTGGAATTTGAGGTTGGTGATTAGGTTTTTCTAAAAGTCTCCCCTATGAAGGGAGTCATGCAATTCAGGAAGAAAGGAAAGCTGAGTCCTTGCTATACAGGACCATACCAAACTATGAGAAGGATAGGTGGGGTTGCCTATAAATTAAAATTGCCCGCGAGTTTGGATTCTGTACACCCCGTGTTCCATGTGTCCATATTGAAGAAGTGTATTGGGGACCATTCCTTAGTGTTACCTAAAGAGAAAATCAATGTGAAAGACTCATTGTCATACGAAGAAGAACCCGTTGCCATTTTGGATTGCCAAGTTCGGAAGTTGAGAAAAAAGGAAATAACTTCGGTTAAGGTATTGTGGAAGAATCAAAATAATGAGGAAGCTACTTGGTAGTTGGAGGATGATATGCGTGCAAGATACCCAAATCTTTTTGATCCTGTGAATGACGATTTAGGAGGTACAATCTTTGCCCTATTCTTTTTACCTTCTCTTTAGTAAGATTAATCGTGCTTACCTGTGTCCCCCGCCATCATTCGGGGATGAATGATCCCAAGGGGGGATAATGTAACACCCCGCAAAATTTTTGGCGTAGTGCCACACCTAGTAACATGCTTAAGAAGCTAGCAACTTGAAATTTTTTCTGTGTTGAAATGACTTAGCCTTATTTTAAGCTCCTAAACTTTTATGATTTCTAGATCGATTTTTTCAACCTTGAGATATAGATTTTTAAGTTGATTTATGTTCAGGAGTGTAAAGGGGTTGTCCTAAAAAAGTTTTAGATTTTTCAGATAACGTTTGGGGTGCGTTGGGTGAGCAAGACAATGGCTCAATGCGATATCGACGTGCCACATTGATAATTGCATTGGCCAAACCAGTGGCTCGATGCGATCTCGACGCATCGCATCGGATAATGCATTGGGTGCCCAGTTAGCGATTTTCTTTTAAAATTCGGGTTGGGAGAGGTATTTTAGTTTATTTCCCTCATCTTAACTCAGTCATAACACGAAATTAAAATGTGGTTAGGGCTAAATACTTCAGAAACTACTCATATCCTCTCAAATCAAAATCCTAATCCTTTCCCCAAAGATCAAGAGTTCATTCTTAAGGTCAAGAATTCCAAGAACTTAATCAAGATTCGGGTTCCACTCTCCATACTAAGCAAACTAAGGTACGTGGGGTTATCCTAATCTCATGGGAATAATTTTGCTACGAATTTAAACAAGTTTTTAATAATTACTTAAGTATGTATACGATTATAAATCTTGATTGTTGAATTTGTGGACATGTGCTTTGGATTTTGAAAGGTGTTATGCATATGAGTTGTGAATCCTTTAATCCCCATGATGATGTTTATGTACCCCATATGATACTAATGTTAAACTATTGAGAGCATGAGTTTTGAAAGCCCTTTTGATTATAAAAATTATGTTTAGCAAAAGTTGTGCTACTTTATAAATGATGAAATTTTTGTGACTATTAAAGCGTTTGGAATCAATATGCATGTGTTGAATTAAAAAAAATCTTACTGGTGTTCATATAAATGATTTACATAAGAAGTGCTGAGAATCGATATGATATAGATGACTTGCAAGTCGGGGTATGACGATACCCTGTTGAGGATTTGTCCTCGAATGAAAAAGAAAAGACTGTTGTGTGTATAATGTATGTTTTCGTATAATAAACTTAAAATTTGACCAATGTGGGTTAGATGATTACCCGAAGAAAGCACGAGTCAGAAGACTTTATGCTAGAAACTGTGATTTGCCGACACGGGACCTTGGTACCCTACTATGTGATCTCGTGTACCTAGTATTATGTTATCCCAATTTGGGACTATGGTTAGGAGCCCTACTTTGTGATATTGAGCCCAACCATGACATATTGACTTGATTGGGGCTTGTGTCACCCTGCTATGTGATCTTGTGTGTCCTCTCCTTACTAGTACTCCAATCTTGGCAGCAAACTGAGATCTGGCAGTCGGTGAAAGTGTGAACTTGTAGGGTGTACCATCTAGCTCCATAGTACTGAAGTAAATTGAATCACGTAGGACAGAAATATTGTTGAAACTCATCATACTATGCCCATGTATTTCCAAACGATTTTTGTGATAACATGTTTTATAAAAGCTCTCACCTATGTTGTATAAAAGTTGTATTTTGTTTTTGGATTACTCTGCGTACTAGTACATCTGTATTAACCCCTATATTTCAGGGTCTAAGGCTCAGTCCAGGGGCCCCGCTAGGCCGTAGATTTGTCAGACAGAAGTGTGCTGTTGGTGAGCCTCCCTTACTTCGAAAGGCCATTTTTAAAGTATTGTTATTTCATTGTGGTATTGGTCCAATTGGGGGCCTTGTCCCAGTTTTAAGTAAAATGCTGGCTTTGATGTATTAGAGATTTTGCAGACTGATGTTAGATACTGTTGGAGGTTTATGAAATTCCATTTTGGATTATTCAGTTGAATTATAATGTTGACCATGTTTTCGTATAATGAAAACTTTCGCATCTCTTTATACTATTTGAATGATGTGCATGATTGCCAGAAAGAAAAAGGGGGCTCGGGCCATTATGGTTCGGGATGCCCGTCATGGCTAGGGCTTGGTTTGGGTCGTGACATTTAATGAAGGGCAAAAAGTTCAAATCACTTTTTTAAGGGTCTTCATACTTTTAATATATATTATAGATAATTAAAAATATTTCTTTACGTTTTTAATAAAATAATTTATATTTTAATTATTATGAGGTTTTGTTTGATGTTTTTCTTTTGCATTTTAATAAGTTATACACATAAATTTCTGCATAATTTATTCAACCATTGTTTACGAGGATAGAAGGAAAAAACCCAAATGTAGTGCTACAAATTAATCTTGATCTTTAATATGTAAATTATTATTAAATTATGTATAAATAACATAAATACCAACCCCTTTTGGAAGTAATTACACTCTCTCCCACTTTTTTTAATTATTTTACTCTCTCTCCCTATTAATATACATAACATAGCCGACATATACATAACATTCTGTGTATATGTTGGGAATTTTGTAATATGTTTAGGGAGTTGGGATATTTTGTAATATTGGAAATATAAGTTGTGTATTTGTGTAATTTTTAGTATCTTTTAAAATCCAATAAAACATGATTAGTTTTCTGCTATGCTACCTCATAATCCTGTTTACTGTTAGATTATGGGTCATGGGTCGCCCATGTGGACTGACCTGACCCGACCCAGTCTTTAATTGTTTTGATTATCTAATATGTGGAAGATAAGCAGGGAGCATTTAAATTTTGAAAAATAAGGGAGAATAGTTACTGAGTAACTGTTTATCCATCCAAATTACTCCTATACATATAGGCTTCTTCCTCTATAAACAAGATACAGATAAAATAAATAAATTAAGACAGTAACAAAAATATCAACAAAAATCCAAATAAGAAGCTTTTAGTTTGTGAATCTACTCTCCGTTTTCTTGAAAGACGAAGATTGACTTGGGGCAATTGTATCAGTAGCAAATTCAACACTTCCACTGCAACAGATTAAGGTACATACACTCTGTTTTTATTCCGAATTTGCTATCAATGGTATCCAAGCAAGGTTCATTGCCTTAAGTTTGTGTGTAATATCTCGATTTTAAAGTGTAGAGATAGAAAACTGATTTAGCACATACCTGTAAATAAAAGTTTTGGTCTTCGGTCAGTTGTATCACTGATCCGGTCAAAGGCGCAGCCAAGTCTGGTCTGATGCGCTGCTTAAACTGTTCCATTTTGCATAATTTTGATGTCAAGTTTAAGTGTGTCTCATGTTATTAGAAACATAAAATACCTATTAGAGAGCATATATGACCAGATCTAAATCGGAGAATATGAATCCGATGCAAATCAAAATACTAGCCCTGATTTGTGGCGTGTTGCAAAGTTTTTTTTTGGTTTGTTGACTATGTGGTACAAAATTGTGATTCTAGAAAAGTTGTGTCAATTTAACTTCCTGATTGAATTGTTTGTTGTCGTCTTCCAAATTAGCCAAATAAACCATTAAGGAGAATGGTTTTGTCCTACTTTATTCTTTGTCTTGTGAAAGAATAGGAGTTTTTTTTCCAAAAACTAGTTTATGCAAAAGTATTGTGTCTTCTCTACCAAGGGGGTTAGTGGAAAAATTGATGAAAGATAAAGAACTGTTTCTTTTTAATTCCACTGAAGGCTCCGTTCCTTTTTTCCCTTTTATTTTAAGAATAAGTGTTTTGAAATTAAATGAACCTGTTATATCAACAGTACTTATGAATAATTTTTTATTATTAACTTTTGTCATTATTCATTAAAGTGATAAAAATAAGTGACTGGGTTAGTCTTGATATTTTTTTTGCCTTAATTAGTCCATAATAATTTAACAGATTTAATCTTCTACGATGAATTGTGACAAAAGCGTCACATTGAGTGGTAAATCCATTCTTACTTGTTTCTTAGTTCCTATTTCATAAATGACTGAATGAGAAAAAACTCAAATCACTCCAAGTGGGAGTTCTGAATATCGAGCAAAGAGACAAGGTAGAAGAGCACATCGTCGAAGGACATGTTTTCGAGGTCGTGAGATCATACGAAATGATGTCCCCAGGGCGACACAAAATTTGTTACGGAATGAAAGGGCTATGCGAAGGGAAAGAGAGAAGAAATTGAAAGAATTCAAGTCTTTTAAAATGTCATCTAACATAAGTGTTGCTAGTTTTATACATCTGTTTGAGATGAAACGTGTAGAACTAGAAAACTATGTAGAAATCTCAGATTGGGAAGCATTAGCTATTTTAGAAAATTCTCTTCGTGACCCTTGAGGAGAGAGATTAATTGATGTTTACCACAAGATTTGGCCTAGCGAGCCTTTTTGGGTGTACATAAGTCGTCTAGAATATTTGTTGAATGACTTTTATTTTTTAGATTTACTTGTGACTTGTAACATGTAGATAATTATAAACTTTATATTATATATATATATTAAGTTGTTTGTATACTTTTATATGAATTTCATTCATTTGTTTGAGTTTTTAAACGACTTAATTGAAAGCTATCATTCTAATGGCACATTAAGAAATTAATTTCTAATTTTGGTTAAATGTTTAGTTAGTATATAATGATTGAATTCTTAAGTGTCCTTTCGATTTTACACTAAGCACAAAACCTTTATGTGAAATGATTTACTTGAATGTGTAATTTGCATGCATAATTGATAATATACTTGCGTAATTGTCTCTTAATAAAAGACATGGCATCTAAAAGCATAATTGTTGACCTGAACAGAGAAAAACTTAATGGAGACAACTACGATATTTGGAGTCGTAAGATGTGGTATGTACTAGAAGAGAAAAATACTCTCGAAGGTATTAACCATGTCTTAAGTCTACCAGAAGAGGGCAATACTGCACAACACAGGAGAGACCTTAAGCTTATAATGCTTGGAAAAAGGTTGATTCCATTGCACCTGGAATCATAGTAAGTTCTGTGGTTGATGACCTCATACATGAGTGTGAGGAATTTTCTACTGTCAATGCCATCTGGGCACACTTACGAGGAACATATGAGGGTACTTCTATTACCCGCCTGAGATAGCTGACTATAAAGTTTGACACTTACAAGAAGCGTCATGATCAGAACATCAAACAACACCTTACGATGATGTCGACTATGATAGCTCAACTCAAAAGTGCTGGTCATGTTCTCTAGGATAAGCAGCAGGTTCAGGCAGTGATTCGATCTCTTCCCAATAGTTGGGAACAGCTGAAGGTCAACTTAACCCACAATGAAAACATTAAAACTTTTTTTGATGTTGCACGTCACGTAGAACTTGAAGATGAGCGGCTTAGTGCTGCTAAAGCTGCTTCTAATTCCTTTATGGCTGAATCAA
This sequence comes from Capsicum pubescens, assembly GCA_030864215.1. Lineage (NCBI taxonomy): Eukaryota > Viridiplantae > Streptophyta > Magnoliopsida > Solanales > Solanaceae > Capsicum > Capsicum pubescens. The sequence continues at coordinate 90,045,047 of CM061539.1, forward strand.
GTGGTAAGGACTCTTCAGGATTCAAGCATAAGAAGAAGTAGAAAAATAACGGGAAGGGTAAAGAGACCGAAGAAGGACCCTCTGAGAAAAAGAACAAGCCAAACTTCAAGAAGAAGAAAAAGTTTTTCAAGAAGAAAGACAAGAGCAACATGAAGTGCTACAATTGCTAAAATCTGGGGCATTTTGCTCGTGAATGTCCTGAAGGGAAAAATGTAGCATTTCTAAATGCATCTCTAAGTGCTACATATGTTTCTAGCACTGTTTTATTAACTGAATCTTATCCTATGTGGATTGTAGACTCAGGAGCTACCGACTATGTGAGTCGAGATTGAGAAGCGTTTATGGAGTTTCGTCGAGTTTCACCGGGATCACGGTGGATCTATGTAGGAAATAATGCAAGACTTGAAGTCAAAAAAATTGGCACTTGCAAAGTAGATTTGTGTGAAGGACGGTCTTTAATGTTGCATGACGTCCTATATGCTACAGAAATTCGATAAAACTTAGTGTTTGTGTCTGTTCTCTTAGATGTTGGTTTTCATTTGTTCTTTAGTCGTAATTATGTAAGAATTACTCTAGATAATGTTTTTATGGTTTTGGACATCGCTATGACCGCTTTATTATTTTAGATTGTAATCCTTCAACTTATAATTATTATGTTGACCGTTGTGTAATGTCATGTTATTCTAGTAATAATGATGTTGAATTACTTACATGGCATGCTAGATTGGGTCACATAGGGCAAGATCGAATGAATAGATTGGCAAAGGAAGGAAATCTAGGTTCTTTCTCTAAAATTGAAATGCCAACTTGTGAAAATTGTCTTGCTGGAAAGATAACACGTAAACCATTTGAGAAGGCTAAAAGAGCCGAATTCCCATTGCAATTAATCCATTCTGAAATCTGTGGTCCAATAAATGTGAGGGCAAGGACTGGTGCTTCATATTTCATTACATTCATTGACGATTTCACGCGTTTTGGTTATGTCTATTTGATATCTCATAAATCAAAAGCACTTGAATGCTTCAAAAGATATATGAATGAAGTTGAGAATCAATTAGACAAAAGTATAAAGGCACTAAAAACCGATAGAGGACGTGAATATCTGTCAAAATAATTTGAAGAACTGTGTATTAAAAAAGGCATTATCAGACAATTGACTACTCCTTATACACCTCAACAAAATGGTGTAGCTGAAAGGAGGAATAAAACATTGTTGGATATGACAAGATCCATGATGGCGCAGGCAAATTTACCAATCTCTTTCTGGGGAGATGCGTTATTAACTGTGGCCTACATATTGAATAAAGTGCCTTCTAAATCAGTATCTTCTACTCCTTATGAACTATGGAATGATAATAAACCAAACTTTAATGATCTATGACCTTGGGGTTGTACTGCATATATTAAAGATTGTTTTGGTAAGTTTGGAAAACTAAGTCCAAAAGAAAAAAAGTGTATCTTTATAAGATACTCTAAACACTCCAAAGGATATGTGTTTATTGGTGAATTGGAAGATGGAAGTACTACTGAAATTGAATCAAGAGATGTCACATTTTTGGAAAATGATTTTTCAAAAAGGAATGAAATAAAGGAAAATGAGACTCTTTACGAAATGTTGAATTCAGATGATCAAATAATGTCACAAGACATGCTTGATAATTCTATTGATCAAGAAATGATTCCTGGTCCAAGTGGGAGTTGTGAATCTCAAAATCCTATTGAGAAATCTGAACTTCAATTACGTAAGAGTACCAAAAAAAGTGTGCCTAAAAGATCTTATGAGAGGAGGATTATGTCTTTCTGGTATCTCCTACAAAGTTGGATGAACCTAATTCTGTGACTGAGGCTTTATCAACTCTTGAAAAAAATGAATGGATAAAAGCGATGAAAGAAGAATTAGAGTTCATGAAAACCAATAAAGTCTGGGATCTAGTTGACCTTCCTTCTGGACGTAAAGCTATTGGAAACAAATGGATTCTCAAAGTCAAACAAAAATCAGATGGGTCGATAGAAAGACATAAAGCACGATTGGTGGCAAAAGGTTTTACTCAAGAAGCTGGAATAGATTATAAGGAAACTTTTTCGCCAGTTGTGAAATTTACCTCAATTCGATTATTTTTAGCTATAGTTGCACGTTTAGATTTAGAATTACATCAAATAGACGTGAAGACCGCTTTTCTCAATGGAGAACTAAAAGAGGAAATCTACATGGAACAACCTGTAGGTTTTGTTGTTAAAGGCTAAAAAAAGAAGGTTTGTAAATTAAAAAGATCTATATATGGCCTTAAGCAGTCTTCAAGGCAGTGGTACCTGAGATTTCATAAGGAAGTGATTTCATTTGATTTCACCATGATCGATGAAGACCATTGCATCTATGTGAAAAAGTCCAATGAAATGTTTGTGATTCTTTCGCTTTACGTGGATGCTATTTTATTAGTTGGAAATAATTTGGAGTATGTAAAAACTGTTAATTCATGGATTTCAAAGTCATTTGACATGAAAGATATGGGTGAAGCAGACTATATATTGGGTGTTAAAATTCAAAGAGACCGTTCCAAGAAAATTTTGAGTTTATCTCAAGAAACATACATAATGAAAATTTTGGAACGTTTTCGAATGAATAGTTGCAAATCCATGGATACTCTTATAGCAAGAGGTGAAACTCTAAGCCTTGAAATGTGTCCAAAGACTGAAAAAAAAGGAAAACATGTCTCGAGTACCATATTCCAGTGCAGTTGGGAGTTTGATGTACGCTATGATGTGTACTCACCCAGACATTTGTTATGCCGTAGGTCTGGTTAGCAGATATCAATCTAATCCTGGAAGAGATCATTGGAAAGCAGTAAAGAGAATGTTTCGATACCTGAAGGGTACAGCTGACTATTCACTATGCCATAGTGGATCCGATTTATCCATAAGAGGTTATACAAATGCTGATTGGGTTGGTGACCGGTATGATAGAAAATCAACTTCCCATTATGCCTTCTTGCTAAATGGTGGTGCAATTTCGTGGAAAAGCAAGAAACAAACTTGCACAACCCTGTCAACTATGGAATCAGAATTTTTGGCTTGTGCATCTGCAGTACAAGAAGCTGTTTGTTTGAAGATATTCTTTGAGCATTTGAACGTCGCAAATAATTCTAAGGGTCCCATGATTTTATATTGTGACAGTCAAGCGGATATCGCATATACGAAGGATCCTAAATATCACAGCAAAACCAAGCACATTGATATTAAGTATAACTTTATAAGAGACATAGTAGCAGGTGGAGAAATAATTTTACAATACATTCCTACACGAGAAATGATAGTTGATCCCTTTACTAAGGCGATATCTAGAGACTTGTTTGAGAAACATGTTATGGCTCTGGGACTACGTAGGATATGACTATATTTATGTATTGTAGATGACTTGATTATAATTATTATCAATATAAGAATTTTGAATTTATGTTCAATCTTGTATGCATGCGAAAACGTGTTTTATTAACACAGTGTGTCGAACAAGTCGCGAGGTTAGCTCTCTCACACGAGCAATCGCCTATTACATCGAGGAACGTGAAGAGAAAGGTTCCACCATAAGATAATGACTTGTTTTGTAAAACCAGAAGTGAGTTTCTCTAAGAATATGAATTTGGGGATTATTAAAGAAAGAAACTCAGGTTAGACATTTAGAGGTGTATAGACCTAGATCTGTACGATGTTGAATGACTAAAAGAATGAGACACACACACCAATATAAGGTGATAATATTGTAGCACGTGTTTCATACCACGTGTGCTTAGCGACCAATGGGTTAATGGAAGAATGAATCCCTGCTTCTTCATTGTATGAGACCCTAAAAAGTTATTTTAACTTTTCATTAAAATACCCTTAGACCTTTTTAACTGTTTCTTAAAATTTCCGATCGGTGTTGCTACTTTAGCATGTTACTAATAGCCATGAGAGATTCGGCAATGCGGTGCATGTCTAAGAAAGTAGTTGATTTGGAACAGATAGATTCGAGTAGAAAGGGAAGACGATTAAAATGAATATTTTAACTTGTTTACACAAGCCGGCTATTACACTAACCATATAAGAGTCAAGTGTAATTGTGTATATAAAGTTAATCATGAACTCGAGTTCACCTCCTTAAGAGGATGAGGGATCGGATAAGTAACTACTGAAGTAGTGAATGAAGTCTGGGGTATTGTGAGTATTAGTATCCTCATATTAGAAGAGAATTTTTTCCACAAGTGATTGAATTCCTAAATGTAGCTTATAAAACCTTAAAGGTAAAGCTTGTAATGCTCACAGGTCGCACGAACTATTTGCCGTATGAATTGGTGATTTGTTGATGTCGTACTGGTGCAGGTCTAGTCTACCATGTGCGAAGTGGGAGATGTTAGATTACGGGTCATGGGTCGCCCATGTGGACTGATCCGACCCGACCCAGTCTTTAATTGTTTTGATTATCTGATATGTGAAAGATAAGCAGGGAGCATTTAAATTTTGAAAAATAAGAGGAATAGTTACTGAGTAACTGTTTATCCATCCAAATTACTCCTATACATATAGGCTTCTTCCTCTGTAAACAAGATACGGATAAAACAAAAACAAAATTAAGACAGTAACAAAAATATCAACAAAAATCCAAATAAGAAGCTTTTAGTTTATGAATCTACTCTCCGTTTTCTTGAAAGACGAAGATTGACTTGGGGCAATTATATCAGTAGCAAATTCAACACTTTCGCTGCAACAGATTAAGGTACATACACTCTGTTTTTATTCCGAATTTGCTATCATTTACAATGCGACATAAGTTATGACAAGACTTGTACAAGTCGTTAGCGAAGGTTGAATGCATTCAATTTAAATTTAAATTTAAATCCACTCTATATATGCCTTCTTGGCACTGAAAAGATGAAATAAAAACTAGAGAGCAATTTGAAAAAGGTCAAGAGTGGCATTTCATCAATTTAAAGTGACCCCACTCCTTCATATCAATGTTTTGTGATTAGAAACATTTTTTTTCATTTGATTGAGAATTCAAACTTATTTTTTATGGAAAGAAGTGAAGAAAGTGTTTCTGGTTCATATTCTCTGTCTATTTGGAAAATTCAAACTAGATGGAGACATGGAGGGACCTAACACTACTGACTACAACTTATGTTCACTTTCAAACAGAACAATAATGCTGTCACCCAAAGGCCAAAGTTGAAAAGTAATTGTAGTTCTAATGTCCTTTCTAAAATTTAACAAATAAGATTATTAAAAGCATTTTGGTTATTGAACACATTGATCAGGAGAAGAAACAAGATAAATTCCGACATTAGATGCGATTGAGGGACAATATGATACTGTAATTAGAGAAGGAAGTAGGACATGTATGAAGTATTACAATATTTGCACATTTCTTCATAGACATAAGACCTAATAGTGAAAAACCTACCCAGAGTATTCGGTTTTTGAATTTCATATGAGAACTATATTGTGTGTATGAGTTTCCTATCTACTTGAACTATCTCCAATTAGTCATCAAAACACGCCTGAACTAATAATTGTTCACCTGTTCTACCTCAAAGATTAGGTAAGAAACTCAAACAATTAATAGTTTTGGTGTATTTTGATAAATAGTTGGCGATAGTTCAGGCACAAAACTGTCCCACGTGATAGTTCAGCTATGAAACTCACAAAAATAATGGACATACTTCATGTTTGTGTTTCACCATTCTCTCTAGAAATAAACATATATTATCCCAAACAGGTGAAAAACGTTTACGCAGGGAGTACTGATCTCTAATTGTAAAGATAATTACATACACAGATATCTGATCTCCACGAAAACAGGCTGATTACATTGATCAACTATTAATTAAGTAGCAAAGAAACTAAGCTGAGTTACATTTGATAATAGTACTACAATATTAATAGTATATAAAAACAAGACACTTGAACAGATCAATGATCAACAGATGAAGAGGACGGAAGGGTCGCAGCAACACTCATCAATCAGGAAACAGCAACACAGAGCTGCTAGACTGCACCATTTGTTAAGAACAACTTATTGTAAGTAATTAGATAACTTCAATTTCTTCCAATTCACAAATGCAACACAAACGGCCAGAGAGACTAATCCAAGATTTTAAGTGATGAACTCCTTAAACCTAGCTACTTCCTCCGTTTTTAAATAAATGACCTGCTTTTCTTAAGAGAGGCATGCAGTATATCCGAAATCTCCATCAAACCCACACAAGAGGGCACAAGAATTAAATTAAAGGGGACTCACCATCCCTCAAGAAAGCCAGGTTCCCTTCTAGGGGGAGGAGCTGCATAATATTGAGGTGGCGGCGGCATCACTGGAGGACCTTGATAATAACCTACCAGACCACCATGCATAAATTAGTTTCCATTTAGATAAAATCATAAAAAGAATTTTGTAAGTACTATACTACTCTATAGATTAAAGGGGAAAAGAAATATCAATTGAGGGAGCTGCAAGTACATCAGAGCCAATAAGGGAATTAAGGCTGATTAACCAGAAAGAAAGAGAAAAGACACTCAAATTAAAGTAATAGGGATTTACCTTGAGCTGGGTAGGGATATGCGTATTTTGGTGGCTCACTCATCTTCGATTGCTACCAAGCTCTTTCACAAAATAACAGAGATATATGTTTGTTACAAAGAATTATATAGAATAAGATCAAATAATGGTATGTTCCAATTTCTAACTTGATAATATACACGTATTGTTTAATATACAGACAAACAAAGATGAGCAAAAAGGTGACCCCGCGAATAATTAAATGCCTTGTCAGCAGATTTGAAAATAATTTCTTACGTAAATTTACAAAATGACCCCACAAAAAACTTTTTATATAAAAAAGGGATGTATAAGGCCTTTTTTGCACCCTAGGAAGAAATTATGCACTGCGTCGAAAAAGAACCCGTATAAATAGAACTGTTGTATGCCCAAACTAATTCAATGTTAAATAAATTGAATATTATTTTCAATCTGAAATTTAAAAGAATGAACGGGCATACGTACTTATAAGACCATATACATACTCATATATAAGAACATATATATAATTCAACACTTGATACTGATAGATGGGTTTTAGATGAGTATTGAATATTACTACTAGTATTTAAAAGCTGTTCCATTTCTATCGTTAATTTATAGACTACGTTTTTTCTTTTCTTTTCATCCTTTTCAGCTGAATTTTCGCATTACTTTCCGCTAGCTTTATTAGGTATGGGACGTATATGTCTGTTCCAACAAATGATGACTTAGTATCTTTCCGTTCTAATAATACTAAAACACTTTATTTTATTATCACTAAAAATAATTGTGTGTGGCATCTTTTTATCTCACAATAAACAAAATAAAATTTTCAATAATAATACCCGTCTTCCTTTTTTTGATCCTTGTGTATGGAAGGGTGCATATTGTTTTGCTCCTTGGCTTCCCTTTTTATGGAGCTTGCTTATTTTTAAATTTTCAATATTTTCTTAAAATAAAATGGGAAAAAACCTTGCAGTAATTAACTTTATTATTTTCAATTAACACTTAAATTATATTGCTTTTTTTTCACTTGCTTTACACTCATCGGTGGTGTTCGTTGCAGTGGCACTGTTGCATTAGACCAAGGTGGTAAATTAAATTTTCTTAATCAGAAAATTACATTATTTATGAGTGAAATTTTTCTTAACGGACGTACGTTTATTGTCGAATCCTAGAAATACAATAATGTCTCTACTATAACAACAACAACAACATATCCAGTATATTTTCACAAAGTGGAGTCTAGGAAGCAGACACTACAACTATTAGCACAGATAACTCAACGAAACACTCCTCCCTACTAGAAATGACACACTCCTTTTTATTAACCTTCATCTTAATTTTATTTCTCTACATTTTCCTATCTAAAATAATTTACTCGGTAAACTGTAATTATTCCATGTCATGTCTAATAGTATCTCTACTATCATGATCAAAAATAGTTTTTTAAGAAAAAAAGTATGATTTACCAATATATATATATATATATATATATATATATATGGTTCATGGGTCACAGTCGTTTTTTATTTTTCGACTAGCTAGAATTTTTACTAGGATCATATACTCGGTAAACTGTAATTATTTCATGTCACGTCTAATAGTATCTCTACTATCATGATCAAAAATAATTTTTTAAGAAAAAAAATATGATTTACCAATATATATATATGATTCATGGGTCACAGTCGTTTTTTATTTTTCAACTAGCTAGGATTTTCCCAAAAATGTATGATTCATGGGTCATTTTCGTCAATAGCTTTTTGATCTCCCTATATATATTTGTTACATGGTGGAGCAGTTGTATTTTTGCCCTTTGGCAATTTCTATAGTGGAATTGGTTGATTGAAATAAGGGACATATCTAAATAATCACATTAAGATTGTATATAAAGTATTTTCCACAGTCTAAATAAGTATTCTAATTTGATCATCAAGGAACGCTTGAATTTTCTATGCCCCCCCTCCCCCCCCCAAAAAAAAAAAAAAACTATCCCAGTATTAGTCCCAAATCTTGCTTATAATTTTTAAAATAGAAACTTATTCCATCGACTACTGTCATTTTTATTATAGTTTGTTTAAGGACGGTCTTTTATTTGAGCCTCTAAATCTACTTTGGTTTCAATCTCACATACTTTTCATTTGATATTAATATGCTTGATCAAACTACGATCTAATTATTGAGATGAGGTCCCCCTCCCCCCTCCCCCCACAAAAAAAAAAAAAAAAAAGAACTATCCCAGTATTAGTCCTAAATCTTGCTTATATTTTTCAAAATAGAAGCTTATTCCATCTACAGCAGCAGCAGCGGCGGCAGCAGCAGCAGCAGCGGCAGCAGCAGCAGCAACAACAATTTGATTTTTACTTCAAAAGTCACTCAACTTTCACATTTTTACTCAGAATGTCACTCAAACTATTTAATCATTTTTTTAAATAACATTTGCTTATGTGGAATTATTATTTAAATGCAAAATTCAGAAAAATAAAAAATTATCTCTTAATGACTCTTTTATCCTTATTTTCATAAATTAATTTTCCTTTCTCTTTTTTCTTCTCCTTCTCACATATTGTAATTGATTCAACATTAAATATGCCTAATAAAATATTAAAAGATCAAATTAAATTTAACAATAATTGAAGGATAAAAAATTATTAACATAAACTACATTAATACGATGAAATATAACTAAGTGATATGTAATTTAACTCATTTATTACAAAAGGTCACCTGTACGTAGTTATTACATACATATAGTGAATCCCTATAACGTAGGTATATTACTCATAATATTTAGTTATGGATATAAAATCCCTAATTCATATATCATACATATACATATAGTACAGTATTTTTTTTTCATACATATAGTACAAACATTTATAAAAGGCAGAATACATTGGCAGACCCCTTAAGTATGCACCATCTTTCACTTAGGCACCTCAAGTGAACGGTTTACATTTTAAACACCTAAAATAGCCTTAAAGTGTGTCACTTTGACACTTTTTTACCTAATTAAAAGAAAACTCAGGCGCGTGTATTTCAATCCATACACGTGAATTTTGCACGTCAATTAAAACGTGTCATGTATCAGTACCTTTTCACGTCATCCACATCCACTAATAGCAAGACATTTGTCATTTTTATCCAATAATTTTAAAAAATTATTTTTTTTAAAAAATTACCCACTCCCTCTAATCCATCCACCCCGCCATTCATCTTCTTCAAACAACCCCACTCTGCCCCCACCCCCAATCATCTTCTTCCCCCTTTCTCTTTGGCAAATATCCCCCACCCCCACCCCCACCCCCAATCATCTTTTTCCCCTTTTCTGCAAACAGTTCCCCCCCCCCGCCACCTTCCCACCCACCTAAATGTTCTCCAAACGCTCCCCTTCTCCCAGCCCCACCCACCCACCTAAATGTTCTTCAAACGCCGCCCCTCCCCCAACCCCTAATCATTTTCTCCAAAAACCCGACCCCACCCCTTTCTCCATTTTTCAAAAAATTTTCATTGTTTTTTATCCGATTTCAATTTTTCTTCATTGATTTTGCTATTTTTTTAGTTTTTTCTCATAGATTTATCTCTATTTTTTTTATATTTTCTTCATCTATTTTGCTTCAATTTTTATTTTCTTTTACCTTTGTGTAACTAAATATTTATAGCCGAATAACCATTGATTGAGAATGATTTATCATTTTTTTTAGTGATAGACTAATGTGGTAGTACCATTTGCGGATTGTATGGTAGTCCGTGGAGGAAGTGTTTGACTCAGATTTTTATTTATACAGAGTAAGATGTGTATCCTTAGATCATTGAATATTGTATCTCAATTTTCTATATCTTGTAATATGTGTTTCAATTTTTCTTCATCAATTTCACTTTTAATAATTAAGAAAATGGTGCTTATTATCTAATCTTTACGAACCCCTAAATGTGTATATAAATTTCTATCAATAATTTTTATCATTAAATAAATTTAAGATCGATAAAAATGATGGATAAAAATGTGAAAGAAGTATAAATTAAGGGAGAGGGTGAGTTAATCTACTGTTTTTGACAAGACGAACCCCTAAATGTGTATCTAATTTTTAGATCTCTCCTAATAATTTTCACCATTATATAACCTTAAGATTGATAAAAATGATGGATAAAAATGAGGAAGAAGGGTATAAATTAATGGAGATAAGTTAATATATTGTTGGTGGGCCAACTTGGGCGCCACATCAGCTAAAAAATGGCTTTCACGCGCCTTAATGGAGGTGTAATACACGCATGTTGTCAACTCAGCAAAAGGTGCCACAGTGGCACACTTTAAGGCTAGTTTAGGTGTTTAAAAGGAAAACAGTTCACTTTAAGTGCCTAAGTGAAAGATGGTGCGTAGTTAAGGGGTCTGCCGATGTATTCTGCCTTTATAAAAAAGGGCATCTTTAGAGTGAAAACAGGAGCGGGAGGGGGGGGGGGGGTGTATCGTTGAAAGCATCGCATTTATAATAAGCTATATAATGTGTAAATTTAAATTTAATTAGATTTCAATACGAACATCTATCAGATGAAAAAAAGAAGTTGTAACACAGATTGAAAAGGTAGAGTAAAATAATTGTAATTTTAATTCTTTGGTTATTGTTAAATTTTAATGTGATCCTTTAATATTTTATTAAATATATTTAATGTTGAATCAATTACAATATGCGAGAAAAAGAAGAAAAATGAGAAAGAGGAGGAGAGATACTAAATTTAGGAGAATAAGGATAAAAGAGTCATTAAAAATATTATTTATTTTTGAGAATTTTAATTTAAATAGAAATTCCACATAAACAAATTTTATTTAAGAAAATAATTAAATAGGTTGAGTGACTTTTCGAATAAAAATGTGATAGTTGAGTAACTTGTGAAGTAAAAACCAAAGTTGAGTGACTTTGTGGGATAAAAAATCAAAATTGAGTGACCATCTGAGTTATTAACTCATAGTTTATTTAAGGATGATCTTTTATTTGTGCCTCTAAATCTACTTTGGTTTCAATCTCACATACTTTTCATTTGATATTAATATGCTTGATCAAACTACGATCTAATTATTGAGATGAGCATATTTCTTACCACAGCGTACGAATAGAACACACACAAACTCGGCTTTGGGTTAGCGCAACTAATAGCTACCTTAAGAGGTTTTTAGATCCTACATTTCTCATTTCAATCGTACTTAAATTTTACATATCTCATTTTAATAGTACATGTCATGTTTTTTTGTTTCTTTTGTCTAACCATCTAGTATTCAAAGCTTATTGATTTGATAAATCAAGATTCTCATCGCGTGACACGTAGGATCTATTTGAGAGGGTAGCTCACTATACAAAATTTCTTTATTCTTATCGTTTAAATGCAAAATTTTTGGCGAAACTTTTAGAAATGATGAAGAAAAATAAATATTAGGATATTCATAAGATGAAATTTACTTCAAGCCTCACCCCAGAAATATGAAGCATCAAACAAGGACTATTAAATAAAACAATGAAATATAAAAATTAGTAGTGGAAGGAGAATCTATGTTTGCTTTCAAGCTTATTAAATAAGACAAGATAACCTACACCGTCATCCTCTAACAAGAGTTATTGAAGATTGCATAAATCCATTGGGAGTCAACAAAGCGACTATTATTTACATTTGGAGAGAGGCAAATAAGTGTGCAGATTTTTTGACAAATGAAAATCACAAACATGCTGAAGATTTGCTTGTATGAGATAATGCAATCAAGGAAATAAATTTTTTTTGCTCCCGACAAATTTAAGTAATATAGCTTATGAACAAATTTAAAACTTTTTAATATTTTTTTACTGCACTAAAAAAATTAGAAAGAACTGAAAAAACAAGCATGCGAACGCATAAATTGGCCTCTGAGCTAGTCCCATCCAATTACCCAGCTCAACTTAGCTATGCACATTATAAACCATACAAAAAATGGTGGCCAGATCCCCAAATGCAACCTAGGTGTAACCTGAAAGATGATCTATTTACTAATGGACTTCTAACATGTTAGGCCCATTATGCAATCCATATGATGGTGTGTAGCCCAATATATCCGATGGCCCGTCATCTAATATGTTCGAGAAAGTTTCCATTTTCAGTTATTCTTGAATATTTAATTGGCTAGTCCACGGTGTGAGTTGGTTACTACTAAAAAGTCATGTTATAGTCATGCATTTTAGTGAGGAAGAATCAAGATTTAGTGAGGGAAGTCATTGCTATCAGGTGTCTTGCTAATTTTAGCTTAACTAATAATCAGTGAGGGAGACTCTCGTAAAGTAGTGAAGGACTCCGACACTCAGCCATCACTATTTTAGTGTCACAATTTTTCTAAAAAATATAATATATTGAGGAACATTCCTTTCTATATTAAAAATATATATGATATTAATTTATTATTTAGCGAGGGACGTCCCTTGCTATATTGAAAATATATATAATATTAATTTATTATTTAGTGAGGAACGACCCTTGATATGTGAAAATTAATAAAAATTATAAATTTAAATATACTTAGGAATATCCCTCGCTAAGTTAAATAAAAATAATACGCAGGAGTGCTTATTTATTGGATAGTGAGGAAAACATTGGCAGCAAGAGAGTGGATTCTACAAAGACAAGTAATATTTGGTGCTATGCAGACAATGCTTACAAAAGTGGTGCAGGGGATAGATTCTCTAGACGTAGGATGTGCACTTACCTGTTGCCTCATCATCCTAGAGTTACTTAGAAAATTGTTGTATTGCAATGCAGAATCCATCCCAGAGTCAAGCTTATATTGTGGTTAGCAGTTCAAAAAAGACTAGCAACTGTGACTAGAGTACTCAGGTTTGGTATTCAAGTTCCCGCAGATTGTATATTTTGTTGATTTTATGTTTCAATAAATTTTGAAACAAAAAAATCGGTTAAAGATTTTTTAAGAGTTATGTTTCAATTAGTTTTGAAACAAATGCATCACTTAAAGTTTTGAGTTACAAAGAAAATGAATTTGATAAATTCATTATTCATAAGTTTTGAGTTACAAAGAAAATGTATTTGACAAATTCATTATTCATTAAGTTTTACGTTATAGGTTCTTGAAAGAATGATATTTTTTTGTTTTAAAACATACATGAACCTATTAACTATTACTTAATTAATATGCTTCTCATGCATGAAACTTTCATCCTATAAATAGTGTTTTCTTTGGTTTGAAAAGACAAGCACTCAAAACTACTTTCCCCTTGAAAACACTAGAGAGACATTGATCAAATGGTGAAATCACCAATTCAAGAATAGAAGAGCAACATTTTTGAATGCTACTTGTTTTGTGGCTTAGTTGAATCCCGAAGATAAAGTTCACTTGTTCTTTCGTTTGCTCGTGAGAGAGACTCCAACTATCTTCAAGAAGCGTATTATCGTGCCTCTAAGCCAAGCAAGTTTTATTTTGAATTTTTTGTACAATTATCATTATTTTTCTAACAATTTGAAGATAGTTGTCTCTATGGCTTCTACATCAATATCAAATAGTATTCCATCTTTGCCTAATCCTAATTTTGAAATATTTGATGGCAAAGACTTTCCTAGATGGCGTGGAAAGATGGAATTCTTTTTAAAACGATTAAAGTTGACATACGTTCTTGAAGAACCTTGTCCTAATGCTCCTGGTTCTGAGGTAGCATCTGATGAGGCTACTTTGATTAAAGAACAAATTGCCAAATGGCAATATGATGATTATTTGTGCAAGAATTATTTCTTGGAGGAATGTCTAACAAATATTATGATCAATATTATGTTAAATGCAAATATGCTAAAGAGATATGGGACACTCTTCAAGCTATTTATTTAGCCGAAGAGGCGAGTTCTAAGAAATTTCTCGTTTCAAATTATATGGAGTTCAAAATGGTTGATGACAAGTCAATCACTGAACAAGTACAAGAATTTCAACTTATAGCTAATAAAATTGCTATATCTGGAATTGCTCTTGATGAAAACTTTCATGTTGGTGCTATTGTATCAAAACTTCCTCCATCTTGAAAAGAGTACCGAAGCAAACTCTTACACAAAAAGGAAGATTTGACTCTTGAACAATTGTTGCAACACTTGCAAATTGAACAAGAGACACGATGGAGCGATAATAATAGTTTGAAGGAACCTGTCATGAAAGCTCATATGGTTGAAGAAAAATCAAACAAGAAGAAACCTGAAAATAAGAAATTTTCAAAGGCAATGAAGACTACAAATTTCAAGCGTAATGATGCCAATTTTAAATCTAGCGAATGCTATCATTGTCACAAAGTTGGTCACTATGCGTGTGATTGTAGAATTCTCAAAGCCAAAAAGAAGAAAGAAAAAACAAATAAAAATAAAAAAGATGATCTTATGGCAATGGTCACAGAAGCATTTGTAGCGAAAGATCAAGTGGAATGGTGGATAGATACTGGCGCAACTCGTCACATATCAGGTAGCCGAAATTCTTTCAAGACTTATGAATTAGTGGCAGACGGTAAAATTGTATATATGGGAAACTCCTCCTCTACTAAAGTTGTGGGAAAAGGACCTGTTGAACTGAAGTTTACTTCCGAAAAGATAGTTACATTGATGGACGTATTGCATGTTCCTGATATTCGAAAGAACTTGGTGTCAGGTACGCTTCTTTCGAAGCATGGTTTTAAAATGGTTTTTGAGACAGATAAGTTTATTTTATCTAAAAATGACACGTTTGTTGTAAAAGGTTATGTTGCAAATGGAATGTTTAAACTCAATATTGAAAATGAAAATATTTCTGCTTATCTTGTGGAGTCTCTGGACTTATGGCATGAACGTCTAGAATATGTGAATTTTAGATCCATTCAACTTATGGTGAATAATGGATTAATCAAAGATTGTGGAAAGAATCATACTACTAAGTGTCTTACTTGTAGTAAATTCAAGATTACTAAGAAGCCCTTTAAGACAGTTGAAAGGACTTCCACACTTTTGCAATTAATCCACAGTGATATTTGTGAGATGGATTATTTGTCACGTCATGGAAAGAGGTATTTTATCACTTTTATTGATGACTACTCAAGATATACTTATGTCTTTCCATTGAAAACAAAAGATGAAACATTTGAGACTTTCAAAACATATAAAACAGAAGTTGAAAATAAATTGAGTGTGAAAATTAAGTCAATTAGGTCTGATAGAGGTGGAGAGTCCTTAAAGTCAGATTTTATTGATTTTTGTGAGAGAGAAGGCATTGAAAAATAATTGACCATGTCCTATACACCACAACAAAATGGTGTAGCAGAAAGAAAAAATAGGACTTTCATAGAAATAGTTAATTCTATGCTTTATGGATCTGGTATATCTGAAAATTTGTGGACTGAAGCCTTGCTTTCAGCATGTCATATTTTGAATAGAATTACTTCCAGGAATCATGATGCATCTCCATATGAACTTTAGAATAATCGAAAACCAAATATAAATTATTTTAAAGTATGGGGTTGCTTGGCTCATGTTCGATTACCAAATCAACATTTAACCAAGATTGGCTATAGAGGAGTAGATTGTGTGTTTATTGGTTATTCACAAACCAGTAAGGCTTATAGATTTTTAAATCTTGAGACCCCAAGTCCTCACTCAATTATTGAATCTTTACATGCTAATTTTTTTGAGCATATATATCCCAAGAAAAAAGATTTTTTTGAAAAAGATTCAAGTTCTTCTATTTATCCTCTTAAAAGGAAAATAGTTGAGCCATTGGAAGAAAGTCAACCAAGACGTAGTTCAAGATCAGCCAAATCAAAAGACTTTGGACCTGATTTTCAAGCTTATTTGGTTAAAAAGGATCCTGAAAGTTATGCTGAAGCTATGTCTTCACATGATGCTCCATTTTGGCGTGAAGCCATTGATGATGAAATGCATTCTATATTATCTAATAATACATGGATATTATCAGATCTTCCTCCTGGGTGTAAACCAATTGGTTGCCGATAGATTTTTAGGAAGAAAATGAAATCCGATGGTACTTTAGATAAGTACAAAGCCCGTTTGGTAGATAAAGACTTTACTCAATTGAAAGATATTGATTATTTTGATAATTTTGCACCTATAGCTCGAATGACCTCTATTCGTCTCTTGATTGCTCTAGCAGCAATTCATGGTCTTGTGATTCATCAGATGAATGTGAAAACTGGATTCCTAAATGGAGATCTAGACGAAGAAGTCTACGTGAAACAACCAGAAGGATTTGTCAATCCTGGTCAAGAACGTAAAGGTTGTAAACTTCTTAAATCTCTTTATGGATTAAAACAAGCTCCAAAACAATGACATGATAAATTTAGAAAAGTTATGATTTCTAATGGCTTCTTAATCAATGGTGGAGATATCTGCATATTTAGTAAATTTCAAGAAAATTCTGGTGTTATAATATGTCTTTATGTAGATGACATGTTGATCTTTGGAACTGATATCGAAAGAGTCACAGAAATAAAATATTTTCTTATTTCTCAGTTTGAAATGAAAGATCTTGGAGAAGCTGATGTAATTTTAGGCATCAAAATTGTAAGATAGGCAAGTGGTTTGACTCTTACTCAATCAAGTTATATTGAGAAGGTTCTAAAGAGGTTTGGTCATTTTGACGACAAACCTGCTCCTACACCATTTGATCCTAGCATCAAACTAGCCAGATATTGGTTATGCTGTAGGAACTTTGAGCAAGTTTACTGGTAGCCCTGGAGTTGAGCATTGGAATGCCTTAATTCGTGTTTTAAGGTATCTGAAGGGTACAATTAATGTTGGCCTGCATTATTCTACCTTTCCAGCAGTTCTTGAAGTCTATAGTGATGCTACTTGGAATTCTGATCCGAATGACACTAAATCTTTTACTGCTTGGATTTTCACTTTGGCTGGAGCAGCAATATTTTGGAGATCAAAGAAGAAGACATGTATTACTCACTCAACCATGGAGTCAGAATTTATCGCTATGTCTTCTGCTGGAGAAGAAGCTGATTGGCTGCGAAGTATGCTGATAGATATTCCATTATGGGGTAAGCCAATACCACCTTTGACTATATATTGTGATAATAAAACTGCTATATTTTGGGCTTCAAGTGATTGTTACAATGGCAAGTCAAGACAAGTTCGTCTCAAACACAATCATGTGAGAATATTATTGGAGGATGGCATAATATCGCTTCAATATGTGAAGTCCAAACTCAATTTACCAGATCCTTTGTCTAAAGGGTTAGGCAAGGAATTGGTGGTACAAACTTGTAATGGGATGGGAATGAAGCCTGTTGTAAATTGATTGTACTTTATGGTAACCCTACCTAATGATGTAATCTTAGGTTCAAAGGGAAAAACAAGTAAAGTTACAATTGTGAAGCACATCCATAAAATTTCTTTTTTCCCTAGAGAGTGAGTAAATGTGCATAAGTTGAGATTTATTCTCTTGATAAATCTATAACACCGATATCGGTTGGAGTAAATAATAACACTCTTGATAGATTTGACAGTATTTCTACAAAAGAAAAAAATGAGATTATATTCTCTTATTAAGTCTATACACCGATTTCGGTTGGAGTGTGTAGGAACACTCTTGATAGATTTACTGATACTTTGTTCTAAAGGAGGATGAGATTAATTTCTTTTAATGAAATTCATAGACTACTTAGTCGGAGTATGCAAAGTTACTCTTGATGAATTCACCGCACTAAGTGCGAAGTGGAGGCCGCTTCAATAAGATTTTTATAGGGAAATCTTAAAGCACTTAGCTAAAAGGATTCGGGACACATGGCCGTAAGGTGTCGAAGGATTTTGATTTTCACCGGAACATAGCAATATGAGTGGAGTATTTTTCTACTTCATTCAATGAACCACTTAGTTCAAGATTTGTTCACTAAGTAGTCAATGATTTAGAAAGTCTTCACTAGCTAATGGTTCAAGTCCAAAAGACACCATTATTGATGCATGTTGCTAGATTAATGTCTCAAATAAATTTTATTTTTTAAAGATAAAATTTCTTGAAACAAGTGGGGGATTGTTAATTTTATGTTTCAATAAATTTTGAAACAAATGCATCGGTTAAAGATTTTTAAGAGTTATGTTTCAATTAGTTTTGAAACAAATGCATCACTTAAAGTTTTGAGTTAAAAAGGAAATGAATTTGATAAATTCATTATTCATAAGTTTTGAGTTACAAAGAAAATGTATTCGACAAAATCATTATTCATTAAGTTTTACGTTATAGGTTCTTGAAAGAATGATATTTTTTTGTTTTAAAACATACATGAACCTATTAACTATTACTTAATTAATATGCTTCTCATGCATGAAACTTTCATCCTATAAATAGTGTTTTCTTTGATTTGAAAAGACAAGTACTCAAAACTACTTTCCCCTTGAAAACACTAGAGAGACATTGATCAAATGATGAAATCACCAATTCAAGAATAGAAGAGCAACATTCTTGAATGCTACTTGTTTTGTGGCTTAGTTGAATCCCGAAGATAGAGTTGTCACTTGTTCTTCCGTTTACTCGTGGGAGAGACTCCAACTATCTTCAAGAAGCGTATTATCGTGCCTCTAAGCCAAGCAAGTTTTATTTTGAATTTCTTGTACAATTATCATTATTGTTCTAACGTATTTGTGGCCAGACATTGTAGTCCTTTTAACACTTGTTTTTCGAATGTGAGAAGACTATAATTATGTGGCACAGGCTATGTGTACGACTGGGATACCATAGGTCTGTTCAAGATTGGGACTGTGAGGTGCACTGGATGAACACATTAGCAAAGAGGAAAACCGGTTTAGCTGATGTATCTATGGTTGTCTTTGCTATGATAGTTACATTGATATGGAGGGAGAAAAATAATTACGGATTTCATCAAAATAGATTGGCGATTGACAGGGTTTTGAGAGAGGTGGCTCAACATGTGCACATTTGAGGAAGAGTCATAACAAAGCGGCAAGAGACACTCCAAAAACTTAATAAATATCCTTAGTTGAGTGTTTGTATAGGTGATATGATTCAAGCTGCTTCTGTATTTGTTATTCTCTATATGTACCGATAGCAGTAGTGATATGTGTAAAGGTAGCAGTTGTTCATGACTGTTCTGCTATGATATAAATATTTTTTAGTGATTAATGAATTTGATAGTTTAACCAAAAATATAATTTGATATTTTGATATTTTGAGGGATATCCCTCCCTAAGCCCCATGCTAATATGGTATTATTTTTAGCATTTTACTGCATCAAAACTAAATATTTCAATAGAAAATCAACGTACAATCAATAACAACCAGTAAAACAATAAGAAAACTCGAAATAATTCAAACATTAAAATTAAGCAACCAAACTTCATGTATATTCATTCAACTTAAATAATATGTAAACAAGTATGAAGAAAATATGCAAACAAGTAGGCGCACAAATAAAATTTTCAATAATAATACCCTTTGTCTTCCTTTTTTCCTCGTTGTCTATGGAAGGGTGCATATTGTTTTGCTCCTTGGCTTTCCTTTTTATGGAGCTTGCTTATTTTTAAATTTCAACATTCATAAAATTAAAAGGGAAAAAACCTTGCGAGAACTAACTTTATTATTTCCAATTAATACTTAAATTACATCATTTCTTTTCACTTTCTTTACACTCGTCGGTGGTGTTCGTTGCAGTGGCATTGTTGCATTGGATCAAAGTGGTAAATTAAATTTCCTTGATAAAAAAATTACATTATTCACGAGTGATTTTTTTCTTAACGTGCGTGTGTTTACCGTTGAATCCCACAAATACAATAATGTCTCTACTATAACAATAACAACAATAACATATTCAGTATATTTCCACAAAATGGAGCCTGGGGAGAGTAAAGCATATGCAGTCCGTACCACTACCTCAGAAGTAAGAGAGAGAGATTATTTTTGATAAAATCCCAACTCACGATAAAAAATAGTCTAAAAAAAGGACAGAATAAATATGCATAAGAAATAATAGGTAGTAAAAATGGAAAATAATAACATAAACAAGATTGCCATAAAATAACTCTACAATCACAAAAAAGTCTAAGAATAAGACATTACAAGCATGAAACTATGACTATTAGCATAGATAACTCAACAAAGCACTCCTTCCTACTAGTAATGACACACTCCTTCCTATTAACCTTCTACCCTAATTAGTGTCCTCCACACCTTCCTATCTAGGATCATGTACTCGGTAAGCTGTAATTATTCCATATCATGTCAAATAGTATCTCTACTGTCATGATCAAAAATATCTTTTTAAGAAAAAGCACTACGATTTACCCAAAGAAAAAATATAGTTCATGGGTCATAGTTCTCTTTTATTTTTCGACTAGCTAGGATTTTTCCAAAAGAAATGTATGATTCATGGGTCATTTGGAGGGATATGCCTCCCTAAGCCCCTTCCTAATATGGTATTATTTTTAACATTTTACTACATCAAAACTAAATATTTCAGTAGAAAATCAACGTACAACCCCTAACAACCAACAAAACAATAAGAAAATGCTTCCGAAATAATTCAATCATTAAAATTAAGCAACCAAACTTCAGATATATATATATATATATATAAATTTATATATATTCACCCAACTTATACAATATTCAAACAAGTATTAAAAAAGTATGTAAACAAGTAGCAAAACAAATTCTTTCAAACACTCTAAACTAACAAAATCCAAAACTAAAACAAAAACACCATCTAATACTCTATTTCATTCTCTACATCATCATCATCAGAGTTAAGAGGCAGAGAATGAGGAAGCTTGATTAAGGTATTTACTTAAGCCTTGAGTTCTTGAACGTCTGACTCGAGTATCATCCTACGTCGATCTTCCTCCATTCTTCTTTTTTGTTCCTCGTCGTACTTTCTAGGAAGCTTTCAAACTTCCTGCCGCATCTCTTGAAGTTGCTCATCTGGCATAGTGGCAGAACCTGCTATACCTTGTAATACTCACTGGAGGCGATGAAAGTTCTTCTTGGAGCAATTACAGATTTTATCAAAATAGATTAGAGATTGATAGGGTCTTGAGAGAGGAGACTCAATATGTACACATTCGAGGAAGAGCCATAGCAAGGTGGCAAGACACACTCCAAACGCTTAACAAATATCCTTAGATGAGTGTTTGTATAGGTAATATGATTCAAGATGCTTCTGTATTTGTTATTCTCTATATGTACAGGTAGCAATAGTGATATGTGTAAAGGTAGCAGTTATGACTGCTCTGCTATGATGTAAATATTTTTTGGTCATTAATAAAATTGATAGTTTAACCAAAAAATAATAATTTGATATTTTGATATTTTGAGGGATACCCCTCCCTAAGCCTCCTGCTAATATGGTATTATTTTTAGCATTTTAATGCACCAGAACTAAATATTTTAATAAAAAATAATGTACAACCAATAACAATCAACAAAAAAAATAAGAAAATACTTCCAAAATAATTCAAAATTAAAATTAAGCAACCAGACATCATATATATTCATCCAACATAAATAATATGTAAACAAGTATCAAGAAAGTATGCAAACAAGTAGCAAAAAAATTCTTTCAAAAACTTCAAACTAACAAAATCCAAAACTAAAATTACAACACCATCTAATACTCTATTTCTTCCTTTCCATCATCCTCATCCATATCCTCTCCATCATCATCATCAGAGCTAGGAGCGGAGAACGAGAAAGCTTGATTAAGGTATTTAATTGAGCCTTGAGTTCTTGGACGTCTGACTCAAGTGATATCCTATGTCACTCCTCATCCATTCTTCTTTTTTGTTCCTCCTCGTACTTCTTAACAAGCTTCCAAACTTTTTGCCGCATCTGCTTAAGCTGCTCATTTGGCATGGTGGCGGATCCCCCTATACCTTGCAATCCACACTAGAGGTGATGAAATTTCATCTCAAAGCAATTGCAGATTTCATCAAAATAGATTGGAGATTGATAGGATCTTGAGAGAGGTGGTTCAACATGTGCATATTCGAGGAAGATCCATAGCAAAGTGGCAAAAGACACTTCAAAAGCTTAAGAGATATCCTTAGTTGAGTATTTGTACAGGTGATATGATTCAAGTTGCTTCTATATTTGTTATTCTTTATATATACTGGTAGCAATAGTGGTATGTGTAAAGGTAGCAGTTGTCCATGATTGTTCTGCTATGACATAAATATTTTTTGGTCATTAATGAAATTGATAGTTTAACCAAAGAAATTTGATATTTTGATATTTTGAGGGATATCCCTCCCTAAGCCTCTTGCTAATATGGTATTATTTTTAGCATTTTAATGCACCAAAATTGAATATTTCAATAGAAAATCAACGTACAACTGATAACAACCAGCAAAATAATAAAAAAATATTTTCAAAACAATTCAAACAATAAAATTAAGCAATCAAATTTCATATATATTCATCCAACTTTAAACAATATGCAAAAAATTATTAAAAAAGTATGCAAACAAGTAGCAAAACAAATTATTTAAAATACTCCAAACTAATAAAATCGAAAACTAAAATAACAACACCATCTAAAACTCTATTTCATCCTCTCGATCATCCTCATTCTCTCCATCATCATCATCATCAGAGCTAGGGGAAGAGAACGGGAAGATTGATTAAGGTATTTACTTAAGACTTGAGTTCTTGGACGTCTGACTCAAGTGCCATCCTACGCCGCTCTTCCTCCATCATTCTTTCTCATACCTTCTCATACTTGTTATCAAGCTCCCAAACTTTCTGCTGCATCTCCTCAAGATGATCATCTGGCATGGTGGCGGAACCCCCTATAACTTGAAATGGACATTAGAGGTGTTGAAAGTTCTTCTTGAAAAAAAGTTCGTACGCCCTTCCCTTATACATGCTGCCAGCTACATCCAACCATCATAAGAGAGTTTCTTACTCTGATAGGATGATTGGATTGCATTGATCATCTGTTGGTCGAGTCCTTTAAGTTTTTTAATTACTTGAATGTATTAGTTCTATATTAAAAGTAAAATTAGTATATAATAAATGGTATAAAATAAATTCTAAGTAAGATTTGAACTACTTTGAGTTTGAAAGTATAGAAAAATAGAGTTACATAAATTTCATGTATTTTTGGCTATGATGTCTGTCTTGTTTCTCGTTCCAGTAGTTCATGGTTGGGGACTTGATGGTCATTATTCTATTTGTAAGTGTGTATATATGGGCAGACAATGTTAAATTATGTTATCATTGGTCATCACCTTTTCGTTATATTGATACCCCTGATAAATTTTGCACTTACCAGTATACTAGGGACTGTAAAGATGAAGATAGTGTTGCAGATATATGTGTAGCTAGATCAATCAATGATTGTACTAACCAGCTCCCAAATTATAACAAAGGCAGTGATCATGCACCAACATATAATTTGATAGAAGTAGTTATCTTTCTTGCTCACTTTATTTAGGACATTCATCCGACAAAGGAGGCAATACAATAGATATTCATTGGTACACTAGAAAAGTAGTTATTTATCATGCTTAGGATTCTAACATAATTGAAGCTATGGAAGAAAGATATGATGATCCTAACATAGATGAACTTGTTTATGCACTTTAGAAGAGCATTACAATATGATAGGCAGATCAAGAAGATTCATGGAAGATATATAGTAAGAACAAAATAGTCTGTCCTGATATATATGCAATTGAAGGTATAAAAGTTGCGTGTGACTAGGCATATAAATGAGTCACTGAAGATTCTATGTTATAAGATGAGTATTTTCTCACTCATTACCCTATAGTCCAATGGAGCCTAGCTCAAGATGGAGTCTGTTTGGCTGCTACACTTAATCGCATATTTGAATGACAACATATTGTAATCTAAGAAAACATCTACTACATTGTCTCTTGAATTAAGATATCAATGTATTTTAGTAATCTTCAAAGTAAAAAAAAAGTAAGATTTGAACTTACATAGGTGTTTTCACGATCTGAACCAAGGCCTGACCGTGACAGGTATCTCAAGCCCACCATGGACCGGAGACCTCCCCCTTAGCCTAACCTCATGTGCGAATTAATAATAATAATAATAATGTGAAAGCCAATTTAAATAGTAGTAAAAGATGAATAGAAAACTTTATGAAACTAAGAGTCAATCAATAGCCAACCAACCCACATCTATCTACAAAGACTCTAAAACCAGAGTAATATCTAAGTTGGGACATGTCCCTGATTATGACCAAAAAGAATCCAAAGTACTATGAAGATAAAGAGAGAATTATGAAATGACAAAGCCTTCCGAAGGATGGAGGATCACCACTTCACAACAACTGAACAGACATACTAATTTACCTAATACTGCACAGGGGTAACATAAAAGTCTTCAGATCCTACATCATGAAATGATGTAGCGTCCTAGATGGATAATGGGATAAACACTTGTATGTAACTCAGGAAAAGTGACAACAAAATGCCATGTTCAATAATCAGTCAAAACCACATGCACACATTTATATATACATATATAGGGTAAAGGCCATGATAATGAGAGTTTTAAAACTATTAATCTGGACTGTGTATCTTGATCCACCCTAACGGCACCCATGGGCTATATGGGTTCAGCTCCCCTTGCTGAATGGGCCCTAGTGCGTGTTAGCCGCACAAATTAAGGAAAATCTGAGAAAAAACTAAAGCCACCATGAGGAATAGCCATTCCAAATATATATATATATATATATATCAAGTGTGTGTCAAGCGCATGGTCATATAGACCCCCAACGCTGGCAAATGTGCTTTCCAGTGTTCGTCCCTCTGGGACTTACACCTTCACTGTGAGATACACAATCCCCTTTAAGCCAAAATTAAAACACTTTGCACATAATTCCAACTATTAATCCAATAGTTACTTATTAAGGAATTTACCACTTGGTATCGGTTTACCAATATACTTGCAAGATAATATATTTATGCCAAACCAATTCACACTACCAAATTGGACTCTTAAGTTCCACTAAAATCCAAATAATGGATACCAAGGCCATCCAAATCTATTTTTATATACATTTATTTATTTATTAATGCAATGCATTAGGTTCAAAGCAAGTTAAGCCAAGTAATTTTTCATAATAAAAATCAAATTCACAAAGTGAGTTGAGGTTCATGCAATTCTAAGTCAAAATTCATCTAATTTGGAAAAACTCATGTCCCTCATTCCAACCATATAAATAATGTGCCAATTCAGTCCTAAAAACATTAATTTAAATTATGAATAATCAATTCAAAATATGAGATAAGTAATTCTACCAATAACAAGAAAAACCCCTTAACCCGATTTCAATATCCACTTTAAATCACATGAAATCTAATTCAATTAATTACACAATGTAAAATTCAAGTTTAGTGCAGAGAAACATGCCTGAAACACACAAGAAATTGAAATCAATTTTAAGTTTAGAGCCTAGATTATAAATGCATTGTGAAACCCTTGAATGTTTTTAGGTTTGAGTTTTAAAGGAGAATGGATGATTTTGATCTTTGAAAACTAAAGAAAAAGAGGTTTATCTTATGTTTAAAGGTTGTACAAGGGGTAAAAAGACCAAAAGCCCCTTACCCCAAGTGAAAAAATAAAATTTGGACAAAATCAACACACTGGCGTGGCACACTGTTATCGCAGAAGTTATCCTCCATGCCACTCCAATTTCGCGGAAGTTAACCTCCATGACACGACCTTATTGTGGACCCTCACTGCCTCGGGTTCCCTAAATGACCCCGAACCCCTTCCAAAATTTTTAACTTTCTCCAAACACCATTTTAACATCCCTAAACACAAATCATGTCAAAAATCAATATTACGCATAAGTTAAGGTAAAAAATAAATCATTAAAATTTTATTGGGTCTCATATTATCACCCCCCTTAGGATCATTCATCCCAGAATGATGAGTTAGGACACTTTTAGCACGAGATTAGCAAGAATACACAAAAATCAAATGACAAACATGAAAAGTGAAAAGAGAAAAACAAAACTCATACCTTAAGAACTTTAATCCAATATGTGGAACAAGAATGTATTCTTGACCTTCATATCTTGTTCACCTTCCAATGTAGTGTAATACCCCGTACTTCTACCTAGCTTAAAATTATCCTAAAAATGTTAAAGACCTGTTTCAAAGATAAATCCACTATTATACCTGTGGCATTTTCAATATTTTCTCTTTTTATCATGTGGGAAATTGAATAATCTTTCCATCGATACCAAATTCGCCCAAATCCGACACCTGGGCGAAGAGTTAGAGCCTTTTTACTGAGACAGTGTATCATTTGAGCCATCAACGCGTCGCGGAGACAGCTTAAATGGCAATTGTCTATTTCTAGTGTTGCTTCGTGATAGTGGCGCGTCGCGCCAAACTTCCAGGTTGCAAAAAAAGTGGCAACACGATAGCTCCGCATCGCGTCACCATACAATTTCCCATTTGTCACTTTCCAAAGACACGGCGCGATGACGCCGCATCGCGCCATGGGTCCAAATTGGGAAATTTTCACAGAATTTAAATATGCGTCTAAGGGTTAAAAGGGTCAATTTTCCACCCCTATATAAACCCAATAACACGTGATTCAGCCATATTTCACCCAAAATATATTGTTTCTCTCAAGTTTCTCTCAAGAACAAGCTAGGGTTTTCAATTGGGAATTCAAATTCAAGACTCAAATTCAAGAATCTCTCCATCAATCTTCGTAGAATTAAGAACTAAGGTATGCATAGTGTTGATTCATGGACTCCTTTGGTCCATGAAGCTCAAGAACCCTATTTTAAACTATATGTCATGATGTTCTTGTTTTGAATTGATTATGCTCATGTTGTTGTTGTTGTACGATTGCCAAAATTATATCTTTATCATGTTTTCATGAAACTATGTTAGTATAGGGTTAAAATTCATGCAATTGAGTTAAATTGTGGAACCATATGGAATTAAATTGATGATCATACCTATGCTCTAAGTGTGCATGCAAGGTGTTTGACAATATGCCCCAATGAATAAATAATGATCAAGTACCTAGTTTCCATATGTCAAGATTATGTCATGTCTCTTACGTTCTGCTATACCTATTTGATTAAGATGATTACCATGCTAAACCTATGCATTGTGATTGCTTGATGGGATGTTCATAAGATTTGAAGCATGAAATTATGCCATGTTTATACACATTACTATCCATGTACAACATTATGATAAGTATGTACTTCATGAAATTCCCAACTATGAAATTATGAATTGTTGATATTGGTCATGTGATCAAAAGTGTGAAGCCTTGTCAGTTTCATTCTATTGAGTCCTGGGGGTACTTGTACCCGATAATTTAGCTGTGTGCCTAGAGCCATGCCATGTTTTCATGATAGTCTTAGTCAAGCCATGATCAGTAGAATTCAGTCAGTCATGTGACTAAGGAAAACTCAGTAAACTCAGTATCAGTCTTGTCCCATTCAGTAATCTCAGTAATCTCAAAAATCTCAGTGATCTCAGTCAGTCATCATGTCTAAGTAGAAGTCCGTCAGTCAACGGAACTCAGTGAACTCAGTTTAGCTCTGCTAAACAATACCATTAGTATCAGTTCAGTTCAGTTAATCAGTTCAGTTTCTATTCAGTTAGGAGTAGAATTCAGCACTGAGTGAACCCAAGGATGGGGACTCACCTGTTATTCAGTGGAGGGTATGATCCTTAGAAGAAATCCTTACGTTCCAGAACTATGTAGCCAGTGTAGGTTGATATGTAACCCTATGCGTAGGGATACTAATACATCTCATTTGGGGTTATTCCTTCAAGAGGCTTGACAGAAGAGCTTCCTATCAGAGAGGGTTACCTTACATCTTGTCTTTACTCGTGGCACAATATTGACACCCTTTCAGCTGGGGTTATAGGTTGGACCCCACCAGTTCAATTTCAGGGCATGTCGGTTAGATGATTACCTATGATAGTCTCAGTTTCAGTCTCAGTCTAAGTCTCAGTAATAGGACTCAGATATTTTTACAGATTTCAGAACTGTCAGATACAATCACTCAGTATAGTATAGAACTCAGTTAGTTCTATCAGAACTTAGACTGTCATATATAGTCTCTCATTATCAGTATACTAGTTATACGAAACTCATGTTATCAGTATTTAGACTTGGGACTGTCAGAACAGTCAATCAGATCAGTTCTTCATAATCAAAACTATCAGAAATAAATATTTAGATTATCCATATCAATAAACTCAGTTGTCATCTTACCAATAATACAGTTAATTTGTATTCCAGTAATAGTAAACTCAGGTCTCAGTAAATCCCTATTATCAGTAGACTCAGTAGTCAGAACTTAGTATTCAGTCCTATCACGATCTCAGTTATAGTTACATATTTATGCATGTATTCTTACATTCATATCATTCAATCAGTTAGTATTATCCATGCATATGAACCCTTTTGCATTCAGCCTACCTCACTTGCATACTAGTACATTCAAAGAACTAACGCATTTGCGCTATGGTGTATTATACCATAGGTTCAAAGACACGAGATCCAGAGAATCAGTAGATTCCAGATATCAACAATCAGTCAGCAGTGAGTCCTCATCCTTTGAGGATGATATGATTTGTTATTTCAGTATTTCAGTACTTAGTTACTTTAGTAGTCGGAGTTAGTTGGGGACATGTCCCATCAACTCCACAGTTTTTAGACAGTTTAGAGGCTTTCAGACTACAGTATGTTCAAACAGTATTTTAATTATTTTGGGTATTCGATACTCCATATTTATGTTGTGTTTTATCAGCTATTCAGTTTAAACCTTACGGCCTTACAACTTATATTCCACATTTTTTTACAGTGTGTATATATATAGATGCAGTATATTATACAGTGTACAAGTACATATATCAGTCATGAGTTAGCTTGTGGTCCTTCGGGGTCATGAGTGTTGTGTAGCATTTCGGGTACCAGATTTGGGGCGTTACAAACTTGGTATCAAATTCAAAGGTTCAACAGTGTCCTAGAAAGTCTGAAAAGCCACATCTAGTAGAGTCTTGTACATGGGTGTATTGTGCACCACACTTATGCGCAGGAGGTTATGAGATGTTTTAGGAACAGTTTCCCTTCTTTTAGTATTCATGTCGTGCTAGTGAGCATAGGCTCAAAGTTAAACTCTAAGTTTAATCCACTTCTTTCTTTCATTTACAAAATATGCCTCCCAAAAGGACTAACGAAAGGGGAATCAAAAATCAGTCAGCACCTCAACCCGTCCAGCCTGATTCTCTGGATGAGCATGTCTTTCATGTAGAATTCAGGACTGCATTTACTACTTGATGATAGGCAAATTTACACGCCTATATCAATATATTTTGCCCATATTTTAGCCTAGTTTTGAGAACAAAGTATATATTTCATGCACTTTTAGTCCTTTTTCCTGTAAATGAGCTAACGAACATGATTAGTAAAGTTTCAGGTATAAATGATGCAGAATTCAGCATTTTATGGCTTACTTGACGCAAAAGAAAGCTCACGAAGGAAGGGAAGGGAGTTTACACGCCTAAGGACCAAAACTGCTGCATGGAAAATCTGTCCCGGGCTAAAACAGCATTTCTGAAGACTTTGGGGATTTGCAGTAACTTAGTTGGATTTGGACAATGATACATTAACCTAGTACAATTGGGTTATGTATTTCATTAGTTTATTTGGATTATGATAATGTTACATTAACCTAGTATAATTGGGTTGGTAGTTATATATGATTCCTTGTACCTTAACGTTTGCATACGAGTTGATCACCATCACGAGTCTATGCTAGAGGTTAAATTGTTTCTACCAATAATCGAAAAGCTACTCTTTATTGATAATTGTTGTGCTTGTCTTGACAAATGTTTTGTGTTGTTGCTGTGAAACCCTAAGTTGATGTTTAGAAGGACATGGTATTTCGTTCGAGGATGAACAAAGCTTCAAGTGTGGGGTGTTGATGATAGGCGAATTTACACGCCTATATCAATATATTTTGCCCATATTTTAGCCTAGTTTGAGAACAAAGTATATATTTCATGCACTTTTAGTCCTTTTTCCTGTAAATGAGCTAACGAACATGATTAGTAAAGTTTCAGGTATAAATGATGCAAAATTCAGCATTTTATGGCTTACTTGACGCAAAAGAAAGCTCACGAAGGAAGGGAAGGGAGTTTACACGCCGGATCATCGCCTGCTAGTCCACCAAACAATCCCTTGAGTTGCAATAACTGAATCATGGTGCTTGTGATGTTGAACTTGGCTCCGGGCGCTAATGGTGGTGGAATTATAGCTCCAGTGGCTTCGGCACCATCAAGATCATCATCATCATCGTCGAAAGCTGGATGCATAGGTTGGCGATCATGTCTATACCGAGCTTGTCGACCTCTTCTGTTGGCAGGTGTTGTGATTTCAGCATCATGCCTTGGGTTTAGTAATTCGTCATCACCTAAATCCTCATCGTCAGGATTTGTTGCTCGTGCAGGGTTATCAATGTTCTGTTGTTGAACCTGGGCTGCGGCAAGGGAAACCAATCTTGCTTGTTCCTATTGAGCAGCCATCCTTGCGATTTCAACTTGTGCTTCCATTCTACCAATGCGTTGTGGTTCAGGATTGATTGGTAATAACGGTTGACCAGAACTTCGAGTATGGGGCATGCACTAAAATAAAAACCTGCAGTAGACAAAAACAAAAACTAAAAGTAAAAGTATGAGAATCTTTGACCAAAGGGTCTAGTAATTATTACGAACTTAATTGACACTTGTATTCCCCGGCAACGGCGCCAATTTTTGATAACGCTCAATCTACATCTCTCGTAGGAGTGTAAAGCGGTCGTTAGCAAATATAGAACCCAACAGGGTTGGGTGTCGATCCCACAGGGAATAGCTTGGCCAACAAGTAAGCAAAATTACTAAACTTTTGGTGCAAGTCTCGTAAAAAGGGGGGATTTGTAATGTGTCACCAAAATAATTAAATAAAATCTAAAAATAGCAAAGTAAAAGAGAAAGATTGTTACGTAAGTTGTAAACAATGAGAATTGAGGCGTTGGGGTTATGTCCACCTTCTGAGGTATACATCTGAAAAGTTAGTTATGTTTAAAATTGAAAAACAAAAGAGGAGAAAAAGAGTGGTAGAATAAAAGAAAGTAGAAAGGTCGTTTGAAAGAAAAGTGTTAATGATACAATGTGATGTATTAAAGCGCTTAGGAACATAGTCACTATTTCTGGCCAAAATAGTCCTACCTGTCCCTTAGCCTACATTACAACCATCAAAAGACCTATTTGATTCTAAGCTTAGCATTCTGACATTTAGTGGAGCATTACACTAAGGGCAAGCCTATGGTCATCAGTTGCTACATATGAATTCTTTGTGAGAGTGAGAGCAAGGACATTTTGATACCCATGTTTGAAAAATATGCTATACTTGTGAGTGATTATGGGTACTATAGTGTGAGACACACATGGTTGATGAGTTTTGGGTAGTTATATATGATTCCTTGTACCTTAACGTTTGCATGCGAGTTGATCACCATCACGAGTCTATGCTAGAGGTTAAATTGTTTCTACCTATAATCGAAAAGCTACTCTTTGTTGATAATTGTTGTGCTTGTCTTGACATAACCCCAACACCTCAATTCTCATTATTTACAACTTACGTAACAATCTTTCTCTTTTACTTTGCTATTTTCAGCTTTTATTTAATTATTTTGGTGACACATTACAAATCCCCCCTTTTTACGAGACTTGCACCAAAAGTTTAGTAATTTTGCTTACTTGTTGGCCAAGCTATTCCCTGTGGGATCGACACCCAACCCTGTTGGGTTCTATATTTGCTAACGACCTCTTTACACTCCTACGAGAGCTATAGATTGAGCGTTATCACTACTCTAGCCAGTTTAGTCACAACTTGGAATGAACGACCAGCCACTGTTTAAGACAACCAAGTGGCAAATTTTGCTGCATCCAGGATTTGGGAATTCACTCGAATGAATCCTTTCTTATTCTCTGGTTCTAAGTCAGGAGAGGATCCACAGGAGTTCCTCGATCAGGTTCAGAGTCACAGACATCATGGTAGTGACTTCCAGCAAGAGTGCCGAGTTAAACGCCTATTAGATACAAAATATAGCCCATACATGGTTCAAACAGTAGAAGGTAGACAGGGGTACAGATGCAGATCCCATAGATTGGGAAGATTTTGCTACGACTTTCTTAGATAGGTTCTTTCCCATAGAGAAGAAAGAGGCTAAAGTGTTAGAGTTCATCAATCTCATACAAGGTAGCATGATCATAAAATAATACTCCCTTAAGTTCACTCAGTTATCCAGGTATGCTCCCCATGTAGTAGCAGACAGTAGATCCAGAATGAATAAGTTTATGTCTGGGATATCACGTAGAGTGGTTAAGGAGTGCAGAACTGTGATGTTGATTAAGGAGATGGACATATCTAGGCTTATAGTCCATGCTCAACAAATTGAGGAGCAAAAACTTAAGAAGAAGGAGAGAGAAAATAAGAGGGCCAGAACATGTAGTTATAGTTTTTCTCAGTCAGAGTGGTAATTGTTTTTAGTTGTGTAAGAAATGTTTAGCCCCAGTTCACCCTATAGCTAGTGCACCAGTACCAAAGTTCAGAAATAATTGTAGGGATGGGGCATCAGGCTCCAAGGCCCAAGGTAGTGAAAGTAGTATTCTTACTCATCCGCTTTGCGAAAAGTATGGTAAGCATAATAAAGGTGTGTGTAGAGTCTGCAGTGACATGTGTTTTAGATATGGTAAGTTAGGTCACAAGGTTCGAGATTGTCCTAAACTCGGTCCAAGAAGTAAGCATGGTCACCCTTCAGCTCAGTCCGATTGCCCGAATCAGCAGGGTGCCAATTCTAGTATTATCGGTGAGCAACGCCCAAACAGACTCTATGTACTTTGGTCCCGGCAAGATCAGGAAAGTTCTCCTAATGCAGTTACTGGTATGTTACAGATCTCTCATTTACATGTTCACGCTTCTTCAGATTCATGAGTTTCTTTTCTTTTGAAAACTTGCATAGCAGTTAAACTTTGGGGTTAGAAAGTCAAGCCTTCAGATTCTAGTTATAGTTCCAGTATGTGTAGATAATCAGAAAGGGAAGACGACTCTTGACCCATTCCTGTCTTAGTACAAAGTTTTGTACTATAGTCATCATGATATTTACGTATACTACACATTTCAGTTCTACGAATACAACTTATAGACATATGCTTCTCACAGAATAGTGTGTGTTCCAAGTTCCTAGTATAGGAATTTTGGTTCACTTAGCATCACGAATTATGTCCCATGAAACACGGAAATTCCAGACTCAGGTCATGCAGCTCATGATTCATGTATTCATGTCAAGCTTTACAGTATGCTCAGCTCATATGACTCATGTTCCACTTCTAGTGAGCAGCCAAACTCAGTAGTGTCATGTACACCCTCATCTTAAAACCCTTGATAAATCCATGATTTTGGTATTCTATTCCTAAGGCCTTAGTTAAGTGTAAAATTCGATATATCCCTGGCGTATGTCAATTGTCCGTAAGTAGTTATCAGAACTCAGTTATAGTTTTAGTGTTTAGTTTCAGTAATCAGCATTCAGTCCCAGTTCTAGTCCAGTAATCAGATAAAAAATTCAGTCTAGTTTCAAGATAGCTTGACAATGTTACAGTTATCAATACCTCAGTTTACAGAATATTCCCAATCACATTACATGCCTATCCTAGCATTCTTGAGGTAATATAGTTTTCACTCATTCATGATCAGTTGCCTCATGTTATCCAGTCAGTCATTACCTTCCATGCATGATACTATACCATTTTGGTTCAACTATTTAGACTAAGTGCAGATCAGCCTTGCAAACTCAGTATTCATCTTTCAGTCCTTTAGTTAATTGGATAAGTCAGTACGGTTATACATTCGTGCTCATCACCCACGCGAATCTTTTAGTAGTTTGAGTTGCAGTGCATGAGGCTTAGTTACTTTATCTTAGATAATGTTCATAGGTCTTAACTCATCTCACCGAATCTCAGTCAGGCTATGATTTTCTTACTCAACTATCTTATACAGACAAATTCGTACATTTTGGTTTCCATATCCCTAGCTATGCACTCTAGCCGAAATCTCATGAAAGAATGTAACCATTCTAAGATAAACCAATCAGATATATGCAAGATCAACTCATTTTGTGTATCATGCCTTAGTTTTAGATATGGACATTATCCTAGTCAACCCCTTTTGAGCCTTTAGCCTATTTTCTTTGACAACCTCATATGAAAGCCTAATCCATTTTTTTCAAGACCATAATTTGATCCAAATTCCTAAGTGCTTTAAAGTGTAAAGTCATGTGACAAAATAAGAGAAGATTGGGTGAATATGATGATTTAGAATGTATGGGTGCTTGAATTCATTATGAAAAAGAAGTGCTATCATAAGAGGTATGTTATGAAAAGAAAAAAAGAAAGGAAAACTAAAAAGTTGGTTATGTTTAAAATTGAAAAACAAAAGAGGAGAAAAAGGGTGGTAGATTAAAAGAAAGTAGAGAGGTTGTTTGAAAGAAAAGTGTTAATGATATAATGTGATGTATTAAAGCACTTAGGAACATAGTCACTATTTCTGGCCAAAATAGTCCTACCCGTCCCTTAGCCTACATTACAACCAACAAAAGACCTATTTGATTCTACGCTTAGCATTCTGACATTTAGTGGAGCATTACACTAAGGGCAAGCCTATGGTCATCAGTTGCTGCATATGAATTCTTTGTGAGAGTGAGAGCAAGGATATTTTGATACCCATGTTTGAAAAATATGCTATACTTGTGAGTGATTATGGGTAATATATTGTGAGACACACATGGTTGATGAGTTTTGGGTAGTCGTGTATGATTCTTTGTGCCTTAACCTTTGAATATGAGTTGACCACCATCACGAGTCTATGCTAGAGGTTAAACTGTTTCTACTAATGATCGAAAAACTACTCTTTATTGATAATTGTTGTGCTTGTCTTGACGAATATTTTATGTTGTTGCTGTGAAACCCTAAGTTGATGTTTAGAGGGACATGATATTTTGTTCGAGGACGAACAAAGCTTTAAGTGTGGGGTGTTGATGATAGACGAATTTACATGCCTATAGCACTATATTTTGCCCATATTTTAGCCTAGTTTTGAGAACAAATTATATATTTCATGCACTTTTAGTCCTTTTTCCTGTAAGTGAGCTAACGAACATGATTAGCAAAGTTTCAGGTATAAATGATGCAGAATTCAGCATTTTATGGATAACTTGACGCCAAAGAAAGCTTCACGAAAGGAGAAAAGCCAATCTTGGACGCCAAGGACTAAAGATAGCGCAAGGAAAATCTGTCCCGAGCTAAAACAACATTTCTGAAGACTTTGGGGACTAGCAGTAATTTATTAGGATTAGGATAATGATACATTAACCTAGTACAATTGGGTTAAGTATTTTATTAGCTTATTAGGATTAGGATAATGATACATTAACCTAATACAATTGGGTTAAGTATTTCATTAGCTTAGTAGGATTTGGTTAAGCATTTCATTAGCTTAGTAGGAATAGGATATGGGTATTATAAATACCCTATCTTGCTAGAGATTTAAAAACATCTTCTGACATCTTCTGACATCTTCTTACATTCAATTCAATTCTATTCTACTTCTAATACATTCTAGCTCTAAACAATCATTCTTCCATTAATTCTATTTTTCTTCTTCTATTCATCTATTCTAAAATTCCACAATAAGAGGAACGTTACTTTGCTAAGGGATTCGCGCCTAACGCCTACCACACCATTACAAACGTGAAATCTTTATTATGGTATAACAACAATGTCAATTGTGATTTTCTTCGCACTCATGGGTAACTAAACTTCTCTGTTGGGGTTATGGAAGCCAAATGAGATACTATTTATTGCTGTGAGTTTGTGAGTTCGTGACACGTATGTTGCTTATATCATTATTCTCTTCATCTTAATCTAAATTCTTTGTGGTTGCAAACACAAGAATACGCCAGTATAATATTTAACTTGTTCGAAAGAAAGGTTATCTGTCTGGAAAAGACATAATGTCAAGGTAGTAGGGTCCCATCCCCTATTAAAAAGTTAGTGCCGTAACTGGATTAACCTCTTGGAGAATTCGTACCATTAGACATGCTTTAAGCTCGAAAGAGTTAAAGTGAAATAATCCTCGAATAGGTCGAAAGACGCCTGGATTTACCATCGAATACAATTCTCTATAAGCACATGCATGTCTGAATTCAACACACTCATAGTCAATAGAGACGTATAACTCAGAAGGTGGACATAACCCCAACTCCTCAATTCTCATTGTTTCACAACCTACTAAACATTCTTTCTTTTTACTTTGCTATTTTCAGTTTTTACTTTAATAATTTGGTTACACATTACAAACCCCCCTTTTTACGAGACTTGCACTAAAAGTCTAGTAATCGTTGCTTACTTGTTGACCAAGCTATTCCCTGTGGGATCGATACCCAACCCAGTTGGGTTCTATATTTGACAAACGACCGCTTTACACTCATACGAGAGCTGTAGATTGAGCGTTATCAAAAATTGGCGCCGCTGTCGGGGAATACAAGTGTCAATTAAGTTCGTAATAATTACTAGACCCGTTGGTCAAAGATTCTCGTACTTTTACTTTTAGTTTTTGTTTTTGTTTACTGTAGGTTTTTATTCAGTGCATGCCCCATACCTGAAGTTCTGGTCAACCGTTATTACCTATCAATCCTTAACCACAACGTATTCGCAGAATGGAGGCACAACACGCAATTGAAAGGATGGCTGCTCAACAGGAACAGGCGAGACTAGCTGCGCTAGCCGCCGCTCAAGTGCATCAACAGAATATTGATAACCCTGGGCGAGCAACAAATCCTGACGATAAAGATCTAGGTGATGACGAGCTACTAAACCCTAGGCATGCCGCTGAGATCGCAACACCTGCCAACAAAAGAGATCGTCAAGCTAGGTTTAGGCCTGAACGCCAAGCTATGCAGCCAGCTTTCGACGATGATGATGATGATCTTGATGGAGCCGGAGCCACAGGAGCTATTATTCCCCCACCATTAGCGCCCGGAGCCAAGTTCAACATCACAAGAATCATGATTCAGTTATTGCAACTCAAGAGATTATTTGGTGGACTAGCAGGCGATGATCCGAATATGCATCTCATCAACTTTATTTCTACATGCAAGTCATTTGACAATCCTGGTGTTGGTCAGAATGCAATTCGATTACGTCTATTTCCATTGTCTCTGTCTAGGGAGGCAACTCTATGGTTGAATGGGCTGACTCCTGATTCTATTACAAATTGGAGGCAATTGAGAGACGCTTTCCTAGAAAGATTCTTTCCGCCATCCAAAAGAGCACAATTGAGAGATGAAATCAGCAACTTTCGTCAGCTTCCCACTGAAGCTCTTCATGAAACATGGGAGAGGTTCAAGACAAAGCTAGCGAGGTGCCCAAACCATCATATGACTAATGTTCACCTAATGGAGATACTTTACAGAGCCTTGAATTCAACAACTAAACCAGTTGTGGATAATGCGGCTGGAGGATCATTCATGGATCTCACCTTTGGTCAGGCAAGAAATATGCTAGACAGGATGTCGAAGCAAAGTAGATCTTGGCATACCAGGGATTCTGAGGTAGCAAGCCCCACTTTATCTATAGGCATGACTGCAGACCAAAGGAGAAGAGAAGAAGAACGTGATCAAGATATGGCGCACATGAAAACACAAGTGGATCTTCTTACAATGCATTTATTATCAGGGAAGACCGAAAAAGTGAAAGCTATTGCGTCAAAAGGAAGAGACGAATCTGATTCGGAAGAAGAAGCCAACTACTTGAACAATCAGGGGGGTTTCCGAGGCAATGCCCAAGGAAACCAAGGTCGGAACTATCATGGTAAATGTGGAAACATGGACCAAGGTAGTTGGAAGAACAAAAATGACAGTAGTGGTTTGTATGTTCCCCCTGGAAGACGTGACGCCACCACATCTAGTTCTGGAAGTATGGAAGACATGATGGCTAAACTACTGAAAGGAGTGGAAGCAACTAGAGCGGGAGTAACGGAGGTAATAAATGATTTGTCCGCCATGAAGCAATTAGTTGATTCACATTCCACTTCAATCAAGCAAATAGAGCAGCAATTGAGCCAACTTTCAGCAGCACTCAATCAAAGAAAGACTGGCACCTTACCTAGCGACACTGTGCAAAACCCAAGGAATGATGGGTCATGCATGGCCATTACTACCCGAAGCGGTAAGGTGCTGGAAACTTCATCAAAAGGCAAGCAAGTGGTTGACGAAGAAGCGGAAATTGATGATAAGGCAAAAGGGGAAGATGCCGCAGCAGCCGATCCTAACGTCCTTAACGTCACTCCTCACGACGTGCAGCCTGGAAAAGCTGAAAAATAGAAGCAAGAGGAGAAGAAAGCCGTGGAGAGAACAATTCCATACCCACCACCACCTTTTCCCCAAAGATTGAAGAAGCAGGCGGATGATACAAGGTTCAGTAAATTCATGGCAATGTTAAAACAGCTGACCATTAATGTTCCGTTGGTGGAGGCACTAGAACAAATGCCCGGATACGCTAAATTCATGAAGGTCCTTTTAACAAAGAAGCGGGCAGTAAGCTATGAGCCGGCAGATAATATTCATCATTGCAGTGCAATTGCCACAAGGTCCTTAGTACATAAGAAGGCAGACCCTGGTGCTTTCACTATTCCTTGCACGGTTGGATCTTTGAATTTTGCCAAAGCATTATATGATTTAGGAGCCAGCATCAATTTGATGCCATTATCTATCTATAAAAAGTTGGGGTTGGGTGATCCTACTCCAACCAATATGAGGCTCGTCATGGAGGATAGGTCGGTAAAACGACCTGTTGGTATCCTATTGTATGTCTTGGTAAAGGTTTCTTCATTCATCTTTCCAGCAGACTTTGTTATTTTGGATTGTGAAGCGGATTCTGAAGTACCCATAATCTTGGGACGTCCTTTCCTTGCAACGGGAAGTGTTCTTATTGACATGAGAGCTAATGAGCTTTTATTTCGGTTGAATGACGAAGTGGTCCGCTTTGATATATGCAAAGCAATGAAGCATCCCAGCGATATGAATGTGTTCTCTGTAGCTGATGTTCATCATGAGGATAAGAAAGCATTATCTGTAGAGAAACAGCTTACTGTTGAGCCATTGTCTGCTGCGCCACTGAATGTTGAGCATGAGGACGATGAAGATTATGAAGAACTTATGGGTGCTCTAACAGAAATAGAGTCCTATTCCCATACTCCTAAGCAACCGGACCATGATCTTAAGAATCAACCGTCACCAACAGCGAAGACTTCCCTTGAAGAGCCACCAATGCTAGAATCGAAAGAGCTCCCCGATTATCTAAGGTATGTGTTCTTGGAAAGTATAAATATACTTCCGGTGAGTGCGGATGATTTAAGTAAACAACACGTAGAGGCTCTCATCTTTGCTCTGAAGAGATACATGAGAGCTATGGGTTGGACTATTGATGATATAATTGGTATCCCTCCTGGGATAGGCATGCACAAGGGTCATCTCGAAGAAGATTTCACGCCTACAAGTAAGCCTCATTATCGTCTGAATCCATTCAGAAAACGATCCACCATCTATCTCGACGAAGTCTAAGTACTCGAGGTAGCTATGTCGTGCCGCGACAATAAATCAAGCGCTAGATGGGAGGCAACCCATCGTTTATCGTTTTTCATTTTTTTTGTCTTTCTCTCATTCTAGTACGTGTTTCGTTTTTGATAAATAAAAATCCAAAAATAAGAGTCGTGCCACGACCAAAACTAAGGCGCTTGATGGGAGGCAACCCATCGTACTAATCGTTTTCATTGGTTTTGAGTGAATGCAGGTGCAAGAGGTATAAAACAAGGAGATCGATTTCAGATGCAATTTGGATGTATGGCATGGTAAAGGTGGTAAGTTAGGAATTAAGATGCATAAGGCTATGGATTGAGCATTGCTCATGACAAAATAGGCATCGAGCAAGGCTAGGCCTAGGTAAAACTAGTCCAAGAACAAGCCAAAGCCTATACTATAGCCCAAGGTCTCGGAATCTAGTGTGCTATAACATAGGCGCCGCCCATGCTCAAGTATGCCATAGCATAGGCGCCGCTTATGCTAATGCCTTTTGTCTCTGAATCTCATATGCCATGCTAAAGGCGCCACCTATGCTCACCAAATGCTTTGCAAAAGGCACCGCCTATGCTCACCAAATGCTTTGCAAAAGGCATGGCCTATGCTATGGCATTCTGCTCAACTAGGCAAAGCATTAGGCACCGCCTATGATCACTTTTTGTCTCCAAAACTGATTTTAAATGGGTCAAAACCCGACCCATTCTTTTCCTATATAAAGGAGACTTAGTCTTGAAACACAAACACATTGAAAACTTGACCTAGGCGCCGCACATACTCTCCAAATCATCTCAAAACTTTTCTTTTTGCTCTCCCACTTCACAAGAACATCTCCAAAGGCTTCAATCACGTAAGTACTCTTTGTTCTTCATCTATTTTTCGTAAGTGCTACGTTTCTATGTCAATTATGAATTGCTACATCTTGAAGAAATATTGGTGATGTGAATGTGTTTGAATTGTTGATACACAACCAAGTGAGTGAACATATACGTTAGGATGATCTTAACTTGTTTCCGACTTCAATTCGATTTTGATGCATTGTCATACTACTTGTGGAATTTCTATAGTCATGAACATTGCATAATCTTGTCACTTGAATACTTACATGTTGGGATGTCTCGCTCATCGGGATAAGACTTATAGTTGCCTACCGACATAGGAGATTGTGATTATTGATAGAAACTATGCCATGATGTAATCCCTATGTAGATGTCTTGATATACCTAACATGAAAGTATTGCAAAGATTGCAAGAAGTGTTACATATCTGAATTTCTTGTTGGAATATAGCCCCTAAAACGTATGTCGATGAAGTCTGAGTAATCGACCACTTTCACTTCACTAGTCTGTACCAACAAACTAAGTGTGGGGTGGTGCCACTACTGCTTGTTTATAGATTGTATCCATCGAGATGATGCTAACATGAACATTGTTTTAAGTCTCAGGTACAATGGCACCCAAAGCAAGACAAGGCAAAGATAAGGCTACCACTTCACAAAAAGGCAAGAAAAGAGGCCAAAAAGAGCAAGGAGAACCCTCCTCGCTGCAAATACCTCGACTCACTCTGGGAATTAAGTGGGATACTTATGAGGAACTTCTGAGGATGATGACTCTGATGATGATTCCGATGCAAGGGGTATGACCCTAGACATAGAGGATGAGTCCGACTAACCAGGTTCTTATTTATTTTCCACTGAGGACAGTGTGTCCCGTCTAAGTGTGGGGTGCTGGTATTTGCATGCTATACTTCTCTATCCATATTTGCATTTATTTATGTTTGTTTGTTTTGTTAGTATTTAATTGTTTTTTTTAGTAGTTAAATTTTTTTTAACTTAGCTTCGCATGAAATTATTCTAATAGGCAGCATGAGATTATGACAAGAGTTTGTGCTAAAATCATGACTATTGAGACGTTTAGGCTCTAATTGTGACTCACTATGTGATATTGTTTGGTTTAATTCCTTCATCTGTTGGGTCAAGAGTCTATACTACTCCCAATAAAGTCAACCATGTGCCTTGTGTGTGTGAGATAATAGTATATTCTGTGCTTGTGGCTGATGCTAGAACTTGCCTGGTATGTATGTAAAGCGAAAATAAAGAGTGCAAGTCTAGGAGATGATTTAGGCATTTCTTTGGGAACCTATGATTATTTACCTTCTTTTTACCTACCCATGGACATTATCCTAGCCAACCCCTTTTGAGCCTTTAGCCTATTTTCTTTGACAACCTCATATGAAAGCCTAATCCATTTTTTTCAAGACCATAATTTGATCCAAATTCCTAAGTGCTTTAAAGTGTAAAGTCATGTGACAAAATAAGAGGAGATTGGGTGAATATGATGCTTTAAAATATATGGGTGCTTGAATTCATTATGAAAAAGAAGTGCTATCATAAGAGGTATGTTATGAAAAGAAAAAAAGAAAGGAAAACTAAAAAGTTGGTTATGTTTAAAATTGAAAAACAAAAGAGGAGAAAAAGGGTGGTAGATTAAAAGAAAGTAGAGAGGTTGTTTGAAAGAAAAGTGTTAATGATATAATGTGATGTATTAAAGCGCTTAGGAACATA
Source organism: Capsicum pubescens (assembly GCA_030864215.1). Taxonomy (NCBI): domain Eukaryota; kingdom Viridiplantae; phylum Streptophyta; class Magnoliopsida; order Solanales; family Solanaceae; genus Capsicum; species Capsicum pubescens. The sequence continues at coordinate 90,087,853 of CM061539.1, forward strand.
GTCACTATTTCTGGCCAAAATAGTCCTACCCGTCCCTTAGCCTACATTACAACCAGCAAAAGACCTATTTGATTCTACGCTTAGCATTCTGACATTTAGTGGAGCATTACACTAAGGGCAAGCCTATGGTCATCAGTTGCTGCATATGAATTCTTTGTGAGAGTGAGAGCAAGGATATTTTGATACCCATGTTTGAAAAATATGCTATACTTGTGAGTGATTATGGGTAATATATTGTGAGACACACATGGTTGATGAGTTTTGGGTAGTCGTGTATGATTCTTTGTGCCTTATCCTTTAAATATGAGTTGACCACCATCACGAGTCTATGCTAGAGGTTAAACTGTTTCTACTAATGATCGGAAAACTACTCTTTGTTGATAATTGTTGTGCTTGTCTTGACGAATATTTTATGTTGTTGCTGTGAAACCCTAAGTTGATGTTTAGAGGGACATGATATTTTGTTCGAGGACGAACAAAGCTTTAAGTGTGGGGTGTTGATGATAGGCGAATTTACACGCCTATAGCACTATATTTTGCCCATATTTTAGCCTAGTTTTGAGAACAAATTATATATTTCATGCACTTTTAGTCCTTTTTCCTGTAAGTGAGCTAACGAACATGATTAGCAAAGTTTCAGGTATAAATGATCCAGAATTCAGCATTTTATGGATAACTTGACGCCAAAGAAAGCTTCACGAAAGGAGAAAAGCCAATCTTGGACGCCAAGGACTAAAGATGGCGCAAGGAAAATCTGTCCCGGGCTAAAACAACATTTCTGAAGACTTTGGGGACTAGCAGTAATTTATTAGGATTAGGATAATGATACATTAACCTAGACAATTGGGTTAAGTATTTCATTAGCTTATTAGGATTAGGATAATGATACATTAACCTAATACAATTGGGTTAAGTATTTCATTAGCTTAGTAGGATTTGGTTAAGCATTTCATTAGCTTAGTAGGAATAGGATATGGGTATTATAAATACCCTATCTTGCTAGAGATTTAAAAACATCTTCTGACATCTTCTAACATCTTCTGACATCTTCTTACATTCAATTCAATTCTATTCTACTTCTAAGACATTCTAGCTCTAAACAATCATTCTTCCATTAATTCTATTTTTCTTCTTCTATTCATCTATTCTAAAATTCCACAATAAGAGAAACGTTACTTTGCTAAAGGATTCGCGCCTAACGCCTACCACACCATTACAAACGTGAAATCTTTATTGTGGTATAACAACAATGTCAATTGTGATTTTCTTCGCACTCATGGGTAACTAAACTTCTCTATTGGGGTTATGGAAGCCAAATGAGATACTATTTATTGCTGTGAGTTTGTGAGTTCGTGACACGTATGTTGCTTATATCATTATTCTCTTCATCTTAATCTAAATTCTTTGTGGTTGCAAACACAAGAATACGCCAGTATAACATTTAACTTGTTCGAAAGAAAGGTTATCTGTCTGGAAAAGACATAATGTCAAGGTAGTAGGGTCCCATCCCCTATTAAAAAGTTAGTGCCGTAACTGGATTAACCTCTTGGAGAATTCGTACCGTTAGACACGCTTTAAGCTCGAAAGAGTTAAAGTGAAATAATCCTCGAATAGGTCGAAAGACGCCTGGATTTACCATTGAATACAATTCTCTATAAGCACATGCATGTCTGAATTCAACCTACTCATAGTCAATAGAGACGTATAACTCAGAAGGTGGACATAACCCCATATCCTCAATTCTCATTGTTTCACAACCTACTAAACATTCTTTCTTTTTACTTTGCTATTTTCAGTTTTTACTTTAATAATTTGGTTACACATTACAAACCCCCCTTTTTACGAGACTTGTACTAAAAGTCTAGTAATCGTTGCTTACTTGTTGACCAAGCTATTCCCTGTGGGATCGATACCCAACCCAGTTGGGTTCTATATTTGACAAACGACCGCTTTACACTCCTACGAGAGCTGTAGATTGAGTGTTATCACTTGTCCATCCATTTGAGGGTGGAAATTTGTGCTAAGGTTCACTGTCATGATTCGAACTAGGGCCTGACCATGACGGGTATCTCAAGTCACCATGGACCAGCTACCACCCCCTTAACCCAACCTCAAGAGCACAGTAAAAATAATAAAAAGACGAATAAATACTCAATAAAATACTAAGAGTTAAACTAGAACTATCCCATATCTATCCACGAAAGCCTCTAAACCAGAATAACATCTAAGTTGGGACATGCCCCCAACTATTACCAAACACAATCCAAAAGTACTGAACCTATAATGAAAGAATAATGAAATGATAGGGCCTTCTGAAGGATGAAAGCTCACAACTTCACAACGACCAACGATATGCTCAACCACCTAATGCTACATAAGGGAAACAAAAGTATCTTTGAACCCTACATTATGAAAGGATGTAGCATCCTATGACGGTCAGTGGGATAAACACTGACATGTAACTCGAGAAAAGTGATAACATAATGCCATGTCCAAAATCAGTCCAAACTGTATGTACACATTCATATATATATATATATATATATATATATATATAAACACACACATATATATATATATATAAGATGCCGGGATAGGAAAAAGGTCATGAATATGCCAGTTTTAAAACCATTAACCTGGAATGTGTAGCTTTATCCATTCTAAGGGCACCCATGGTCTATATGGGTTTAGCTCCCTCTGCTGAAAGGGTCCAGTACATGTTAGCCACACAAACCAAGAAAGTCCCAAAGCTACCGAGGCACCAACCATTCCATGTATATATATATATATAAAGTGTGAACTATGCACATGGTCATAAAGATCCCCCGAGGCCTCCACCTTCACGGCGAGCTACACAACCTCCTTTAAGCCCAAATTAAAACTATTTAGCACATAATTCCAACATTAACCTGGGAGTCATTCATTAAGGCATTAACCACTTGATATCATCATACTAATATGCTTGCAAGCTACATCACACATGCTAAATCAGTTCACACAACCACATTAACTTCCAAGTTATATTAACATCCAAGCCATGGCCACTTAGGTTATCCACATCCATTTAAATAACCACTTATCTATTAATTTAATGCATTGAGTTTAAAAGCAAGTTAAACCATACAATTTTCCATACTTTCAATTAAATTCATTAAGTGGGTTGAGGTTTATGCAAATCCAAACCAAGATTCATCCAATTATGGGAAACATAGGTTTCCCATTCCACCCATTTAAATAATGTACCAATTTAGTCCCAAAAATATTAATTGAAAGCATGAATAATCAATATAAAGCATATCACAAGTAATTAAATCAATAACAATCAAAACCCCTTAACCCAATTTCAAAACCCATAGTTTAAATCACGTGAAAATCCATCAAATCAATGCCATAATGTAATATTAAAGTTTAGTTGAAGAGAAACATGCCTGAAACACACAAGAATTCAAAGTCAATTTAGAGTTTAGAGTTCGAATGATGAATGCATGGTGAAACCCTTAAGCTTTCTTGGTTGGAGAGTTAAAGATGAATAAAGTAGTGTTTGATCTTCGAAAATTGAAACAAAAGAGTCCCTTTTATATTTATAAGTCGTGTAAAAGGTGAAAAGACCAAAATCCCCTCACCCTTAAGTGAAAAAAATAAGGCTGCACAAATTTTATACCTTGGCGTGGCATGACCTTATTGCAAAGGTTATCCTCTGTGCCACGCTAATATTGCAGAGGGTAACCTCCATAATATGATAATAACGAGGAGACACACTGCCTTGGAGATCCAAAAGACCCAAACCCTTTTAAAAATATCCAAAACTTTTCCAAATTACCCTTTTAACATCCGTAAACACAATTCAAATAAAAAATAGACATTACAAATATGGAAAGGTAAAAAATAAATTGATAAAAATTTGTAAAGGTCTTACATTATCCCTCCCTTAGGATCATTCAACCCCGAATGATGACTTAGGACATTATTAGCGTGGGAATAACAAGAACACACCCAAATCAAATAACAAACTTAGAAAATGACAAGTGAAAAATGAAACTTATACCTTAAGAAATTTTATCCATCCCGGGGAACAAGAATGAATATTTAGCCATCATATCTTTCCTAACTTTCTATGTATCCTTTTCTATCTCTTGCTTTCTCTAAAGGACCTTCATCGAAGCTACATCATTGGTCCTCAATCTACGAACTTGCCTTTCCAATATCTTAAATAGGACTACCACATAAGACAAGGAATCTGTAAAACCATCATCCTAAACATGCACTATCATGAAAGGATCACCCACACACTTCTTCAACATGGACATATAGAGAATGAGGTAAATAGAACTTAAACTTCCAGGCAACTAAAATTCATAAGAAACGTGCCTAATTATCCTTAAAAGTTTATATGGACCAACATAATGGGAAGTTATCTTCCCCTTCTTCCTAAATACCATCACTTATTTTATAGGAGGTACCTTCAAGAATACCCAATCATTTAATTCAAAATCTAATTCTCTGTGACTCATATCCGTATAGGATTTTTGGTGACTTTGAGAAGTCTTAAGTCTTTCTCTAATCACTTTCACCTTCTCCATGGCCTGATGAACCAATTCAGGACTAAATAGTCTAGTTTCACCAACCTCAAAATCACCTAATAGGAGGCCTACACCTCCTACCATAAAATGCCTGAAAAAAGCCATATGAATGCTCAAATGATAACTATAATTATACGCAAACACAATAAGAGAAAAGTGATCAACCCAAAAACCTTCAAAATCAATCATACAGGCCCTTAGCATATCTTTCAAAGTGTCAATAGTCCGCTCTACTTGTCTATACTTTTGAGAATGGAAAGCGGTGCTAAGGTTTACCGCTGTCCCCAAACCTTTCTAAAATTAATTCATAAAATTAGAAGAGAATTGTGTACCTCGATCTAAAATGATGGAAATCGGCACTCCACACAACTTGACAATCTCCTTAATAAACAACTTTGCGAAATTCTCTCCAAAGTAGTTAGTCCTCACAGGCAAAAAGTGAGAAGACTTAGTAATCCTATCTACAATGAAAACTGATTGCGAGATGTGAAAGACCTGTAATGTTATCCATATTGATCATCTCCTTCCACATAGGTAACTTTATATCTTGAGACATGCCACCGGGCCTCAAGTTCTACATCTCTCTTTATATTGCTCCACCAATAGATTTCCTTCAAGTCATGGTACATTTTTGTCTAACCCAGATGAATTGTATACCTAGACTCATGATCTAATACCCCATACTTTTCTTATCTTAGTTAAACTCCTAGTTGTATGAATAAGAGACTTAAGTCTGAAAATTTCACTAAGTATTAGGGACTTAGTCTTATTTTTAGCCTCCTAACTTCAAGAATTTTTAAACGAGTCTTCCCGACCCTGAGATATTAGTTTTTGAGTTAATTTATATTCAGAGGTGTAAGGAGCATGTCTCGAGGAAGTTTTGGATTTTTTGAACCAAGATTGGGTCGTGTTTGGATTTTGATTCTAGAACCTCACCACGATAGTGGCAAATCGTAGTGGGTATAGCGATGAGCCCTTTATCGCATCATGGTGGAGCTTTAATACATGTTCCGATTGTAAATTTAACTCTTTGAGGGGCAATTGAGTTTTTTCCCTCAATCTAATTCATAAAAACATGAATTAAAATATCGGTTAGGGCATTAAATGACCATTTTCCCCAAATTTTCCTCTAAAAAAAACCCTAATCATCTCCCTAGTTCATCAATTTCATTCTATTTTCTTCAAGAAAACCAAGAAATCAAGTTCCCAAATCCAAAAACTTTCAAGAAAAACATCAATATTGTGTTTCTCTTTCAAGCTTAAGGATTTAAGGTATGTGTAATGTCCATCCATGGGCTCTTTTCACCCATGGAGTCCAACAATCCCCTTTTGATATCTAATTATGAGTTTTTACATGTTTAGGATAAATTCTCTTTCAAGTTATTATTGATTTTGATTACAAATTATGTTACAAGTATTTTTCGATGGAATGAGACCTTATATGATTTGAGTATTAAAATCCTCATGTTGAATCCCTAATTCATGGTTTTAGTATTGTAACTATATTTTCAATCACATGTTTTACCCTTTCCCATACTTAAATTTATGACTTCCATGTGATTGATGAAATGTCTAAATGTTGGGTTTTGAGAAATGATCCTTTATTATGGTTTTTAAAGCTTCATATGTCCTTATTGTTATTTTCATTCCATTTTGGAGGGTTGTGGACACCTGATCCTTAGCTATTTACATAATTTTAGTATCTTCAGAATGGTTTCAGATAAACCATGAGAATTATCATCCAGTTAGTATCATGATCAGTTATTTGCTGAATTAATCTTGTTCAACCCAGTAATCAGTGTCTTCAGTTGGGAGTAGGATTTAGCACCGAGCAAACCTAGGGTGGTGGCTCACCTTCCAGTAGAAGGTGTGACCTTTAGTAGCAGTCCCTGAGTTCCAGAACTACGTAGCTAGTGTAGGTTAAAGATATCAACTTGCCAGTTGAGGGTTGATAAAGTGTTTACCTGCCTATTGAGGGTAATAAATATCTCATTAGAGAACCTGCCAGATGAGGGTGACTCATTAGTCCATCAGGACATTAGTTTAGTGGATCTATATAGCCAGCATTAGTACCCGTGGCATGGTACTGACACCCTTCCAACTAGGGTTACATATTGGACCCCAATTAGCTCAGATTGGGGCATGTCGGTTAGATGATACCTCCCACAGTCTTAGTTTAGTATTCTGTATAGAATTCAGTCCAAGTTTACTTGACCATAACATACAGTTCATCAATTATTCAGTTACCAGATTTTAGTATTTCAGTTTACAGACTATTTCAGTATCATGTTATATGCTTGGTCATGCATTTTCAGATTTTACATCTTTTATATATTTATGCATCAGTTATATCATGCTATTTAGTCATTCATTATTTTATGTGCATGAACCTATATATTTCAGCCTAACCTCATCTCATATACCAGAACATTTAAAGTACTGATCACATACTTATCTTCGCGCTATGATGTCTTATATCATCGATTCAGATGCTCAGTTTCCTGACAGTTCTTAGATATTTCAGCTTATCAACAACAACAGTTGTGATGAGTCCTCATATGTCGATGACCTATTATGTTATTTCAGTATTTCTGCATTTGTTTTTAGTTAGTTTAGTTTGGAGTTAGTTGGGGCCTGTCCCATCAACTCCTCAGTCAGTTTAGAGGCTTTTAGATGTTTTTAGTCATTCAGACAGTTAGTCAGTTTATTAGTTGATTGATCATTCTTTTCAATATGTCATCAGACATTCAAACTTATGATTTAAATTGTATTTTAAGTATTTGAACCTTATGGCTTTATCAGTTATTTCCACACATATTTATTATCAGTATATTATTCAGTGCTCTCAGCAGGTACCAACCCATGGGTTAGCTTATGGTCACTTATGACCATAAGCACCGTTGTCGCGACTAGGGGATAGCCTCGGGTTGTGACATATGAGCCTCATCTAAAATCCTTTCCTGCAGCCCCTCAATATCAGGAACACAACCTACCTTAATACCTTAAGATACACTCTCCCCCAATCTCGAATGCCATGACCTTTTGCTGACCCACATCATCCTTAAGCTGTATCAGAATAGGATCCAAAGTTTGCTTCGCCTTCACTTTATCACCAAGAGATGACTTAACAACCTCTTGAACAATTACTTCTCCCTCCTCGAAGTCCAAAAGAAGAACTTCTAAGTTATCCAACTAGTGAATATCCTTCACCAATACTAGCTTCTCCTCATCCACATGAGATAAGCTGCCTATGGACAACCTACTTGTAAAACCTCAGATTTTTGGTCCCTAAAATTTCTTGACCTTTTAGCTTATTGCCTAACCTATGACTCACTATACGAGTTGTAAGGTTTCTATACGGGTCTTAAAGACCCCAATAATAGCTAGAACAATGTGATAGCCTAAAGTTTCTATTGTGACTACGACTAAGGGTCACCAGTCGTAATGACTCCATATGAGTCGCAATGTACCAATCATAGGGTGACCTGTGTGTAACCCAAATGCTTCTGTCTTGGTTACGACTAAGACCCTATGAGTCATAGGTACTTTTAAAGAGTTGTGTGGTGTGAGTCATAGGGCACCCGAGAGGTTCCCTTAGCTACTATCCAGACTACAACTCGTGGTGGAAAGTTGTAGTGAGTCCTTACGAGTCGCCTAGTAACCTGTAGTCATTGGCGGTAATTTTTTAGCTTTTAATGAAGGGCACTTTGGAAATTTCCCTCTTTACCCACTAAAGACCCACAACCATAAAACACCTTTGGGGAATTATTTCATTCTTTATCAAATCAAAACACTCTATCAACTCTCTGAAATCCCTAAGGCAAGAACAAGCTAAGGTTTTAAGAAATTCGCATCTAGAGCTTCCAAGAGTTGTTTTTCTCCATAAATCTTGACATTTTAGGAATATTACTCTCCCTAAGTATTATTTTGTTAAAGCATGTGTTCTTAAATTTTCATTCATGTGGTGTTGGTGTTGGTTTTGGAACATGGGTTGAGGGTTTTGAATTATTGTCTTCTTAAATGATGGTCCCATGATTTAAACATACTTGTTCATATTTTATTGATGGTTTTGAACTTTTTGGATGCATGGACATAGTGAATAAACTAGGGGATTATGATTTCCCCCAGTTTTTGAGTGTTGATAATTGAATATGTAATGACCTCAACCCAATCTTGTGAAATTGGTTTTGAACATAAAATTATGCACATTGAACTATTCTTGAACTATTGCATGGCATAAGAGGCCTATTGAAACATAAATGGGTTTAAGTCCCAATTGACTAAATGGGTTTGAGTCGAAATTGACTAAATAGGTTTGAGTCCCAATTGGTTAAATATTTTGAAGTCCTATTGGATGATGGGTTAGAGTCCCTTTTGGCTAAATGGGTCAGAGTCCCGTTAGCTATTGAGTTAGAGTCCCAAATGGCTATATGGATTGGAGTACCATGGGATTTGGGGTTAGAGTCCCCGTTAGCTAAGTGGTTTATTTTGGCAAAATGGTAAGCTTGCAAGCGTAAGGGTATGTCGATAACTATGATGAACCTAAACAAATAACTCCTTGCTTAATAATTGAGAATATGTATAAATTTTTTAATTAGGCTTAAAAGGGGTTGTGTAGCAAAGCTGTGCAGGTAGAGGTCCTGAGAGACCAAACCTGGAAATCGTATTTGCAGGTGCATGGGTCTAAATGATCGGGTCATTTGAGTCCCCCTAATTACATGATCGAGTGTTCATCTCACCCTTGATATATGACCAGGAGGTTCGAGTCCTCTGTGCATATATGTTATGATTACTCTCTCATTCATGCAGCTACACACATTGAGACCCAACCAGGGGTAAGAGCTGGGGCCCATATAGCCCGTGGGTACTATTATGATGGTTAAGCTACAAAATCTAGGTTAATGTTTTACTTTATATTAAGCCTTGTTCCTTATTCCCTATCCCAATATGATATATATATATATGCATCGAATTATGTGCATTGGATTTGACTAATTTTTGAATTATTGATCATGACATTATTTTCTCCCATACCTGAGTTATATGCTTGTGCTCAATCTTCTAACCATCTCCGTACGCTGTATCCCCACATGATGAAGGAACTGGAAATACTTCTACTTTTCCTGCACCGTGACTAGGTGATCGTGGGATAGCTCATGAGTCATATTGAAGTGGTGAGATTCCATATATTGTAAAACCTCAATTCATGTCTTGGTTTCAGTATGTCATAGACTATTCTATTAGTTCTTCTGGTTATTTTCGGGGGCATGTCCCTACCTAAGATGTCTGTTAGTTTTGCATAGAGGCTTTGTGGATTTCTGTGGATAGGGTATTGGTTTTTGAAGTAACTTATATGTCTTGAGCCTATCTTTATCTATCTTGTTATATATTTGGAATTTATCCACTGTCAGTGTATTATGTTTTGTTTGACTAGGATAAGAGGGTGGTCTTGAGTACACTACAGACTTGAGATGCCCGCTACGTCTAGGCCCTAATTCAGGCCATGACAAGTTGGTGATAAAGCCTAGGTTCATGGTTAATCGGGTGTCCACAAAGTCATGTCAAGTAGAGTATTTTTTATGATTGTGTAGCGCGCCACACTTATAAGCGGAAGGATATGAGGCATTTAGGAATGTTTCCTTTTCTTATGATCTATTTTTTGGGCTATAGAGTCTAAGGTATTGAAATCTCCTCTAAATTCGTTTGTTCGCATTTCAGATCATGCCTCCCCGAAGATCTAATGCCCGTGGAAACTCCTTTGTCCCACCTAAAGATAACATGAATGGAACTCATCTTGCCTATGTGGTACAGATACGATCTAGGGTCCCTACTTCTGATTGCCCCCATAGAGCTCCACCGGTTCCCCCCAGTCCTTCTCGAACTCCTTAGGGTGATATGTCTAATACCGAGTTTTGTCATTCTTTTCATTAGTTAACCTAGATAGTGGTCTCTTTGTCATGTTAGTCTGGTCCTGTTAATGGGAGAAGGAATTTGGCAAAGATGGAAAAGAGGCAGAATAAGAAGTTTATATATTCAGAGCAGGGTAGAGGTCAGAAAAATAATGGTAGGCATGGGAAACAGTGGACTAAAAAGAGAAATTGGGGGACTTTCCATGCGACTGTTCGTTTTCCTTATCCTTGGTCTTCTGGAGATCATCACTTTTAAGCCAATAGTAGGTTTAAAGCACAGGGAGCCCAATTTTGGGCTAGCGGAACTCAATTAGACCCACCTTATCCCCCTTGCAGCATTTATGACTAGTTTCACTGTTGTTATTATGGTAAAGGGAGGAACTTGTGCTTTAACTGTGGTTAGCCTGGTCAGATGTTGTGACAGTGTCCCTCCATTAGTGTTGCTACTATATCTGATATGGTTTCGATTACCACTTTTTCAACTCCTGCACCAAAGGGTTCTGCTTTTGGTTTCGGCACTGGCCGAAATCATCTCAATGCTCTTACCACCCGCCAGGAATCTGAGGCATCTCCTGATGTTGTCATGGGTATATTACAACTTTTCTCTCATGATGTGTATTGTCTGCTTGAGTTGGGGTCTTCTCTCTCTTATGTGACCCTATATATGGTTGTTCATTTTGGTTTTGACATCGAGTGCATTTTTTATCCTTTTTTGTGTCTACCCCAATGGGTGACTCTATTGTGGCTAGAAAAGTTTTTAGGGATAATGTGGTATTTATCTGTGGTAGGGAGATATTGGTGGATCTGTTAGAGTTGGATATGTTAGACATTGATATGATCTTGGGGATTGATTGGCTCCATTCGTGCTATGCGTCTCTTGATTGTAGACCCGAGTGGTCAATTTCCAATTCTTGAATGAACTAGTGATTGAGTGGGAAGGTAGTTCTCTAGAACCTAAGAGAAGGTTTATTTTTATCTTAAAGCCTTTCAAAATTTATTTCCAAGGGGCATTTATATCATCTAGTTCTGGTTAAGGATTCTAATTCTGAGGTCCCCTCTTTGCAATTTGTCCCTGTAGTCAATAGGTTTGTCAAAATATTTCTATATGACTTTCCCGGTATTCCTTCCGATAGAGAAATAGACTTTGGGATTGATTTTTTATCAAATTTCTATCCCAGCTCTAACGCTTCATATAGAATGGCTCCGGATGAGTTGAAAGAACATAAGGAGAAGTTAAAGAATCTTCTTGATAAGGGTCTCATCCATCCTAGTGTCTCTCTTGTTCTTTTCGTGCGTAAGAAATATAGGTCATTTCGAATATGTATACACTATGATAATCAAGTAAGGTGGTTGTGAAGGAGAATGTCCTTGGGGCTGTAGCTAAGTTAAATAAGGAATCTTAGGTTGATTTCTCTATTGAATTGATTGGTATGTTATGTGGGATATTTCATTGGTGGTGCATGATTGTTGCTAGACCCTAAGTTTGAACCTTAGGTGTTGATGGTGGTGATAAGAATATTAGCTTGAGGATAGTGATACGAGATTTGTGGGAATAAATTAGTAGGGTTGACTTGATGTGTAGAAAGACTAGTTTGATAACTTATGAAATGTTGGAGTGGGTAATTATGATATATATATACCATAGGTCTAGTGTTGAAGCGATGAATTGGGACTAAGTTGTTAGGTGGATAAGAGAATTAAGTTTATAAAACAAAGTTGAACCCCAGGCAGCCTCTTTTTAGATGAGGTTTTAAGTATGTAAGTGCCATGTGTACCTAGTTTTTGTAATTGAATGTCTTAGTATGGAGAAGTCTGGGGAGTTTTTATATGGTGTTCTTCAAAGATGAATTAAGAAGAATATAGATAGATGATATAAGCCCTTGGTGCAGTCTTAGGAATTTTATTAAGTTGTGAGGTTATGCAATTAGAGGTTTTGTTATGGGTTAAGAAGTGTAGATATGTATGCTTATGAGAATGTGATTAATAGGGTGATGGCTATAGAGGCTTCATCTTGTAGCTGTCGAGGGTGGGGGGAATTGGCATTCCTGTGTATGGTGATACCCCATGGTGCGGAGTGTGGTACTTATAGGTTAATAAAAGGGTATGTTCGCAAATATAAGGTGTTGACCTTTGGGCCAAGGGGGAAGTGGTGACCTTTTGGCCAAGGGGGAGGTGGTGAATTGGGGATTATCTTAAATTTTGTCATAATGGTGAGTTTCAGGGAAGGGTCATGATAAATCTTCTCTCATTCTAGTAAACTCCTCCTACTTCAGTTCAAGATGACACTCTAACAATGTCTCGCGTATTCAAATTGTACGTATGCCTATGGTTCGAGTTCTCTTGGTAGCTTATGTCCATGCCCAACCCTAAAACTAGAAGTAATAATGATTCATCGAAATCCAAGCTTTCAAGTATTCTATCTCTACGTTATGGTGCCCATGACCCATAAAATCATGTCTCACTTTATTCTTTGTTCTAAGGAACTACACGTTCTAATTACTACCGATTCATTTTATGTCATGTCCCAGCTCAATGTGATTCTGTATATGCAAACTCGCAACCATTCTCAGTCCTTAGAATGAGAGGAAATAGTTTCAAGAGACATTCCTTGTCCTACTTCTTGAATATATAACTCTCAGCTCTATGTTATATGACCTATGATATATGTACTCGTGTTTAACGTTGTTCCCAGTCCAAAGAAATCAAGCTAGGTTATGTTTATGCCGGAAGAAATTTTTACTTATAGTTTAGGTGGATGCTACAAAGTATTTCGTGCCTAGTGTACTGTGTCTCATTTTATAGGTCTCATTTGAGTAGTACGACAGATAGAAGTATAATTATGAAGTAACCCTCCTATCTGTGATACTTGTACTCTAGTTCCGTAGTGACCCTCCTTTGGTAGTATAGTAATGGCTATGAAAATAGAGTGGTGTTATAGATGGGGGAGTAGATGCTGTTTGATGGAAAGTACTCCTTGATTTAAGACTTGAGGTTGTTCGATTATAGTGATGGGATGGAGTAGTATCATTGGAGGGGCGTAAATTATAGGGTCTCATAGCTTATGCTAGTACCTTTAACTCCGAGTTGGGCTTTAACATGGAAGGAAATACGCAATTATACTCAGGACCTTGTATTTATGTGTTTTGCGGGCGGATTAGGAGATTGAAATGGTGAAGTGTTGTGTTCGTAGTAGAAAATCATAGTAGAGAAGTGCGGTAATATGTATGGGTTAATAGATGCTTTATTTGGGGTGAAGGAAACTACTTGGGAAGTAGGATAGGACATGAGGTCCCAATATCCATTCTCGTTTCCTATTTTGGGTAATTGATAATGCTCACCTATACCGTTCAAATTGGTAGAGGACGGACGTTGTCAATAGCTCAACCTCTATTAAGGTCGAATCCACGAGGAGCGAAATTAGATTTGTAGTCCTATGGGTGTTAATTGTTACTAAAAAGATACCCGTAATGTAAACAAAGTAAAATACATGATTTAAAATGAGGGGTTGGTTTGAAACAAGGATCAATCAACTTTTAATCGAATCAACAAACTAAAGGCAACACTTGTGATTGAAAATGCAATATGAGAAGGATCTTGAGATTATGTCTACATAAGGGCAAGTTATACATGGGAACATGATGATTTGGTGCAAATTTTAGTCATTAATGATGCGGTAGGCTAGGTCGAAAGTCCTTGAGGCTAGTTTATCAACAAAACCTCAAGAATATCACTCGTTGACCCTTTCGAGTACCTAACAAGTGTGTCGATTTAAACCATCTAATACCTTAATTGGGCATCTCTATTTCTAGGAAGATGCCCAAGACACAGCTAACTCTCTACGCACCCTTATTTCTAAGATGGTAAAAGATAGAAAACTACATCTATTATTGTCCACTATTGCTTTGGTACCCATTTCCCTCTTTTAAGGATGATATGGGTTCCAAAAGTTCACCCACATCCCTCTTTCAAGGATGATGTGAGCTTTCAAGAATTTGGGGTTTTCACGCACAAACCTATTTTGGGTGTTTGGGGTTTTCACCTACAAACCCCAACTAATTAGAATAAGCAATAGTGAAACCCATCATCAACAAGCTAGAATTTACATAAATACATCACAACCCACACACAATTGCACCTTAGTTCAACATAATCCTAAGACAGGGAAAGTTTAGCTACTCATGAAGTAAAGAGAAAGATATATACCATAAGGTTCATTCAAAACATCCATGATAATGGAGAATGAAAAGATTCTCCAATTTACACCTCAATTTCACCAAAATTCAATTGAAAATTCAAAAACAATTGTTACCTAAATTAGGGTTTGTAAACTTTAAATTCAATTATTCTTAAAAGTCTAGAATGCCAAAATGAGAAAGGGTTTGAGTCTTTTAAAGGATTTGGGGTCGGCTAGGAAAAAAAATAGAATTTCCCCTAGGCATAAACCTGCCTACCCGCGATCGCTACGGCTTGTCCACATCAGGGTTAGATCCTTGCTGTCACAGTTCTCTAAAATCTTGACTGACCGCGATCGTGGTTCTTAGACCAAAATCACTGTAACTGAGACCAAATTCTACTCTAGGTCTTCCAGTTGCACATATCTTTTTTTTTATCCTTTTCAACTCAAATCCACATCTTTCTTTCTCATCATATGTAAGCTTGCAAAATATGGAAATTAGTGTATTCAATCACAAATTTGTCTCATTCACATGTTCAAATCGTAGTAGTTTGCACAAATTTTGTGTGTAAATGAATGGTAAATTCACCACTTTCACCACTCATCAACACCCCCAACATAAACCTTTTCTTGTCATCAAGCAACACTACCTCTTACTCAATGAGACAATGCAAATTTAAGCCCATTTATACAACCCAATGATCACAATGACCTCAAACTTGATTGCTACCATTAGTGTCTCTTCAAACATGGGAAAAGTTATTATTACGACACCCTCGTCATGAAATAAAAACTTAAAGATGCAAAAGACTGTAAAGAGCAACACTCACACTCTAAAAGTGACTCTCTATTGACCTCAACTCCACTATACTACTTTTGCTTTATTATTTGGAATATGACAATGTCACGCACCTCAAGTTGTTCACATGCCTCCTCACAAGAAGAAAAATCCAAAATACACCAAATTATCAAATATGCAACAAAGCATTCAAGTGTGAAACTCTCTCTCTCACAAAGAATCAAAACACTAACAAGTACCATACCATAGGGTTGCCCTTATTTTCACTCACCACTATAATGAATACACTTGGTTGAAAATCTTGAGGGAATTTTTGAGCTTGTAACGTAGGTTTGGAGAAGGGTAATATATCATTTAGGACAAAGTGGTTGCACCCTCTTTGAACATCTACATCACACTATTTCATCCCTCCAACTTTTTGACCATGGACCACTTCTTTTTATTCCACACTTTACATATGCCTATTTTAGCTACCTTGATTTTCCCAGCATTTTGGAGGAATCTTTCATTCGCTTATCTCTTTTGCAATCTATGCCTCATTTTTCTTTTCATCATACCTTTCTTTTTTCACCTTTTTTCTTTATTGCTTAGATCACAGGCATCCACTTACACTACCATAGCCCAAATTCAACTCTTTCAAAGTCATCACCCCCAACTAAAAAGCTTGCAGTGTCCTCACTACATAAATAATAAAGCATAAAGAGAGATAACAGTATTCCCTAAAACCACAGAAAGAGCTGCTCTGGCCCTCGGTCTCTGCATTATTATCTGCATCCTCATGACCGGACCACTCTACTGGGGCCTCATCATCACTCTCCACTTGGGGAGAAAGGAAGTTTATCTCAGGGTTTTAGGACCTTTTAGAGTCCCTTTATCCCTTCCATACTTGCAAAATAATTTATCCCTCTTCTTCTCCCTTTATGCCAAAACATGTTCCAAAATAAGAATCAGCACTTGCATCATTAAATAAGGTTCCTAAGCACTCGATCATGCCCTTAGAATATGAAAACAACTAGCTATGAACTCGTTTAGGTATTTGATCGAGCACTTGGTATGCACCCTATATTTTACTCAATTTCAAACACAATTTAGAAACTCAAGACTTCCCCACATGTGTGCACACCATTTGTAGCAGATAATCACCACACAAGTATGATTGAACAAGTATTTAACCATAAAAATCATAATTCTAGGCCTTCCCTATAACATGCATTCTATGGCCTATTTTCAATAATTAAAGCATGGATTCACGACACTTACCGGAAGAAATGATACAAGAGGGATGCTCAAATGCTTTTGAATTCCTAAAATTTACCTAGGAGTGGGTACAAATTGAGAGAAAAGTTGAGAAGGGAGTGTGGGGGAAATGGGAGTCCGATAGTCTTTTTAAACTGATTTGACCGCGATTGTAGTCCAAGGTCTACGATCACGGACGCACGGATGACCGCAATTGCAACACGGGGACAACGATCACGGTAACTAAGAGCATTTCAGCACCTCTGTTTTCCCCTGTTTAGCTTATTACTCAATTTTGGTATACTTTCCCCTGTTCAGTCCAACATGCAAAATTTTCAAACTTTCCCCTTCTCAAACTCATTCAGCAAACTCCATAGTGCCGCAAATGCATGGATTAATCAAATAAAAAAAATTAAAATTTACCCTACGGAATTAAAAACAAAGGAAACGAGCCACTTTCGTGTTATTTTTTGGTTGCCTCACACATAGAGCCTTAGTTATCATCGTGGCACAACGTCCTTCAACTATTTCAAGTTAGATCCTTGAGGGACCCATCATTTACTTCCTCATCTTCAACATCTATAACCGACAACACTTGAAGCTTCATGGGTTGTTTCTTCGTTGTGCATACCCGGAAGGACACTTAACCCTCATGAACTCTAAACCTTATTTCCCTAAGCTCCAAATCAACAAGGGATCTTGCGATAGTAAGGAAAGGTCGACCAAGTATAATAGGAACCGCTTGGTCCATCTCATAATCGATCACCACAAAATCTGCAGGAAGAATTATGTTATCCTCTTTCACCAATACGTCAAACAAAACACCAACCAGTTTCTTAATAGACCAGTCCACCATCAAAAGCCACATCGATGCTGGAGTAGGGTTACTCAAGACAAGCCTCCGATATATTGCAAAGTGCATGAGATTAATACTCGCACCAAGGTCACATAAAGTTTTTTCACACTTATGTGTCACGATGGTGCATGTAATTGTAAAGTCCTAGGGGTCTTCCTTTTTTACCACTATTGCACTACTATACCCATGGGTGACTTCAATGGTATCACCTTCAACAAGATTTTTCTTCGACATCAATTTCTTTATAAGCTTAGCATAGCATGGAATTTCTTGGATTGCCTCAAGCAATGGGATATTTATAGAGAGATTTCTAAGTTTAGCCATGAATTCTTGAGATTATCACCCTCCTTTTTCTTCTTAAGAATTTGTGGAAACAGATGAGAGATTTGAATGTTGGGAAATCCATCCCTTTGTGGATTATCATTCTCTACCACCTCTTTATCAATTTCCATCGATTCTTTTTCATCCCCTTCTTCTTGAGATTTAGGGGCTTCTTTTCTTGGTTCAACCACAACCTTTTTCTTCATATTCATGTGCTCACGTTGGGATCTTTTGAAATCATACTTTCTCCTTCAACTTTCTTTTAATGATCTTCGAGAGTCTTGCCACTCGTAGTGACTATTTATAAAACTTGAGCATCAATTTTTTGGGTTCATAATAGTGTCACTATGAAGGCCCCCTTTTGGTCTACCATTTAGTTGAGAGGAGATTTGAACTATTTGTGGTTCCAATTGCTTAATAGAAATGGAGTGAGACACAACCGTTTGGTTGATTTTGAAAAAGTTATTTTCAATTCACGGAGTATCTTGTCCATTCCCTCCACTTTCATCAAGATTCTTTCCATGACATCTTTGGTTTTGTATTTGTCAGGGTCAACGGGATTTGCATCTTTGTTATTTTCCCATTCATGAGGGGGAACATAACGATCATACTCTCGATCTTTGTCTCTCTAATCACGGTCATGATTACGATCCATCCAACCTTGATTTCTACCTTGCCTTTGATAGGCAGGGACGGAACCTCTCGAATAGTTAGCCAAATACCAAATCTCTTCGTCAAGCTTCTTGGCCTATTCATTATCATAGGCCTTTGATGCCATGACATTCACCTCTTTTGTGGGTGTACCCATCACATGCTTAGTTAAAAGCTCCAACTGTATCATTATTTTTGCCATGTTTTCCTCCCTCTCTTCCTCTTTCTTCTTTTGCTCATTATCAATAAAAGAGTTAGTAAGGAAGCCTTTTGGTACCTCGTAAACATGGGTATACCACCCCTAGTTTTTCTTGGTCACTTCCTCAATCAAGTTTGTAGCCTCTTGATAATTCAACTTTAAAAAAGATCCCCACGCCACATTGTCTACCATGGTTTTGTTGAGCGTATCAAGAGCCCAATAGAATATTTGGAGAAGCTTCTTATTTGGGACCTCAAGCATGAGTTTTCTGTTGAATCTCTCCCACACCTCGTACAAGGTTTCACCATTAAATTACCAAAATTTAATGATTTTATCACGTAATTATAGTATTTTGTATTGTGGGAAATACTGGTCGAGAAAGAAAATGGTAAGTTCATCCCATAAAGTAATTGATTTGGCCAGAAGGGATCGAAGCCACAATACCACCTCTCCCGTTAAAAAGAATGGGAAAAAGGTGTAATCATATGGACTATAGGGTTATGTGTGCAATATCAAAGGGTGCAAACACTTCTACGAAGTTCTTCAAATACAAGTTGGGGTCCTCATAGATTTGTCCCCCAAAAAGTCCCTTTATTTGTAGCACATGCAACATGACGTTCATGATATGAAATATCCTATTCCCATGAGTAGGTGGGATATGGATGACACTTGAACATTTAACGTTATTGAGTTGCTCCTCATCATCAAGATGACCATCGAATGACTTGGTAATACTTGCATTTTCACTCATAGTTTTGTGAACACTAAGAGAATCACCTAAAAAGGAAACAAAAACAACAACCAAAATAAATAAATACCACCACAGGTATATCCTAAGTTAAAAATCAAAACCCACACACAATTTCACCTTAGTTCAACATAATTCCAAGGCAAAGAATATTTATCTACTCATGAAGTAAACAGAAATAAATATACCATAAGGTTCATTCAAAACATCCATGATAATGTAGAATGAAAAGATTTTTCAATTTACACTTTAATTTCACCAAAATCCAATTGAAAATTCAAATACAATTGTTGCCCAAATTAGGGTTTGTAAACTTCAAATTCAGTTGTTCCCAAAAGTATATAATGCCAAAATGAGAAAGGGTTTGAGCCTTTTAAAGGATTTGGGGTCAGCTGGGAAAAAAGACAGAATTGCCCCTTGCATAAACTCTCCTAGCCGCGATCGCTGCAATTTGTCTGTGATCGTGACAACCGTGAGCAGATCCTCATGGTCACAGTCCTCTGTCCAATCTTGACTGATTGCGATTTTGGTAACTGAGACCAAATTCTGCTTGAGATCTTCCAGTTGCACTTCTCTTCTCTTTTTGATTCTTTTCAGCTCAAATCAACATCTTCTTTCTTATCACCTGTAAGCCTACAAAATATGGAAATTAATGCATTCAATCACAAATTTATCTCATTCACATGTTCAAATAGTAGTAGTGTGCATGGATTTTTGATATAAATGAGTGGTAAATTCATCACTCATCAGTATCATGCTAACGATATATGTATACCTTAATATCTTTGTTTTATGTCTTTATTTAAGGAAAGTTTGGTTGTGTTCTGTATTAAATCGTGCTAATGGATGACCTGTCTCATAATTCGGGGATGAATAATCCTGGGAGGAGAATGTAACACCCTGGATTTTTGGTCTCTAAGAATTTCTTAATCTTTGAGCTCACTGCCCAACCTATGACTTACTATATGAGTCGTAAGGTCTCTATATGGGTCTTAAATACCCCAATCATATCCATACCACTGTGCTAGCCTGAATTTTCTATTGTGACTACGACTAGGGATCACGAGTCCTAATAACTCTATACGAATCGCAATGTACCAATCATAGGGTGACCAGTGTGTTACCCAAATACTTCTGTCTTGGTTATGAATAGGACCCTATGAGTTGTAGGGTCTCTTAATGAGTTGTATGGTATGAGTCGTAGGGTAACCAAAGAGGGGTCCCTTACATACTATCCAGACTACGACTCATGGTGGCGAGTCGTAGTGAGTCCTTACGAGTCATATAGTGACCTGTAGTCCTGGCGATAATTTTTTAGCTTTTAATAAAGGGCACTTTGGATATTTTCCTCTTTATCTACTTAAGACCCACAACCATAAAACACCTTTGGTGCATTATTTTCATTCTATGTTAAATCAAAACACTCTTTTAAATTCTCTCAAATCCCTAAAGCAAGAGCAAGCTAGGGTTTCAAGAAATTGGTATCTAGAGCTTTCAAGGGTTACTTTTTCTCCATAAATCTTGACATCTCAGGCATGTTACTCACCCCTAAGTATTATTTTGTTAAAGCATGTGTTCTTAAATTGTCATTCATGTGGTTTTGATAGTGGTTTTGGAACATGGGTTGAGAGTTTTGAATAATTTTTTTCTTAAATGATGCTCCGATGATTTATACATACTTGTTCATGTTTTATTAATGGTTTTGAACTTGTGGAGTGCATGGACATGGTAAATAAACTAGGGGATTATGATTTCTCCCAATTTTGTAAGTGTTGACAATTAAACTGGTAATAACCTCAACCCAATCTTGTGAAATTGGTTTTGAACATGAAATTATGCACATAAAGAATTCTTGAACTATTGCATGACATAAAAGGCCTATTAAAACATAAATGAGTTTTAGTCTTAATTGACTAAATGGGTTTGAATCCCAATTGACTAAACGAGTTTGAGTCCCAATTGGCTAAACATTTTGAAGTTCTATTGATTGATGGGTTAGAGCCCCATTTGGCTAAATGGGTTAGAGTCCTATTGGCTATTGGGTTAATGTTCCAAATATCTAAATGGGTTGGAGTCCTATGGGTTGATGAGTTAGAGCCCTCGTTGTCTAAGTGTTTTAGTATGGAAAGATGATAAGCTTGCAAGTGTAAGGATATAACGATACCTATGATGAGCCTAAACGAATGACTCTTTGCTTAATTATTGAGAATGTGTATAAATGTTTTAATTGGGCTTAATGGGGGTTTGTGTAGAAATTCCATGAAGTTGTAGGTCCCGCGGGACCAACACCGAAAACCGCATTTTGCCGACATGGGGGTCTAAATGATCGGGTGATTTTAGTCTCCCTTATTACATGATCAGGTGTTCATGTCACCCTTGATATATTACTGGGAGGTTTGAATCCCTTGTGCATATATGTTATGATTATTCTCCGGTTCATGCGGCTACACGCATTAGGGTTTGACCAGGGGGTGAGAGCTGAGGCCCATATAGCTCGTGGGTATTATTATGACAGTTAAGCTACACAATCCAGGTTAATGTTTTACTTCATGCTAAGCCCTGTTCCCTATCCCAGCATGTGATATATATATATATATATATATATATATATATATAGTGTATGTGTGTGTGTGTGAAAACCTTTAGAAAAGTGATTTGAACTTTTTGCTCTTTATTAAAAGACTCAGATTTAGACAAACTTGTCTTTTTACTTTTTTTGAGTTTTTAAAATTTAAAATTTAATAAATTTAGTTATTCAACCATTCCTTATTTTTATTATGTACCTAAAATTTAAGACTAAATTTTTTACCTTACATAAATCTTTAATTAGTTTAATGAATTGAGCATACTAGGATACATTCTTTTGAAGTAGTATCTGTATGAAAATTGACACCCATTTAATAGTACTAAAATTTACATAAATACACTAACTAAAATTACCTAATTACATTATATTCCAATTTGCTAAAATATTTACACATATCCTAAATTATTTACATAAATTCCTTTACTTTCAACTTTCTTTCTCTTAAACATTATACTTCTCACAATTTCAATATCTCTTCCGTAATTTACTCCCCCATATGCTCCCACATAAATTCCTTTCCTTTTAACTTTCTCTCTTTTAATCATTACACATGTGAAACACTGATTTTGGAAAAAAAAAAGTAGTATAATATTTTTGAGGTATTCTTTTTCCTCCTCTGTACAATTATTTCTTGAAAATATTTATTTTTCTGCGGTAAAGTTGAGATCTTTACTGGGATTTGGTGTTGGTTTTTCATATGGAGTTTATTCTGTTATTAAAATAATTGTGTTTAATCTTTGGATTTGATGTAAATATTTGAGCTTTTGCTTCAAGATTGGATTTTTATGTGTTTTTTCTGTCCTTGATTTTGCTGAATATGGTTTTTGTTTTTTTCTCTTTTGTTACATATAGTTAGGTAAGTTACATTAATTTAATATTTTAGATCTAGGAAAGTATGCCCAATTCTTGGATTTTTTTTTGATGATTGGTGTGTTCTTGCAGATTTGATTAAACTCTACTTTTTTATTATTTTGTGTTATTTCAGTTCTGGAAATGTTTAGTTAGATTTACTTGTTTACCTATTTGCAGGCTCATGTAATTGGATATATTTCAATAAATTCTGCTCTGAATATTGAAAGAAGACAGAATAATCTGTGGATTTTGTGTATTAGCTGCTTAGTCCTTTTTCATTTTTTGGTTTGATTGACTTACTTTCAAGATGATGATGTTTGAGGAAATGGGGTTCTGTGGCGATCTTGATTTCTTCCCTGCTCCGCTAAAGAAAGTGGAAGTGGAAGTGGTTGCCCCACAGAATCAGATTGAGCCAGATTCTGTGGTGGATGATGATTATAGTGATGAGGAGATTGATGTTGATGAGCCTAACTTTGATGTTCATGATAAATTCTATTTCCTGAGATTATATTCTATGGTAATTTGCTCTTTGATGTTTTGAAGAAGTGTTTGTTCTAAAGTTGGTTCGTTTGTTGCTGTTCCTACTAAATATACGAATGTATAATATTTTATTATACATGCCTGTCAGTGTATAATGTTCTTTGAGGTTTTGAAGAAGTGTTTGTTCTAAATTTTCAATATTACATTTGCTTCCTTTTTGTATAATATGTTAGCATACATTATAACCGATATATAATATGAAACTGTGCCATTCCAGTTAACTTACGAATGTGTAATATGCTGTTATACATTGAAATCATTGTATAATGAAAATTGTGCCAATCCAGTAAACATTCTAATGTATAATATTTGATTATACATTAGTCTATGTGTATAATGAAACTGCCGCAATGACAAAAATTGTATTTTTTTGGTTTTATTATTTTTAACATGTTTGTTTAATCCACTGACTCAGTTTAAAAAAATTTATACAGCTATGTACTGATTTGTCATAACAAAGACTGCAAGTGGGTGTTGAGGGCGTCTTCTATGAATGAATCGGAAATTAATGCTTATATGAGAAGTGGGCGTTGAAGGCGTCTTATCCTTATTCATACTCCTTATACATATATTGTGGGTGTGTATATACTATGTAATTTGGAACTATTATAGTAAATAGTTGTTGAAATGTAATGTGTATTACACAATTATATACATTAAACTTTCATATATATATATATATAAATAATGTATGATATACTATTATACTTTATTAACATGCATGATGTTATACTGACAACAATGACTTTTAACTGACTATATGTATTATTTTTTGTTTAAACAACATAAGAAATGGTAGACTTACGTAACATAATTCGTGATAATTTAAGTTGCCTTTTCCATTTTATTTTATGTGTATGGTTATAGATTATACTTTCGTGTAAATGTATGATACGTTCACAATGTATTTAATGTAAAAAATACATTAAAAGTATGTTAATAATGTATGATATAGTGTTATAGTTTATAAATATGTATGATGTTAAATATTTTCTTTATTTTCTATTAAGTCATGAACTCTTAACAACATGTATGATGTTATGTAATACATATGTTTTAACGTATGAGACACTTGTTCAATGTATTATTAACTTATAACATAATTTATCTACTGTTAAAAATTTAATATGTTGATATACAGTAACACATTATTTTGTAATTTAGTTTTATACGTAATATATAATAAAATGTAAGGCAAAGTCAATAACTATCAAACTATATTAGTAACATTACAATATAGTGTAAGTAATTGCACAATATTTCTTCAGACGTTATATAGGTATAATAAGAATAAGGACATCCATAAAATGTGAATTAACATCCAAAAAGTAACATTGTAACTGTTTAACATCAACTACAAAATCAAGAATTAGTTGTTTCAATGCCGACTATTATAAAAAAATGCTACTCTCAAGTAACAAGTGCACTTTCATCAATTGTTTGGAGATAACTATTCCACAGCCGATGAGGATCCTCATTATCACTCGTGTACCCACTTGCAGTCTTTGTTACGACAAATCAGTACATATCTGCATAATTTTTTTTAAATTGAGTCAATGAATTAAACAAACATGTTAAAAATAATAAAACCAAAACAAAATGCAATTTCTGTCATTGAGGCAATTTTCATTATACACATAGATGAATGTATAATCAAATATTATACATTCGAATGTTTACTGGATTGACACAGTTTTCATTATATAATGATTTGAATGTATAACAACATATTATACATTCGTAAGTTAACTGGAATGGTATAGTTTCATTTCAAAATTCACAGATTATTCTATCTTCTTCCAATATTCAGAGTAGAATCTATTGAAAACTATCCAATTACATGATCCTGCAAATAGGTAAACAAGTAAATCTAACTAAACATTTCTAGAACTGAAATAACACAAAATAATAAACAAGTGAAGTTCAATCAAATCTGCAAGAACACACCAATCATCAAAAGAAGCATAAATGTGCACAAATGAGAAAGAGTCTAAGATTTTCTTAAGCATCCCACTTTCTTTGAAGCTCAACAAAAATACTGTACAAGCTATTTCCCACAAAAATCTAAGAATTTGGCATAATTTCCTAGATTTAAAATATCAAAAAATTAATCAAATCACAAAATTATTTCTTCAACTCAACGTAAACCCTCACTCCATTGTTGTTTCTTATGACAATTGGAGAAGAATTTCCTTCAACCAAATATTTAACTTCTATTTTTTTCGTACTTCATCGATATCCAGTTCCATGGCGATCGTAGAAACCAATTTTAAAAAAGTAATACCTTCCGAAATAATTATTGCGTCACTTTTGTATGACTCATAACTTATTTTTGACTCCCAAATTCCAGCATGTCGCAGTAATTTGGAGATATTCATATTGATTTAAGTAGTACTAAAAAACGTATGTAGAAGAAATTTATTGCTTTTTTCTTTCCAAATCTTGAACCCAAGATTACAAAAAAAATAAATTGAACATTCAGAAAAGTTTTGAAATTCAATATCAAGATACTACTTTTATCCAGAAAAGAATTAAAGTTGCCCAATTATTGCCTTCAATTAAGAAACTTTAAAATAAGTAATTATTTCAATTACCTTAAATTTTGGATTAGCTGTTACATCATACATTCGACCAATGTATAATATGTGACCGAATGTATGAGTATTTTTGCAAAAAAAGGGCGAGAGAAAACAAGAAGGAATTTTATGTAATTATTTTCATTGTCTAGGAAATTTATGTTGTTTACACATAATAGTTCTCTAATTGTATCCTAATGGACAACTAAAAAATTGTGAAATTTTTGAATAACAAATTTAGTTTATATAACCTTAAAGTTTCTTTCCCCTTAAAACTCAAGTTTTATTGTTATTTTTTTCCTTAGTGTACATATTATTGCTATTTGGGTAAAGTTTTTTCACTAGGTTTAGCTATTTAATTTAGGTAAGAAATCATAATATTTAATACTTTTAAATTTATTTAAAATTTTACCTTATTTATAAAAGCATTTCTACAATTCTATTTAAGTTATATTTTGAATAAAAAATATGACATACTCTTTACTTTATTTTTTCTTCTTATCTTGATATTGATTCAAGTTGTCTTTTTACTTTTTTTTTTTACATTCATTGTTGTCATTTTTTATTTCTTAACAATGAATTCTCTCTTTTGATAATTACTCTTTTTTTTTTTTTTCAGTTGGATATTTTTGATTAAAAATTGTAAGAAATAAACATGTTGCCGTCGAATTAAACGGTCAAAAAAATTAAAGGTTTATCTCTTTTTTTGTTTAACTATAGCTTTGTTTTGATTATGTTATTTAAATATGTTTTGCAATATTATTTGTTGAAATTATAGCTGAATAGGGTTATAGTTGACTCTTTTAATTTGAGGCTTACTTATTAAGTTTGAAGTCGGATCAAGAATTAGGGGGACTCCTGAAATATAGGTCGGAGAAAATCCTCATAAGATAATTGTATTGCATGAGCAGAACCCTAATAACACAAAATTATACGAAGAAATTAGAAGCCTATTTTTAATATTAGGAGAACAAATATCGGTAGATTTTTTTTTTCCTTTTTACAGTGTATGTCGTTTTTTTTTTCCTTTAAAAAATATGGACTCATGACTTCGGGGGATGATATTATTTTGTTTTATGTCAAAATTTTAAATGGAATATTGGATATAGGCATTGGTATAGTAATTGAGGTTGTGAGAAAAATTTACAGTTGAGAAATTGGGTTGTGGAAAAGGTAGAATAGGCATTTGCTGATTTGTTTAGTGAAAAAATCTAATTAATTATGCGCTTAATAGCTTCACCACACTTATTAATTCATTATCCAAGCTCCAAAAATCATGACGCTCGTAGAACATCAATGGATTTGTAATGTCAATTAAAGATCCATGTCTTTAGATACAACTAATGTCATCCTCAGTTAACATACAAATATTGGACATGCATAACAGTGAAATTATTTAAGAATTCATTGTTTAAATACAATTTCAGATTTTCTGAATTAGTGACTTTTGTCATGTTTAATTGATCTATAAAACAAAAAATCATATTTTTATGTGTCTTATCTTTATCTAATCAAAAAAATTTCGAGGGCAAGTGGTATAAGCTTTGAAATTTAGTGAATAATAAATTTGTCTCTCCACTCTTTTAAATTCAAATACCAAACTTTTATTTATGTAAAAGTTCGAAACTGTGACGTGCGTCTAAGTCACTTACCACTATACCAAAGCACCAGAGGTTTCTTTTGTGCCTCACTATTGTACGAATACTATGAAATTAGTTAAAGAATTTAAAAAAAAAATATTTTAAATTTAGATCAACTTCATTGAATTGACATAACTCTATCCAGGGCATGACCTAAGAAATAGTAAAATTAGTGAAAATAGTAATTAATTAGGATTTAAATAAATAAAAAAGATGACATGTACTTATTTTGTACTTTGTTTTTATATGATTAAGTATTACTTAATAGAGTAACTCAATAATTGTGCTATGGAGGTGGCGGATAATTAACAGAAGATAGAATAATTAAGATGTTGAAGTATTTGTAATAAAAAGAATGTCATAAGAATCTTTTGTTTCTTTAGCGGATGTCCCGGAAGGGACTAATGTCGTTAGAACTTAATTGGTGTTCAACTGCACTTAAATATTCGTCCGGGACCAAAAACTAATCTCTTTATCTATGACATGAGTTCAGAGTATTTAATTTGATAAAATTATCGCCACCTTGACGGTCTCAAACACATCATAAAGTAACAAAAGTAAGAAGAAGAAAACATGGTCTTGGTTTGGGGGTGCTATCAGATAGTTTGGTCTGATTTTGAATAAGTGAATTACGTCTATCGACTATCAATTTGTAAACATTCTAAATCAATAATTAAACTAATAAGATAGTTGTTATTGATTTTCAACAATCAGTTGACAGTCCTTAACCGTTTATTGTAGGTTAGGACTTTAATTATTCAGGTCAAGTATGTATTCAGATTCAAATATTTAAATCTTCACAGTTTAACTTATTCCAATTGAGCATCTGAACACATGATAAAGTGTTCTTAAAGGTAATTCCTACTCAAATTTTGTCATCTCATTTAACCTGAATAAGTTGTAAAACCTTAGACCTGCTTTAAAGAAGGTGACAAATTTTATGTGGTTAATTTAATATTTAATGGAAAAATTCTCTGTTTTCACCCTGAACTATACACGAAATTGTCGAGACACACACGAACTTTAGGAGGGTCCTATTACCCCCTACACTAATTAAAATCATATTTTTGGCAACCTTAGTGCCTACGTTGCACATACGTGAGACATCAGTGAATCAACACACTGAAGGTCCACGTAGACATACATATGTTCCACGTAGGCACTAAGGTTGCAAAAAATATGATTTTAATTAGTCGGGGGGGGGGGTAATAGGAACCTCCAAAAGTTCGGGTGTGTCTCATCAATTTCGTGTATAGTTTAGGATAGAAACAGTGCATTTTCTCATATTTAATAGACGTTTGAGAAAAATAAAACATATGTGTTTAGGTGCTCGATTGGAACAAACCATCGTTTGAGTATTTAAATAAAATTTACTGCTAAGTAGTTTAAGTGTCCCTCAAAATTATTTTGTGCTTATTTAATTGCAAAAAGTTGTGATAAATAAGAAAATAATACATTATTTACTTTTTAACATGATATACACGTGCAACACACGTACACTAAACTAATATATATATATATATATATATATATATATATACATATATGTATATGCATCAAATTATGTGCATTGAATTTCACTAATTTTTGAACTGTTGGTCATAGAATTATTTTATCCCTTACCTGATTTACATGATAGCACTCAACCCGCTAACCATCTTTGGACATTGTAACCCCATGTGATGCAGGAACTGGAAATACTTCTACTTTTCCTGCGCGTGACAAGGTGATTGTAGGGTAGCTCTGTAACGCCCCGAATTTTTAAGTTAGAAATTGAATCGTCGTTCCTACGTGCGTAAGCTCTAATTTCATGGTTTATGTTTAGATTCATATGTCATGATCTTTTGCCTAATATATGAAGTGATTATGAGGTGAAAAAAGTTCATAGAAATGGCCTAAAGCAAAGTTGAGCTAAGAACCTTTCATTCATCCAAAATTGGATATTCGATTCTACAAGGGTCTACTTTGAACGTGTATAACTTTTAATACGGGTTTTACCAATACGGGTTCATTTCATCCCCTAGAGGGATTATACGCTGGCCTAATGCTCTGTGGCGTATCACAGACAGATACTCTAACCCTTGCGGTAAACTCGGGTTAGGGTCTTGGCTTCCGAGTCAAGGGCATATTCCTATAGCCCATAGAATTTCAGAGTTGTAGGGTATACCACCTAGCTCAAAAGTAAGATAAAGACTTAGTCATGGATTTCAGATAATTGTTCTGAGTCTTTTAAATATGCCCATGTGTTTTTTATATATCTTATATAAAACTGTCTATAAATTGCTCTCACCTATGTTGAATAAATTTTTTTATTTTGGATTGCTCTGCGTACCAGTACTTTTGTATTGACCTCCTATATTTCAGGATTCTGAGACACAGTTCTGGAGTCTCGTAAGCAGTGGATTAACTTGTCAGAAATTTACAGCTGGTGAGCCTACCTTTTCTTTGGAAGGCCTGGTTATAAAACTTGATATTGTTATTTTATTTTGATTCATGGGCGGACTGGGGGCCTTGTCCCAGATTTCAGACAGATGTCATTTTCAGTTATTAGAAATTTTGCAGACTGATGTTAGACGTTGTTAGAGATTCATGGATTCCATTCTTGATTGTTCAATTGAATTATAATATTGACCATGATCCCGTATTGTTTATATTTCTGCATTTTCCTTCATATTATATGAAAATGTGTATGATTTCCAGATAGAGAAGGGCGCTTGGGCCTTCACGGTTTGAGATGCTCGTCACAGCTAGGGCCCCGGCTTGGGTCGTGAAAAACTTGGTATCAGAGCATGGGTCATGGTCCCAGGATATCTGCGAAATTATTTCTAGTAGAGTCTTGCTTATAGGTGTGTTGTGCACCACACTTATAATCAGGAGGTTGTCGGGCATTTAGGAGTTGTTTCCATTCTTTCATACTCTAGTTCATGCTATAGAGTCATCCATAAAAAAAGTTATCCAAGTTCATTCCTCACTCTAATTTCATGGTCCATGCCTCACTGTTGAGGCGATACAAGTCTAAGAGTCTAGCTTCCCTAACAATGTGGCTCTCTCTGATTGAGTTATCCATAAATTTATGAGATAGCATGAGGGCTTGAGAGGAGTTCATTATGAGCTGAAAAAAGTTCATAGAAATGGCCTAAAGCAAAGTTGAGCTAAGAACCTTTCATTAATCCAAAATTAGATATTCGATTCTAAAAGGGTCTACTTTGAACGTTTATAACTCTTGATATAGGTTTTACCGATACGGGTTCATTTCATCCCCTAGAGGGATTATACGCTGGCCTAGTGCCCTGTGGCGTATCAGAGACAGATACTTCAACCCTTTTGGTAAACTCGAGTTGGGGTCTTAGCTGCCGAGTCAAGGGCAGATTCCATATAGCCCATGGAATTTCAGAGTTGTAGGGTGTACCACCTAGCTCAAAAGTAAGATAATGACTGAGTCATAGATTTTAGATAATTGTTCAGAGTCTTTTAAATATGCCCATGTGTTTTTCATAAATCTTATATAAAACTGTCTATAAATTTCTCTCACCTATGTTGAATAAATTTTTTTATTTTGGATTGCTCTGCTTACCAGTACTTTTGTATTGACCTCCTATATTTCAGGATTTTGAGACACAGTTCTGGGGTCCCGTAAGCAGTAGATTGACTTGTCAGAAGTTTGCAGCTGGTGAACCTCCCTTTACTTCGGAAGGCCTGGTTATAAAATTTGATATTGTTATTTTATTTTGATTCATGGTCCGACTGGGGGCCTTGTCCCAGATTTCAGACAGATGTCATTTTTAGTTAGTAGAGATTTTACAGACTGATGTTAGACGTTGTTAGAGGTTCATGGATTCCATTATTGATTGTTCAATTGAATTATGATATTGACCATGATCCCGTATTATTTATATTTCTGCATTTTTCTTCATATTATATGAAAATGTGTATGATTGCCAGATAGAGAAGGGCGCTCGAGTCTTCACGGTTTGAGATACTTTTCATGGCTAGGGCCCCAGCTCGGGTCATAAAAAACTTTGTATCAGAGCACGGTTCATGGTCCCAGGATATCTGCAAAATCATTTCTAGTAGAGTCTTGCTTATGGGTGTGTTGTGCACCACACTAATAATCAGGAGGCTGCCAGGCATTTAGGAGTTGTTTCCATTCTTTCATACTCTAGTTCATGCTATAAAGTCATCCATAAAAAGGTTATCCAAGTTCATTCCTCACTCTAATTTCATGGTCCATGCCTCACTGTTGAGGCAATACAAGTCTAAGAGTCTAGCTTCCCCAACAATGTGGCTCTCTCTGATTGAGTTATCCATAAAGTTATGAGATAGCATGGGGACTTGAGAGGAGTCCATTAGTGCTTCAAGGTGTATTAATTTGAGTGTATGCCTTTATTCTGATAAAATCATGCCTTTCAGCCTAAGGTACAAAGTCTATTCAGTCCCCTTTCAAAATTCTTATTGTAGATGTCTTCTATCAGGGTAATGATGTGTAGCAGAATGTTGGAACTATATTTCCACCCGAGTAGTAGTGTATGTTAAAGTGTCATGACCTATTGGTAGTGAGTTGGTCCGGAAGTTCATGATATAGAGTCACAAGGTTAGAAGTCAGAGTGAGGGTGACTTTTGTATAAATAAAGAGTTTTAGTTGTATAACCGTTGATTAAGGGATGGTTTTCCATTTTATAGTGATAGACTAATGTGGTAGCAATAATTATAGATTGTATGGTAATCTGTAAAGAAAGTAACTGGATATGATTATTATTTGTTCAAATAGAGAAGGAGCTCAAAGTAGATAATTATGGTGGTTGTAGAAATCATTTATAAGTGGTAAGAGGAAAGGGGTAGATTAGTTAATAAGTTGTTGGTAGAGGCTCATTAGTGTTTATTTAATTTTGAAGATTATTGTGATGTATGATTAGGTAAGTGAGTATGATGTGAGAAATTAGAATGTGTTGATAAGACTGAAATGGGTTATATTATGAGATTAAGATCGACTAATCCTATTGTGTGACTTTACCCCTTTGATGGTATTTCCTTTAGTAGCAGTAAACTAGTATTTCATGCAAGAAGGTATGTAGTGGATTTTGTGTTGTAATAATGAGGTTATGGCGGGGTTGTGATTGTAGGTAGTAGCTAAGAGAAGTGAAGTATTTAGGCTGATTTCCCAATTTGATGGACTAGTATAGTATGTGGAATGATTTATCAGTGGTATATAATTAAGGATAGACAACAGGATTGAACTTTAGATGTGGAGTTTAAATGTGGAGTCTCGTGGTGAGAATAATAGAATGATGCATGTTTTGTGGAGTAATTAGCAGGCTTGATGTGATGTGCGAAATGTCCTAGATTGATGATTTATTAAAAGTTTAAGTAGTTATCATGAGGTACATGTGTACATGAGGACTAGTGTTAAAATGATAAATTATGGTTGAATCATTAAGTGGATAAGAATATGAGTATATAGGAATAAGTTGAACCCCGAGGTAGCATGTTGTTAGATAAGGTGTGAAGTGTGTGAGTGTCATGAGAACCTAGATTTCATTCTCGAATCTTGTAGTATGGAGAAGTTTGGGAAGTTGTTGCATAGTGCTCTTTAGAGTTGAATTGAGGAAAAAAATAACAAGTAGGCAATATGCGCCCTTGGTATAGTCTTACAGAGTTTGTGAAGTTGCAAGTTGGGTGATTAGAGGTGTAATACTAGTATAAGGAATTGAAGATAAAGTATTAAGTCTTTAGAAGTGTGGGTGCCTATGCCTGTGAAAATGTTAGTCGTAAGTTGATGACTTTGGGGGTTAGAAAAAATTACGATTAGTGTCCCTGAAAGGGGATGTCCTAGAAAAAAATTTAGTGCCTTTGTATTATAGATTAATGAGAGGAGTTTGTGTTCATGTATATACTGATACCCCCTTTTGTGATAAAGAGTGTGAATGCGTGCGCTAATGAGAGTGGGAGATATAGAGTGATGCCTATAGAGTCTAGCAGATGTTAAGTGTAGCATTTACAGAAAAGCAAGGCCTTCAGAGTATAGTGCTTCCGGGAGAGTTTAGAGTTTAAGTGTGTGGTGATGCCTCTTTTATGTTAAGACTTGTGGCTATAGATTTGATAAGGGCATATGTCCGTAAGTCTAGGATTGTGACTTTGACCTAAGGGGGAGATGGGGAATTAAGTTAGTTCATGAATTATTCTCAATTCGGCAAGTTGAGGGGAGGAGTCATGATAGATCAATTCCTACTCAAGCATACTTCTCCTACTTCCATTTCAGAGATCATTCTACTAATATCCTACGTCATGTGTTCAAGTCATGCCTATGCCTATGGTTCGAGTTCTCTATGGATTTATGTTTATGACCTGATCTCCAAACTAGGAATATTTATGTCTCTCAATAATCCAGTCTTTCATGTATTCAAGACATATGTTATGTTGTTCATGATCCATGAAAATCTATGTCTCTCATCATACTTGGTCCTAAGGAAAT
The DNA here is from genome assembly GCA_030864215.1 of Capsicum pubescens. NCBI lineage: Eukaryota > Viridiplantae > Streptophyta > Magnoliopsida > Solanales > Solanaceae > Capsicum > Capsicum pubescens. The sequence continues at coordinate 90,121,990 of CM061539.1, forward strand.
ATGTTTCTATATGTCACCTATTCATTCTATGTCGGGTTTAGCCAAAGTGATAGAGTTTATGTAAGCTCATGGCAAATTTCAGTTCTTTAAATGAGGAGCAATCGCTTCAAACGGAAATCTTTGTCTTAGTTGTAATGTAACACCCCGTAGCATTCTTGACTCAACACCACTCTTGGTTGCATGTATGGAGAGCTGACAACCTGGAATTTTTTTTAATTGTTAAAAGGCTTAGTCATATTTTTGAGCTATTAACTTTCATGATTTTCAGATTGATCTTCCCGACCCCGAGAAATAGATTCTTAAGTTGATTCATGATCAGGGGTGTAAAGGGGGTGTCTCAGGAAAGTTTTACATTTTTTAGACGATGTTTAAGGCATTTTTGGATAATCAAAATAGTGGGCCAACGCAATATCGATGCATCGCACCAGGAACCGCATCGGTAGGGAGCGGCGCAGCGCATCACTTAACGTGTCGGGTGCCCAATTTGTCTTATTGATTGTTTAGTCCAAGAGGGTAATTCAGTCTCTTTTCCTCGTTTTATCTTAAAATATGCACCAGTGTTTTCTCACAGTGCTCTATCCTAAGAATTCATGCTTTATTGTGCTTTTCCGAATGTCTCTCTGCTTATGATCCAGACACTTGATATATGGAGCACCTCGTGTCTATTTTATCGTATCTTCATTTCATGTACCTCCTTGAGTAGTGCAACAAGTATAAGTTATGGTCTAATAGTGTTACTCCCATTCATGACATTTGTGCTCGGGTCCCTTAATCACCCTCCATATGTTAGTGTGATGGTGGATGTGGAAGCATAGTAATAGGGTAGGTATGAGTGTAGATGTTCTTGAAGGTGAAAATTCTTATGTGATTTCTTGAGCTAAGGTTATAGGTGAAAGGGAAATTAAGGAGATGAACTTTTGTTGTGTGAAATAGCTAAGAAGGAAATGGACTTTTATTAGAAGAAATAGTTAGGAATGAGATGTATAGCAAAAATCTTTGTGAATGTGATTGAATTTGCTGGTCTTGGTGGGGAAAATACATGAAGTGGGTGTAGTAATGATAGGCTTAAATGTTGTGATTGGTGAAAACTCAACCCATGTACTATGTTGTTAGTATTCCTTGAATTAAAATCTCGAGTGTGTTTGATGGTAGTGAAAAGGTGAAGAAATATTCTAAAAGGGGTGTAGAGTACAGGGTCCCGAAGCTTAAGTTAGCACCTTTTAGCTCCGAGTTGGGCTTCAACATGGAAGCACTATGTAGTGGGACTCAAATGCTTGTGGCTAGACGTGTGATGGGATAAATGTAAGTTGAAAAGTGTGAAGTATGCTATTTATCGTTTGGGGCGTAGACGATTAGTGTCTCTAAGTTTATGTCTATTAATTGTACCTTGCAAGGTGGAGAATGCTTCTAAATCCTATGTCCTATGAAAACCTTATTTCATGATTAGTACCGATGTAAGTCATTCCTGTTATCACCAAATTAACTCAAGCCTTATGTTGTGATGATTATGGTTCATAGAGATCATGTTCAAGATCATCCCTATGTAAAGTCTCATTGCCTCATGTTTCGTGCTTACACATTTCGCTCGGGGTTACCATGAACCTCATTTGATGCCTTTGTATGTTTTGTTGAGAAAAATTATTCAATATGAGATTACATTCTTCATTCTACACTTTTAGATCCTCAAAAGTCCCTACCTATCATTCGGGGACGAATATCTCAAGGGGGAGATAATGTAACACCCAACATTTTCAAGCTAGAAATTGAATTGTCGTTGCTACATACGTAAGCTCTAATTCCATGGTTTATGTTAGATTCATGTGTCATGATCTTTGACCTAGTACATGAAGTGATTATGAGGTGAAAAATGTTCATAGAAATGGCCTAAAGCAAAGTTGAGCTAAGAACCTTTCAGTAATCCAAAATTGAATATTCGATTCTACAAGGGTCTACTTTGAACGTGTATAACTTTTGATACACGTAGAATTTTTCTTCTCAAGACCCACCAATTGTAGATAATTAAATTAACTTTCTAATGATACCAATTTCGCTAAAATCCGATAACCGAGCGAAAAGTTATGACATTTTGTGTGAGGCAGTAAGCCGACGCGATGTCGATGTGACGCGTCAGCCAGCGCGTTACGGAACTATTTCACTCATTAAATCAGTTTCTAATGAGTATAGAGGCATTTTGGTCACTTCCCCTGACCCAAAATCCGTCCATAATATAAGATTTGTGCCCCAAAAATCATAATACACTCTATAATTTAGTTTTCCTCTCAAATCAAAACCCTAACTCATCCCCAAAGATCAAGAACTCATCCCTAAAATCAATAATTCAAAGAAACGGATCAAGATCCGGGTTTCATCTTTTAAATCTTATAATCTAAGGTATGTGGGGTTTATCCTAATTACATGGGCTTGTTGAAACACTTGAATATGTTTTAAAGTTTTGCAAACATGAATTTGTAAAGGGGTTTTGGAATCTATGTTTTCAATTATGTATCATGAACATTCTAATTATATCATTATTTTTCCCTTGAGGCCTTTCCCCTTAAATTGGTTTATACTCATATCTATATATGTATGTTTAAAAATTGAAATTTGAGATTGAACTAAGAGCATGAATCCATATAAACCCCGTCTTATTGGTAAGTTGTTTTTTTATGTGCATCATGAATTACCCAATTACATTTTTGAGAAGTATGACATGAAAGTCCTGAATTTTAGATTATGATTTGATAATGGTTTTGAACTTAAGAGGGGGCGTATTGTTTGATGTTAAATGTTAAGGACACTGCTAAAAGATTTGCATGATTTGTCACAAAATTTCATAACCACCATATGTTGTTGAAATATTGAAAAGAGGGAGTTTTCATGCATGTGTTCATATGAGTTTAAAGTAAGAGTCCTTTTGAATTTATTGGTTGATATGGTGGTCCCAAACTTCATGTTTTGAAAGAAGAGATTATAATATGCTATGAATGGCCCAGAGATGCGACTCGCAAGTCAATGGTATGACGATACCATATAAATGAAGGCCATAACAGAGTAAGAGTTTCATATTTGATTTCAGATAATACAGGTTTTAAAGAGCTAAGAATGGGATTAAAGAGGGTTAGGAGGTTTCCCGAAGAAGGCTTGAGTTCAAGAACTCCTAGCCCGAAATTGTGTTTTGCCGATACGGGTTCATTTCATCCCCTAGAGGGATTATACACTAGCCTAGTGTCCTGTGGTGTATTAGAGATAGAGACTCCAACCCTTGCGGCAAACTCGGGTTGGGGGCTTGGCTGTCAAGTCAAGGAAAGATTCCATATAGCCCATGGAATTTTAGAGTTGTAGGGTATACCACCTAGCTTAGAAGTAAGATAAAGACTGAGTCATGGATTTCAAATAATTGTTCAGAGTCTTTTAAATATGCCCATGTGTTTTTCATATATCTTATATAAAACTGTCTATAAATTGCTCTCACCTATGTTGAATAATTTTTTTTATTTTGGATTGCTCTGCGTACCAGTACTTTTGTATTGACCCCCTATATTTCAGGATTCTGAGACACAGTTCTGGGGTCCCATAAGCAGTAGATTTACTTGTCAGAAGTTTGCAACTGGTGAGCCTCCCTTACTTCGGAAGGCCTGGTTATGAAACTTGATATTGTTATTTTATTTTGATGCATGGTCCGACTGGGGCCCTTGTTCCAGATTTCAGAAAGATGTCATTTTCAGTTAGTAGAGTTTTTGCAGACTGATGTTAGATGTTGTTAGAGGTTCATGGATTCATTCTTGATTGTTCAATTGAATTATGATATTGACCATAATCCTGTATTATTTATATTTCTGTATTTTCCTTCATATTATATGAAAGTGTGTATGATTTCAAGATAGAGAAGGGCACTCGGGCCTTCACAGTTCGAGATGATCGTCATGGCTAGAGCCCCGGCTCGGGTCGTGACAAGCTGGAGAATCAGATTGAAGTTGTGAGCTTCCATGCTTCATGGACCTCATTTTATGTCTTGGTTTCATTATGTCATAGACTATTTTATTGGTTTTTTTGGCTATTGTCAGAGGCATGTCCTGACCTAGGATTTCTGTTGGTTTTTTAGAGGCTTTGTGGATTACTGTGTACTAGGTATTGGTTATTGATGTAACTTAGACATCTTGAGCCTATCTTTATCTATATTGTTATATGTTCAGAATCCATCCACTGTTAGTGTATTGTGTTTTGTTTGACTTGGATAAGGGGGTGATCTCGGGTCCGCGGCGGACTTGAGATGCTCGTCACGGCCAAGACTTGGTTTGGGTCATGACACTACTAAGAGCATAAAAAACAACATTAGATTTACCTGGATGGTAGTGAAGACTCGTGTCATAATCATTGAGCAACTCAAGCCACCGTCTCTGCCTAAGATTCAATTTCTTCTGAGTAAACATATATTGCAAACTTTTATAGTCTGAATAGATGCCTACATGCACCCTTTAAAGATAATGACGCCAAATCATTAAAGAAAAAACCATATCCGCCAACTGTAGATCATAAGCCGGTTAGATCTTTTTATGAACCTTAATCTGCTCAGAAGCATAGGACACTACCTTACCATGTTGCATCAATACACAACCTATTCCCACATAAGACACATCACAAAATAAAACAGAACCATCAATACCCTCAGTCAGGGTCTAAACTGGCGCAGAAGTCAACCTATCCTTTAACTTCTCAAAACTACCCTCACAAGCATAGGACCACAAGAACTTAACCTTCTTTTGGGTCAACCTTGTCAACGGAGCAACAATAGATAAGAAACTCTCCACAAATATCCTATAATACTCGGGCAAGCCCAAGAAGCTCTTAGTGTTGATCGGAGTTATGGGTCTAGGCCATCTCTTTACCTCTTCAAACTTTTGTGGATCATATTTGAACCCATTACTAGAAACAACATGTCCAAGAAAAGTCACAACATTCAACCAAAACTCAAACTTAGAAAATTTTGCATACAAATTCTGGTCCTTAAGGGTCTGCAACACAATTAGGAGGTGATTGAGATGGTTTTCCTCACTCTTAGAATACACCAAGATGTCATCAATTAAAACTATCTCAAACAAGTCCAAAAACTACTTAAACACCCGATTCATAAGGTCCATGAAAGAGGTCGGAGTATTAGTCAACCTAAATGACATCATCAAAATCAAATAAAGAAGATACCCAGTTTAAAAGTAGTCTTGGGAATATCAACCTCCCTAATCTTCAAGTAATGATAACCCAAATGAGGATCAATCTTAGAGAAGCATCTAGAACCAGGAAGCTAATAAAAAAAGTCATCAATCCTAGGAAGAGGGTACTTGTTCTTCACTTTCACCATATTCAACTAATGATAGTCTACAAATCCAAAGAGACCCATCTTTCTTACGCACAAAAAGCATAGGATCACCCCACGGAAAAAAATTAGGATGAATGAACCCTTTATTAAGAATCTCTTTTAACTGCTCCTTTAGCTCCTTTAATTCAGCCAGAGACATTCTACAAGGAAGAATAGAAATAGGATGAGTATTCGCAGGAAATCAATCCCAAAGTCTGTTTCTCTATTGGAAGGAATTCCTGGAACATCATCAGAAAACCCTTTAGAAAATCACTAACCACGGGGATAGATTGCAAAGAAGGACTTTTAAAATCAATTTTTGAGCTCTAAGATAAGATATGAACCTTTCTTTAGGCACTAAAGAACTTCCCTCCCATTTAATTACCGATTCGTTAGGAAAATAGAAACTGACCTTTTGAGTCCTACAGTCTAAATACGCATAGCACGAATAAAACCAATCCATACCTAAGATAACATCAAAATCCACCATATCCAGCTCTATCAAATCAACTAGTGTCTCTCTATGGAAGATAGACACCACACAACCCCTATAAATTTTTCTAGCGAAAATAGAATCACCCATAAAGGTAAAAATAGAAATAGGGTCAAAAATACTTTTGGGACCAAATACAAAATGCACAGCCATATAAAGGATCACATAATAAAGGGTAGACCCCGAGTCAAGCAAACAATACACATTATGAGATAATAGTTGTAACATACCAATAATAATGTTTGGAGATTGCTCAAATTTCTGGTGAGTAGCAAGAGCATTGGGGTGATTCCAACTAGTTCCAGTACCAGAAGTAGTGCCTTTTGGTGTAGGAGCTAAAAACGTGGCAATCGGAACTTTATTATCCCTAGTGGCAACTCTGGTTGAAGGATAATCTCATTGTATGTGACCCAGTTGACCATAATTATAACATTGATCCCTTCCCTCCTCATAATAACCACGATGAAGTTTCCCATAAAAATGAGAAGGAGGAAAAGGTAGGGTTAACTGAGCTCCACTAACCTAAGATTGTGCACCCTACGCCTTAGGACCACTACTAGCCTAAAAACGGTGATCGGAAGATGGCTTAGGATAATAGCGCTAACCGAAGAATAAGAACTTTTCCAATTCTTCTTCTTGGTTCACTTTCACCCATTTTTCCCACAATTCTATTGACCCCCACCCTTCTCTAAATACCTGAACTTCTTACTCTACCTCTCCCCATTCTCTGTCTGTTTCTTCTTTTCATCCTTAACCAGCTGTAAAAAAGCCACAAGCTTGGAGATATCCATATCATCATTAAATATTGTAGCCTTACACTTTAGTACCAAGTCACGGGACAACCCAGAAACAAACTTCCTGATCTTATATGTCTAGCTAGACACCAACTATGGAGCATAAGGAGAAAACTGCTGAAATTTCAAGGCATACTTTTTCACACTTATCTTACCCTACTTTAAATTAATAAACTCCCCTGCCTTAGGTTTCCTTAACTCCTGAGGAAATAAATAATCAAGAAAGGTGCCCAAAAGCTCATCCCATAATGCCGGCTCAGCGTCATCACCCCTTAACTTCTTTTACTCCGCATACCACTGATAAACTATATCTTTTAGCTAATATGCAGAAAACTTTACACTTTCAAAATCAGTAGCATGCATCACTCTGAAAATCTTCTCCATCTCATCCACAAACCCCTAAGGATCCTCCTCAACCTTAGATCCTATAAAGGTTGGGGGATTAAACCTTATGAACTAGACAACCAGAGTGAACTCATAAGAAGGAGAAACTGAACAAACACGATCTGACTCATGAGACTGAGATATCACCAACTAAGAAAGAAAATGAATAGACCAGCGAAACTTCGCATTAGAGATGTTCCCTTGAGGCGGCTAATCATAATCATTATCACACCGAGAATCCCAAGAAGGACTAGTGGGGATAGGTGTAACTCTATGTGGAGAGCCACAATTAGAAGTAGGGTTGCTAGACCAGCTCTGCACTCCATACACAGGGTGAGTCCTGTAATACCCCACATTTACTTAGCATAATTTAAGTCCATATACATGAGTATTCGTATATAAAAAATTTTAAACACTCATTATTTTCTAGTTTAGATCTTTCCATTGCGTAGGAAATTCAATTAGCTTTCCAACGAAATAAAATTCGCCTAAATTTGATAATCGGGTAAGAAGTTATGGAGATTTTAAGTTCCAGTCGCAAAACCCCATCATTCTAACACTTAGCGCTTCACGGAGACAGTATAATAATAATTGTCAGCTTCCAGTAAGGGTCCACAATTCTGGCACATCATGCCATAGGATCAGTTATGAATTGTCAATTTCCAGTGACCCTACGCGATACCATCGCATGGCGGTGGGCTCCCAAGTCGCAAATAAGGTGGCAACGCAATTTAACCGCATCGCGCCACCGTGAAATTTCCCAATTGTCCAATTCCAGTGACACAGTGTGATAGCGCCGTGTCGCGCCAGCCCAGAAAATTAGGATTTTCAGTCAGTTCTGAGTTTTAATTCCAAGGGCTTTTAAGTACTTTTCCCCTGTCCCAGTCATCCCCAAACACGAAATTTAGTCCCTTATAACCTAATTGGGAATTATTCTAATCAATTATTCCCCAAAATAAAGGACATTCTCTCAAGTAGAAAAACCTTGACCTTCATTAATCAAGGTCAAATCTCAAGAACTCTCCATCAATCCTTCCAAATTCATCATCTCAGGTATGTTAGATGTTCATCCATTTATCCCTTTCATCCATGGAGTCTAAGAAATCCTTTTAAATTATAAAATTATGATATTTTCAATTTATTATGTTTTAAATTATGATTTCACCCATGAATCTCTATGAACTATGATTCTATACCATGTTACCATAAAATTATTGTTATTATTTAATCCTCCATGTTTTAATATTATTATTTATTGAATTAAACCATGAATTAATGCTATTATGATGAATTCATGCTATTCCTACAAATTTCATGACATTCCTATGCTTGTTTTACACCATGAACTACAAGTGTTTGATAAAACGCCTACAAGAGTGATTTATTTAATAAGGCCCTTCATGTTTTGGTATTCAAGCTTTAGTGTCTTTTCAGTATTGTTGTTTTGAGTCCTGGGGGTATTGAATACTTGAAAACCATAACTGTATATTTAGTCAAGTCTTAGTACATTACAGAATAGTCTTTAGATTATATTATGAGCATTATTATAATAGTCAGATATCAGTCATTAAACTCATAACAGTCTAGTATCTTAGTGTTTTTCAGTTGGGAGTAGGATTTAGCACCGAACGAGTGCAGGGATGGTGCTTCTCTGTCAGATAGGCAGAGTCGTTAGTAGCAACCCTATACTCAAGAACTATGTAGCCAGCGTAGGATATGAGAAGTCACCCGTCAGATTAGGCTTGACTATCTCGCAGGGTTACCCGTCAGTTCAGGCTTGACACCCTTAGTCCTTTGGACATTATATTAGTTTAGTGGATCCACACATCCATTATTAGTACCTGTGGTACGGTATTAATACCCTTCCAACTTGGGTTACAGGTTGGACCCCGATTAGCTCAAATTGGGGAATGTCGGTTAGATGACACCTCCCACAGTCTCAGATATAGTCTCAGTTACAGTTTCAGTTCAATTATATAGTCTTAGAGTTGTTTGGACAAGGCATACAGATATCAGTATTTTGTCAGTATTTCAGTTTATAGATTTTACTCAGTCCATATTATATGCTTGGTCATGCATCCCCAGTGTCCACGGATTTTCATGTATCCTTAGTATTCATAAATTTTCATGCATTTTCAGTATCTACGGATTCCATGCTCTTTATTCTGTATTCCATGCTTTACATGCATATCCAATTAATTATTATCATTCCTATTCATAAAACCATGCATATCAGTCTACCTCATTTAGCATACCAGTACATTCAAAGTACTGATCACATACCTTTCTTTTACGCTATGATGTATGATATCGTAGGTGCTAACGCTCAGTTCCCGGATTGCACTTAGCCCCTCAGATCATCAGTAGTACAGTAGTAGTGGGGAGTTCTCGTCATCCAAGGACAAATTATATTACTTCATGTCTTTATCTCAGTAGTTAGTAGAGTTAGTTGGGGCCTATCCCATCAACTCATAGTATTCAGTTTAGAGGCTTTTCAGACACTACTGTTAGTTATTCAGATTATTCAAATTTTAGTATTATGCTAGATTCATAATTCAGTAGTCGTTTCATTATTAAAACCTTATGGAAATGTCAGTATTTTTCCATATTTATGATTATATTATTCAGTGCTCACAACAGGTACTAGCTCATAGGTTAGCTTGTGGTCCCTCGGGATCGTAAGCACCATGTAACGGCTAGGGGGTAGTCTCGGGCTATTACAAACTTGGTATCAGAGCCTAAGGTTTTTAAGTGTCCTATAAAGTCTGAAAGTCGCGTCGAGTAGAGTCTTGTGCATGGGTGTGTAGCACGCCACACTTATGGATGAGAGGTTATAAGGCATTTAGGAAAAGGTTTCCCTTCTTTCAAGTATTCATGTCGTGCGAATGAGCATGAGATAAAGTTAAACTCTCTATCTAATCCACTTCTTCTTTCTATTTATATAATATGCCTCCTAAGAAGAACGAAAGAGGAATAGGAACTCAGCCAGCCCCTCAGCCCATCCAGGAAGTTCCTATGGATGAGCATGTCTCTCACGCCGAATTCAGAGCTGCGTTCACTACTCTAGCCAATTTAGTAGCAGCATAAAATAAATGGCTAGCTACTGTTCCGTCCAACTAAGTGGACAATATGCTACAACTAAAATTTGGGATTTCACTCAGATGAATCCTCTTTCTTTCATGGGATCCAAGTCTGAAAAGAATCCATAGGAATTCTTAGATATAGTTTAGAAGGTAACGAATGCTATGGGGGTGACGTCTAGTCAGAGTGTCGAGTTGGCTGCATATCAATTGCAGGATGTATCCCATTCTTAGTTTAAGAAGTGGAAGGTTTATAGGGGTATAGATGCAGGTCCTGTAGAATGGGAAAAGTTTGCCACAACTTTTTAGACAGATTTTTCCCATTAAAGTTGTGAGAGGCCAAAGTGTTAGAGTTCATTAATTTGAGGCAAGGCAGCATTAGTTTCAAGGATTATTCCCTCAAGTTTACTCAATTAGCTAGGTATGCTCCTCATGTGGTAGCTGATACTATGTCCAAAATGAGTAAGTTTATGTCTGGCATATCTGATAGTATGGTCAAGGAGTGCAGAACCACAATGCTAATTAGTGAGATGGACTTTTCTAGACTGGTGGTCCATTCTCAACAGATAGAGGATAAAAATATTAAGGAGAGAAAGAGAGTAAACAAGAGAGCAAGGACGGGTAGTTTTAATTTCAATCTTCCAAAGTAAGAAGGAGGTAAACATCCTCAGTTTCATCAGAGGTCTACAGCCCCAGCACCCTCTTCAGTGAGTGCCCAATACCTAAATTCAGAAAAGACAATAGGGATAGGGCATCAGGCTCTAAGTCCTAGGTCAGTGTTAGCAGTGCTCGTACCAATCCTTTATGTCAGAAGTATGGCAGACACCATCAGGGTGAGTGTAGAGCAGGTAGTAATGTGTGCTTTGGGTATGGCAATCCAGTCCATCGGATTCAGGAGTGTCGAGTAGTTTCCCAGAAGGGTAGGGATGTGTGCCAACAGGGCCAGTCCCATCAGTCACCAGTTGCATCCTGTCTTCCAACTCAGCAGGGTGCCTCTTCTAGTACTACCAGTGATCAGCGTCCGAATAGATTATTTGCTCTTCAGTCCCGCTAAGATCAGGAAAATTCTCCTAACGTAGTTACTGGCACATTGTAGGTATTTTAATTACATGTTTATGCTTTACTAGACCCTAGAGCTTCTCTTTCTTTTGTAACTCCATATATAGCCATCAATTTCAGAGTCAGTCCTGAAACTCTAGTAGAGCCCTTTTTAGTGTCTACCCCAGTAGGTGTTTCCATTGTAGTTAGGATGGTATACAGTAACTTTCCGGTTATAATATCTCAAAAAGTTACCTTAGTTGATCTCGTAGAGTTAAAGATGATGGATTTTGACATCATTCTCAGCATGGATTGGCTCTACTCATGCTATATCTGAATTAATTGTAGAAACAGAATAGTTCATTTTCAATTCCCAAATTAGCCAGTCCTTGAATGGAGAGGTATTACTATAGCTCTTAGGGGTCAGTTGATCTCGTACCTTAGATCTAGAAAGATGATATCCAAGGGGTGTGTCTACCATCTTGTGCGAGTCAATGACTCTAGCTTATAAACTCCTCCTCTTGAGTCAGTCCCAGTGGTAAATGAATTCTCAGATGTGTTTCTTGAAGATTTTCCCAGAGTTCTTCCCAAAAGGGAAATCGACTTAGGAATAGACCTTCTCCCAGATACTCAGCTGATATCTATTTTGCCATACAGAATGGCTCCAACTAAACTCAGAGAGTTGAAAGAACAGTTAAAAGATCTCTTAGATAAGGGATTCATCAGTCCTAACATCTCTCCGTAGGGCACGTCTGTTCTATTCGTGCATAAGAAAGACGGTCCTCTCAGAATATGTATTGACTACCGCTAATTAAACAAGGTCACTATCAAGAATAAATACCCACTTCCTAGAATTGATGACTTATTTGACCAACTTCAGGGTTCCAGTTACTTTTCCAAGATAGACCTCAGATCAGGCTATCATCATCTTAGAGTCAGAGAATGTGATATTCCATAAACATCTTTCCAAACTCGGTATGGTCACTTCAAATTTCTTGTAATGTCCTTTGGTGTCACGAATGCCCCAGCATCCTTCATGGACTTGATGAATCGAGTGTTCAAGCAGTACTTGGACATTTCATCATAGTCTTCATTGATTACATTCTAGTCTATTCTCATAGCAAAAGGGATCATGCAGACCATCTCAACATAGTACTTTAGACTCTTAGAGCTCACCAGTTGTTCACTAAATTCAGTAAGTGTGGATTCTAGCTAAGATCAGTAGCTTTCCTTGGCCATATTATTTCTGGTGATGGCATTAGAGTTGATCCTCAAAATACCGAGGCGGTGAGAAATTGGCCTAGACCTATCTCTCCATCAGACATCAGGAGTTTCTTGGGTTTAGTTGGCTATTACCATCAATTTGTCGAAGGGTTTTCTTTTTTTGCATCCCCCATGCCCAGATTGACTCCGAAGAAAGTTAAGTTTCAATGGTCAGATTCCTGTGAGAAGAGTTTTTAGGAGTTGAAGACTCGACTCACCTCATCTCCAGTCTTGAATCTATCAGATGGTTTCAATCGGTTTATTATATACTGTGATGTGTCCAGAGTAGTTTTGAGTTGTTTCTTCATGCAGAGAGATAAGGTCATAACCTACGTCTCCATACAACTTAAGCCACATAAGAAAAATTATCTGACTCGTGATCTTGAGCTAGCAGTAGTAGTATTTGCTTTAAAAATTTGAAGGTATTACTTATATGGGGTGTATGTGGATGTGCTCACAAATAAAAAAATCCTTCAGTATGTGTTCTCTCAGAAATATTTAAATCTGTATCAGAGAAGATGGTTAGAGTTATTAAAGGATTAAGACATGAGTATTCTGTATCATCCGGGCAAGGCTAATGTACTGACTGATGCTCTTAGTAGATTGTCTATGGGTAGTGTTTCTCATGTTGAGGATGGTAAGAAGAAGTTAGCTCAGGAAGTTCATCAGCTTACCCGACTAGGTATCCGCTTAGTCGACTCAGAAGAGGGTAGTGCGTGGGTACAGAGTAGCACCGAATCATCTCTAGTTTCTGAGGTAAAGAAAAAGCAGGATAGAGATCCCAGTTTTGTTAAGTTAAAAGAATTAGTCAAAGATTAGAAAGTGGAGGTTTTCTCCCAATGAGGAGATAGTGTTTTGCGTTGTCAGGGTATATTGTGTGTGCCAGGAGTAGAAGATTTGAGGCAACAAATTCTTGCAGAAGCGCATGGTAAGCGTTACTCTATTCATCCAAGGACAAATAAGATGTACCATAATTTATGGGAGATCAATTGGTGAAGTGGGATGAAGAGAGATATTGTAGAGTTTGTAGCTAAGTGCTCTACATGCCAGCAAGTTAAGATTGAGCACCAGAAGCCTAGTGAGCCCATGAAGGAGTTCAATATTCCCATGTGGAAATAGGAGGAACTGAACATGGACTTTGTGACAGGTTTGCCATGTACCCGTTATTAGTATGATTCTATTTGGGTTATCACAGACAGGATGACCAAATCAGCTCATTTCTTGCCAGTCTATACCTATTATTCAGTCGAGGACTATGCCAAACTCTATCTCAGAGAGTTGGTTAGATTGCATGGTGTTTCCTTATCTATCATCTCAGACAGAGGTACCCAGTTTACCTCTTATTTTTGGAAAGCATTCCAAAAGGGTCTTGGTACCCAATTCCATCTCAGTACAGCCTTCCACCCTCAAACAAATGGTCAAGAAGAAAGGACCATTCAGACTCGAGAAGATATATTGAGAGAATGCGTTGTTGAATTCAAGGGTAGTTGGGATGACCATTTTCCTTTGATTTAATTTGTATACAATAACAACTATCATTCCAGTATCTGTATGGCTCTTTTTGAGGCTCTCTATGGTAGGAGATGTAGATCTCCAATTTGTTGGTTTAAAGTAGGTGAGGCCACAGTAGTAGGGCCTGACTTGGTGTTTGATGCGTTAGAGAAGGTTCAGTTGATCAGAGAAAGGTTTAGGGCTGCCAAGAGCCGACATAAATCATATGCAGATGTAAGGAGAAAGTATCTAGGGTTTTAGGTTGGTGACTTCATGTACTTGAAAATATCTTCTATGAAAGGAGTGAAGAGATAAGACAAAAAAGGGAAACTCAATCCCTGATATGTTGGTCCCTTCAGAATTCTCAGTCGTTTTGGAAAGGTAGTTTACGAGCTTGAGTTGCCTTCAGATTTAGCCTCAGTACACCCAGTGTTCCATATCTCATTATTGAAAAAGTGTATCGGTGATCCAGATGTAGTTGTTCCCTTAGAAAGTGTAGATATTCAGAACAGTCCTTCCTTTGAGGAAGTTCCAATCGAAATTCTTGATCATCAAGTTTGTAGACTAAGGAACAAAGAAGTTCCACTAGTCGAAGTTCTTTAGCGGAATCAGTCCATTGAGGGAGCTACTTGGGAAGCAGAGGTAGATATGCGGACCAAGTACCCTCATCTTTTCTCTGTGAATCCAAATTCAATATAAGGTACCAAATCTTCTTGAGATTTCTCTCTATCATGCTCAATTTTAGTTGTACATTATGTTCATGTCAGTCATGCATTCATGAGTCAGTTCAATCATGCATTCCATGCATCAGATATGCATGTTCAGTGTGTAAGTTTAGTTCATCAGTTTTCCCTCAGCTTATCCAGTCTCATTCGAGGACGAATGATCCCAAAGGGGAGATATTGTAATACCCCATATTTCCTTAGCATAATCTAGGTCCCTATACATGAGTATTCATATATTAAATTTTCAAAACACTCATTACTTTGCAGTTTAGAGCCTGCCATTGAGTAGAAAATTTAATTAGTTTTTCAATGATATAAAATTTGCCCAAATCCGATAACTGGGTAAGAAGTTATGGCGATTTTAAGTTCCAGTCAAGAAACCCCATCATTCTGACACTTAGCTCATCGCGAAGACAGTGTAAATAATAATTGTCATATTCCAGTAAGGTTCTGCGATTCTGGCGCATCGCGCCATAGGCTCAATTCAGAATTGTCAATTTTTAGTGACCCTACGCGATACCATCGCATCGCGATGGGCTCCCTGGTCGCAAACAAGGTGGAAATGCGATTTTACCACATCGCGCCACCATGCATTTTCCCAATTGTCCGATTCCAGTGACACGGCGCAATAGCACTGCGTCGCGCTATTCTAGAAAATTGGGATTTTCAGTCAGTTCAGAGTTTTAATTCCAAGGGCTTTTAAGTACTTTCCCTTGTCCCAGTCAGCCCCAAACACGAAATTTAGTCCCTAATAACCTAATTGGGCATTATTCTAATCAATTTTTCCCCAAAATCAAGAATATTCTCTCAAGTAGCAAAACCCTAACCTTCAAGAATCAAGGTCAAATTTCAAGACCTCTCCATCAATCCTTCCAAATTCATCATCCCAGGTATGTTAGATGTTCATCCATGGAGTCCAAGCAACCCATTTAAATTAGAAAATTGTGATCCTTTCAAGTTATTGTGTTTTAAATTGTGATTTCACCCATGAATCTCTATGAACTATGATTCTATACCATGTTACCATGAAATTATTGTTATTATTTAATCTTCCATGTTTTAATATTATTATTTATTGAATTAAACCATGATTTAATGCTATTATGATGAATTCATGCTATTCCTACAAATTCCATGACATTCCTATGATTGTTTTAAATCATGAACTACAAGTGTTTGATAAAATGCCTACAAGAGTGATTTATTTAATAAGGGCCTTCATGCTTTGGTCTTTAAGCTTTAGTGTCTTTTCAGTATTGTTGTTTTGAGTCCTAGGGGTATTGAATACCCGAAAACCATAGTTGTTTATTTATTCTAGTCTCAGTATATTACAGAATAGTCTTCAGATTATATAATGAGCATTATCAGAATACTCAGATATCAGTCATTAAACTCAAAACAGTCTAGTATCTCAGTGTCTTTTAGTTGGGTGTAGGATTTAGCATCGAGTAAGTGCAGGGATAGTGGCTTCCCCACCTAATAGGAAGAGTCGTTAGTAGCAGTCCCAATACTCCACAAATACGTAGCTAGCGTAGCATATGAGAAGTCTCCCATCATATTAGGCTTGACTATCTCGCAGGGGTCACTCGTCAGTTCAGGCTTGACACCCTTAGTCCTTTGGACATTATATTAGTTTAGTGGATCCACACATCCATTGTTAGTACCCGTGGCACGGTATTAACACCCTTCTAACTAGGGTTATAGGTTGGACCCCGATTATCTTAAATTGGGAAATGTCATTTAGATGATACCTCTTACAGTCTCAGTTACAGTCTCAATTCAGTTATGCAGTCTTAGAGTTATTTGCCAAGGCATACAGATATCAGTATTTTGTCAGCATTTTAGTTTATAGATTTTACTCAGTCCATGTTATATTCTTGGTCATGCATCCCCAGTGTCCATGGATTTTCACGTATCCTCAGTATTTACAGATTTTTATGCATTTTTAATATCTACAGATTCCATGCTCTTTATTCTGTATTCCATGCTTTACATACATATCCAGTTAATTATTATCATTCCTATTCATAAAACCATGCATATCACTCTACCTCATTTAGCATACCAGTACATTCAAAGTACTGATCATATACCTTTCTTTTGTGCTATGATGTATCATATCATAGGTGTTAACGCTCTGTTCCCAAACTGCACTTAGTCCCTCAGATCATCAACAGTGCAGTTGCAATGGTGAGTCCTCATCATTCCAGGACAAATTATATTTCTTCATGTCTTTTTCTCAGTAGTTAGTAGAGTTAGTTAGGGCCTGTCCCATCAACTCACAGTATTCAATTTAGAGGCTTTTCAGATACTACAGTTAGTTATTCAGATTTTAGTATTATGCCAGAATCATAATTCAGTAGCCGTTTCATTATTAAAACCTTATGGTAATGTCAGTATTTTTCTACTTTTATGATTATATTATTTAGTTCTCACAACAAGTACCAGCTCATGGGTTAGCTTGTGGTCCATCGGGATCGTAAGCACCGTATAACGACTAGGGGGTAGTATCAGGTCGTTACAAGTCCCCTTCATATTTTCCTCAGGTAGGACAGAGTTCCCAACAGAGTTTCTACGAAGACCATATCATCAGGAAGGCATAATCTAAAATACGATGAAGCCAGGAGTTACAAAAATTTCATAACGCAAGACTCTATAGCCCGAAATAGAACAGAGGAAAGGGAAACATTCTTAAATGCCTTATAGTCTCCTCCTTATAAGTGTGGTGCGCTACACACTGATAAAAAATACTCTTCTCGACATGGATTTTTGGACACACAACGACTCTAAAGCATCCTCTGATACCAATCTTGTCACGACCTGAACCAAGGCCTGGCCGTAATGGGTATCTCAAGTCCATCATAGATCGGAGACCACCCCCTTAACCCAACCTCAAGAGAAGTGTACAATACGCATGCAAGCTATATCACAAATGCCCAATCAATTAACATAACCACATTAACTCCTAAGTTCTATTAAAATCCAAACCATGCCCACCTAGGCCATCCACATCCATTTAAATAATCATTTATCTATTAATGTAATGCACAGAGTTCCAAAGCAAGTTAAACCATGCAATTTTCATAATTTTAGTTATATTCATAAAATGGGTTAAGGTTCATGCAAATGCAAACCAAGATTCATCCAATAGGGGAAACTCATGTCCCTTAATCCACCCATTTTAATAATGTACAAATTCAGTACCAAAAATATTAATTTAAAGCAGAATAATTAATTCAAAGCATGGGACGAGTAATTAATCAATAACAACCAAAACCCCTTAACCTAATGTCAAAATCCACTATTTAAATCATATGAAATACATCAAATCAATTCCACAATGTAAAATTAAAGTTTAGGGCAGAGAAACATGCTGAAACACACAAAAATTCAGAGTCAATTCAGAGTTTAGAGTTGGGTGATGAATGTATGGTGAAACCCTTAAGATTTCTTGGTTGGAGAGTTAAAGATGAATAAAGTACAGTTAGATCTTTTAAAACAAAAGAAAAAGGGTCCATTTTATGTTTATAAGTTGTGGAAAAGGTGAAAAGACCAAAAGCCCCTCACCCTTAAGTGAAAAAAAAATAAGAGTGCGTGAATTTTACACCTTGGCATGGCACAGCCTTATCACAGAGGTTATCCTCCATGCCACGCCAATATTGCAGAGGGTAACCTCCATGCCACAACAATAACGCAGAACCACACTGCCTCGGTGCTCTAAAATATTCCCAAAACCCTTTCCAAAAATTCTAAAACTTTTCCAAATTGCCCTTTTAATATCCCTAAACATAATTCAAGTCAAAATCAATATTACAATCACGGGAAGGTCAAAAATAAATTGATCAAAATTTTTAAGGGTTTATATTCACCTATGTACCCAAACTTTTCTAAAATGAATGCCAAAACCGAGAAGAAAACTACGTACCTTGGTTTGAAACAATGGAAACTGGTGCACCATACAACTTCACAACCTCCTGAATGAACTACTTAGCATAATTCTCTTCGGAGTAGTTAGTCCTCATAGGTAAAAAGTGAGTAGACTTAGTCATCCTATCCACAATGAACCAAATGGAATCATATTGATTGTGAGACCGTGGAAGACCTGTAATGAAATACATATTGATTATCCCCTACTTTCACATGGGAAACTCTCTCTCTTGAGACATACCACCATGCTTCAAATGCTCAATCTTAACTTGTTGACAAACCATACATTTGGCAACAAAATTTGCCACATCCCGCTTCATATTATTCTACCAATAGATTTCCTTCAAGTCATGATACATTTTAGTTGAACAGGGATGAACTTTATATTTGGACTCATGAGCCTAAGTCAAAATCCTTTCCTGTAGCCTATCACCATCAGGAACACACAACCTACCTTGATACCTCAGAATACTATCTCTCTCAATCTCGAAATCCATAACCTTTTGTAGAGCCACATCATATTCTTAATCTGCATAAGACATAAGTATAGGAACCAAATCCTAATTCTCCTTCACCTCAGCACCAAAAGATGATTTGGCCACATCTTAAATAATCATTTCCCCATCCTCATAGTCAAAAAGTATGAACTCCTAAGTTGTCCAACCTATGAACGTCCTTCACTAATCCTCTTTTCTCCTCATAAACATGAGATAAACTCCTCATAGACAACCTACTAAGAGCATCAACAACCATATTAGATTTCCTTAGATGGTAGTAAAGACTCATGTTGTAATCTTTGAAAATTTCAAGCCATCGACTCATCCTGAGATTCATTTCCTTCTGAGTAAACATATATTGTATGCTCTTATGATCTAAATAAATATCCATATGCACCCCATATAGATAATGGCACCAAATCTTTAAAGCAAAAACCACAACCGCTTACTTCAAGTTATGAGTCAGATAGTTTCTCTCATGAACCTTCAGATGCCTAGAATCATAGGCCACAACCATACCATAATGCATCAAAACATAACCCAGTCCCACACGGGATGCATCACAAAATATAACAAAACCATCTGTACCCTCAGGTAGGGTCAAAACTGGTGTAGAAGTCAACTTATCCTTCAACTTCTCAAAAATACCCTCACAAGAATTAAACCATAAAAACTTAACCTTTTTCTTAGTCAACCTTGTCAACAGAGCAACGATAGACGAGAAACTCTCCATAAACCTTTTATAATACACAGTCAAACCCAAGAAGCTCCTAATTTCAGTTGGAATCATAGGTCTACAATATTTCTTAACTGCATTACCCTTCTGTGGAACCAGCTTAAACCTTTCGCTGGAAATAACATGCCCTAGAAAAGTCACAACACTTAACCAAAATTCACACTTTGAAAATTTCACATATAATTTTTTATCCTTAAGGGTTTGCAACACAATTTAGAGGTTGTAGAAACCCTAAGGGTTGCCTCACCTATTAAGGGACCAGGTCCCTCAAAATCAATCACAGGCAAAGTATAAAAAAATAACCAGAAAGTAAGAGATATTGCAGGAAGAGTAAAAACAAAAGATTTTTATGTGGAAACCTAGGAAGGGAAAAAACATGGCTTGCACTCCCAAGAACTAAAGAAATCCACTATAATCAACCTCCTAATTACAGTCTAGATTTCAGCCTAACTCTAGGCTCCTTTTTCTAGTAAAAACTCCACTACAAGATCATCTTGGTAACTCAACCAAGGACCCTTTCTACTGATTAACTCTAATCAGTCTCACACTTAGGAAATTCTACTTAAGCACCTCTCTCAACAAATGAAAATACTACTCTTATAGCATGAGTAGTTCAGTTATAAATCATTACTTACTCAAGAACAATTTCAATTTAATCTCACATAAATAACTAAGAACTTGAGCTATGTTGAGTTAGAGTTTTTGATGCCTCACTTCACTTTTTGTAATTACAAAAACCATTTGATGAAGAGGCGTCTCTTTTTTTTTAAAGCTGAGTGATTATTAGGGCTGAAAGATCATTGGACTAGTTGTCCTAATCAGTACAGAATAGCACCTGTGGTGGATATTGTAGAGCTTGATATGATTGACTTTGATGCTATTTTAGGAATGGATTGTCTCCATTCGTGTTATGCCATATTAGACTGTAGAACCCAAAAAGTCACTTGCTCCTTTCCAAATGAACCAGTGATAGAGTGGGAGGGGTATTATTTAGCACCTAGGGGGAAGTTCATATCTTATCTCAAAGCTCGTAAACTTATGTCAAAGGGGTGTTTGTACCATCTTGTTTGGGTTAAAGATTCTAGTACTGTCCTTCCCTCCAATCCATTCTCATAGTTAATGAATTCCCAAAGGATTTTCCCAATGATCTCCCTGGGATACCACCTGACAAAGATAGATTTAGGCATTGATTTGTTGTCGGACACCTATCATATTTCTATTCTTCTATACAGAATGGCTCTTGCTGAATTGAAAGAGTTGAAAAAATAGTTAAAAGACCTTCTTAATAAAGGCTTTATTCGTCCTAGTGTCTCTCCCTGGGGTGCACCTGTACTCTTCACGCAAAAGAAAGATAGCTTTCTCCTTATGTGTATAGATTTCCATCAGCTAAATAAGGTCACAGTTAAAAATAAATACACTCTTCCTACATTCAATGATTTATTTTATCAACTCCACGGTGCCAAATGTTTCTCCAAAATAGACCTTCATTTGGGGTATCATCAGTTGAAGGTTAGGGAGGCTAACATTCCCAAAATAGCTTTCTGAACCCGATATGGCCACCATGAATCCTTAGTTATATCCTTCAAACTGACTAATTCCCCTGTAACTTTTATAGACCTAATAAATTGGGTATTCTGTCTGTTTCTAGATCTATTTGTCA
This sequence comes from Capsicum pubescens, assembly GCA_030864215.1. Lineage (NCBI taxonomy): Eukaryota > Viridiplantae > Streptophyta > Magnoliopsida > Solanales > Solanaceae > Capsicum > Capsicum pubescens. Next base: position 90,143,431 of record CM061539.1, read on the forward strand.
TAGTCTTCATCGACGATATTTTGGTCTACTCTAAGAGTGAGGAAGGGCATGCCAATCACCTCTGAATCATCCTTCAGATCCTCAAAGATCATGAGTTATATGCAAAGTTTTCCAAATGTGAATTCTAGCTTAGTTCTATTGCTTTACTGAGGCACATTGTTTCTAGTGAGAGGATTAGGGTTGACCTTCAAAAGGTTGAGGCAGTGAGAAAATGGCCCAGATCCATAAATCCAACCAACATTCAGAGTTTCTTGGGTTTGGTAGGGTATTACCGAATGTTTATAGAGTTTTTCTCCATAGCTACTCTACTTAATAAACTGACTCAGAAAAAGGTAAAATTCTTGTGGTCTGACTCTTGTGAGAGTAGTTTGAGAAACTGAAGGACAAGTTAACTACCACCTCAGTTTTGACACTTCCCGAAGGTACAGAGGGTTTTGTTATGTACTGTGATGCATCCCGGGTGGGACTTGGATGTGTTCTTATGCAGCATGGTAAATTGGTGGTTTATGCATCTAAGAAGTTAAAGGTTTACAAAAAGAATTATTTCACCCACAACTTGACGTTAGCAGCAGTGGTATTCGTGTTTATGATATGGCATCATTATTTTTATAGGGTCCATGTTGATATATATTCACCGATCACAAAAGTTTGCAATATGTTTTCTTATAGAAAGAGTTGAATCTTAAATAGAAGAGGTGGTTCGAGTTGTTGAAGTACTATGACATGAGTCTGCATTACCATCTAAGAAAGTCTAATGTGGTGGTCAACTCCCTTAGTAGATTGTTAATGGGCACTCTTTCTCATGTGGAGGAAGGAAAAAAAAATATGGGGAAGGACATTCATCAGCTTGCAAATATGGGAGTTTGACTCCTGGATTCCGAAGATGGAAGAGTATATATTCATGAGGTAGTTAAATCCTCCCTGTGTACAGATGTTAAGGAGAAACAGCCCGAGGACCCCATTTTGATGTAGATTAAGAATGATGTTGGCTAACAGAAGGTAATGGCATTCGAAATTAGCGGTAATGGGATACTGAGTTTTTAAGGTAGGCTATGTGTGCCGATTATAGATGAGTTGTGAGAGACGATTCTCGATGAATCTCACACTTTAAGGTATATTATTCACCCAAGATCTATAAAAATGAATCATGAACTTAAGATGATTTACTGGTGGAATATTATGAAATATGATATTGCTAACTTTGTGTCTAAGTGTTTGAATTATCAACAAGTCAAGGTAGAGAATTTAAGACCAGGTGGCACTTTCCAAGAGATAGATTTGCCTATGTGGAAGTGGGAAATGATCAACATAGACTTCATTATGGGGCTTCCGAAGTCACAAAACCAATATGACTCTATTTAGGTGATAGTAGACTGGATAACTAAGTCCGTTCATTTTCTTTCTGTACGGACGAATTATTTGGGGGATGACTATGCTAAGATATACATTTGAGAGATAGTCCATTTGCATGGTGCTCTTGTGTCTATTATATCTGACTGAGGTACACAATTCTCTTTGCAGTTTTGGCAGTCCTTTCAAATGAGTTTAGGCACCCAAGTGAACCTGAGTACCGCCTTCCACCCGCAGACATATGAGAAAGAAGAACACACCATTCAAACCTTAGAAGATATGTTGAGGGACTGCGTGATAGACTTCAAGGGTAATTGAGTGGATCATTTTCCGTTGATAGAATTCGCCTACAATAATATCTACCATTCTATTATACAAATGTCTCCTTTTGAAGCACTTTATATAAGGCGATGTAGGTCTCTGATTGGGTGGTATGAAACGGGTGAGACCCGGTTATTTGGGCCTGACCTTTTTCATCAGGCGATGGAGAAAGTGAAGATCATTAGGGAGCGACTTAAGATAACTCAGAGTTGCCAAAAGTCCTATGCCGAGAGAGTTCGAGTTTGAGGTTGATGATTGGGTATTTATAAAGGTCTCCCTTATGAAGAGAGTCATGCGATTCGAAAAGAAAGGAAAGCTTAGTCCTCGGTTTATAGGGCCATACCAAATTATGAGAAGGATCAATGGAGTTACTTATAAATTGGATTTACCAGCAAACTTGACTTTTGTACATCTTGTATTTCATGTATCCATGTTGAAAAAGTGTATTGGAGATCATTCCCTAGTGTTTCCTCTAGAAGAGATCAATGGGAAGAACTCATTATTATATGAAGAAGAACCCATTGCTATTTTGGATTGCCAAGTTTGGAAGTTGAGAAGTAGGGAGATATGGTTAAGGTGTCGTGGAAGAATTAAAAAGCTAAGGAAACTACTTGGGATTCGGAGGATGACATGTGTGCAAGGTACCCGGCTCTCTTTGAAACCATGGATAACGATATTAAAGGTACAAATCATATACTGCTCTTTCTTTTTTTCTTAATATGCTTGAGATTGTGCTTGTCTGTGTCCCGAGTTATCATTCGGGGACAAATGATCCTGGGGGGATAATGTAACACCCCATACCATTCTCCACTTGATACCACTCTTAGTTGCATGTATAGAGGACTTACAACCTGAAATTTTTCTAAGTGTTAAAAGACTTAGTCATATTTATAAGCCCCGAACTTCAATGATTTTTAAGTTGATCTTCCCATCCCCGAGACATAGATTTTTGAGTTATTTTATGTTTAGGGGTGTAAAGGGCATGTTTTGGGGAAGTTTTGGATTTTTCGAATGAAGATTGGGGCACGTTTGGATTTCATTTCCAGAACCTTACCACGATTACACTGCGTCGAGGTGGGTATAGAAATATAAGTGTCATTGCATCATGGTAAGGGCCAAATCAGCGTTCCAATTATGAACTAAAATTACAGAAGGGAAGTTCTTTATTTTCCCATGGCCCCAAGTCATATTAACACAAGATTAAGTCATTATTAGGGCATTTTATGCCAAATATCACTCAAATTCTCTCCTAAAACAAACCCTAACTCCTCCCTAAAGGTCAAGAATCCAACCCCTAAGTTTAAGATTTTCAAGAAAAGAGTCAAGACTAGGGTTCCAATCATCAAACTAAGTATCATAAGGTAAGTGAGACTATCCTAAACCTCATGGGCATGGATTTACTATTTTTTAAACTTGATTTAAAGAGTATATGTGTCTATATACGAAATTGGTTTCAAGATGTTGATGAACATGTATTGAAAACCCTATGTTTTGATGAAGAATTGTAGAAATTGTAAAGTGGTGTTTAAAACTTGAATTATTTCATGTGATCATGTGATGTTAGAATTGTGAAGTTAAAAGAGAGCATGGGATATGTAATTCCCTCTTTTACTATAAAAATCCCTTGATTTTTACATGTTGTAAATTGATTATGCGAATTGCTAAAGGTTTGAGTCTGTCAATGAATTGATATGTACAAATGTACTATTTTATGGGAAAATAAGAGAGTGTTTTACTTGTTTTGTAAATGGTCATGTTTTCCATTGAGAATGGCTTCAAATTTGATAAGAAAGGTGACCACCGTAGAGAAAGTATTAAAGAGAGAATTGTTTGGTTTTCAACTGCTTTGAAATATGAACCCTTGTTAATTATTAGATATTTTGGGTGGTCAATAATAACTTTGAAATGATAAGAGGGCAGTAGAGTTGTGATATGGCTTGCAAGTCAGGGTATGACGATACCCTAGTGTGATGAGCCCGAAAAAAAAATAAGAGATAAACAATTATAAGATGAAGATATATTTTAAGGAGACTAAAACTAGGCTTAAGAGAGTTAGGTGGTTACCCGAAGAAGGCATGAGTTAGATGACTCATTTCCCAAAACTGTGATTTGCTGACATGGGTTCATGTTTGCTTGAAGGGTAATTGTACGCTGGCGACGGCTCTATGGAGTATTAGAGATGCAGAGACTCCAATCCTTCCGGCAAACTTGGGTTGGGGGCTTGGCCATTGAGACAAGGGAGGATTCCATATAGCCCGTGGAATTTCAGATTGAAGGGTGTACTATCTAGCTCAGAAGAGAAGAAAGAGTAGAGTCGAGATTTTGAAAAATGTGGTCTAAAAGGTATCAGATTTTACCCATGTGTTTTTAAATGTTTTATGATGACACATTTTATGAAATGGTCTCACCTATATTGTGTAGAGATGTATTTTATTTTTGGATTGTTCTACGTACCAGTACATTTGTATTGATCCCCTATATTTCAGGATCTGAGGCTCAGTCCCAGGGTCCTGCTAAGCAGTAGATTGGTTTGTTAGAAGTTTGCAGTTGGTGAGCCTCCCTTATTTCAGAAGACCTTGCTTATGAAACATTGTTATTTGGTTTTAGTTTATTGTCCGACTGGGGGCCTTGTCCCAGCTTTTAGACAAGTGTTGTTTTCAGATTATTAGAGCTTTCGCAGACTGGTGTTAGATGTTTTTGAATGTTTATGGATTCATATTTGTATTGTTTGTTAAAATAATAAAGTGACCATGTTTCCATTTTGTATTGTTTTCTACATTTCTGTATAATGTATGAATTGAGCATATGATTACCAGTTAGCAGGGCTCTAAGGTCTTCATGGTTCAGGATGTCCGTTGCAACCAGGACCTCGGTTCGGGTTGTGACAGAAGACCGCCCCTTAGCCTAACCTCATGAGCACAAAATAGCCAAAAAACCTATATCTTTCTACGAAACCTCTAAAACTAGAGTAACATCTAAGTCGGGACATGCCCCAACTATGACAAAAAAAATCCAAAGTACTACGAAAATAAAGAGAGAATGATGAAATGACAAAGCCTTCTGAAGAATGGAGGCTCACCACTTCACAGTACCTCAACATGCATGCTAATCCACCTAATACTTCATAGGAGCAACAAAAAAGTCTTCGTATCCTACATCATGAAATGACGTAGCGTCCTAGGAAAGTCACTGGGATATGCACTAGCATATAACTCAAAAAAAGTGATAACATAATGCCATGTCCAAAAATCGACCAAAACCACATGAACACATGCACACAGACACATATATATAGAATGTTGGGATAGGGTAAGTGTCATGACCATGAGAGTTTTAAAACCATTAACCTTGATTGTGTAGCTCTATCTATCCTAAAAGTACCCATGGGCTATATGGGTTCAACTTTCCCTACTAAAGGGCCCCCGTGTGTGTTAGCCACACGAACAGAGGAAAATTTAAGGAAAAACAAAAGCCAACATAGTAAATAGCAATCCCAAATATACATGTCAAGTGTGTGTCAAGCACACGATCATATATATCCCTAACACCGACAAATATGGTTTCCAGTGTTTGTTCCCCGAGGACTTACACCTTCATAGTGAGCTACACAACCACCTTTAAGACAAAATTAAAACACTTTGCATATAATTCCAACCATTAATCCAAGAGTAATTCATTAAGGCATTTACCACTTGATATCGTCATACCAATATGCTTTCAAGATAATGTATTTATGCCAAACCAATTCACACAATCAAATTGGACTCTCAAGTTCCATTAAAATCCAAAACAAGGCCATCCAAATCCATCTTTTTACCCATTTATCCATTAATGCAATGCATTGAATTCAAAATAAAGTTAAACCATGCAGTTTTCCATCATAAATAGAATATTCATAAAGTGGGTTGAGGTCCATACAATTCCAAGCCAAAAGTCATTCAATTTGGGGAAACCCATGTCCCCCGTTCCAACCATTTAAATAATGTATCAATTAAGTCCCAAAAACATCAATTTAAGGCATGAATAATCAATTTAAAATACGGGATAAGTAATTCAATCAATAACAACCAAAACCCCTCAACCCAATTTCAAAACTCATAATTTAAATCACATGAAATCCATTCAATTAATTCCATAATGTAAAATTCAAGTTTAGGGAAGAGAAACATGCTTGAAACACACAAGAAATTGAAGTTAATTTGAAGTTTGGAGCCCGAATGATGAATACATTGTGAAACCCTTGAATGTTCTTGGGTTTTGAGTTTTAAGAGAGAATGGATGATTTTGATCTTTGAAAACTGAAGAAAAAAAAAGCTTCTTTTATGTTTAAAGGTTGTACATGGGGTAAAAAGACCAAAAGCCCCTCACCCAAAGTGAAAAAAATAAAACTAGATGATATTAACACACTGGCATGACACATCATTATCCCAAGGTTATCCTCTGCCACACCGATATAGCGGAGGTTAACCTCCGTTACACGGCTTTATCAAAGACCCTCACTGCCTCAGGGTCAAAAAATGAGCCCGAATGCCTTCGAAAATTCCAAAACTTCCCCAAACACCCTTTAAACATCCCTATACACAATTCAACTCAAAAATCGATATTACGCATGTAGGAAATTCAAAAATAAAATCATCAAAGTTTTATGGGGTATCACTGGTGTCCTCCGCTCGTGTCTCAACCAAGACTACTTTTCCATCTCTAATTTTTATATATGTCTTCTTCCATAACTTTTCACAAGTGGGTGGTCTACTAAGATATGTTTTCGGCAAATAAAATAATCATAGTGAATCACAAGTGTATCAATAATTTGATACCAACTAAATGTACTAATAATTACCTATTTTCTCTTAGTTGTTCCCATGGACACTAATCCACATGTGTGCAATAAGCCACCCTTCTTGGACTTTCGAGCTGCCTTTGTCTGCGCTCTTCTTTAACTCTGAGGACTGACAGTATATAATAAATTGATCTGAATAATCTGACCCAACCATCCAGGTGGTCGACCATTACTTTGAGCTTTAGAAAGCATGAGGTATAGAGAAGATTCCTTCTCTTTAAAATTACTTTGAATAACCTGATCCTCAGAAAGGCTCCATGTATAGCTTTTCTGCAAACAAAATATATGGCTTTGAGAGTATAAGTAATTCAAATAAAAAAATAATATGCATGTCAAAAAGTACACTCATTACTAATATGATTAACACTTGGAACACTTTGAAATTCAGTCCAAACATTTGTACTTTATAGATAGAAACTCTATAAATTTAGCTTCTGATAAATGAGTTACTAACATACTAGTTGATGTCAGCACTCTGTTGTAATCAAAAGATAATAAAAGAAATAGTTGGATTATGTCACGACCCGAGTCGAGGCCCTGGCCGTGACGGGCATCCCAGACCACAAAGGCCCGAGCACCCTTCCTATCTAGAAATCATGCACATTATTCATATCTTATTGAGAAATATGGAAAATATAATAAGACAGAAACATGGCCAATCTCTAAGTTCCACTGAATAATATGAAATTAAGTTCATATTATTTAAACACATGAAACCAGTCTGTGAAATCTCTAACGAAATGAAAATCAACATCTTGTCTAAGCTGGGACAACGCCCCAGTCGGACCAAAAACAAAATGAAATAACAATGTTTTAAAAATAGGTCTTCCGAAATAAGGGAGGCTCACCAACTTCACACTTCTGTCTGACAAATCTATGGCTTAGCGGGACCCCTGAATTGAGCCTCGGACCCTAAAATATAGGGGGTCAATACAAATGTACTGGTACACAGATCAATCCAAAATAATGAACTTTTATATGTAACATAAGCGGGAGTATTTCATAAAGAGTTATGCATGGAGTAATTTAAAACACATAGGCAATTCTCGAATAAACTTAAAGCGATTTTGTAGATGCAATTCCTTTATTTGTGTAACTTCTGAGCTAGGTGGTACACTCAACATATCTAAAAGTATCCCACGGGATATATGGGATCCGCCCTTAACACGGCGTCAAATCCCCCAACCCAAGTTTGTCGCAAAGGTTGGAGTATCTGAATCTGATATACCACAGGGCACTAGGTCAGCATATAATCCCTCTTTGGGGACATAATAAACCTGTATCGGCAAAACACAGTTCTTGCCAATGAATCGTATGACTCATGCCTACTTCGGGTAACCACCTAACTCTCTTAGTGTCCATTTTTAGCCTGTTCTACACATGCATCTTTCTGAATTCAAAATCTGAAACCTGAAATGAAATTTGTTTTCTGTTTTGAGTTTATTATGGCCTTATCTGATTTGGTATCTTCATACCAATACTTACAAGTCATATCTAAGACATTCAATATCATATTACAGTTTTCTCTTTCAAAACATTGTGTTCATACCACCAAACTATTCAAACAGTATAAGAGAATGAATATAGTGAAATTCATGAAAACTAAGACAAAGATCCTCAATTTCAATTCACAAACACGTGGTGGTCAAGTATTCTTGTAACAAATCATGCAATTGCTCTCTTTAAATCATTACTTTAATTTGTGTAATTAAGAAAATTCCCTCTCTTCAAGTCATCATCAAAATGAAGTCCATAAATAATTGTAAATATGTTTATGTCATGCTTCTCAATATGCAATTGAATAATTCATAACGAGAGAGGGAGTATAAATCTTCATGCTCTCAAATCAAGTTTCAAAACTCAAACCACATGTATACATATATATGAACGAAAATTGAATTTAAGGGAAGGCCTCAAGACCAAAACATTATTATCAAAAAGGTTTCATAATGCATAATTGTAAATGTAAATTCAAACCCCTTTGTAAGTTCATGATTTCTCAACATTTGAACATGATTAAAACGATTTCACTGTGCCCATATAGTTTAGGAAAACCCCACGTACCTTAGATTACTTAGTATGGAGAATGGAACCCAACTATTGACTTGTCTCTTGGAAATTCTTGAACTTAAGAGGTGAATTCTTGGTCTTTGGGAGGGGAGTTAGGGTTTGTTTCTTGATAAATTTGAGTGTATTTCAGCATAATATGCCCTAAAGATATTATAATTTCGTGTTATGGATGAGATATGATGAGGGAAAAGATTGAAATACCCTTCCTAACCCAAAATTTATTAATGCGAACTGGGCACCCGACGCGCTACCTGGCTCGCCACATCGATCCCTCCGACGCAATAAGCTACGCGATGTATCGGTCTTGCCGATGCGGTACCCGATGCGACACGGCCATATCGCGTTAGCATTCTATTTTCTAAATCCTAACACGCCTTAAACATTGTCCAAAAAATCCCAAACTTCCCCGAGACACCCCCTTTACACCTTTGAACATGAATCAACTTTAAAATCTGTATCTCAAGGTCGGGAAGATCGATTTAGACATCATAAAAGTTTAGGAGCTTCAAATATGGCTAAGTCCTTTTGATACTTAGAAAATTTTTAGATAGTTAGAACTTTAATCATGCTATCAAGTGAGGTATTAAGTCAAGAATGCTACGGGGCATTCCATTATCCTCTCTTTGGGATCATTCGTCCTTGAATGATCGCTAGAAACACAAACAAGCACGACTTCAAGCACTCTAAGGAAAAGATAAAGAGAGTAGTATACGATTTATACCTTCTATGTCGTCATTTATAGTCTCAAAGAGGGTTGGGTATCTAGTTCGCATGTCATCTTTTGACTCCCAAGTAGCTTCCTCGGCTTTTTGATTCTTCCACAACACCTTAACCGAAACTATTTCCTTACTCCTTAGCTTCCGAACTTGGCAATCCAAAATAGCAATAGGTTCTTCTTAATATGACAAGGAGCCTTTCACATTGATCTCTTCCACAAGCAACACTAGAGAATGATCTGTAATTCACTTCTTCAACATGGACACATGGAATACTAGATGCACGGAAGCCAGGCTCGCGGGCAAATATAACTCATAGGCAACCTCATTTATCCTTCTCACAATCTGGTATAGTCCTATGTAATGAGGATTGAGCTTCCCCTTCCTTCTGAATCGCATGAATCCTTTCATAGTGGAGACTTTTAGAAACACCCAATCACCGACCTCAAATTCCAACTCCCTTCTCCTAACATCGAGATAGGATTTCTGGTAACTCTGAGCTGTCTTAAGTCTTTCTCTAATGATTTTCACCTTATCCATTGCCTGATGAATAAGGTCAGTCCCAAACAATCAGGTTTCACCCACTTCATACCATCCAATTAGTGACGTACATCTCCTCCCATAAAGTTTCTCAAAAGGAGCCATCTGAATACTGGAGTGGTAGCTATTGGTGTAGGCAAATTCTATCAATGATAAATGATCTACCCAACTACCTATTAAGTCAATCACACAGGACCTCAATATATCCTCAAGGGTCTTAATGGTGCATTCAACTTACCCATCAGTCTGAGGGTGGAAGGCAGTACTCAGGTTCAATTGAATACCTAAACCCCTCTTAAAAGAACGCCAAAACTATGAAGAGAATTGTGTACCTCGACCGAATATAATGGATACCAGTGCCCCATGCAAGAAAAATATTTCCTCAATGTACACCTAGGCATAATCATCTCCCAAATAGTTAATCCTTACGAGCAGAAAGTGAGTTGACTTGGTCATCTGGTCTATATAATCACCCAAATGGAATCATATTCGTTTTGGGACCTCGGAAGCCCCATGATGAAATTCATATTTATCATCTCCCATTTCCACATTATCAAGAATATCTCTTGGAAAGTACCACCTGGCCTCAAATGTTCCACTTTGACTTATTGACAAATTAAATACTTAGACACAAATTTGGCAACATCTCTTTTCATATTGTTCCACCAATAAATAGCCTTAGGGTCATGATACATTTTAGTAGAACCTGGGTGAAAATATACCTCGAAGTGTGAGCTTTATCGAGAATTCTTTCTTGCAACCCATCTACATCAAGCACACAAAGCCTACCTTGATACCTCAAAATTCCATCACCGCAAATTTCAAACTCTAGCACCTTCTAGTGACCCACATCATTCTTAATCTACAACAAGATAAGATCTTCGGCCTGCTTTTCCTTAACTTCAGCACATAGGGAAAATTTAGCTATCTCATGAACAATTACTCCTCCCTTTTTGGAATCCAGAAGTCGAACCCCCAGATTTGCAAGACGGTGAATATCTTTGACCATCTCCTTTTTTCCTTTCTCAACATGAGAAAGACTACCCATTTACAACTTGTTGAGGGCGTCGGCCACCATATTTTCCTTGCTCGGATGACAGTGCAGGATCATGTCATAATTCTTCAACAGTTCCAACCACCTCCTTTGCCTAAGATTCAATTCTTTCTGCGTGAAAACAAACTGAAAACTTTTGTGGTCACTGAATATATCTATATGCACCCCATAAAGATAATGCCGCCAGATTTTAAGTGCAAATACCATGACTGCTAACTCTAAGTCATGAGTGGGATCATTTTTTTTGAGTCCCTTCAAATGCATAGATGCATAATCCACCACTTTACCATATTGCATAAGCACATACCCAAGTCTCACTCAAGATGCATCACAATACACAAGAAAACCTTCTATACCATCAGGGAGAGTCAGACCTGGTGCGGTAGTCAACTTATCTTTCAGTTTCTCAAAACTATTTTCACATGAGTCCGACCACAAGAACTTTGCCTTTTTCTGAGTCAATTTGGTAAGGGGATTAGCTATGGAGGAAAAACTCTCTACAAATCTTCTGTAATACCCTGCCAAACCCAAGAAGCTTTGGATATAGGTTGGAGTCATGGGTCTGGGGCATTTTCTCATAGCTCAACCTTTTGGGGTCCAACTTTGATCCCCTCACTAGAAACAATGTGCCCCAGGAAAGCACTAACACTAAGCCAGAATTCATAATTAGAAAACCTTGCATATAACTTATGATCTTTGAGGGCCTGGAGGATGATTCGGAGGTGGTTAGCATGATCCTCCTCATTCTTAGAATAAACCAAGATGTCATCAATAAAGACTACGACGAACCGATCTAGAAACTAACAAAACACCCTATTCATTAGGTCCATGAAAGTTGTGGGGGAATTAGTCAATCCGAAGGACATGGCTAAAAATTCATAATGACCGTATCGAGTTTGGAAAGGTGTTTTAGGAATACCAGCCTCCCTAACCTTCAACTGATGATACACCAAATAGAGGTCTATCTTGGAGAAATATTTGGCACCCTGAAGTTGGTCAAACAAATCATCAATTCTAGAAAGAGGGTATTTGTTTTTAACAGTGACCTTGCTCAGATGACTCTAGTCTATACATATACGGAGATAGCCATCCTTCTTACGCATGAAGAGCACTGGTGCAACACAGGGAGAGACGCTAGGACTAATAAAGAATTTATCAAGAAGATCTTTTAGTTTTTCTTTCAACTTGTTTAGTTCTGCAGGAGTCATTCGGTATAGCGGAATTGAAATAGGACGAGTGTCCGGCAATAAGTCAATACCGAAATCTATCTTCCTGTCAAGTGGGATCCCCGGGAGATCATCAGGAAAAACTTTTGGGAATTCATTAACTACAGGGACAGACTAGAGAGAAGGATTTTCAGTATTAGAATCTTTTACCCGAATCATATGATACAGACAACCCTTAGAAATAAGTTTGCGAGCTTTGAGATAAGAGATGAATTTCCCCTTAGGTTCTAAAAAATACCCCTCCCACTCTATCACAGGTTTATTTGGAAAAGGGAAGGTGACTTTTTGGGTTCAACAGTCTAGTATGGCATAACACAAGTGGAGCCAATTCATCCCCAAAATAGAATCAAAGTCAATCATATCAAGATCTACTGGGTCTACCATAGTATCCCGAGTACGAATGGACACAATACAGTCTCTATACACCCTCCTAGCCACAATAGAGTCAATAATAGGGGTGGAATCAGATAAAGGTTCCGAAATAACTTCAGGCTCAAACCCAAAATTGACTGCCACATACGGGGTCACATAAGATAATGTAGACCTGGGATCAAGTAACACATACACATCACGGGAGAAAATTTGTAACATACCCATGGCTACATCTGGTGAAGCCTCTGCATCCTAGCAATTTGACAAAGAATACAATCAGTTCCGACCACCCCCGGTAGCTGAAGTAGTACCCTTGGGTGGTAGTGGTGGGGCTGATGAATTTACTCGAGACTTAGCACCTTCAAAACTTCCTCTAGCAGATGGACAGTCTCTCTAAATATAACCTGGCTGACTGCAAGAATAGCACACTAACCTGCCAAACTGGCACTTTCCTAGATGATACTACCCACATGAGTCACAGGGAGGGTATGACCTAGCAAGTTTAGTCACACTTTCTTGAGACTGTATACCCTGCACTCTCGGCACACTATTAGGCAAAAAATAAGAAAGTCGTTGATCACTTAAGGGCTTGGGCGCTGGGGCACTAGCTGATGACTGAGTGTTGCTCAAAAACTTCTTTTTAGACTACTTGTTACCCCAATTACCACCTTGGTGCTGACTGTTATTCTGATCTGTAGATCTGGCCCTCTTGGTCTGCCTGTCCTTCCCCTCTTGCCTCTGCCATCCTTTTCTTCTACTCTTCTATTTATTGCATATGAATGGACAGCCTGGAGAAATCCATGTCTCTATTCATCATTGCTCCTTTGCATTCTAATATCAAATCATCCGAGAGACCGAATGCAAACTTCCTCATGCGAGCTCTCATGTTACCCGCCAATTCTGGAGCATAACGGGATAACTGGTTGAATTTCAGGGTGTACTCCTTGACACTCATTTTCCCTTGTGTCATATTCATGAATTGTTCAGACTTTGACTCCCTCAATTCCTGAGAAAAGAAACGATCTAGAAAACATCCACAAACTCACCCTACACCGAGGGCTCAACATTTGTACCCTTAGAATCCTCTCATTCATTATACCACTAATTTTCCACATCCTTCAGTTGATAGGCCACCAGTTCAACCCTTTTTACCTCATTCGCATGCAAAACCCTAAAAATTTTCTCCAATTCATCAATGAACCCTTGGGGGTCCTCTGCAACCTTCGTACCAGTAAACATATGTGGATTTAGCCTCATGAATTGTCCTATCTGGGTAACCTCAGATGAACCAAACACAGACCCCATATCTTCAGACTATCAGGCTTGAGAAGCCACCAACTGGGCTATCATATTCATAGACTATCAGAACTCAGCATTAGATACTTCTTTCGAGGGAGGTGGAGTATGATTAACTCTGGACCAAGGATCCTTGGGTGCTCTAGGTGGACTAGTCTAAATAGAAGGGACTCCTGGAGTAGAAATAAACTCTAGAGTACAAGCTCTATTATGGGTCCGTATCTCATGGGTAGGACGTACATCCTCAGCTAGGGCATTCTATTCGTTGGATGGATGGGGAGGCATGATAACTTTGTAAAATACAGGAAATCATTGATTAGAGGACATACAGACTCTATAGCATAAACAAAGTCATGAAAAAAAGAGGCATTCCTAAATGCCTTGTAGCCCCCTGCTTATAAGAGTGGCGCGCTACACACCCATAAATAGAGCTTTACCCGATACAAATTTGCAGACACCCTGGGACCATGAACCATGATCTGATACCAAGTTTTTCATGAGCCAAGCCGAGGCCCTAGCCGTGATGGGCATCCCAAACCATGAAGGCCTGAGCGCCCTTCCTATCTGGCAATCATGTACATCATTCATATCTTATTAAGAAATGTGGAAAATATAATAAGATAGAAATATGGTCAATTTCTGAGTTCCAATGAATAATGTGAAATTAAGTTCATAACATTCAAAACACTTGACACTAGTCTGGGAAATATCTAATAATATGAAAATCAACACCCTAAGTGGGGACAATACCCCCAGTCGGACCAAAAACAAAATAAAATAACAATGTTCTAAAGACAGGCCTTCCGAAATAAGGAAGACTCACCAACTGCACACTTCTGTTTGACAAATCTATAGCTTAGAGGGACCTCTGGACTGAGCCTCGGGCCCTGATATATAGGGGTCAATACAAATGTACTGGTGCGCAGAGCAATCCAAAATAATGTACTTTTATATGAAACATAAGTGAGAGCATTTCATAAAGCGTTATGCATGGAGTAATTCAAAACACATGGGCAATTCTCAAATGATCTTAAAGGGATTTTGTAGATACAATTCCCTTATTTCTGTTACTTCTGAGCTAGGTGGTACGCCCTACATATCTGAAAGTATCCTACTGAATATATGTGATCCTCCCTTAACTCGGCAGCCAAGCCCCCAACCTAAGTTTGCCGCAAGGGTTGGAGTATCTGAATTTGATATATTGCAGGGCATTAGGCCAGCGTATAATATCTCTTTGGGGACATAATAAACCCGTATCGGTAAAACACGGTTTTGAGCAATGAATCGTATGACTCATGCCTACTTCGGTAACCACCTAACTCTCTTAGTGCCCATTTTTAGCCTGTTCTAAATATGCATCTTTCTGAATTCAAAATTTGAAATGAAATCTGTATTATTTTCTGAGTTTATTACGACCTTATTTGATTTGGTATCATCATACCAATACTTGCAAGTCGTATCTAAGCCATTCAATATCATATTACAGTTTTCTCTTTCAAAACATTGTGTTCATACCACCAAACTAGGATGCATATAGTGAAATTCATGAAAACTTAGGCAAAGATCCTCAATTTGAATTCATAAACACGTGGTGGTCAAGTATTCTTGTAACAAATCATGCAATTGCTCTCTTTAAATCATTACTTTCATTTATGTAATTAAGAAAATGCCCTCTCTTCAAGTCATCATCTAAACCAAGTCAACAAATAATTGTAAAGACATTTATGTCATGCTTATCAATATGCAATCGAATAATTCATAACGAGAGAGGGAGTATAAATCTTCATGCTCTCAAATCAAGTTTCAAAACTCAAACCACATGTATACATATATATGAACGAAAATTAAACTTAAGGGAATGCCTCAAGACCAAAACATTATTATCAAAAAGGTTTCATAATGCATAATTGTAAATGTAAATTCAAACTCCTTTGTAAGTTCATGATTTCTCAACATCTAAACATGATTAAAACGATTTCACCGTGCCTATATAGTTTAGGAAAACCCCACGTACCTTAGATTACTTAGTATGGAGAATGGAACCCAACTCTTGACTTGTCTCTTGGAAATTCTTGAACTTAAGAGGTGAATTCTTGGTCTTTGGAAGAGGAGTTAGGGTTTGTTTCTTGATAAATTTGAGTGGATTTGAGCATAATATGCCCTAAAGACATTTTAATTTTGTGTTATGACTGAGATATGATGAGGGAAAAGACTGAAATAACCTCTCAAACCCAGAATTTATTAATGCAAACTGGGCACCCAACGCGCTGCCCAACGCGCAACATCGGTCCCTCCGACGCGATAAGCAACGCGACGCGTTGATCCTGCCGATGCGGTACCCGACGCAATGCGGCCATAACGCGTTAACATTTTGTTTTCAAAATCTAAACACGCCTCAAACATCGTTAAAAAAATCCCAAACTTCCCCGAGACACGCCCTGTACACCCCTGAACATGAATCAACTTAAAAATCCGTATCTCGAGGTCGGGAAGATCGATTTAGAAATCATAAAAGTTTAGGAGCTTAAACTATGGCTAAGTCCTTTTAACATTTAGAAAATTTTCAGATAGTTGGCTCTTTAAGAATGCTACCAAGTGAGGTATTAAGTCAAGAATGCTATGGGACATTACAGATTACCTCACAAAAAAGGCTTGCTCATGACAGAATAGATATTGGTTGCAGACTTTTGGGAAAAGGCATCGTTTCCAACCCAAACTATACCCAAAAAGTCGAAGCCACACCTAAACTATACTAGTGACCTATTACACACCTAAACTATAAAAAAAGTGAAACTATTTGCACCCTGTCAGGCTAGCACCACTTGCATGTGGTGTAGTGTTTTACACGCGCTGCCATGTCAGCACCACGTCCGTAAAAAGTATCACTTTTTTATAGTTAAGGTGTGTAATAGGTCACATATATAGTTTAGGTGTGAATTCAAATTTTCGACTATAGTTTGGGGTCGAAATGATGTCTTTTTCCTTAATGTTTTTAGCTGTTTACTTTTGTTATTTAATAGGCTGGACGTGCCTAAAATAAGTGTAACACACGGGCATTAGAATAGGGGTCGCGGGGAGCTAATAATATCACTTTTATATAGTTAAGGTGTGTAATAGGTCACTTATATAATTTAGGTGTGGCTTAGACTTTTCTTGTATAGTATGGGGTGGAAATAATACCTTTTCCCTAGACTTTTTTTCTTTTTTCAGGATTCTCTTAGGGGTGATGGGGTGTTTTTTTTTGTTTCTATAGTATTAGAAGGTTATGATTATGTTGTTGTAAGATCACAAGAATAACATAGGAAAATAGTACAGATAAAACTTTTATCTTGCAACATTCCTGATATTGCAACCTCCTGATATTGCAACCTCCTGATATTGCAACCAGAAATCCAAATGATAATAGGCCACCTGATTAATAGACAAATTCCTCCAAGCAAGTCTACTGGTCACCTTAAACCCATTTTCTCAAGGTGAATATTTTCATAAGCTCATTGTCGATGTTTTTAGAATAAGAAACAACAAGAGTAGTCCTACGACTACTATTAAGGGCACTATGACTACTATTAAGGGAAATAAGATAAGACACTCCTATCTACTAGTATGGACATAATCCTATCTACTAACCTTTTATCCCTAATTCTTGTTCTCCACACCTTTCTATCTATTCATGTTCTCGATAAACTGCAACTGCAACAGAGAGTAATAATATTATGATGAGTCTTTTAAGGCATAAGTGAGGTTTCCATAGTTAATGAGCAGTTAAATGCATTTAATATTGATATATTTAGAGAGTTAGTTGATAAAGTTGGGCACAAATGAAACTTTTAACAGTTTTTTTCTCTGTTGAATGTTTTCTTCCTGTGATTTGCTTCATATCCTTTTGTAATTTTTTGTGTAGATATAAATCAAGGTAAAGCTTGAGCTAGGGCAGGCCGTGTAGGAAAATATTCAGTCAGGCATCGCAAGAGACTTGTAAGTATATTGCTTAGAATCTACGTTAGTGCCATTGTTTTAGTGAAAACATTATAAAAGTGATAGTGTCACAAATAAACAATCTTGAGTCTCAACAATCATCTAATAATTGTACTTCACTCGAAAATCAATTAATTGTTATAATGTACGTAGTTGTTTATTCACGTGACAAAACAATAAGCAATTTTCTAATGTATATACATCACCCCGGATCAGTTACATAATCAACTTAATATTCACTTGTCATATAAAAGTATTTAGCAAAGTACGGTAATAGTAGAACTGTAAACCTGAAAAAAAATTAATATCACTCATTCTTGAATAAGTCTTAAGAAACTAATTGAGATCTATCGATTAGAATCTTAATAACATTTTCATACACTATAATCTTTTATAATTTAATTACAACTAATAAATCAATATATTCTGAGCATAAATGTAAATTTGGGAAAACAATACAGTGGAGTTTGTATGAGGTCCACACACTTGACTTAGCCCTTTAAGTTTCTTTATTAACAGTTAGATATTATGATAATAATATGCAAGAATTATTTTAAAATGAAAACAAAGAAAATAAATATAAAGAATATGAACCTTTTGAGCTTTAATGAGGAATGTATGCTCTTCTTGTGGTGTTGGTTTATATACTATCCTAATTAGCTTCGTATTCGAGAAACGATGTGGCAAATTGAATACTTTAAGCTAGAGACATTTAGTGAAAATTAAAAGAAAAAATTTAAAGCACAAGAATACACTGTATTTTTATTGTACTTATCATATCCGAATATCATATAATTGAGAGAAAAATATTAATAGTAAATTACAAAAAATAAAATATTTACCAATAAAAAGACTTCACTCAGGCCCAAAAGTACTATGACCATATGAAAATATTGTTAGTAATGTTGGTCAATATTTTCTTTGTCATGATCAGATTCTCTCTCTCTCTCTCTATATATATATATATGATAATATGTTATGTGCAAATTTTCTTTTTCACTTTATTAAAGGGCCTCGAGCCACTTTTAATTAAAAAAAATATATACATGTATAATAATATCTTGCTTATTTGTCTCTTTTTTTATCCTTTTAATAGCGTCATCAAAACTTGAGTCTTTCTTCTGCTCTTTAAATCTTGTGCTTTTGATCTATCTACAATGATAGCCATCGTATGTCTTTAAAAATTCTTTGAGGTCAGATTTTTTCGATCTCACAATTTACTTCTCTAGAACTGTTTTGCCTAACCTTACATTTTCACCACCTATATTACCACATACTTTTGCTATATACTTTTACTAAATACAAAATGTTAATTATTATCTAGAAAAATTATTAATTAATGCCTATCATTATAATTACTTTCTTTTTCTTTTTTCAAATTTCACCATGTTCAATTATGAATTGACAACGTGATTAATGTTTAGAAAAAATAAGTTGATAGGAGGAATATTTTCATGTGTATAATTAAAAAAACTTAACAGAAGAATAGTTGATTAGCCAATTTAATTTAAAGTAAGTTATGATCACTATTGAATATTGTAAATAAAGATTATTCTGAATTTATAATAGGAGAATATTGAAGAATTAGGCTCTTAAAACTAAAAATCATAAAAAATAATACTTAGTTCAACTCTATATATTTGATAAATAACTTGATCGGCAAAAATAAAAAATAATGTGAACCTTTTGCCCAGTACATGAGACACTAGCTTGGACTTCTAAAATAAGATTATTCCTCGACAAAAATAAAAAATAATGTGAATCTTTTTGCCTAGTACGTAGGACACTGACTTAGACTTTTAAAATAAGATTATTCCTTGTCGTCCTTAATTCAAGTAGTCCATATTTTTTATAAAAAAAAAGATGTAGTTTAAAAATAAGAAGACAATTATATTAACTCGAGCAAAAAACTTTTGCCAATATACGAAGGAGTATATTCACTCTAAATTGCTAGAATCAACAGTTTAATGAATAGAGGTTTTATTTTCTTCTCATTTTTCCACCATAGCTCGTAGCTATGTCCCATGTATTTGGTATATTAATAACACCTACAACAAAAAGAAAGTGAACATAAACAGTTCCCTATAGAATTAAAATAAATAACCTTTCAATCAAATATGCATTTTACCTCATATTTCAATATCAAACTTCTTTTAGATGAAACGAATGAAGATGAAAAGTATAAACGTTTAGCTGATTGAATAATATGAATTAAATTTATTTATTTAACTATATAATTGAATAAAAACTGAATTCATCCTCATAAAATGATAGAAAGACGAACTTAGATTTGTAGCATATTTTACGAATCTACAAAGACAAATTTTATTAATCATTAAAATATTAAATATAAAATAAATTTAAAGGCCTCAAAATTTAAGAGAAATACATGAGATTAGAGAGAGCTTATAAGATAAAAGAGAAGGAGAAATGCATTGTGTAATTTTCAAAGATGGGTATTTAAATTTATGATAGAGACTTTTCAATTGTTAAATGGTCGTGTATCTTTATTGTTATTTAATTCAATATATTATTTGGGTTAATTAAATCTAATGCATGAGATAAAAAGAGTAAGAAATAAATAATTTTTTCGTTCTACTTTACTTGGTATTTTTTTAAATATGTTTGTTTCAAATTAATTATCTATTTTTGCAAATCAAGAATATTTTATTTCTTCTTTCTCATACTATCCTCAATACTAAATAATTAAAAAAATAATAATAATTAGATTTAGAATTTCAAAAATTATTAATAGGGCTAATTTTATAAAATATATTTTTAATTAACGGAGGAATAAAATTTTAATTGAGCAGTTTCAAATTATTAATGCATACATGACATGCAATTAATCCATACGTGACTTTTCTTGAACCAATAGCATTAGTCATTTAATATGCAAGGGAAAAGGGAAAGACAGAATTGTCTTACAACCGCATGAGTTAAGTAGTACTTTTCTTGTAACACGTGTCTGATAAATAAATGGTATTTAATTAATTTAAAGAAAATAATTGAAATGGAATAAAAGGCTTTAGAAAAAACTGAATGCTGAAAAATGTCCAAAAAAATCAGAAAAAAATAAATATTTTTCTTGATCATTGGGGCATGCCACATAATTAGCCTCCAA
Organism: Capsicum pubescens; assembly: GCA_030864215.1. NCBI lineage: Eukaryota > Viridiplantae > Streptophyta > Magnoliopsida > Solanales > Solanaceae > Capsicum > Capsicum pubescens. Next base: position 90,164,315 of record CM061539.1, read on the forward strand.
TGTTTCCTTTATATATATATGGCCTAATTTATACGCATCCCCCTTAAGTACGCACAATTTTTCAGTTAGACACCTCAAGTGGACATTGTTCCATTTTGACACCTCAAGTGGTCTTCAAGTGTGCCACTTTTGCACCTTTTGCCTTGTTGGCAAAATGCATACGGAACACTCCGCAAAGGCGCGTGGAAGCCTGTTGTTTTGCTGATATGGCATATAAATGACCCCCCAACAGTAATATACCCATATTTCATCTTCTTCTTCATTCTCAAATCAAATTTTAACCCTAATTTGTGACTCTTCTTAGAATTCTTTTTATGAAAAACTTCTCTCTTCTTCATCTTCTTGTATAATTTTTCAAAAGTTTAAACTTTTTCTTATTTTATTCGAATTGAATTGGACAATGTCGAGCTCGTCGTCCATGGCTTTTTGCGAAAAAGATTATCGCTATTGTAAATGTGGTAATGAAGCATTACTAAAGACTTCTTGGACTCAACAAAATCCCGATCGTAGATTTTTTACGTGTAAAAATTCGAAGGTAATGTTTTTTACTTCTTAACTTAATAAGTCGATTAATTATTTTTGTTATTAATTTTGTAGAAATGAAACAGGTGTGATTACTTTGATTGGTATGAAGAACGACACTCTTCACAAGCAAATAGGGTGATTTGGGGTTTGTTGAAGAAAGTTAAGTCCTTTGAAGATAAAGAAAATTGAGCTAGAAGATATAATATTATTGGTATCGTTGCTACTTGTTTGTTGTTGTGGGGAATATGGACATTAAAGCCAAATTGTTGAAGTTTGGCATTGAAGTTTTGATGGCTTTGAAGTTATGTTGCCTTCCTAGTGTTGAAGTTGCAAAATGACTTAAATTTCTTCTTGTTAGGTTTCGTTTGTTGATGTAATGTTGGTCTTGTAAAAATGTTACATTTTGATGAAATGAAATGTTTTATATCTACTTTTAGCTTTTGTCGTCTGTTGCGATTCTTTGTATGTTTTAAAGTTGCTTGGAATTATTCATTCCCATTCTTCAAGAGTTGGTGTGTATTGAATGCTGGGAAAATTTAGAACACCTGCTGAGATGGTTGTTGATCCAGCAACTGGAGAAAGAGCAGGAGAAGCTGCAGCATTAGTACTGAACAACATCAGTTAGTCCTGAACAGCTGCAGCATTCATCCTGAATAACTGCAGTGTTAAAGCCTTCACAGAGACACTCAGCCTCAGTTTTCAACACCATTTTAAGTCCTGAACAGCAAGTACCTTGTGGTTTCTTCTCAGTACTTCCATAAGTAACAAAACAAAAACAGTCAGCCAAGTTATACGCTCCATATTGAGCTGATATCAACACCAACAACAACTAACTTATACGTTTCTATTGAGCTGAAAACAACAGCAACAACTTCATCTATACAGTCCATATAGAGATGAACGCAACAGCAACAACAAGTTCATAAATATGCTTCATATTGAGCTTCAGTTAACACTAATTAATAATCCAAAAAACAAGCTCCATATTGGAGCTTACAGTTTGTATAATACTACTTAAAGAACCTGAATTTAGAGGTTTCAAAAACCAAAGAACCAGAATGTTTACTTCAATAACTAAATTGATTGTTTGGTACTGCAAATTACACAATAGAATCAGAACATGCTACATCAGACTAAAATGCTTTTTCTTGACTATTTCTTCTTCTTTTTGTTGGCCAGCTGCTGCAATTGATTAGTGGTGACAGCATCTTTGTTTTTTCATTTCAAGCCTCTAGGCTTATAACCAACATCAACCCCTGTAGAACTTGCATCCTTGTAAGTTGTACCACTTTGTAGGTTCCTTTGACTTGATGTCCCAGGCTATTTTTTGAAGAAAAAAGAAGGATCAATAAACATTATATATATGCCCTTTATTTTTAAAGAAATAATGTGAGTTAACTTACATTCAGTATTTGGATTCCCCTTGCACTAGTATAGATCCCAAATTCAACATTGTTTGATCATTTTGATCCACCTTCAGCAACATCCTTTGTGGTTCCAACTTTTCCCCTTTTCTGCCCAATAATTACTCTACTTCTAAGAGGTAGTTAACTCTTGATTCCTTCTGTAACAGAAATTCTTGTATCACCACAAAAGGTAGATGTTGTAGCTTCTTTCAATATTCTAACTCTGCTTGTATCACCACAAATTGTAGTTGAAGTTGCAGGTTGACTTGAGCTACGTGATGTTGATTTTTTTTAGGTTGAAGGTACAGGTTGACTTGATCTACATGATGCTGATTTTTTGAGGTTGAAGGTGCAGGTTGGCTTGAGCATTTAGGTTGGCAACTTCCTTGTGAACTTTGACCACTAAACTGAAATCCTTGGCTATGTGCTTGTGCATTGGGATCAGGAATCTATAAAATCATAGCACACTAGTTAATAAGTTATAAAATCAAACTAGAAAATAAACTTCTACAATCAAATAAAAGTGAGTGATTTACCTTGCAAAATCTTTTGTTATGGCCTAGTTGATGACACTTGGAGCATGTTATTTTTCCACCTTTTTTGGACATCTTTCCAAATTTCTTTATTGGTTCCCCTTTGCCTTTCTTTCTATTTTTTGTAGGTCTACCAGGCATTTTTTTTTAGGTTAAGGGGGCTCAATTCAGGCCACATCTTCATATTGGAGATTGGTTGGATAAAGTGATTATAAGCCTTCAAGAAGGTTTCCTTCTTATACCAATGTTCCACATAAGGTTCAGTCTCTTTTTCAACATGATACAATGCACAAATGGCATGTTGGCAAGGAATGCCTCATAACTGCCAAGTTCTATAACTACATGACCTATTATTCAAGTTCACAGTATGCCTATACTCCCCTTCTCCAACCTCAAATCCAACCTCAGCATTCCAAAGCATCTTGCAAGCCCTAGACCTATCCTTATTTTCCTCCAAATTAAGTCTAGCCATAGGTGCAATATCACATATCCAAGTATTGGAAAACTTAATCATATCCACAGTTCTACTCATGATTTTTCTCCTAATTTTCTCCAACATGATAATGATAGATTTATGTCTAGGGACTACGATCCATGAATTAAAGGTCTCGCATATGTTATTCTCAACAGCATCACACTTACAATTCTCTTTAATGAATGCCCTAACCCATGACTCCCTAGGATAATGCAGTAAATCACCAATGATATCATTACCTTTCATACCAAGTTGGTTCATGTAATAAAGTTATTCTTTGAATTTTACTTCAAAACTTTCCTTTGAGCATTTCCAAAACTATTTTTTCTCTCTTCTCCTTTCCACTCTTGACTCCAGTTAGCCCAGATGTGTCTAGCACATCTTCTAATTTCAGCATTTGGTAACAATTCAAGAACAGCAGCATGAAAATCCTACATACAAAAAATATAGTTAAGGTACTTGACAAAGAAATTCTATTTTATAATTAATTGACAGTTAAAAAAATATCAAATATTACCTTTTGCTATCATCCATCACAGTAAGACCTGCTCTAGTACCCAACTATAGATCCTCTTTCAAGTAGTTGATAAAAAAACTCCAACTATGCTTGGTTTCCTTGTCCACAATAGCCCAGGCTATAGGAAACATCTGATTGTTTCTATTCTTCCCAACTGCAACTAGAAGTTCACTCTTACAAGCACCCTTTAAGAAACGCCCATCAAACCCTATAATTTTTCTACATCCTTTCATCCACCCTTTTTTCAATGCATCAAGATTCACATAGAAATAAACAAACAGATTTTTACCTAGGACAGTTTCACTGTCCATTCTCAGCCAAACAGAACTGCCAGGATTGATTTGTTTGATCATCTCACCATAATCACATAATCTTGTAAATTCTAAGTTTCAGTCCCCCATGGTCTCTCTTAGGACCTGTAACTTTGCCCTGTAACAGATTGTTCTACCCACATATAATCTCAATTTTTCTCTGCACAATTTTTGTATTTCCTAAATTTTCAAAGATGGTTGTTTACTTATTTCATCCCTGAATCTATCAGCAACAAACTTACTTGTACACATCTTATTCTTGTTTGATGTTGTACACTTATGCACTGAATTATAATTCTTAATCAAAAAATTATCAGAGTTTCTGTTAAGTGCACCATAACACAACCAGTTGCATTTTATCTTGAATTTGCACTTAGCCCTCACTCTATGAGCTTCATTAGGTCTTAAGACAATCTGAATCCTATTTTCCACTGCATACCTCCCCAAAGCTTTTCTAAATTCCTTAAGACTATTAAAAATCATACCAAGTTCAAAAACAACAACAACACAATCATCATCAAATCTGACTTTATTACTTCTTCTTCTTCTTGGAAAATCAACACCAATAACAACATCCTCATCTAACAAATCAGTGCTATCACTACTATCACAGTCTGAACTATCAATATACTCTTCATCACCTACTAATCTACCCACATATTTATCTTTCTTATTCCTGCAATGTCTTGAAAACCTTTATCAATACCAGCTTCACCTACTGGTATTTCTTCTCTTGCTTTGGATTTTTTTCTTTGAATTTTTTTCTTCTACTTTTAGCCCTAAAGGCTCTCAACTCTTCATCAATGTCGGAATCATCCTCATCAAGGATATCATCACCATTCAGATTTGATTCACTACTGGGAAGATCTGTTTCATCACTATTCAAATCTTCATTAAGACTTCTATTTTCATTCTCATCACGGCCTATATCAACTTCATCATTAGACTGTGTCCCTACTAAAAGAGGCAAAATATTTTCCACAACATGAACATCTTCATCAATGTCATGAAAAATATACACACCAAGCTCATCACCATCTTTTAACTCCTTCACAAACTCCAGTAATTGACCATCAGAAGTGATTTGAACTAAACCACCACCATCTATATGTTGACAATAGAACCCCTTAACTTTTGAGTACCCAAGATCTCTGGTGTAGGAAAGAAATTCAACAAGACTGAAATGGTCTTTATCAATGGCAACAACAAAGATATCTACCACACCTTTATAACTAAGATTAGGGTTGGATACAATTGTTCCCTCGTGATGAAAATAGGTCAAAATATAGCTGTCCATTTTTGTAACAAATCCCCAAAGATTCTGTAAAAAAAAATACCCTTAAATTAAAAAGTACCAAAATAACTCTATATTATCACTGAAATCTCCAACATAAATCCTATATCAGTGAAATCCTCATAAAGGCAACAAAAAAAATCCATAACTTATAACTTAAATCACAAAAATCACAAAAAAAATCTAAAACGATAAATTCAACCCAGCACTATAATTTCAAGCGGGAAACGGTTCAAATAGCCAGGAAAAATATAAACTTAAAGAAAACATTTAGGTTGACCTTTAATTTCTTCAAGTAAACTAGATTTCTTCAAATTCATCACTGAAAATGAATCAGTGCTTTTATGCAAGCATTGTACATGTAAATATACCGTAAATAGTTACAAATCACTAATATTAAAAGATGAATTGACGAAAAAAATAAAAAAAGCAAAAAAACGTACAAAGGGGAAAGTTTATGGTTTCAATCGGATTTTGGAAACTGATTTGGTATTTCCATTATTTTCCCCCTTTTAGTGGATTAGGATGACATGGAAAGCTACCGCTAAGTGGCACGTTTTAATTGGCGTGCAAAATCCATGTGTATGGATTGAAATACACGCGCCCAAGTTTTTTTTTATTATGAAAAAAGGTGCCAAAGTGGCACACTTGAAGGCCATTTGAGGTGTTAAAATGGAACAATGTCCACTTGAGGTGTCTAACTGAAAAATCGTGTGTACTTAAGGAGGTTGTGTATGAATTTGGACCATATATATATATATATATAGATTGTTCCTTGGAGTTGACATGGAACCCCCAACAAACTAACTTAGATAGCTGACATGAAAGAAAATGCTCGAAGTGTTAAGGGAGATATTGACACTTTTAACAACGTTGATACCAGAGAAGCCACTTCACTTGAACATCTCCCATGGAAATAGAAAAACATTTCTGTAGACTATAGTTCTTTTGAATTTTTCTATTTTGGTTGTCCTGGTTTGATGACTTCACATCTTATGGCCTATTTTTCTATTACATGAAGAACAAACAAATTGTGTAATTATGTCATGTTTATGTTATTTCGATTTGACTTAGTAACTATTCTTCTAATATTTTGGATGGAAATTTGTTTAACAAGAACATGTCTCTAAATGTATGGATTTACTATCAAATCTCAAAGATAATTTTTCAGTTTTCTCAGCATAAAGATGGAAAGATCGAACTATGAAATTAATAAAAAATATTCAATAAAGAGATCATTATAGTAAAGAAATTGTTCCTAATTAATATTTTATTAAGGAGAATTAATAAAAGAGATACATGAAAAATAATTTGAGACAAAGAAACTATCAGTTAATGAATTCATTTCAATACCATGAACAATGACAATTATGTTAGATACCCTTGTAATTTGGTAAGTTGAAACTGGAATTTCTAATTTGAACAAATACACAAACAATCTTGATGAAATTCAAGAAATTTGCATGTGTGGAATCATCAAATGTTGACAATTGAGAATAAATTGATTGACTATTTCAACTGCATAAGTCGAGGAATCTTTGTAGGTCAAATAGCTAGGAAATCATAAATGAATAGTCAGTGGCTATTTGAACTTTCACCTTATTGATGAGGGTTTGATTGCCTAACTTGTAATCCCCTTTCCCATTTCTGCTTTCCTCACTCAAAAACTGCATAAGCCTATAACCATAAGCATTTTAGGTTTAAAACTTTGCATTGAAAAGAATAACAATGTCGAATAAGTAGGTCTTGCGAAAATTAAATTGTTCTGCAAATTTATAGCCTTAAAGTAGAAGTATGTACTACAGAAATTAAATAATACTAAAAAATATACTACAACAAAATAGTTTGTTATATATCACTTTCCTAAAATGGCAACTCCTACAAAAAATTAAGGATAACTAAAAGTGCATTAACTAAAAATTTTGTTTTATTAAAAAAATAAGTGTAAGGAGAAGAATAAAAGGGTATCAATTGTGCCAAGTCCTGATATCTCTAGTGCTAAACCAGGAATACAAGCAACTACAATTATCAATTCAAGGCGAGATAACACAGAAATAGTGGAGGTTAATAACAACACAATCTCACAAAATCAAGATAACAATCTTGGGGGTACTATAATGAAGGTAGATCAACATTCAAATATTAACATGCAATTATCAAACTTTCCACAACAGTACAAGTTGATGAATCACAATCCAACTTGATGAACAAGGAGGGAAAATACTATCACCTAGTGGATTGGAAGACTAAGCAGTTAGATAAAAAATTCGATGAATTGAAATCAAGGATTTAAATAGACAAAATAATGCTCTGCTTATGAAGTGACTTTGGAGATTCAATGGTGAACATCAGGCTCTATGGTAGGAATTGATCAGAAGAAAGTAAGGTCAGACAAACCATTGGTGCACTAATGTTGTATCTAGCCCATACGAAACCTTAGTATAGAGAACTATCAGGAACCTTTGGTTCAAATTGTCAAAAAACATATGCTACAAGGTGAAAATCAGTAATAAAATACTTTTCTGGAAAGATTTGTGGATTGATCAAGTTTCCTTGATATAAGCTTTTCCAAACTTATTCAGTATCTCTAATCTGCCTAATAAAATAATAGTTGAAAGTTGGTCCCAGTGAAGATGTAATATCTCTTTTAGAAGATATTTGAATTATTGGGTGATGGACAATTTTGAAAATTAATGCAAGTTATTGAGAATTCCAGAGGCACCTCCACAACCCCCAAAACTATCAGGTGAAAAGCATAAAACTGGTATGTTGGCTAGATTTCTTTCAAAATTTATTTGGTTGCTTCCAAGATAAATCTGTATAGTTGCTTGCAAGAATGGGATGAGGATATACAAGACCATGTATTCCATTTAATATAAGATAAATTATCACAAAGTACTTTTTAACATGATCTAAAACAAAACTCATTATCTAACTGAACAATCTAAATAGCATTATTCAAATGTGCATCACATAGAACTGTACATAGGTGAATAAAAAAAGGCCATGAAGATATAATTTTTCTTGTAAAAAAAATCAACAAAAATGAAGCATTAAATCTAGAAAACATGGAAACTATCAATCTTTAGGTATGAAGCCAACATATAGTTTGATCTAACACTCTCCACTTCACAAGAAGAATGGAGAATCAAACTGAAATTATACTTTTCTTAATATCTATAACCGTAACTTAAAAAAGAGATATCATTTCTGGGTTAAGTAACTATGTGTAATCAGAAAAAGCATATTAGAGTCAAAAGCATCAAATTAGTTAAAAAATAAAATTCTAACGGACAACATACTCAAGCATATGTAGATGGAACAAAATGAAGTTTAAGATACATTTGAATTAGCAAAATTGAAGGTTCAACTTAGTATAAAATTATTTTTAACATTTTAAGCACTCACTAGCAAACTGTGAAAAAGAGGTACACATAAATAGCCTTACAAACACCAACTCAACCATAACGAAAAAGGAAGAAAAATGAACAAAAACTTGTTTAAACAAATAACTCTCACCAATAATCCTAAAAATGCTCCAAGAATAGAATCAACTACATCACTGTACCAAATTAACTTCAAATTAGATAAACTATTCTAACAACTTCACCCCAATACTCCATCAAATCAATCTCAAACCTTACAAAATATAACCCTCACTGAAAGCACCATTTAAAACACAAAATCTCAATAAGATGTTAAACATAAAGAGCTATAAATTAGGTGAAATGTTAAAATACAATTCAATTAGCAAAATTAAAGTAGCACATGGTAACATGAAAAATGTTGAAAATATTGTTCCGAAGCATACATAGCATAAACTCAGTGAAGACTCTTTAGTGGGTACAAGAGTGCACTTCACTTCATGTTTATAGAAACCATCATGAAGTTTATATATTTCTGTTGAAAATGCATTTGCAGACGGTCTGAAAGGATAAACCTAAATTAACAATTAAAAATTTTAAAATAGTTAATTCAATAATAAAAAAATAATACAAAAATTATAATATAATAAAAAATAAGCTTACCCTCCCTCATCGGCTATAATGTACATCCTCTATAACTAATCTAACTCTTTAGGTGGTGGAAGATCTGGACCGTGAACAGAAGATAAAGTCAAAGAAGAACTAGGAGATGCTTCAAAATTGCACATGTTGGAATTGCTCGCTCCGATATTTGACCTAGAAAGCTATGGATGATTGAGTGACCTTTGAAAATGTAGTGTCTAAAGGTGGACGTCACTTCATGACAGCGAGATAAGTTGAATGTGTGTCTTATGTACATATAAGAGACAAAGACATTGAGAAACTGCCTGGGTTTGGCATATTATAAAAGAGGTAAAAGAGGACATTCTATAGTCTTAGAGATGTATCAAGCGATAGCATTGGGGAAGCATTGAGTTATAGCCTTGGAAAGGCATACTATATAAAGAATGTGAAAATAGTGATGGACCTTGTAATGGTAGATGCAAGAGTATGACTAAAGAATGAGATGGACTCAATCTAGACGTGATTTGTTTTACTTTACTCTTAGTAGTACTCTTACCACGAGAACTATTACTCCATTGTTGCTCATTATCATTACCTGATGTCATCTGCATAATGAAACATAAACTATATATAGTGAAACACTTAAACTACTAAAATCTACAAATCTATATGCATCACTATCTGCTCGTGCATGACTTTAACGTTATCCTATTTTGGTTAAACACAAAATTTGTCATGTGCAAATACTGTGACTTTAAAATTAAATAAAGAGTTTATATAACAAACTAGCACAAATAGAAAATAAACATGTTAATCTTCCTCGCTTATTTCATTTTCAACATGTAATTCTACCTCTTCACTTTCTCTTGTTTCACTACTGTCTGCTGAATCTTTCTCATAAGAAGAATACTTACTATATGAATAGTGCCCATCATCAAGAGATACTTCTTCCTTCTTATTTTCATGAAAATTTCTTCCTTGAGATTAATTTTTTCATATATGTGATCAGGGGCTCCAGTTCATCTTCTAAATCCATATGTACTATTTCTTAAACACTAGAAATATTATTTTGGTATGCAACATCTAAAGCATTCTCAACTTCAAAACGACCTGAAAAATTTATTTTAATAATCACCCACCAATATAATTTATCCCAACGCAACAAATAAAGAGCATAATACACTTGCTTAATATTTTGCACAATGATAAAAGGATCATAACTTTTATACTTCCTTGTATGCTTAACTTCTATAATTTTGTAATGTGGGTTTATCTTTGTACTGATTTTTGATGTTGAGTCAAACCACTTACATAAAAAAAAATATCAAATTTTTGTATGACCAACCAGGAAAATCTAGTTCTAAAATCTCTTGAAGCACACTATAATAATCTAAATCTCCATCCTTATTGCCAGTGTCTCCTTTAACCCACACCCAACTGTTATTGCTTTTATAATACTTGGAGCTTTCTTCAGTCCGGAACTTATAATCATTGACATTGTACTTATTCATTGTTTTGATCCAAGGGCTTGGTCTCCAAGCTATATCTTTCAAAAATTGATTGGTCATGTTATTATTTGAACTGTTGAATCTATATAGTGTTAGAAAAAGGTTAAAAAATATTTATAATTTATTAAAAAATAAAATATAGTTAATTTTTATAATTTAATACTTACAAAAGATTAGAACCACTCGCTAAAATGAGAATAAACAACATCACAGCCATACAAACTCAAGAACCAACTGTCAAACATATTTAACATTGACCAATGAAATTAGTATGAATTATTTTTAAAAACACAACAATATAATTCAAAACTTATTTATAATATGATTGAACTTTCGAGAAATTCAACAGTACATACGTTGTAGCTGACTCACTCTCTCTCCATAGCAGTCAAGAATATTTCTATAATAGTTTTAGAATCCTTACCTAGTTAATTGAATTTGAATATTGATAGGACCAAAGGATCATTCTTACCTTCATTATATCGAATTGTCCTATTTCTCCAACATGGCACGTGTTTCTCAAAATAATAAGAACAAAAGTGAGAGGTTATCACAACGATATAGGCCTCATATATAGATCCCTTAGTTTTGTTGTTTTGTTTCATAGACCATTTACAATTTCCAATTTTTCTAAGCAACATCAAGTTTTATAAAAAATAAAGAATAATTAAGCATTCAAAAATTAAATAGTTTATATAAAGAATTATTAAACATTCAAAAATTAAATAAATAATTTGTAGTCCTTACCTCTCCCTACGGTACATCCATCGACCTTATATGAGACCTCCGGGTAGTGCATCGTCTATAAGGTGAATTGAAAGATGTTTCATTGCATTGAAAAAATAACATGAAAAAACTTTCTTCACCTTACACAAAGTTATTCGAATATTTTGCTTCATTAAAAGTAGATCATCTTTCTTCAATATGTTAGAACACAACTCCTTGAAGAATAAATTTATCTTTGTGATTAATTTTTATATTCTTCAGGTAGGCCACTAAATACAATAGGAATTAAAGTCTCCATAAAAATATAGAAATTACGACTTTTCATACCCACCAATTTTCCTTCTACCATATCTGCATATTTGTCAAAATTGAATGTGTACCCCTCAGGCATCCTCAAACTCTTTATCCACTCACAAATTTATTGTTTTGTTTCCAAAGTGAATGTATATTTATCCTTTGGCATGATGATCTTATTACTATTATTTGATTATTGTAGGTGAAACTCTATTCGCCTATAATATTCCTGTAAGTCTTTCTTAGCCTTTATGTTATCTTTTATCTTGTCTCAATCATCCATCACTGTATTAATAGATAATCAAAAAAATTCTTTTCAGTATGCTTGACTTCAAGATTATTTCAGAGAAGATGATGTTTTCAATAATCTAATTCCCAAAATATACTTTATTTTATTTAATTATGCTTAACATCATATCCATCTATTCTAGAAGATAGTGTTTCTATGACCTTAGGCAAGTTTCTAACTCTCTCTTAATTTTTCTCTCTTGACACTATTGGTGGTGGTAAATTGTGTTCGGTTTTATTCTTATTAAATATATTTCGCAAACTCCAACTCATGATCAACTGGTAAGAATTGATGGTGACAATCAAATATTATTAAATATATCATAAATTACTCTCTTCTCTCTCAAATTTCCAGGTCAAGAACAAAGTTTGGATTATTAAGGGTTGGTCATCTAGGGCTCAAGGGCTCAAAGTGTGGTTTCTTCTCTAAATTCTTGGTGTTTCAGGCATGTATCTCTTTTCTAAACTTGTATATTTTTATGGCACGCAATGATTTAATATTCATGTGGTTTTAATGTTTGGTTTTGAAATTTGGGTTGAGGGTTTTGGATGGTTATTGTTTAAATGGTATTTTCATAATCTACATGCATTTGTTTATGATTTATTGATGGATTTTGGAACTCATTGGGTATATTTATGAATAATGAAATGAGGGTCTTGGATTCTCACAAATTTATGAACAATGGAATGGGGGTCGTAGATTCTCTCAAATTGTATGGATTTTTGGTATTAAAATTGGTAATAACCTCACACCAGCTCAATGGTATAATGATACCAATAATGTATACCTAAATAAATAGTTCTTGGATAAATGAATGGGTTATGTGTAAATATTTTAGTTGATGCTTAAAAGAGGTTGTGTAGCTCATTGTGAAAGGTAGAGATCCCAGGAGGACCGATACTGGGAATCACATTTTCCAGCATAGGGATCTTTATGACTGTGTGCATAGCCACACTATATATATATATATACACACACACACACTTTGGAAAGGCTAGGGTCATGGATTCCCTGGCCCTTCTTTGGATTTCTCCGGTTAGTGCAACAAACACGCACTGGATCTCTTTCGATGAGGGGGATCCGAATCCATATATCCTATGGGTTCCCTTAGGATGGTTAGAGCTACACAATCTAGGTTAATTATTTTAAATCTCATACTAAACCTTATTCTCGATCCCAGTATTATATATATATGCATGTATGTGAACATGTACATTGAGTTTGGATTTGATTTTGAAATGGAATTATTTTATCCCTACCCTGAGTTACATACTAGCGCTCACCTCGCTAACCATCCTCGGATACTACATCTTTTCATGATATAGGGTTCTATGGGTTTCTTATATTAGCTTGTGCATTGTTAGGTAGTGCGATCCTCTATCCATTTACAGTGAAGTGGTGAGATTCGATCTTTTGAAAAGCTTGTCCATTCCATTGGTTTCTTTTCATATTTTAGAATTGAAAAGTTCACATTTACATTATCATTGTCATTGTCACTGTTATGATCGGGGGCATATCCCGACCTAGTTTGATATTTGGATTAGTTTAGAGGCTTTTGTGGACAAGTGTGTTGAATGGTGTTGTTGACTCTTAGAGCTTATTCATGAGTTGCATTAACTGTTTTACCTTTATTATTTAGTTATCTTCTGCTTTGTTATTATTGGATTATGTATGTATTGGACAAGCTATGGGGGTGATCTCTGGCCTGCGGTGGGCTTGAGATACCCATCATGACTAGACCTAGGGTTGGGTCATGACAATCTTGGTATCAGAGCATGCTTTAGGGTTGTTGGGTATCCACAAAGTCGTATCAAGTAGAGTCTCTTTTATAGATGTGTAGCACGCCACACTTATAAGGGAGAGGCTATAAGATATTTAGGAATATTTCCCTTTCTTGTGTTCTATTTTAGGAGATAGAGTCTAGGGTCATGGAATTTCACTAACTCCTGATTTTCTCGCATTTCAGATCATGCCTCCTTGAGGATTTGATGTTCGTAGAAACTCTTTCGGAACCTTTGCCCCACCTAAAGGCAATGGGGAGGGGACTCACCTTATTTATAGAGTACAGACCTGGTATAGAGTCCCTTCTCCCAATTGTACTACCCCACGTGGAGTTCCACTATTACCCACTAGTCCTTCTCCAATTGGTGACACTCATGCTCAGTCACCTCAATAAAATATATCTAATGCAGAGTTGTGCCATTTTATTCATCTGTTGACTCAGTTGGTGAACTCCCAGTCTCTCCAGTTAGGTCAGGGTGGTTCTGTTGCTCTTTCTTTTGAGGTTACTTAAGTTGGTCAGTTCATGAGTTTGAATCCCCCAACCTTTAATGGATCATCGGTTAAGAAAGGTCCTCAAGGATTTATTGATGAGATAGAGAAAATCTTTAGGGTGATGCATGTTAATGATTTTTAGGGAGTGGATTTTGTTGCATATCAGTTGAATGTTATGGCATATCAGTGGTATGAAGAGTGGGAGCAGTTAAGAGGTGATGATGTTTAGCCAGCTATATGGGATGAGTTCTCCGGTGCCTTCCTTGATTATTTCTTTTCGTAGATGTTGAGGGAAGCGAAGGCATATGATTTTATGAATCTAAAGCAGGAAAATATGAGTGTGAAGGAGTATGGCTTAAAATTTCATCAGTTGTCTCGCTATGCTCTGGAGTTAGTATCTAGCATGAGAGCCAGAATGACGAAGTTTGCTTTTGGTTTGTCTCATGATTTAGTATTAAAATCTAAGGCTGTGATGTTGAATAATGATATGGATATCTCTAGGCTTGTGGTTTATATGCACTAAGTTGAGAATGAAAAAAAAAATATACGGAGATGGGAGAGAGGCAGATCAAGAAGTTCAAATATTCAGAGCAGGGTGCGAATAAGCATATAGTAGGAGAGATGGTAGAAAGTGGAGCAAGAAGAAGACTTGGGGAAATTTTGGTTCATATTCTTTGGCTAGTTTTGCGTATCCTAAGTCATCTGGTGATTGTCAATTTCAAGCTAGCAATGGTCCTAAGGCATAGGGTGACCAATCTCAGGCTAGAAGATCTCAGTCAGCCCCTTTATATCCTCATTGTAGATTATACGGTTGGCTTCACCAGGGTTATTGTGATGTGAAGAGAAATTAATGATTTAATTATGGTCAGTTGGGGCATATACAGAGACACTACCCTTTAGCTAAGATTGCTACAAAAGCTAACAAGGTCCCAATTGCTACTTCATAGGCCCTTGCACCAAAAGGTGCTACTTTTGGTATCGACACTATCTAGAATCGTCTCTAAGCTTTTGCCACCCATTAGGAATATAAGGCATCTTCTGATGCTATCACTGGTATGTTAAATATTTTCTCTCGTGATGTGTATTATTTGCTTGATGTAGGGTCTAACCTTTCTGATGTGACCCCTTATGTGGATGTACAATTTGGTTTTGGTCCCGAAAGTATTTTTGACCCCTTTTCTATGTCTACTCCAATGGGCGACTCTATTGTGTCCAGAAAGATCCATAGGGGTTGTGTGGTGTATATCTTTTATAGGGAGACATTGGTGGATTTGGTAAAGCTTGATATTGTAGATTTTGATGTTATTTTGGGGATGAATTGGCTTCATTCATTCTATGTTTCTTTGGATTGTAGGACCCAAATGATCAATTTTCATTTCCCTAATGAGTAGGTATTAGAGTGGGAGGGAAGTTCCTTAGTAAACAAAGGAAGGTTTATTTTATATCTTAGTGCCCAGAAGTTGATTTCCAAGGGGTGTCTTTATCATTTGGTTAGATTTAAAGATCCTAGTTCTGAGGGTCATTCCTTTCAATCTATCACTGTGGTTAATAAGATTCTTGAGGTATTTCTCGATGATCTTCCTGTTATTTATCCTGATTGGGGAATAGACTTTGGGTTATATCTTCTACTAGATACCCGTCATATCTCTATTCCTCTTTATAGAATAGCTCCGGATGAGTTGAAAGAGCTGAAAGAGCAGTTAAAGGATCTTTTGGATAAGTGCTTCATTCATCCTAGTATTTCTCCGTGTGGTGCCCCTATTTTTTTCGTGCATAAGAAAGATGGGTCTCTTTAGATGTGTATAGAATTTCGGTAGTTGAATAAGGTTGTGGTGAAGAAGAAGTATCTATTCCTAGGATAGATGATCTCTTTGACCATCTTCAGGGTGCTAGATTTTTCTCTAAGATTGATCTTCATTTTGGTTATCATCAATTGAATATTGATATCTCTAAGACTGCTTTCTCAATCCGGTATGGTCATTATGAATTATTGGTTATGAAATTTTATTTAACTAATGCTACGATTGCTTTTATGGATCTTATGATTTGGATTTTCAGATAGTTTTTGGACTTGTTTGTTATTATCCTTATTGATAATATCTTGGTACACTCTAATAGTGAGGATTATCATGTCAACCACCTCTGAATTGTGTTACAGACCCTTAAGGATCAAAGGTTGTATGCTAAGTTTTCTAAGGTGTGAGTTTTAGTTGGATGCTGTGACTTTCCTTATGCATGTTGTTTTTAGCGAGGGGATCAAGGTGGATCCAGAAAAAGTTGAGGTGGTTAAGAGATGGACTAAACCCATAACTCTAATCTACATTCGGAGCTTCTTGGGATTGGCTGGGTATTATAGGGGATTTGTGGATAGTTTTTCTTCTATTGCTTCTCTAATAACGAAGTTGACTTAGAAAAAGGTAAAGTTGTCATTGTCCGATGCTTGTGAGGGTAGCTTTGAGAAGTTGAAGGATAAGATGAGTTCTACGCCAGTATTGACCCTGCCCAGGGGTATTGATGGATTTGTAGTGTATTGTGATACGTCCCACATGGGACTGGGTTGTGTCTTAATGCAGCATGCTAAGGTTGTGACCTATGCTTTTAGGTAGCTTACGGTTCATGAAAGAAATTATCCAACTCATGATTTAATGTTGGCAGTTGTGGTTTTTGCTTTGAAAATTTGACGCCATTACTTTTATGGGGTGCATATAGATATTTATTTTGATCATAACAGCTTGCAGTATGTATTCACTCAGAAAGAGTTAAATATCAAGCAGGGGCGATGGCTTGAGTTGCTAAAGAACTATGATATGAGTCTTCACTATCATCCAGGTAAAGCTAATGTGGTTTCCATGGGGATCTTATCTCATGTGGAAGATGAGAAGAGAGGATTGGTGAAGGATATTCATCAGTTGGCTAATTTGGGAGTTTGCCTTTTGGACTCCGAGGATGGAGGGGTAATTATGTAAAAAGTTATTAAATAATCTCTTGGTGTTGAGGTGAAGAAGAAACAGGTTTTAGATCCTATTCTTACGCAGATTAAGGTTGGGGTGAGAATACAAATGATTATGGCCTTTGAGATCGGTGAAGATGGTATTTTGAGGTACCAATGTAGGTTATGTGTTCTTAATATTGATGGGTGCGACAACAGATTTTGACTGAGATTTATGAGTCGAGGTATACAGTTCACCCAGGTTTGACAAAGAGGTATCATTGTTTGAGGGAGATCTTTGGTGGAATAATATAAAGAGAGATATGGCTAAGTTTGTGACTAAGTGTGTGGTTTGTCAGTAAGTGAAGGTTGAGCACTTGAGCCTGGTGGCATGTCTCAAGAGATTGAGTTTCCCATGTGGAAGAAGGAGATAATCAATATGGATTTTGTCTTGGGTCTTCTATGATCTCGTAATCAGTATGATTCAATTTAGGTCATTGTGGATAGGATGACTAAGTCTACTCACTTCTTACCTATGAGGACTACCTACTCTAGAGAGGTCTATGCTAAGTTATTCATTGAGGAGATAGTTATATTACATAGAACATTGGTGTCCATTATTTTGGACCGAGGAACGTAATTCTCTTCTCACTTTTGGCGTTTGTATCAGAAAGGTTTGGGGACTAAGGTGAACCTTAGCACCACTTTCCACCCTCAAACGAATAGACAAGTGGAACTGATTATTCAGACTTTGGAAAATATGCTAAGGGCTTGTGTGATTGACTTTAAGGGAAGTTGGGTTGACCACTTACCCCTGATTGAGTTTGCGCACAATAACAGTTATCACTCTAGTATTGGGGTGGCTTCATTCGAGGCTCTCTATGGTAGAAGGTGTAGGTATCCTATTGGGTGGTTTGAAGTTGGTAAGACTAGGTTATATGCTCCTGACTTGGTTCACCAAGCCATAGAGAAGGTAAAGTTGATTAAGAAAAGACTTAAGACTGCACAAAGTCTTATGCGGATGTGAGGTAAAGGAAGTTGGAGTTCGATGTATGTGATTGGCTATTTTGAAAGTTTCTTCTATGAAGGGAGTGATGCAATTTGGAAAGAAGAGGAAGCTCAGCCCCTGGTATGTAGGTCTGTATCAGATTTTGAGAAGAGTGGGGAATGTTGCTTATGAATTGAAGTTGCCTTCTAGCTTGAGTTCTATTCATCCAATTTTTCATAGGGCGATGTTGAAAAAGTGCGTGGGTGATCCTTCTTTAATTATCCCTTTGGAAAGTGTTGGTATTTCGGAATTTTTTTCCGATGAGGAAGTCCCGGTTGAGATTTTGGATAGGCAAGTCCATCGATTGAGGACTAAGGATGTGGCTTCTATAAAAGTCCTTTAGAGGAATTAAAAGTTGGAAGAAGCTACTTGTGAAGATGAAGAGGAGATGAAGTCCAATTATTCGTTCCTTTTCCCCCGCATTGGATAAAAATGCTTGAGGTATGGTTTTTGTGTTCTTCCCTGTGGCCTTTAGAATTTATCGTTTGGGTATGTATGCATTCTTTCTTGTTATCGTGCTAATGGGTGCCTTGACTCCTCATTCAGAGACGAATAATCCTAGGGGGGAGGGTTAATGTAATACCTTAAGTTTTGGACTCTAAATTTTTTCTCAGTAATTGTTCTTACTGCTCAGGGTATGACTCATGCGACAAGTCGTGAAGACTAATCATGAGTTGTATCTAGCTAATCATGATCTAATCAGTAAGGTTTCCCTAAGTTTTTATCAAGTTTACGACTAGGACCATACGAGTCCTAAGGTAATGTCACAAGTTGTGGTGAGGGACTCGTGACCTTAACAGTGAAATGGCCCAAGGTTGTTGTCTTGGTAACGGCTAGACTCCATGAGTCGTAGGGTAAGGTCACGAGTCATAGGGTGTGATTGTGACCAAACCAGTGGGAAGGCCCAATGCTTTTGTCTGGACTACGAGTCCGAGCAAAGATCCATAGCTAGTCATTATGAGTCATCACTTGACTCGTGACGACTAGCGACAGTTTCTTGCACTTTTAATTAAGGGCACATTAGTCATTTTCCTCCCTTATACACTTAACTTCCACGACTTAAATACCCTAAGGGACCTTATTTTTCATTATTAAAGATATCATAAACTACTCTCTTCTCTCTCTCTAATTCCAAGTAAAAAACAAAGGTAGGGTTTCTAAGGATCATTTAGGATCGAAGTGTGATTTCTTCTCCAAATCCTTGGTGTTTTCAGGAATTTATCACTTTCCTAAATTTGCATTATATCATGGCATTCAATGGTTTGGTATTCATTTGGTTTTAATGATTGGTTTTGGAATTTGGATTGAGGGTTTTGAATGGTTATTGTTTAAATAGTATTTCCATGGTTTACATGCATTTGTTTATGCTTTATTGATGGATTTTGGAACTCATTGGGTGCATTTATGAATAATGGAATGGGAGTTGTGGATTCTCCTAAATTTATGAACAATGGAATGGGGGTCGTGGATTCTCTTAAATTGTATGAATTTTTTATATTGGAACTAGTAATAACCTCACCCTTACCTTATGAATCTGGCTTTGAAACATTGCTATATGCATAATTTAACTATTTTTGAAACTATTGCATTGCATAAAAGATTAATGGAATATAAATAATTTTAAAAGGTTTTAGTGGCCATGATTTGGTTTTTAATTGGAGCTTGGGGGTCGTGGATTCTCCCAAGTTGGTGGATAATTGAAATGGCATGATTCTATAAGTTTTCAAGCTTATTTATATGATGATACCAATGGTGAATACCTTAATAAATGTTTCTTGGATAAATGAATAGATTATGTGTAAATATTTTAATTTGGGCTTAAAGGGAGTTGTGTAGCTCATCGTGGAAGGTGGAGGTCCCAGGGAATCGATACTGAAAACCATGTTTGTCGGCGTTGGATCTTTATGACCATGTGCATAGTCACACACACACACACACACACACACACTATATATATATATATATATTGTAATGGCTAGGGTCATGGATTCCTTGAATTTCTCTGGTTAGTGCGGCAAACACGCACTGGAGCCCTACTAGTAGGGGGAGTCGGACTCATATAGCCCGTGGATGCCCTTAGGATGGTTAGAGCTACACATCCAGGTTAATTATTTTAAATCTCATGCTAAACCTTGTTCTCTATCCCAGCATTATATATGTATATATTCATGTAAGTGAACATGTATGTTGAGTTTGGATTTGATTTTGAATTGGCATTATCTTATCTCTGTCCTAAGTTACATGCTAGTATTCACTCTGTTAACCATCTCCAAACGCTACATCCTTCAATGATATAGGGTCCTATGGGTTTCTTCTGTTAGTTTATACAGTGTTAGGTGGTGCGATCATCTACGACTTGCAGTGAAGTGGTGAGCTTTCATCTATCAAAAAATTTGATCATTCCATGGATTTTTTCCATATTTTAGAATTGAAGAGTTCACATTAACATTATCATTATCATTGTCACTGTCATGGTTGGGGGCATGTCTCGGCCTAGTTTGATATTCGAATTGGTTCAGAGGCTTTTGTAAAGATGTATGGATTGGATGTTGTTGTTGACTCTTAGAGCTTATTCTTGAGTTACATTAACTGTTTTATCTTTATTCTCCGATTGTCATCCGCTTTGTTATTATTAAATTATATTTGGATTGAACAAGCTATGAGGGTGGTCCCCGACCCACGGTGGGCTTGAGATACCCTTCACAACTAGGACCGGGGGTTAGGTCGTGACACTTTCCATCGGATGGATGACACAAAACACCAAGCGGCCTTCTTTTTCATAGTGTCATCTCATATGAGAAGCGAAACTCATTGATGCATACAACCTCTTTAACCTTGGTATAGAAGGTAAATAATCCATCGTCTTAACTTCAATTTTGTTCCCACTAACAAGTTGTTTAAAATGAGATACTCCATAAAATTTGCAACTCTCTAAGTTTGTATCATCCTTATAATACAACATGCAACCTTTTTAACAATAATCAATTTTCACGTAGGAAAGACCTAATTTTAAAATTAATGTTTTGGCTTTATGAGTAATTATTGGGCAATTCTAAATTTAGGTCTAGTTCATTTATAAAATCAATCACAAAGTTCATGCCAACTTGAGAAACATTAGCATCTGATTCAATACTTAGCAATCTGACTACAACAGATAACTCAAAGTGAGACATGCTTTCACAAAGTGGTCGACTAGAAGACTCTAATTGTGCATAAAAATGTTTTGTCTCTTCATTGGGAGGTTGATCGACATGTTGTTGGTTTTCACCCTCATTATCCATTCCATATCCATAATCATTTCATGTAATCTAGGATCTCAACTACTTTCACCAACTATAAAATTATGACTGTGACTATTATCGACAATATCCTTAATTTCTCCCTGACTAATCCAAACATCATAACTTTCTATAAAACCCTTACTATAAAGATCAGTCTTAACATCTACGGATTTAATCACTTTTTACATTTACAATCCATACAGGGGCACCTAATTGTCCTGTCTAATTGACAACATAAATTCGCTCGTTTAAGAATTCTTTACACCTTGTTTATATTTCTTCAGCAACCACCACTGACGAGAAAATCTTCGACCATACATTCATTTACGATATTCATTTTTCACATATATGTACAAATAACAATGAGTAAAAATTGAGTGATTAGGACATGTTGCAACTTAACACAAAAATCATGTTTGAAATTTTGTATTTACTTAGTAAAAACTAATAATTTAAACATAGCACATCCAGATTTATATATACTTTAGAAAAAAAAAATAGGCTAAAAATACTGTTCACGAAAAAATATATTCGACTCATTAAATTATATATGAGTCATTGTCAAAAACAAAGAAAGGACCACAAAGTATTGATTTAAAAAGAATCACCAAAAATTAAAACATATAGTAACTTTTACAAATCAGACAAATAAAAAGAGAAAAGGGGCAACCAAATACAATAAAATATGATCTGGTACTGAAAATCTAAAATATTCATTATTTAGTACATTGAAGATAAAGAATAAGACATATCTACAATTAATAAAAAATATCCAAAACAAAAAGGGATTTAGCAGAGTCCAAAGAAAATGTAAGGTGACCCAGCAAGTGACCCTAAATATATAATTTCAACGAAAGTATCAAGAAATATGCAAAAAACATTTAAACTTGCACATCAAGTGACAATTAGAAATCAAATAAATTTAACAATTTATATTGTATATATACAAAAGAACACATTTTTAATCTTATTTGCACATTGTAACTATCAAAGAAAATTCAATGCAATAGAGCATTGCATTCTAATCAAGTGTAAATTTGAACTTTAACAATAAAAAGCTAAGAAATAGATTAAAGGAAAAGTTACCTCGGGAGCATCAGCAGCAAGGAGCTTCGGAGAGGAAGATAATATTAGAATTTAGGATTTTCTTAAGAAATTAAAATTTAACCAAAATTTTAATGGTTAAAAGTATCTTTTCAAAAAAAAAATAATAATAATAATAGAGGGAAGTAGGGAAAAAACAAGACACGTTTTTTCTCCTAAAGTAGAGGCATCTAAATAAAAAATTGATTCAATGGGTAGTAGACCAACAATGATTTTATTTGACAATCAAACAGTCTATTTATTTATCTTTATTTACTACATTCATGTGTCTCAATTTAAATGTGATATTTTATAGTTAAAAATAGTTTAACTTTTAAATTTCTTTTTTACTCCTAGATTTATAGTCATACAACTATTAAGATTCGTTTTAGACGATAAACTTTTAAAAGTATCTTTTTTTTCTTAAATTCTATATCAAATTAAACGATGTTGCATAATTGAAACGGAGCAAGTATTTACTCATTTGGTGAGCGAGGTCAATGGAATTTCTTGTACATTATAGTTTAATTTTTGAAGTTTTACGTCAATTTTTCAAAGAGAATCTTTATTCAATTATTTTCTTCTATACAAAATGAAATAATTTTTACTATACTTCTAGTTGATAACATGTTTAAAGTATATGTGAATCAATTAATAACATTATTTAATAAAATAATTATTAATGATACCATTAAAAATTAGATTGACTTTTAACCGACATTTTAAGATGTATTTATTTATCGTATTAATATAAAAATAATTACACACATTACAACTTATAGTATTTTTATGATCGTTGCTAACTTCTAAATTTTAAATTAAAAATTAAATTAATATAAATCAATTTAACTTTGAAGATTTATCAAATTGACTCTTGTAATGCGAAATGTGATAAGTAAAAAGGAAAGGAGTTAATATAAGTAGGTAGTCACCAATATTTCTTAAGCATACACTAATACACTTTATTTAGTATAATCATCAATTTATAGATTAATCAATCAATAACATTTGTTAGAAAAACTACGAATAGCTTCTACTTGATATAGTTATTGGCGTAGGATAATCAATTAATAATATTCTTAAAGATATCGTTAGTGCACTTTACTTAGTGTAGTTATCAATTTATAAGTTAATCAATCAGTAACATAACGTAAAACAATACTAATTCTTGTCGGTATTCTTAATTTTTTTCAAGCCAGCTTAAGTAGGTAGGGGTGGAGCCGGCTTTGACCCCTATCCTATTTATTAGGATATCAACAAGTAAATATAAAGAGGAGGACCTAAAAACTACACTTTATATATCGTTATTATCTTATATAGGTTAATCAATCAATAATATTTCATAAAAATATTACTAATATAATTCTACTTGTATAATTATTAAAATAAAGTTAATCAATCATTATCATTACTTAATGATACAATTAATACACTTCTACTTATTGTAGTTATTAATTTATAAGTTAATCATCAATAGTATTCTTAAAAATGATACAAGTACACTTCACTTAATTAAATTGTTAACCTATAAGCTAATCAATCAGTAATAGTAACCTTTTATTAAGAACATCACATATGCACTGCTATTTATTGTAACATTGACGAATAAACTGACAGTCAATCATAATTTTTGAAGAAACCTGCTAATGTACTTTTATTTGAAATTATTATCATGTATATGTTGATAAATCAATAATACTTCTTATAAATGCAATTAATACACTTCTACTTAGGATAGTTGTCAAAATATATGTTAGTATACCATTCTCTAATATTTTTAAATGATAATACTAATATAATTAAAGTTAGTATATTGTCAATGTATAAGTTAGCCAGTCAATAATATTTCAAAAAAACACCTAATACTTTATTTAGTTTAACTATTGTATAAGTTAATAAATCGATATTATTTTAATAAAGATATTAAAAATACACTTCTATTTTACTGTAATAATTGATATATAAAGTAATCAATCAATAATATTTTGTAGCGCATAGCTACTTAGAGTAATTATTAGGTTATAAGACGGTCAATCAATAGCATTACATAAGAATAACATTAATTCACTTCTACTTTCTATAATATAAACTATAAAATAATCAATTAATAATAGTATTACTTATACCACTAATACATCTCTATTTTTTATTATTAAATTATAAGCTAACAAATCATAATCTTTTACTAAGAATGTCATTTAAACATTTCTAATTATTCTACTTATAATATTATAAATATATATATGAAAAGAAAAAAAATAAAGTAATTATTGAGGGATCAAATAATTGATATCATTATTTTTTTTGTAAATACATAATATAGTTGTTTATTAAATACTCAATTTTACATATGAAAGACTTCCCTCGCTACATTGAAAAAATTATAAAATAATAATATGTATCATATCGTGTGATTCCTAGGACAACTTATATTTTAATTTTATTTATTTTTTATTAATAAATCATTGGTACTAGGTGAAAAAATACTCCATCCGTTTGAAAAAGAATGAACTAGTTTGAATTGGCACGGAGTTTAAGAAAATAAAAAAGACTTTTGAATTTTGTGATTCTAAATTAAAGTTATATCAAATGTACCAAAATGCTCTTAATCTTGTGGTCTTAAATATGTCATATGGAAGTTGAATTAAAAAGTATTGCTAAAAAACAAAAGGATCTCTCTTTTTGAAACAAAAGAAAAAGAAAAGTAGGTCATTTTTATTTCAACGGAGTGAGTAATAATTATTATATTTAAAAAAATTTAAAATATTAATTTATTTGTTAATATCTAGTAAGTGAGAGTCCCTTGATATAATAATTTAATATCAGTTTTTTATTATCACCATAATTTAGTGATGGGCATACTTCTTTATCTTCTAAAAAAAATTAAAATTTAAAATATTTGACTTGCGCGAGGGACAACGTCGCAAAATTTCTTACAATATTGACATATATTTTGTTCCTCGCTAATCTTGACAGCTAACAGATGTTGAGGGGATGGCTACCAACTAGTCTATGTTTAGAAGTATTTTAACTAGCATATGCGAGGTTGGACTATATCGTGTCAGACCCACCAAGGTATAAAAAAAAAAAAAAAAGCAACATCAGAAATATAGGAGATTTGACCCCTAATTACAAAATATACTGAGGTAATTATTCAGATACACATTATAAAATTTGGGTGTATATAAAGTTGATGTAAAACGAGATACAAGATATATAGATTCAAGAGATAATCAAGCAATTGAAGAGAGATAGAGAAGAGAAAAAGAATAATCCCACAATTGGAGTGAACTAGAGATGAACAAATGTAGATTTGTGACTCTCTAATTTAAATAAATAATTACATGATTAATTCAAGGAAGAGAATTGAACTCAAACATGAATAATCTTACCAAAAGATATTCAAGAGAGATCCAATGTAGAAACAAAGGGATAAACTCAAAAACTCACCAAAAAATGATCAATCTAAAAATATTGTCTTTCTAAATTAATGTTCATCCTATTCTATTTATAGTGCTAGGGTTAGCTAAGATAGAAAATGACATAAATGTCCTTAATTACGTGTATATCATATATGACCACAAAGGACCCTAAAATATAATGTAAATATTTTCTTGTATTAATTCTTTGATTTCCACACTCTCTTGAAACACTCCAAACTTTTGATGTCAAGTTGAAATACTTCCATGCAATTTGTCCTTTCCGAACTTGCATCATTCTCCCCTTTTTGAAAAGAATTCGACCTCGAATTCGAACCTTGCAAATCATGGAGTGGAGTTAGTACCCAATTCAAAAATTATATTTCAAATAAGTTACATACCACTCTAAAAAATACACACTTCTGTGATAGAGTCAAGAATCATGAAATTTCATAAAAATCAACTTTTCAAGCATAGAATAAATAACTTGACTCAAAACTATACACAATTATAGATAATGTCAAAGAAATCAATAATTCTACACTCTAGAATTTTCAAGCCAAAATTAGTTTCTTCAACAACTTGGACCAAATGGTTCCTTAATTCACAATTGAATTGTACTCTTCTATCCACTTGATTAATAGAACTAATAATATCATTCACAAATCTTAAATACAAGCATTTATTTTCGGGATCAAACATAAATATCAATCTCAAATCTTTCTTGTATTTCTCACGTAGTAACTCAATACATGAATCAAGTAGCAATACTAAAGAATTCTCATTAATCACAATAAAGTTGCTACTATAAAGATCAAAAGCATAAAAATTTACCTTCATGGCTTTAGAAAGTTCAAAAATAAGCACTAGTCATTCAAACAAATTATTCTTGATTTTAGAAGGCAAAGATACCTCAAATCTTTTTGTATCCCAAAAAGATGCTTCCAAGTATCTTACCTCATTGTAGATCCTCTCTTGATGATGTTTCACAAATAGATCAGCAAGGTTAGTAAACTCATCAAAAGAAAAATTGTCATGTTTATATTCATAGATATTTGACAATGCTTCAAATAGGCCATACTTACATTTCCTTTTAGAAGCATTTAAAAGTTCAGCCCAAATTATATCCTCAAAGACAATATTAGAGTAAGTAAATAAATTAACACAAAACTAGCATCTATCAATTTACTACTCCAATCACTTGTGTCCCCCATTCTTTAAATGATTTTCTTCAATGTAAGAAGACTTTTCAACACAAGAAGTACTTTAGAAAAATAATTTGGGAGTTAGCTTGCTAACATCCAAACAGTTAGCAACTTCAAGCAAGCCACAAGAATCATTTTCATAAGTCATGTACTTTTTAAATTTTGAATCGTCATTTTCATAAAGTGCATATAAGACAACAAGGAATGAATCGTTGAATTGAATTTCATCAATAGAACTCTCACCAAACTTAATTTTTAAATTATGATCATTGTGAATCAAACAATTAAAATTAGGACAACTCAAAGAATTACTCATATTATCAATACAAAAATCACTTTTTAAATTTTCTTGCATATTTTCACCAAATAAAGAGTTGTTAAATATTTTAAAAATTTGATAGTCTTTAGGTTCAAAAAGGATATGATCACACATTGCATGCTCCATTTTAAGTGTACTATCACAAAGCATATTCATGTTCTTACGAGATAAAAAATTGTTACGCTCAAACTCACTTGCAAAGAGGCATTCATCATCAATCACATTTTTAGTGTTCCTAGTAGCTATAGAAGAAATACATTCATCCTCATCACAAGAATTCAATGAAGCACCATGTTTTTTTTAATATTTGACATAACACTAGCTTGAAATATTTTAAGCTCACAATCAATAATAATTTTAGCTCCACAATCATATTCAACTAGTAGTGTATGACCATGATCCAATTGTCTATTGACACAAAATAAAGAATCATCAATCTCACTAAAAAATGGTCTAACATTAACTCTTAAGTCACTATCAAATTCATTTGAAGTATCTAATTAGGTAGGATTAGCCCTTTTAACATGATGAACACTTAAAGAACATTCTTTACCTTGATTTTTCAAAATTAAGCTCACTTGCTCACTTGAAATAGTCCCAACTTGACTTGCTTTTTTCAATTCTTGTATTTTTTTCATGTTGAGTCATCCTTTTCAGGGGCGGAGCCAGCCTTCTGTTCGGGGGTTCGGTCGAACCCCCTTCGACGAAAAAATATACTATTTATACATGATTAAAATTATTTTTATGTGGTTATAGTAGGTGTTGAATCCCCTTCGACTAAGTTTTCTTTGAATATGAAACCCCCTTAGTTGAATCCTAAGTTTTCTTGAATCCCCTTCGACTAAGTTTTCTTTGAATATGAAACCCCCTTAGTTGAATCCTAAGTTTTCTTTAAATATGGAACCCTTTTCGTTGAAATCCTGACTCCGCCTCTGATCCTTTTTGTGTTCTTCTTCAAGAAAACCTACAAAAGAAATGAAAGAACTAAAAGAAGAAGAATTCAAAGGATTAAAGATAGAATAAGAAACCTCTCACTCACACTTTCTTATTTTTCTATTATCTCATTCTTTTTTCTCTTACTTACTTCACTTTTCTTATTTATTTATTGTGACAATTCACTCTCATTTTTCAACTCTCTCTTTTTTTGTGTTTGTAGCCACTCACTCACTTCATTTCAAATATCATTTTCATTTTTTTTTCTCTTGAATTGTCACTATTCACTCCCTCACTCTTCTTTTTCTTTTCGTTCTCACTCATTTTGTTAAAAGTGCAATAGGCTTCAAGGACTCTTTTTAAGTCATTGGGACGACTCTTCACATCAATTTTAAACTTAGCATCACTAGAAGCTCCAAAGAATCTACTTGAATTATTGAAAAGTCTTTGTACATCAAATTTTAGTTTAATAGTCTTCACTTTCACTTTCTTGACTTCCTCATTTGTTATTGAAGATTCCTTAATGGTCATAGGAGTTACGACATGTTTTCATTCCATAGAATCTATGACAACATACTTTTTCAATTCTCTATCAAATTAAAATTTATTACGATTGAATCAAGGAGCTCCTAAACATACCAAACAAGTAGATAAAGGGTAGACATCACGCAAAATACTCCCTTGATAGCTCCCATGATAAACAATGATCTTCACCTCTTTGTCACCCAACCTTCCACCAAATTTATATGGTGAACTTTTCGTATGACAAGGTATATCCAACTACTCAATCAAAAAAGGATCAATGAAGTTGGTATAACATAATTTGTGTACACCTAAGGTGCAATCAAATGTGAAGCCACTCTCATATCCCTCCACAATGATTTCAAATTTAGTCAAATCTTTATTAAGCTCATGTACTCTTTTTCTTATAGAAGAACCATTATAAAACTTCACAATAATTTCTACTAGAAGTAGAATGATAAGATGAAATTCTCATTTCTCTATTGTCATCCAAACATTCATGATAACTTCTTGAACCTATGTAAGACATAATTAAGATTAAAAAATAATTAGTAAAATAATGGAACTCACAAGTCACTCCCTCACATATATAACTTAAATATTTACATTTAATTTTCTTTATGCTCGTATATACACTCAAAGGTAATTGCCTTTTAGGACCACACTCAAATAAACTCACCACTCAAGGATATTCCTTAATCTCTTCACGATTCTACAACCTTAAATAATCTCAAAGTAAGCTTTCAAGTATTAATTTGGAGTAGAATTTATGTCAATAACAAAGAAGGACAAAACACACTAAGAGGTAAGGAATGAATTAAACACACAATGAAACTAAAAAGAGAAATGTACAAAAGAAATTGACACAAAATAAAATATGAACACAAAAATAACTAGGCAACACAAGTAGAACTAACACCCAATGTAATCTAGCTAAAGAAATTGAAATACAATATAATTTACCCATAAATTGAACAATTCAAATTTAGAGTTTGGGAAGAAAGATCACTGAAACAAACTTAAAACACCACATTCATCAAATCCATCAAAATTCGACTTAAATCAAGTTTACCCAATTATGAGACAATTTTAAGCATCATCCAATATTTTTCAAAGTAAGGAATAAACTCAAACTTTAAAATTTCACTAAAATTCGCACAAGGAGAAATGCTCAATTTTTAAATTCAAAATTGACCCCAAATTCATTCTTAGATCCAAAAATTAGAGCCTAATATAATTTATTTATGATCAAAACAACTTAGATCTAAAAGATGGGATAAAAATTTGGACAAAAAGCTCAAAAACTCAAAAATTTCACTCTAGAAAGTGTTGAAGTTTTACCTGTGAAAATGAGAGAAAAATGAGGCAAAATCAACTCCAATCAACTTTAAGTGCCCCCAAATTTGATATTCAAACACTTTAAACTATTTTCAACAAAACTCAACAACACCCACTTAAAAATTTCTTCAATTTTTAGTTAGATTTTTTTTCATTTTCAAATTTTTCTGCTTTTTCTATATTTTTTTTGAATTTTCAAACAATACAAGGCAAAGATTAAGAATTGTAGAAATAATTCTTTAGCCTTGCTCTAATACGAATTGATGTAAAATGAGATATAAGATATATATATATATATATATATATATATATTCAAGAGATATTCAAGCAATTGAGAGGAGATAGAGAAGAAAGAAAGAATAATTCCACAATTGAAGAAAACTAGAGATGAGAACAAATGTAGGTTTGTGACTCTCTAGTTTGAACAAACAATTACATGATTAATTCAAGGAAGAAGAAAATTGAACTCATACATGAATAGTCTTATCAAAAGATATTCAAGATAGATCCAATTTAGAGACAAAGGAATAAACCCATAAACTCACCAAAAAGTGTTCAATCTAAAAATATTATCTTCTTAAATTGATGTTCATCATATTCCATTAATAGTGCTAGGGTTAGCTAAGATGGAAAATGACCTACATGCCCTTAGTTACATGTGTATCATATATGACCAAAAAAGACCCTAAGATATAATGTAAATATTTTATTGTATTAATTCTTTGATTTCCACACTCTCTTGAAACACTCATAACTTTTGATGTCAATCTTGCATTAGGGATACACAGATACACCCAGAATTTGTTATGTATCTGGCAATACAAAGCCTTTCTCCAATGAATTCAAATCACCACTCCACAACTATTCACCTCCGTTCTCCACCTCTCCCTTATCCAAGCACCATAGGAGAGAAGATGGATGGAGATAGCAGAGGTCGTTGTCGCCATCGAAGATAGCAGAGGTTTTCGGCATCTCCAGATCTGAATTTGCTCATGGACGGAGTATAGAACTCACAGGTGGCCTAGTTCCATCAAAGTGGTAACAGAAAATGAATAGGTGGAGAGCAACATTGGTGGTCGCTATTTTTTTGACGAGGATGGATTTCATCAAAGAAATGTTGGGTTATTTGAGTCTTGTTTCACCGAAGAAGAGAGAGATGGATTTTGTCAGATAAGAGGGAGATATGGGCGGTGTTGATGTTGAAATTGTTATATTTGTGGTCACTAGATATGGAAACTCCGACCACCTGACTTTGTGTATCCTTATGATTTCGATTGAATTGCTAAATACACAAGCCAAATTTGCATGTATCTTTGATTTTTGTGACTTTAGGAGGTGTAGAAGTGCATCTATGCATTGATACACAAATACAATAGATAAATAGGACTTAAAATACCTAAGATACACATAGAAAAAATTGTTTCAGATACATAAAACTTAAAATTATTATAGATAACCACCAGAGTTGGCATAGTGGTTCAGCGCTATGTCCCTTAAGCAAGAGGTCGGGGGTTCGATCCCCGCCTCTGGCGAATGGAGCAAACTCTGTGGCCAGTTTCTTACCGCAAAATGCGCTGGCTTAGGAATGAAGGATTAGTCTCACGACTGCCGGTTGTGGGGATACTTTGGGAAACAGAAAAAAAATTATTATAGATACACAATTCGAGATACACAATGCCAGGTACACATTCCTATATACATAGTCTCAGATACACGAGAACCTATGAATCTGAGATACATAGGCCTAAGATACATGCGATTTCAATATATTTTGTAATTTAATTTAAAGTTAAAGAAACTTTTAGAAATAACCCCTTATGTTTGACTATTTTGATAATTTTATTATGTATATTTTTTAAAATAAATTAATTTAACTAAAACAATATAATATCTTTAATAAATGTAACATACTAATGTAGAACCGGCCGATCTCATGATTGACATGAAATTATCAGTCCCAACTAATCCAGGCTAATCGGTTCAAAAATTGAAAAAATTACATAACACCACAACTTATCTTTATGAAATTACATAAAATTTTCACCTTTTTTATTAATTATCAATTTATTTTTAAAAAATAGCCAAATACATCCACAAATATATAAATTTTGGATATATAATTTTAATTATGTATCTTTCTTTGGTCTAGTTAATGTATTATATATCTTGATTGAATAGTTTCTGAAATAGATGTATCTCTGTAATAAAAATTATGTATCTCAACTTTAACATAATGCATTCAGATGCTAATTATGTATTCGAGCAAAAGTGGAGTAATTAACTGTTACATTCTTAAATTCGAAATTATATATCTTAACTTCAAAATTATGTATCCGGATGCTAATTATATATTTAAAATTTGTAAAATAAATAATTATTTACAACTTAGCAAAGAATAGGAATAGAGAGTAATTAGAGGAAAACTTGCTAGAATGTATATAAGTTTTACTCAAAAATTTGAACTGGGGGAGATTGGTATGACACAACCCCTAGCCCAACTCAGCTCAGCCCCCTTTATTCGAGCCTGCCATATTGAAAACTAGAGTTCGGTTTGGTTCGAGTCGTTTGGCACGTTTAACGGGCTTTAATCTTGAATGCTACATAAATTTCAAAAAATATAAGGACCAACTTAAAGATGTATTTTCAGAGTAAGGAGAAGGTCATGCTTAATGCTATTATGCTTGTAATGATTATTACACCAAATATTTGTAAAATTTGCCTAACAAATATGATATTAGTATAGCAAATACATTTGTTTGATTTCCAGATTAAGCTTTGCACAAGCCACGGAGAGTTTAACATTAGGACCAAATGTTGTTGAGCCAATACCGATATATATACGATGAATAATGGCGCATGAATTGTGGATTGCTCATCTTAAGGACGACATTATTATGTTTAAACATTCTTATATACACATACTTTATTCAATGCTCTATCATGTATATATAGAATAAGTTATTGAGAATTAATAATACATGTCTATAATTTGATACAGGACTAGTAGAGATTCCAAACCCGTGACATACATACGCAGAGACCATCATAGGATCTTCTTCCGGCACTTTTTGGCCTCATTTCCACTTGAGGTCCCTCAAAATGTTAATATTATGCGCTTCATGATGTTACTATTGGTCCAACATGGTGGCAAAGACACTTTTTACTAGACTAGAGCTGACATTTTACTTCGTTTGATGAAAAAAACCTTCTTTAACATGTGTGTGAAAATTGATATCTTTTCTTTAGAAAATAATAATAACCAAGAATCTCTGAACGCCCCTCCCCTTCCTCCCACCCCACATACACATTTTTATTCATGGCTTTGTATGTAACTACCTACTTTTTATGAGTATTTTCTTACACTTTATCATCTTTTTAACTTGATTTTGTGGGAGCCATATATATCTCGACCCTATTGGTAGTATAGGGACGTATCACATCGAAAAAACGTATCAGATTAACGTCTTGATACATTGCCCATAAGAAGAAACAATTAATGGTGACTCCACCGCCGAATTAAAGAGACACTTCCCTCTTGCTTGATAGGGGGCATCTATTCATCCGTGTAAACTTAAAGTGCTCTCTAAACCATGTAGGAGCCGTTCAAACTGAAGAAATTGGGCCTGAGAAGCAGCCACGTAGGAGCAATAGGCAGAAACATATCAATAGGCTTTTGAAGGATTATATATGGCAACCGGGATGAGGCACGTGTATATTATGCAGTATCTAGGATAGACGTAGGGCATCATCGTATTATGTTGCAGCATATTCTCGTGTCATCGGCCCTCTTTCTCTCTATAACCTTTCTCATTTTTACCCTCTTCTTCTAGCAATAGTAACTATATCAGTTAGTATCGTTCATTTTTTCTTTCGTTTCAATAAAATTCACCTGTGCAACTTGTTACTGAAAGTTTAGGTTACTACATTGGTGCTTTCATTGTTGTATTCCAATGGTGGATACTCGACTCAAGCAACTTGAAGAGGCACAAATGGGCATGGCCCGAGAGATGTCAGAACTTCGATTAGCAGTCGACGGTCAGCAAAAATTGATGCAAGAAGTTCTTAATCAAGTGTCGTCGATTGTTTCTCAATTAAAAGCTCCATCGGCAGAATCTTCTCGCTCGAAATCGGCCGAAGTTGTTCTGTCTTCCCACATCGACGGCAGTAACCCAGTTATGCTCCGACACAAACCAGCATCTGTGGAGCTAAGTAGGCTTTCTGGTGAACACCCGGATGCCTGGGTATTTCAAGTTGAACCGTATTTTACTTTTTACTCTATCCTTCCAGAGCAATAATTATCTCTGGCTTCCTTTTATTTGGATGGGACCGCTCTTGAATGGTATCGCTGGCTCTTCCGAAACAAGCAGTTGATTGATTGGTCTCATTTTGCTTCTAAGCTACTCATTCAATTTCGAAAAAGGGAATTGGAGGATCTAGAAAGTCGGCTAGCGAAACTTCGTTAAAGTTCCACCGTCGCCGACTATCAGGCTAGGTTTGAAGCTATCACTAATGAGACTGAGGATATACCAGACACCTTGATGGTCAAGTTATTTGTATCTGGGCTTAGTTTGGATATCAAAACTAATGTGTTGGTTCATAAACCCAACACTCTCGATAAGGCTATTTCCTTAGCCCATACCCATGAGCAGCGTCTTAATCTAGAAAAAGGGCCAATGCAACCAACTTTTTCTAGGACCCAACCTCTACTACCTAACCCTCAGTCTCAATCTCTAGCACCTTCTAGAAACACGGGTGTACCCTCTGCTGAGTTTCCTATCAAACGTTTGTCTCCGATTGAGATACAACAATGTCGGGAAAAAGAATTGTGTTAATGTTGTGATGAGAAATATGTGGCTAATCATCGGTGCCCAAATCTGCCTCAAATCCTTCTACTCGAAGATGATTCAGACCCCTTAAGTCCGGCATTAGACGATATCACCGTGGAGGAATTGTTAACTAAGGAGATCCAAGGCTTGGAATTGCTAGATCAATCCATAATTTCATACCATGCCTTGGATGGAGGCCATTCTCCTACTATTTTACGTTTCAAAGGGAACATGCAGGAGTATCTGATCACTGTTTTGGTTGATGGGGCAAGTACACATAATTTCATTCAAACTCGAGCTGCTAAGTTCCTACACCTCACGATTACACCCATTACTAATTTTGTGATAGTTATAGGTAATGGCCAATGTCTCCGGTGTGAAGTGGTGATTCGAGATGTACGATTCTCAGTCCAAGGGACTGACCTCGCTATGGACTTGCATGTATTGGACTTCTATGGGGCAGATGTGATGCTTGGAGGGGCTTGGCTAGCCACTCTAGGACCTGTTCTTACTGACCATTCCAAATGTCATATGGAATCCTATTTGGACAGCAAGCAGGTGCAATGGGTAGGTGACTCACCGGACGATCTTCAACAGGCTCAGTTGAAAACACTACGCCGCTATTTGGCCAACAATGCAATTGCTTCATGTTTTTGCCTTTTCCTGGTGCACGAGGGCACTACGATTGAGAAGGATAAAGATATACCCCCTGACTTAGGGGTATTATTGAATTCATATTCTGGAGTTTTCAACAAACCATAGGGGTTGCCTCCTGTTCAGGCTACGGATCATGCCATTCACATCACTCCCAATGCTGGGCCTATTAATGTTAAGCCCTATCATTATCCACATTTTCAAAAACAAATTATGGAGCAATTAGTTTTAGATATGTTAAAGGATGGAATTATCCAGCCTAGTACAAGTCCCTTTTTATCACCCGTGTTATTAGTTCGCAAGAAAGATGGCTCTTGGCATTTTTGTGTCAATTATCGAGCTCTCAATGTCATCACTGTGCGAGATAGGTTTCTGATTCCTTCTATTGATGAACTATTTGATGAACTGTATGGGGCTCAATTTTTCTCCAAGTTGGACTTACTGTCTGGCTATCATCAAATCAGAGTTCGTCCTGTTGATATCCCGAAGACTGCATTCAGGACCCATGATAACCATTACGAGTTCTTGGTCATGCCATTCGATTTAACTAATGCCCCCTCCACTTTTCAAGCGACCATGAATGACGTATTTCGCCCATATCTTTGCAAGTTTGTGTTGGTCTTCTTCGATGATATTCTTATTTATAGTACGTTGTGGTTGATAAACTTGGAACATCTAGGATTGGTTTTCAAATTTCTCCAACAACATCAATTGGTGGCTAAACACAGTAAATGCTAATTTGGGAAGAGAACTATTGATTATTTGGGCCATATGATCTCCCCCGATGGACTGGCAGTGGATCCTTCAAAAATTTCCATTATTAAATAGTGGGCTGCACCAAAGACAGTGAAGGAGGCAGTTTTTTGGGCCTTGTCGGGTACTACAGATGGTTCATTCATCACTTTGCGATTATTACTAGTCCTTTGTTTGATTTACTACGAACGGATGCCTTCCTGTGGACTGCTTAAACCCAACAAACTTTTGAAGAATTGAAAGTTCGACTCAGTTCCACCCCTTTCTTGGCCTTGCCCAACTTTGATGATGACTTTCACATGGAAACTGATGCTTCCGGTGTTAGTATTGGCGTTATTGTTTCACAGAAGGGACATCTGATTGCTTACTATAGTCAGAAGTTAAGCCCTCAAATGCAAAAGGCTTCCACTTACCATCGTGAGATGTATGCAATTACTCAAGCCATGGAAAAATGGAGCCAGTACTTATTGGGTCGACGTTTCACCATTTCCACTGATCAGCAGTCCCTCAAAAACCTCACTAATCAGGTAATTCAAACCCCGGAGCAATAAAAGTGGCTTCGAAAGCTGGTGGGATATGATTTCACAATATATTACCGATCAGGAAAGCAGAACAAGGCCGCTGATGCCTTGTCCAGACCACGTGATGCTGGAGTGTTGTTTGCTATTTCAGAACGCACTTATGAGTGGCTTGGGGAACTGTTAGAAGCGAATAAATGTCATCCAGAATTATTGTCCATTCAACA
Source organism: Capsicum pubescens (assembly GCA_030864215.1). Taxonomy (NCBI): domain Eukaryota; kingdom Viridiplantae; phylum Streptophyta; class Magnoliopsida; order Solanales; family Solanaceae; genus Capsicum; species Capsicum pubescens. The sequence goes on from CM061539.1 coordinate 90,201,511, forward strand.
GGGGTTGGGGAGAGAACCTGCTGCATATGCTGACTATACTTTTCGCAAAGGGCTTATCTTCTACAAAAGACATCTGGTAATACCACGAGATTCTCCCTTGAAGCAATTGTTACTTTCAGAATTTCATAATTCGAATATAAGGGGTCATGCTGGAGTTGCTCGTACTTTTCATCGTTTGGCCTCGAATTTTTATTGGCCAGCAATGCATAATGATGTTAAGGTTTACATTGCTTCGTGCCAGACTTGTCAGGGATCTAAGGACATTAATCGAATGCCATCAGGTCTATTACAACCATTACCGGTGCCGGAGATGGTTTTTGAAGAGATAGCATTGAACTTTATTACTTGTTTGCCGAGCTCTAAAGGGAAAGCTACCATCATGACTGTGGTTGATAGACTGTCCAAGTCTGGATATTTTATTCCTCTCCCAGCAACTTTTAATGCTCAAACTGTAGCTGCGGCTTTTGTTATTCATGTGATTAAGCTTCACGACCCACCGCAAACAATCATAACTGATCGTGACCCTCGATTCTTGCATACTTTCTGGAAAGAAATAAATAGATTACAGGGGACTGTTTTGGCCATGAGCACGGCGTATCACCCGCAGAGAGATGGAAAATCTGAGGTGTTGAACAAATGTGTTGCGCAGTACTTGCAATGCTTTGTAGTCGATAGCCCTCATGAATGGGTATCTATGCTGCCATGGGCTGAATTTTGGTATAATACAACACTTCATACATCAGCTGGGTTGACACCTTTTCAAGCTTTATATGGGAGAGAACCTCCTAGCATAGTTGATAACGCTCAAACTACAGCTCTCGTAAGAGTGTAAGCGGTCGTTGTCAAATATATAACTCAACTGGGTTGGGTATCGATCCCACAGAGAATAGCCGGTCACTAAGTAAGCAAAGATTATTAGACTTTTGGTGCAAGTCTCGTAAAAGGGGAGATTTTGTAGCGTGCAATAATGTAACAAAATAGTAGAGTAAAAACGGAAAATAGCAAAGTAAAAAGGAAAAAATGTTCAGTAAGATGTTTAACCAATGAGAATTGAGAGTTGGGGTTATGTCCACCTTATGAGTTACACGTCTCTATTGGCTATGATTTATGCGGAATTCAGACATGCATGTGCTTATAGAGAATTGTATTCTATGGTAAATCCAGGCGTCTTTCGACCATCAAGGATTATTTCACTTTAACTCTTTCGAGCTTAAAGCGTGTCTAACGGTATAAATTCTCCAAGAGGTTAATCCAGTTACGGCACTAACTTTTTAACAGGGGTTGGTGCCCTATTACCTTGACATTATCTCTTTTCCAGACATATAACTTTTCTTTCGAACAAGTTAATGCTATACTGGCGTATTCTATGCGTTTGCAACCACAAGAATTTGCATTAAGATGAAGATAATAATGATATAAGTAGCATAAGTGTCACGAATTCACAAACTCATAGCACTAGATAGTATCTCATAAGGCTTCCATAACCCCAACAGAGAAGTTTAGCTATTCATGAGTGCAACGGAAATCACAATAGACTTTATCATTATACCAAAATAAAGATCTCACGTGTAGTAGGGTTTGGTATGGCGTTAGGCGTGAATTCCCTTTTAGAATAGCGGTTCTCTTGTTGTGGAAATTAAGAATTGAATAGATGAAGAGAAAGTAATTAATTGAAAGAGAATTGTTTTCGGAACTCAAGAATTCCAGAATGAATGAAAATCTCTAGCAAAATAGGGTATTTATAACACCCATATCCTATTCCTACTAGGCTACTGCATTGCTTAACCTAATCCTACTAGGTTAATGCATCATTATCCTAATCCTAATAAGTTACTGCTGATCCCCAAAGTCTTTAGAAATGTTGTTTTTGCCCGGGACAGATATTCCATGCGTCACTTTTGGTCCTTGGCGTCCAAGCTTTCCCTTCCTTCTTTCGTGAAGCTTCCTTGGGCGTCAAGTTATCCATAATATGCTGAAATCTGCATCATTTATACCTGAAAACTTGCTAATCACGTTTGTTAGCTCACTTACAGGAAAAAGGACTAAAAGTGCATGAATTATATATTTTGTCCTCAAAACTTAGCTAAAATATGGGTAAATTATAGTACTTTAGGCGTGTAAATACGCCTATCATCAACACCCCACACTTAAAGCTTTGTTCGTCCTCGAACAGAATATCATGTCCATATAAACATCTACTTAGGGTTTCATAGTAACAGCACAAAATATTCATCAAGACAGGCACAACAATTATTAACAAAGAGTAGTTTTCTAATCACTTCTAGAAACAATTCAACCTCTAATATAGACTCGTGATGATGGTTAATTCGTATCCACAAGTTAAGGCACCAAGAATCATACAACAACTACCCAACAATCATCAACCATGTGTGTCTCACAATATGTCACCCATAATTACTCACAAGTATTTCATTTTTCAAAACATGGGTATAATATTATCCTTGCTCTCACTCTCACAAATAATTCATATGTTTGCAACTGATGACCATAGGCTTGCCCTTAATGTAATGCTCTACTAAATATCAGAATGCTAAGCTTAGGATCAAATAGGTCTTTACAGGTTGTAATGTAGGCTAAGGGACGGGTAGGACTATTTTGGCCAGAAATAGTGACTATGTTCCTAAGCGCTTTAATACATCACATTATGCCATTAACACTCTCTTTTAATCAATCCTGCTACCTTTCTTTCATCTATCACCCCTTTTCACCTATTTTGCCATTCAAGCATAACTATCTTTTTATTTAATCATAAACACAATTTATCTTTTTTTTTATATTTCTTTTTCTTTTCTCTTTCTCTTTTTTTTTCTTTTTTTTATAACACACCTCCATGATAGCCACTCTTTTTCATAACAAATTCAAGTACCAATACACTCTAAGGCATCACTCTCACCCAATTTCCTCTTATTTTGTCACATGACTTCACAATTTAAAGCACTTAGGAATTTGGATCAAATTATGGTCTTGAAAAAAATGGATTAGGCTTACATATGAGGCTGTCAAAGAAAATGGCTTAAAGGCTCAAAAGGGTTGACTAGGATAATGTCCACGGGTATGTAAAACGAAGGTAAACAAGTATCGGTTGCCAAAGAAATGCCTAAATCATCTCCTGGACTCACACTCTTTATTTCGCTTTACACACACACCAGGCAAGTTCTAGCATCAGCCATAAACACAGAATATACTATCACCTCACACACACAAGGCACATGGTCGACTTTATTGGGAGCAGTACAAACTCTTGACCCAACAGATGAAGGAATTAAACCACACACTTATCACATAATTAGTCACATTTAGAGCCTAAATGTCTCAATAGTAATGATTCTAGCACAAACTCTTGTCATAACACCATGCCGCTTATCAAAACAATTTCATGCATCAAAATCTAAAAACAAATCTACAAAAAATATGACCATAAATGTAGGCAAAGAAGTACAGCATACGAATACCAGCACCCCACACTTAGACGGGACACACTGCCCTCAGTGGAAAATAAATATGGAAAACCTGATTAGTCGGACTCCTCTTCTATGTCTGGGGTCATTCCCCCTGCGTCGAAATCATCATCAGATTCGTCATCCTCAGAGTTTCCTCAAATTGTACCCACTTGATCCAAAAGTGCGTTGAGGTATTTGTAGTGAGGAGGATTCAGCTTGCTCTTTTCTTCCCCTTTTCTGGCCTTTCTGTGAGGTGGTTGCTTTGTCTTTTCCTTGGCGTGCTTTTGGTGCCATTGTACCTGAGATTAAAATGATAGTCATGTTAGCTTCATCTCGGTAGATACAGTCAACAAACAAACAGTAGTGGCACCACCCCACACTTAATTTATTGGCACAAACTAATTAAGTGAACATTGTCGATTACTCAGACTTCATCGATATACGTTTAGGCGTTATGTTCCAACAATATGTTCAGCACAGTCATACTTTCATGTCGTCTTAACTATCCTTTCCAACTCTATTTCATGTAATCTTGATCATACTTTCATGTTTGGATTAATGCACTTTTTGAACAAGACTACTTCATAGAGATCGTATCAAGTTATGGCATAAAAATAATCACAACATCTCATGCTTGTATTCAATCATGATCTTTATCTCGATGAACGAATCATTCAAACATTCAAGCATCCAATTTTGAAGATTATGCAATTAACTTCACCATGTCGACTCCGCAAAAGTATGACAGTGTATAACAATCAAATACAAGTCGGAACAAAATCAAGAACACCCACACGTATTCTTTCACTCAACGAGATGTATCACAACAAATCAACCACATTCAAATCACCAATACTACTTCAAGATTTAACAATTCATTATAGGCGTAGTAGTGTAGTACTTACGGAATGTAAAAGAAGAACAAAGAAGTACTTACTTGGTTGATGGCCTCGGAAGATGTTCTTGCAAAGTAAAAGAGCAAAAGGAAAATTTTTGAGAGATTTTGGAGAGGTAGGCGGCACTTAGGTTGAATTTGCAATGCATTTTTGTTCTAAGACTAAGGTTCTATTTATAGGACAAGCTTGGGTCGGGTTTTGACCCATTTGGAATCGGATTTAGAGACCAAAAGTGACCATAGGCGGCGCCTAATGCTTTGCCTATGCTTGGCATAGGCGGCGCCTATGCTATGGCATTGTTAGGCATAGGCGGCGCCTATGCCATGGCATTGTTAGGCATAGGCGGAGCCTATGCCATGTCATACTAGATTCAGAGACAAAATGCTTTTGCATAGGCGGCGCTTATGCTATGGCATTATTGAGCATAGGCGACGCCTATGCTATGGCACTCTAGAATCCGAGATCTTAGGCCATAGCATAGGCCATGTCTTGTTCGTGGCCTAGATTTACATAGGCCTTGCCTTGTTCTTTGCCTATATTTTCATAGGCAATGCCTAACCCATAGCCTTTTGCTTCTTCATTCCTAACTTACCACCTTCAACATGCAATACTTCCAAATCAAAATTTGAAACCAATCTCCTCCTTTATACCTCTTGCACCTACACTTACTCAAAAATAACAAAAACGATTAGAACGATGGGTTGCCTCCCACCAAGCGCCTTAGTTTTGGCCGTGGCTCGACAAAATCTTAAGAAAACAAAACAATTAAAAACGATGGGTTGCCTCCCACCAAGCGCTTGATTTATTGTCGCGGCACGACATAGCTATCTCGATTACTTAGACTTCATCGAGATAGATGGGGCATCATTTTCTGAATGGATTCAGACGACGCTGATGCTTACTTGTAGGCATGCAATCTTCTTCGATATGACTCTTGTGCATACATATCCCAGGAGGGATACCAATTATATCATCAATAGTCCAACCCATAGCTCTCTTGTATCTCTTTAGAGCAGAGATGAGAGCCTCTACGTGTTGTTCACTTAAATCATCCGTCACACTCACCGAAAATGTATTTCTACTTCCCAAGCATGCATACCTTAGATAATTGGGGACCTCTTTCGATTCTAGCACTTGGGGCTCTTCAATAGAAGTCTTCGCTGTTGGTGACGATTGATTCTTAAGATCAAGGTCCGGCTGTTTAGGAGTATGAGAATAGGACCCTATTTCTGTTAGAGCACACATAGTTTCTTTATAATCTTCATCGTCCTCATGCTCAACATTCAGCAGCGCAGCAGACAATGGCTCAACAGTAAGCTGTTTCTCTACAGTTAATGCTTTCTTGTCCTCATAATGAACATCAGCTACGGATAACACATTCATATCGCTGGGCTGTTTCATTGCTTTGCATATATCAAAGAAGACCACTTCGTCATTCAACCGAAATAAAAGCTCATTAGCTCTCATGTCAATAAGCACACTTCCTGTTGCAAGGAAAGAACGTCCCAAGATTATGGGAACTTCAGAATCCACCTCACAATCCAAAATCACAAAGTCTGTAGGAAAAATGAAGGTAGACACCTTCACCAACACATCATTCAAGATACCCACAGGTCATTTTACCGACCTATCTGCCATCACGAGCCGCATATTGGTTGGTGTAGGGTCGCCCAACCCCAACTTTCTGTAGACGGATAGTGGCATCAAATTGATGCTAGCTCCCAAATCGTACAATGCCTTAGCAAAATTCATAGATCCAACCGTGCAAGGAATAGTGAAAGCACCAGGGTCTGCCTTCTTCTGTACTAAGGACCTTGTGGCAATTGCACTGCAATGATGAATATTATCTGTCGGCTCATAGCTTACTGCCCGTTTCTTTGTTAAAAGGTCCTTCATGAATTTAGCGTATCCGGGCATCTGCTCTAGCGCTTCCACCAAAGGAACATTAATAGTCAGCTGCTTCAACATAGTCATGAATTTACTGAACCTGGTATCATCAGCTTTCTTCTTCAGTCTCTGCGGAAAAGGTGGTGGTGGAAGGGGAATTGTTTTCTCCACCACTTCCTTTTTATCTTGCTTTCGATTATCAACCTTTTCAGGAGTGTCGTCAGCCTTCTTCTTCAGTCTCTGAGGAAAAGGTGGTGATGGAAGGGGAATTGTTTTCTCCACCACTTTCTTTTTACCTTGCTTCCAACTATCAATCTTTTCAGGCTGCAAACGTCTAGGGGTGACGTCATGAACACACTCTTCAGCTTCTTCGGCCTCTTCACATTCTACATCAATAACATTATCCGCTATATCATCAACCACCTGCTTATTCTTGGATGGATTTTCCAACACTTTACCACTCCGGGTAGTAATAGCCATGCATGATCCGTCGTTCCTTGGGTTTTGCACCGTATCGCTGGGTAGTGTTCCAGCCTTTCTTTGGTTGAATGCCGCAGATAATTGACTCAATTGTTGCTCCAGCTGTTTTATTGAAGTGGAATGCGAGTCAACCAATTGCTTCATTGAGGACAAATCATTTATTACCTCAGTTACTCCTGTGCTGGTTGCCTCTACTCCTTTCAGCAGCTTAGCCATCATATCTTCCATGGACATTTTTCCAGAGCCAGATGCCACAGCCTCACGGTTTCCAGGAGGAACATACAAACCACTCCTATCAGTCTTATTCTTCCAACCACCTTGATCGTGGTCCTGGTATCCAGATTTATCATAATAGTTCCGACCTTGGTTTCCTTGGGCCTTGCCTCGGAAACCCCCCTGTTATTCAAGTAGTTCGCTTCTTCCTCATAGTCGGATTCATCTCTTCCCTATGATACAACGGCCTTAACCTTTTCGGTCTTCCCTGATAATAAATGTTTGGTAAGAAGATCCATCTGCGTTTTCATGTGAGCCATATCTTGGTCACGTTCCTCTTTTCTACGCCTCTGCTCTGCAGTCAAGCCAATAGATACAGTAGATCTTGCTACCTCAGAATCCCTGGTATGCCAAGATCTACTCTGCTTTGTCATACGATCTAGCATATCACTTGCCTCAAGAAAAGTAAGGTCCATGAATGACCCACCTGCAGCATTATCAACCACTGGCTTAGTCACTGAGTTCAAAGCCTTGTATAATATCTCTATCAAGTGGATGTTGGTCATCTGATGATTTGGGCACCGCATAAGCTTCTTCTTGAACCTCTCCCATGTTTCGTGGAGAGCTTCAGTTGGAAGCTGTCGAAAATTGCTGATCTCATCTCTCAACTGTGCTCTCTTGGATGGCGGAAAGAATCTTTCTAGGAAAGCGTCTTTCAGTTGCCTCCAATTAGTAATAGAATCAGGAGTCAGCCCATTCAACCATAGAGTCCAGATAGAGACAATGGAAATAAGCGCAGCCGAATTGCATTCTGTCCAACGCCTGGATTGTCGAATGACTTGCATGTTGAGATGAAGTTGATCAGATGCATATTCGGATCATCGCCTGCAAGTCCACCAAATAATCCCTTGAGCTGAAATAGTTGAATCATGGTGCTGGTGATATTGAACTTTGCTCCAGGTGCCAAGGGCGGAGGAATAATAGCTCCTGTAGCACCAGCTCCATCCAGATCGTCATCATCATCATCAAAAGGAGCCTGCAAAGCTCGGCGGTCAGGTCTCATTCTAGCTTGACGATCTCTCCTATGCATAGGTGCCGCCACTTCATCAGTACGCCTAGGATTCAGTAGCTCCTCATCACCCAGGTCCTCATCATCAGGATTTGTTGCACGACCTGGGTTATCAATATTCTGTTGATGCACTTGAGCAGCTGCCAGTGCAGCTAGTCTAGCCTGCTCCTGTTGAGCCGCCCTTCTGTCAATGTCACGTTGTGCATCCATCCTGCCAATAGAACCTGAATAGAACAAAAACAACAGCTAAAAGTAAAATCTGAGAACTTTTGACCAAAGGGTCTAGTAACTATCACAAACTTAGTTGACAACCGTATTCCCCGGCAACGGCGCCAATTTTTGATAACGCTCAAACTACAGCTCTCGTAAGAGTGTAAGCAGTCGTTGTCAAATATATAACTCAACTAGGTTGGGTATCGATCCCACAGAGAATAGCCGGTCACTAAGTAAGCAAAGATTATTAGACTTTTGGTGCAAGTCTCGTAAAAGGGGGGATTTTGTAGCGTGCAATAATGTAACAAAATAGTAGAGTAAAAACGGAAAATAGCAAAGTAAAAAGGAAAGAATGTTCAGTAAGATGTTTAACCAATGAGAATTGAGAGTTGGGGTTATGTCCACCTTATGAGTTATACGTCTCTATTGGCTATGAGTTATGCGGAATTCAGACATGCATGTGCTTATAGAGAATTGTATTCTATGGTAAATCCAGGCGTCTTTCGACCATCAAGGATTATTTCACTTTAACTCTTTCGAGCTTAAAGCGTGTCTAACGGTACAAATTCTCCAAGAGGTTAATCCAGTTACGGCACTAACTTTTTAACAGGGGTTGGTGCCCTATTACCTTGACATTATCTCTTTTCCAGACATATAACTTTTCTTTCGAACAAGTTAATGTTATACTGGCGTATTCTATGCGTTTGCAACCACAAGAATTTGCATTAAGATGAAGAGAATAATGATATAAGCAGCATACGTGTCACGAATTCACAAACTCATAGCAATAGATAGTATCTCATAAGGCTTCCATAACCCCAACAAAGAAGTTTAGCTATTCATGAGTGCAACGAAAATCACAATAGACTTTATCATTATACCAAAATAAAGATCTCACGTGTAGTAGGGTTTGGTATGGCGTTAGGCGTGAATTCCCTTTTAGAATAACGGTTCTCTTGTTGTGGAAATTAAGAATTGAATAGATGAAGAGAAAGTAATTAATTGAAAGAGAATTGTTTTCGGAACTCAAGAATTCCAGAATGAATGAAAATCTCTAGCAAATAGGGTATTTATAACACCCATATCCTATTCCTACTAGGCTACTGCATTGCTTAACCTAATCCTACTAGGTTAATGCATCATTATCCTAATCCTAATAAGTTACTGCTGATCCCCAAAGTCTTTGGAAATGCTGTTTTTGCCCGGGACAGATATTCTATGCGTCACTTTTGGTCCTTGGCGTCCAAGCTTTCCCTTCCTTCTTTCGTGAAGCTTCCTTGGGCGTCAAGTTATCCATAATATGCTGAAATCTGCATCATTTATACCTGAAAACTTGCTAATCACGTTTGTTAGCTCACTTACAGGATAAAGGACTAAAAGTGCATGAATTATATATTTTGTCCTCAAAACTTAGCTAAAATATGGGTAAATTATAGTACTTTAGGCGTGTAAATACGCCTATCATCAATAGCTCGATACATTCTTGGCAGTGCTTCTGATGATCTCGTTGAGCAATACATATTGCGTCGGGATGAAGTTTTGGATCTATTGAAGCTCAATCTCTCCAAGGCACAAGATCGAATGAAAGAGTACGCTGATAAGGGTCGAATTGAGGATCATTTTAAAGAAGGTGACTGGGTCTTTGTGAAGTTGCAGCCATATAAACAACAATCCTTACGCAGCAACCAGCAACATAAACTGAGAAGGAAATACTTTGGCCCATACAAGGTGCTCAAGCTAATTGGGCTGGTGGCATGTAAACTCCAGCTACCCGAGGAGGCTCGCATTCATCCGGTGTTTCATATTTCGTTGCTCAAACGCTGTAGAGGACAACCCAATCAATAAATTACTCCATTAAAGCTCCAAGATTCAACTACTCAGAACCTTGAGGACAAGGTTCTCCTTACAGAAGGGAGTAATGTTATGAACCAACCAGTGAACCAATATTAGACAACGAAGTAAATGGGCTAGCCGTTCAAACTGAAGAAATTGGGCCTGAGAAGCAGCCACGTAGGAGCAATAGGTAGAAACATGTCAATAGGCTTTTGAAAGATTATATATGGCAACCGGGATGAGGCACGTGTATATTATGCAGTATCTAGGATAGACGTAGAGCATCATCGTATTATGTTGCAGCATATTCTCGTGTCCTCGCCTCTCTTTCACTCTATAACCTTTCTCATCTTTACCCTCTTCTTCTAGCAGTAGTAACTATATCAGTTAGTATCGTTCATCTTTGCTTTCATTTCAATAAAATTCACCTGTGCTACTTGTTACTGAAAGTTCAGGTTACTACACACCAATCATATAACTCTCAACTCAACCTGTGATGGATTCTGAGAGATAACGTCAAACGCAACATTCCTTGCCCCAAATACACTTTGAGATGCTCTTCACCAGTTTTACGAATCCTACAGCTCTTTTTACATTACTAGAATAGTCCAGGACGGCTTGAAATCAATAACAATGGAACATCAACTTGGAACTGAAAGGAAAACTTAAGATTACTGGTGTCCCAGATCAAATGGATCAGTTGCAACTTTGCAAGACAAACTGTGATAATAGACGGACATCGTTTATGCAAAATTTTGCCGTAACTTATGAAACATGGCTGACAATTGGGCCCATCAAATTTTGGCATACACAACTTTTGAGTTTATGGGAAATGCCCGAAGACTAAGCCCACTAAATGTTTTAATGGGCCTACAGGTTTTCTTCAACACTTGCTCTTTCCCAATTTAATGGTAATATTGTTGACTAGCCATCACATAAAAGGAAAAACAAAAAGAGTATAAACCACCTTTTCCAAGATCAGTTTTTAGGGAAAAAGAAAATTCTACACCTCCAATATTAAAAATAAATATTTTAATTTATTTGTTCGTTTTTGCAAATCTAAGAAAGTTTTCATAAAATGTGAAATTTACAATTAAAGAAGTAAGATAAACTACTTGTTAAGACCAGTAAAAAAAATTTACGATGATACTAATATTATCAATGTTAAGTGCTCTTCCATTCTATTTTTTTAGTCCGTTTTAAAAAAAAATTACTTTATTATAATTAGAAACAATGTAACGTTAAAATTTTTCTTTTACTCTTAATGAAATGATTTACAAGCACACAAAATGTGTAAGAATGGTTATACACCACACATTTCAATAGTCTTTTTTAAAAAATATATTATATCAAATCAAACGATGTCACATAAATATAATAAAGGAGATTATATAATAAGTTAAATCATATAGTACTATATGCAAATATTCTTTGTTTCACTAGGCTACTTTAATGTGCTGGAGAATTTTTGTTTGTAGTACATTTTTTCCCCTTTAGTAATTTGGTACATTCCATGAGCATTCACCTTGTTGATCACCCAGAGAGGTTAAATGATTGCATCTGTTACGAAATAAAAATAAGGTTTAGAAAATAACATTACATGATGGTTGATAAGACTTTTGAGGACTGCAAAGACAGATGCATTAAATTTAATCTGAATTGAAGCACTGCCATGACAAGTGCCAAGGACTACAAATTATGACATTTCTCTTTTTCTACTAGGTAACAAATTATGCATTTGCCTAAACTAAGCGGAAAAATTCCCGACCACAAGTTTACAGTCTACACACAATACAGCTTCTTCTCTCTCTCTCTCTCTCTCTCTCTCTCTCTCTTTTTTCTTAAAAAAGAACGGATTTACTCACCTAAACTAGGGAAATTCTCAGCCATAAATTTACCAACTATGCCTCAGGTTAGGAAACTTAATTATGAAATTTGTAGTAGTACATATTTACATTTTACACTTGGTAGAAATTGTTCTTGAAATTATAAATACCTTAATTATGACACATAAATATAGTAAATATTTAATAAAAATAAATTATATCTTAAAATATAAATAAGGATAAATAAAAGAACTTAGGCAAAAAACCTTAATGGACGTAGAAATATAAAGCAAAAACATCATAATTGAAACTTTATGGCTTATCTGTGTAGTCATCTTCATGTCATTATCAAAATCTAAAGCAAGATTATGCATCCGCCCTTTCCAAATCAGCTATCGTAATTATCGTACGTGATCTCCAATTCCACCCAGGCGGCTCAACAGGATTTGTGGCCTAAAGCAAACTTTAAGAAGTGACTCTTGGATTTAATTAATAAGAAGAAAGTGTCACATAAATTAAAGCAGAAAGATTACTTAAATTTCGTAATAACAATACGATATGCGAATATTTTTTATTAATGACTATATTTGTAATAGAAAGCAAACAAATTTCCCTCTAATAATTTTAGAGTTGATTACTTCTTATAACGAGTGAATCGAGTCATTAATTCAATTCAAAATAAACTTAGAACTATATATTCCAAATGTATGAAAAAAATGCTTAACATCTACACTTAGTACTATAAAATTGAGATAATTAAATAGAGAGAATTAATTGACATCGAGAGTCGAACTATATAAATTTTGACTCATTTTTGAGTATATTTTTTCTTTATGTTGACATGGAAAAAATTTTAATATATAGTACATTTTATAAAGTTTTTGAACATTTAAATTTTAAAATACCGTTTTAATCTTATCTTATTTATCTTTAAAATTAGTCAAATTAATTGTTGGAAAGTAAAAAATGACACAAATAAAATGGAGGAACTAAGTGTTTATCTAAATAACATATATTTTTATGTAGATAAACTTTATAAAATTTCCAAGAGACAAGCATAATTTTTTTTTCTTTTAAATAATAATGATGTTGATTCTATAATATATAATATATAATATTAAGAAAAAAATACATATAATAGCATAACTAAGTATTAAATTATAAAAAATAGCAATATTTTTTTCTAATTACATTGTGTAGCATCTGTAGCATTATTTTAAGTGATCCCCTATTTTTTGCCGCCTAAGAAATTTTACTGTGCTAAAATCTCCCTTTTCACGCCTTCTTCTTTATCTTTTCTTAATTTAAAATTTTTATTTCTTTTTTTTTTTTGCAATTAACCATCACTCCTGCCTCAATTTTATTGCCTTTTGCATGATTCTTGCACGATCTATGATAAGGATTTCCTTCCTCTATTTTAGGTAACTATTAATCGCATATTGCATGTTAGTGGTTTATCTTTTTTTTTTCTACTGTAATTCTTTTAAAATTCAGATTTTAAGGGTTTTATATTTTAATGGAGGAACACAGAGCAAAAACACCTACAAACAGTGGTATACGGAATATGAATTTAGTGTCTGATTATGCACCATCTTTTAGTCTTGGGTTAACTCAAGAAGATTTATTTACAGTTGTTTCAAATCTTTTACAGTTGAAGAAATCTGGGAGATCGAAGGAGATTAGGTCAAAGTTTCGCAACGACCAAGTGAAGATAACTGAAATTTTGAAAAAAAAAAGGGTTGAAGAAAATTCCTTCTCCAAAGGAGCAAAAAATTAAAAAATGATACGAGAAGAAAAAAAAAAGCTAAAGAAATTGAAGATGATGATGGAAAATCTTATGCTGATGAATCTGAAGAAGAAAGTGGGGAAGAGGTATTTTTTTATTTGTAAATATATTTTTTTGTCTGTTAAGTATTGTGTTCAAGTAGTTAATATATATTTTATATTATGATGATATTTAGGGATTGTAGAAAGCTGATATGTGAAGATGATAGTATAATTGTAAAAATATATTGTTGTATTAACTACTCATGAATAGTATATGCTATATGTATTTTTAGTATAATTTTTTATTTTTTCAGTATTGGTATGATCAAAATACATATGCATGTTATATAAGTATTTTTTGACTGCTTTAATATTTTTTATAGTTTAACTACTCATGAAAAGTATATTGGCTATATCTATTTTTAGCATAATTGATATGTATTTTCAGTGTTGGTTGCAGTTTTGATATGGTCAAAATACATATGCATGTTAATTTTAGTTTAATTACCAGAACAGTCTATTGGCTATAATACATTTGATATGTATTTTTCAATGTTGATTGCAGTTTTGATATGATCACAATACATATGCATGTTAACTTTAGATTAACTACCAGAGCAGTCTATTGGCTATATGTATTTTTAGTATATTTGATATCTATTTTTCAGTGTTGGTTGCAATTTTGATATGATCAAAATACATAAGCATGTCAACTTTTATTTAGCTACCAGAACAGTCTATTGGGTATATGTATTTGTAGTATATTTGATATGTATTTTTCAGTATTTAGATGCAGTTTTGTTATCATGCAAATACATATGCATGTTATATATTTTTTTTTTCTGCTTGAATTTATTTTATAGATTAAGAAGTGGTATTTTTACTTTGTATAGGTGATGCGGGACGAAATATTCATTGTCAGAAAACTTTCAATATTTGCACCACACATATGCTCGTACAGTGACAATGATATTTATGAAAGCATACGCGCCGTATTAAACAAGGAACAGTTTAAAAAATTTTGCGACAATAACATTTTTGGGTATTTTATGAAGAAGACGAAATGTGTAGTGCAAGCACAGTTATGCAGATGCATTATTACGCTTGAGGTTAAGGGCAGTTCTTCTTCTGGGATTGTGATTTGTGCTTATGGTACCTCTCTTAATTTACTCCCAGGAAATTTGCTATAGTTACTGATTTGAATTGTGTGTCTAATAGGTATGACTTTATTTTTGACGAGGGTGTACCAAATAGGATGGTTGAGAAGTATTTCAATGGTGCAAAAATTATTCAGAAAAGGCAACTGTTTCTAGCATTCATGGAGAAAGTCTGAGGGAAGAACAATGATGAGAATGCTGAAAAGTTTGCAATTCTGTATTTTCTGTATTTTTTTGTGTTATCTAATGTTGAAACTGTGGTTATACCCCGTCTTTATTTTGATTTGGTATAAAGTGAAAGATATAAGAATTTTCCATGGGGTACTTTATCTTTTAAGGATTTAGCGAGAAGTTTGAACAACCAGCTAAAATCTGGTGGTAAATTTTATTTGATTCAGGGAATACCACTGGCTATTCAAGTGTGGTTTTATGAGTGTTGTTCAAATGTCCCACCAAAGATTGCATCGAAGGTTGATAATCGAATTCTTCGATTATTAAATTGGAAGACAAATACACCTTGACCACGTTTTGAGTTTTTTATGAATGCTATGTTCAAAAACAGTGGCAAGGTTTGTTGTTAATAAATACATATGTATTAATATGTATTTTATAGTCTATATATATACATTTTCATTTACAATTGTTTAACTGATTCTTTAACATATATTATTTATCTATATTTCTAGGTTGTATTTAAGAACATACAGCCAACTCAAATAGAGTTGGCAAAGTTACAAATACCATAGAAGGATGCAATACAAGATGAACGTTCAGTTAAATCTAATGATGACTTTCAGGATCCACCACCAAAAAAGATTAACGAGAATTCAAAGAAGAAACAAAAGGTTGATTCATCAACCCCAACAATGAAGAAACTTTTAAGGAAAAAGCAAGTCAATATTGTTGACGAGCATACCCAAGCTAGGACACCAGCTCATCGTGCGGCAAAGGCTGCTGGAATGAAGACACCAGTTTTCAAGTCAATTCCAACACGGCAGGCAGCTTCTTGAAAAATAAAGAAAGGGAAACAAACAGCTAGGGTTATTTTTTCTCAGATACAGTCAAAGCGAGATAGTCATGTAGAGGAAGTAGCCATGTCAAAGCCTGAGAGTCATGTTGAGAAAGAAGACTTTATTTCTAAGAAAGTTTTTGATGCATTCCGCGACGAGGTTATTTTTTTTTATCAAATATTTATTTTACATTAAAAAATTTGTGTTTACTGATTTGTATGAATACAGGTTCGTCAAGAGTTTAAAGAAATTCGTAAATTAGTGAAGAAAAAGTTCAAAAAGATGCTCAAAGAAATTGAACAAAGTAAGGTAAAAGTTTTATTATTATATATGCAAACTATGAAAAAATACATATGCAGAGTATTCGAAAAATACATATGCAGTGTATTCAAAAATACATATGCAGGGTATTCAAAAAAATATATGCAGTGTATTTAAAAATACATATGAAATGTAGTAAAAAATACATATGCAGTGTGTTCAAAAATATGTATTGTTAGGTTGATTTTGCAAATATTATAATCCGTAAAATAGTTTATTTTTGTTTTGTATATTAGTATGTATATTTAGAATGATGTTTATAGCAATATGTATTTTTAGTGAGTTGGTTTATACATATTCAGTGAACTCAAATATTAATAGTTTATTGAACTTATATTTGTAGCAACAACATGAAGATAAAGATCCTAAAGTCCAACAGATGGATTATGCTGGTGCCGAAACATCACCACAACGATTCAGTCCTACTGTTGATCAGAATTTGGGTAAAAATCAGGATGGTACAAAGGTAAATAATAACTAACATATGATTATTCATTTGATGCACATATGTAATATTATTTTTTTTGCAGTTATATATTTTTTATATATAGACCTGTATAAACATATACAACTGAATTTTTGTTTGATGTTGTTTTAATGTTTGTTTACTTGTTTGCAAGGGGTGCACTGATTTGCATCCAGATAAAACAAACATTGAAATTGATTCTCAACATTTAATCCCTGATGAGCTTCTACAAAGTGTAAATTTGAATTATAATCTTTCTAAGAAGATTGTTCATTATGATGGTCGAGTATGTATAATGAATTGGACTTTAGTTTATGTGATGTATCAATCCTAACAATTCACAGAATAATTATATATTTTCTTTCATTTCTATTGCAGATCACTGATGAGAAAATGGATGAAACAAATTTGTCTGATTCGCAGTTTACAATCCCAGATGAGTTATTATCAAGTCTAAATGTCTATCGAAGAGAAAGCATCACGACACATTCATTGGCAACCCATGAAGAAGAACCTAGCGATGAACATTTCAGTGATAAAAAGTTCAAATCTTTTGTTCAAGTTCATTTTTAAGTATGTATTATGAACATATTTGAGGTTATGTGGATTATTTTGGACATAAGAAATTAATTTTTTTTTCATTTTTTAAGAAAAATAAAGAGAACGTTGGATCGAGCTCTAAATCAGACATGCACGGAAAGGTTGATCTTGGTACGGAGGAAAAAATTATGACAACTCCTAAAATACAAGAATTGACCACTGATGAACAAAAGGATGAACCAGTTTGGCATGATTCACAAAACACAATTCCTGATGAGTTATTTCCTGGTTTGAATGTCTACAGTAGTAAAAGCATTATTGTTCATCCCTCTGCTAATCGTGAATTTCAAACTCCCGTTCAAAAATTATGAATTAGGAGACCATCCAAATTCAAGGAGTCACCTTACACGATGAAATTTGGTTCAGCTGTCGGTAAGTACACTTAGTTATATATATAGTTTTCAATGTAATATGTTATGCAAATACTTTTTACTAATTACATTTTTGTAATATGTAACTATACAGAGAGCTCAGCAGGGCACATATGTATATTTTCCAAAAAATATCCATTTATTTATCACCCAATTGATGGGATAGTGGATATGAAGATTGTCAACAAGTTCATGAATTGGATTTCTGTAGACCTTCTCAAAGTTCACGCAAAAAGGTATTTCTATTGAACTGTTTTAACTTATTTTTTTAATTTCATTATGTAAGTCATGATTTAACATGTACTGATTAAAAAAAAATAGGAAGGTAAATGCAGATCATTATAAAAGGGGCAAATCAGCCATTCCAATGATGCATTTTGGAGTTGAGACTATTGAAGATAAAAACTGATTCTACACAATGGGGTTTCTTGATCAGTCATAAACAGACTCGGTTAGTATATAATTTTGACAATGTTTCCTTTACAGTTGTAGCACTACTTAAAATACATATTATGTTACTTGTTAATACATATGCAGGGACACATATGTATTTTTACAATGTTTTTTATTATTTAACAAAGGATGTGTTAAAAATTCATTTATAAATTATTAATATAAATATGAATTTTCATTAAATCACATACTGGTGAATATCCATTTTTCTTGCATTGTCTCTATTTAAGTGTTGTTTACAAAAGAAATTATTCATATGCAAATCTTAGACATTAAACTTTAAATTGCATATGTATTGTATATTACATACACATGTTAAATTCAGTATACAAATAGTTTGAATGTTCTAAACCTTGTGGTGTTAATTACTGCAACAAATTGATGTTTTCTTTTACTACTTGAGGAAGAAGTCGAAGTATGACCCCAACAGATCTTACAAATTCAGCACAATAGATTGCAACTTTATGAATATAATTAGGTTTGTTCATGATGTTTATTCTGTGGATGATCCAAACCTTGCTACGGGAGGATAGGAGGCCTATCTTAATGAGTAGTACATCAATGGGTTCCGTATGCACACTGCTGTGCCATGGCATACAGGGAAAGACATTTATATTTCAGTCAATATAAAGAAAAAACATCATTGGGTGCTAGCAGTTTTATTCTTTTCAGAGAGGTGCATATTCTTATATAATTCATATGAATCATCTGGTCATTATCTGGTTGTTCTTGCTGAGATCAAGAAATTAGCTGAGATTATCCCTTTGTGTCTTCAAGGTTGTGATTTTTACAATAAGAAAGAAATTGATCTTCAAAATCATCCAAGATACAAAGACAAAGATTACTCAGATCTATTTGATGTGTTATTTGAAGAGAAGTTGCCTCAACAATCGAGTGGAAGCTTGTAAGTTTTAAATTTACATATACCAAAATTGTATGTTTGTACAAAATATATTTTATAATTTAATAAAAAAAAAATCCTTATTTTTGTAGGGATTGTGGTGTCTTTATGATTACGTATGCAGAGTGCCTTTCTTATGGTCACAAAGTTTTTGCGACTGAGTTCCACCCCAACGCACTCCGTGCAAGATATGCTGCACTTTTGTAGGACTATGAGATTCGAAAACAAGAAGCAAATGCTCATAGTGATGTTGAAGCAACCTTGAGGCCTGCAAAGCAAAGTAGAATAACTAGTGTCAGTGAAGTTTTTGATGTATGATGATTGATGAATTTATTACTTTGTATAGTTGATCAACTGGTTTATGGATGTAGGTTCTAATTGTACAAACTAATTTTTATGTTTTGAAGTGGTTTTAATTGTAGGTTATAATAGTACTTATTTTTTAACTTAATGAAATCAATTCAGTTTCGAAGTGGGTTAATTTTGATTTGAATTAAAGTTTAATTTGAGTATTTTATGCAGTTCTACCTTTTAATGTGAGATTTAGTTAAAAAAAATACATATGCAGTGTTCATATTATGCTTAAAAATGCATATGCAGTATAAATCAAGTGTTTTTAGCCCAAAAATACATATGCAGTGTTAGGATTAAGCATTTCAAAAATACATCTGGACCTTACTTAATATGTATTTTATTAAGTTTTCATTTATTATCAATATAAATGCGAATTTGAATTAAATATAAACTTGTATTTTTAATGCAGTTCTACTTTTTATTGTGAGATTTTAGTTACAAAATACATATGCAGTGTTGATATTTTATTTAAAAATATATATGCATTATACATCAAATGTATATAGCATAAAAATACATATGCAGTGTTAAGATTAAGCATTTAAAAAAGATACACCTTGATCATACCTAATATGTTTTCATTTATCATCATTATAAATGAGGATTTGAATTAAAGATAAATTTGAGTTTTTTATGCAGTTCTTCATTTTATTGTGAGATTTTAGTTACAAAATACATATGCATTATTCATATTTTTCTAAAAAATACATATGAATTATACATCAAATATATTTAACCTAAAAATACATATGCAGTGTTAGGATTAAACATTTCAAAAATACATATTGATCATACCTAATATGTATTTTAATATGTGTTCATTTATTATCATTATAAATGTGAATTTGAATTAAAGATGAATTTAATTTTTTAATGCAGTTCTACATTTTATTTTGAAATTTTAGTTACAAAATACATATGCAGTGTTGATATTTTTCTTACAAATACATATGGATTATACATCAAATGTATTTTAGCATATAAATACATATGCAGTTCAAACATATATTTGCAGAATATGTCATATGTATTTAAATCTTTGAACAATTAGGAACCAAATACTTGTTTGATTAAGCAAAGTTATCATCTTTAACCTAGAATATATATATAATGTTAAAAATACATATGAACTGTAGCTTGAAAATACATATGCAATGTTCAGATTTTAAAACATATACATATGCAGTATTCAGATATTACTGTGTTCAATTATCAAATGATGAATAAATGTATTAACTCAAATAAAATAGTTCATTATTATAAAAAATGAAAAATAAAGTTTTATGAAATAATATGGAAGAACAAATGTATCATTTGCGATATTTCCTACAAGAACGTCTATTGTGACCCTTAGCCCCACAAGCACCGCATGAGTTGATGTTCTTCTTTTCAAACATATTCCGATCAAATTTTTCACGATCCTTCTTTGCAGGTCTTCCTGGAGGTCGTTTGAACTTTGGTGGCAGTACTATCTCACTAAGTACGCTAACTGGAATTATCCGGTCATCTTGGTGTGGTAATGGATAGATTGGAACATCATATATCTTCAACACAGTTTTTGATTTAAATAAATCAGAACAATATGATCCCTTTTGAAAATTTTTGTTGCCCAACACCGCACAAGCATGTGCACATGGTATCTCATCGAGTTGAAACGCATTACATGAGCACTTTTTTTCCTTGAGGCAAATGATGAAGTGCTTTTGTTTGTCGTGCCCTGTTTACACATATTCCTTGGCTGATACAACCTGATATCAGTAGAAATATGTAAATGATCTGCTACGAAAAAAATACAAACCATATTATCTGATATGTTGCTACGAAAAAAATACAAACCATATTATCTGATATGTTGCAACCACAACAACATATGTATTTTTGCTAGACACGTATTCATCCTTACATAAATACATATTTTAATAAAAACAAATTACAAAGATTTTTTTATTTGTTAATGAAGATGTTTTTTAATTTTTTTTATAGACATTAATGCATAAGCAGTGTTCAGATATTGCAATAAAAATATATATGTTGTGTAAATTTTAATAAAGCATCTAAATACATATGCAGTGTTAATAAGTTTCTATACAAAAAATACATATGCAGAAAACATAATATGTTTTAAATGTTCTTTTTTGATTATGTTATATATGTTTTCATTAATTTAGGACTGAATGGAAGGTATTTTCTTACTTATGTTTTCATAATTATAAATGCCAAAAATGTAAAAGGTCATACCGTCATAAGAGTACACAAAGCCTCGTTCTCTTTGAGTATGTCATTAAATTTTTCAATGAGTGTTGTGAAGGTATATGAAGCCTCCTGCCTATTTTTGCAATTCTATTTAGCAAACAGCTATCGAACTTCCTTAAGAAAATCATAAATTGGCAGTTCTCTAGCTGATACAAGTACTCCATTTATTGACTCCGCAATGTTTGAGGTCATAGTCCATCCTCGTTGAACTGTTCCATAGGACCTAGCCCATTTTTCGTAACCAGCCAATTTCAAATATTTCTTCACCCTAATGTCAACTGCCCCAACTTTTTCCATTAACATGTGGAATTCTGACTTTGAATATGCTTTGGCCATTGTATAAAAGATCTCCGATAATGTATCGTGTGACTTTCGGTAAAAAAAATTCACATTTTTTCATAGATTCCATATACATGCATAATGCGGAACATCTTTGTACACATGACCAACAACCTTTATGATGCTTGGATTCCGATCAGATACAACACACATGTTTTGTCTTTTCCTGTATGCTTCCTTTAGATTTTCAAATAACCAAGTCAAAGATGCATCATTTTCAGAATCTAGCACACCATATGCCAAAGGAAATATATGACCTGTATTTATAAATATATTTTGAACATTCAAATATAAATACATATAATAACTGCATATGTATTTTTTACAAATACAGATCCAAAAACCTGTATATTTTACCAAACAAATAGCATCAATTACATATACTAATATGTAAATGCACATCACATTCTTACATTATCAAGTAAAACATATTTCATCCATGCAACTTTGGAAATATATATATTTTTAAATAGAAATATATATATCAGCTAGACATTTGTATTTTCAACTGATATGCAGAAAATACATATGCAGAAAATACATATAAACATATAAACAGTTCTACAACGTAAAAATAAAATTATACTAACCTGCTCCATCCATCGTACATGCAGTTATAAATATCTAAGTATATATTTCTCTCAGATGACTACCATCAACAATTACGACAGGTTTACAATGATAGAGTCCTTTAATGAATGCATGGAGGGCTATAAATATATACAAGATCTCGTTCTCATTCGTCTTCTTCATTCTAATATGTGACTCAGGATATGTATAATTCAAAACATATAGGTAGAATGGTAATTTCCCATAGGATGCAAATAGTTTACCCCTCAACTCTTCTAATGCTCTTTCCTTGGCCCTCCAATATAAAGTGTATGTCAAATTCATACCAAACTCTTCCTTCATGTCATTTTTTATTTCGATCATACTGTATTTTCTTTTGTGATTTTTGAATTTTTATTTAACCATACTCCCTATCAACATACTAGTAGCATAAAATTTTGAATAGACCTTGTCCTTCACCGGGAAGGTATATTGAGGTATGAATTCCTTTATTCTAAACATTCCAGAATCTCCCATAGCGGATGCACGCATTAAAAAATTGCAGTTTCTGGATTTGCAAATCAATGTATAATTGTATCCAACATTTAGTAATACTATCAAAATACATATCCAAACTCATTTTAAACATTATCAAAATGATATAGAACGTACGTACCATTTCTTAGTTGACCTTTCACTTCGCGTTTGAAACTTCTCCCTAATTGAATAGTCCTCCATGACTGACATTAAAATATTTTTTGTCAAATAAACCTGGTCTGCCTCAATATGCTTGAGATGTGGGTTGGAGATAATCACCTCAACCGTATCCATCTCAAATACATCTAATGCTACAGTTTCTTCAGAAACCACCAAAGCTCCTTCGTTATATGCACCTAATGTTGCTTGCACGTTGTTATAGATGGCTCTTATTTCAACAACACACACGGATGAACTTACAAAGTTACTCCCTACAACTTTTTCCAAAATGCTTACATATAAAAGAAGATAATTCATGTCTTGTATCTCTTTTTTCTGCAACATAAAAACTTTAAGCCCATATCATTATGTATTTGTATTTGCCCTGTATTACCAGTGATTTGATATTCCACTAGAATACATTTGTTGGTTAAATCCACATTTAAATGTGATGCCAAAACCTCATGTAGCTCAATGAAAGATGATGTTGTGCTCAACAGTATAGCATCAGTGACATAATCTTTGTAGTTTTTTCATACATCCACATACTAGAGTACTTCACAAGGACTGATATGCTTCCCATTTCTACTTGATTTAAGCAAAAATAAATAAATATACATATTTGTCAGATGTCACTTTTTATAACATACACTTTTCAGCTTTAAGTGCAAACAAAGTTACACAGCAAAACATCTCCAACTAAAAAATACATTTAAACAACATTTATTTTAAGTAAAATACAAACACAACAAAAGTTTAAAACCAATTACAGAAACTACTGAATTGAACACAAGTAAAATAGGTATAAAAGATCTTTTCTCGTATACAATTATACTCTCAAATTTCGACAAGTAAAATAAAAATACATATGCAGGTTCAATATTACGCATATAAAAAATACATATGTAGTGTTAATATTAAGCATACCAAAAAATACATCTGAAGCATACAAAATTTGTATTTTAATATGTATTAATAGAATTTCATCACATTGAACAGCTGAATTCGATCATTCATTAATCTAGGAGTTCAGAAAATAACTGAATAAACTTCAAATCGATTATACAACAAAGTAAAAAAATTCTGCAAAGCTTAACAATTTGTTCAATTGTTAAAACAATCAAAATAATAACAAACGATCCTCAAATAAATAGTTGAATACTGAAATTTTAATACCTGAAATAACTTTTAATCTGAAATTTGCAATACATAGTTGAATTTCAAAGTTTTTTGTTCTATATGTTGAATTTACTCCTGCATTGCTTCTAACTCGAAATTTGTCTATAATTTTTTCAAAAAAAATTAACAGAGACAATAAAAAACTACATAGGAGCATCAGTAATTGTTGAAAAAAATTGAACTGGAAAAAATTAATAATTATGTACCTTAAACAACAGTAATGTTTAAATTTTCAACTGATAGTTGAATTCGAACAAATTAAACTGAAGAATCTACAATTGAATTTGATTCAAATACATTAATTCTTCATTTTGAAATTACTGTTGAATTAGAAGAAATTGCAGTCGAATTTGATTCAACAACAGGAATGGTTGAATTTTAAAAACACGATTGAATTAGAATAAATTGCTCAGAAAAAGGTTCAACGGATTTTGATTTTGCTATTTTTTTGGATGAACTCGTTAATGGAAAAAACTGATATTTGAATTTGGTTTAGTGTTGTTAAGATATAACGGAAATCACGTGATTGAAGTTGTTTTAATGCAAAAAAAATCAATAAATTTAATTAACTGGTAATTATACCATATTTATCTCATTCAATTTTAGTTATTTAAGGGCAGTAAAATTAGTTGTATATGTATTTTTATAGCAACAGTTTTTAAAAATATAAAATACAAGTTGCTACAACATGTAATTATGAAACTGTTGCTATAAAACATATAATTAGGGTCTTAAGTATGCTATTTATGAATTTTACCCTAATATTAATAATAATAAATTATGGGCCTTAAATTTGAGGGGCCTAAAATAATGGCTTTAGTTGCCTCACCCTTGAGCCGGCACTGATTCCACCTCCTTTTTGTTTTCCATTTTTATTCGCATTATCATTTTTCTCAAGTCTTTCTCTTTAGCTTGTTCATGTACTATATTTAAAAAAAATATATTATTGGAAAGTCTAGTTATGTCCAGTTTGGAAAGTCTAAGTTCTCACACTTGATATGAGCATACACTATGCACTGTTCCATTGGTTTACTATGCGCATGAGCTAGCTCCTAATACACATGAGTTAGTTAGTCTAATTAAGTCGTTGATGAGTTGTATAGTTGAGAAGATTCTAGAAGATAAAAATTTACACCTATATATAAATGTAATCTATAACAATGCAAATAGTTTGGACAATTAATAAATCTTTTCATCCATTCCCTTCTTTGTTCATCATTACTTGATCAATCAAGCTTTATTCTAGACTTTTGGGCTAAAGTTAACATGGTATCAGAGTTAGGTTCAATCATGGAGTATGAAAATAAACTGATGGAGTTTAGGTCTCTATTTTGGTAAAGTTTGGATCTCTGTAAATTAGCTCAATACGAATCACAGTTCTTAGCTTACATTAGACATTCATGTAGTAAGTCTGTCTCAGATTTGCTGAGTTTCATGTGATAATTATTGGTGTGTGATAGATGTTGGATTTTTAATTCATCCATCCAATTAATTGCTTATTGAAGTGTAAGATGACATCTATGATAGATCCCAGTGATCCCTTGTTCATAGGCATATCAGATGTGTCTGGAGCTACCTTGATTCGAGTCAAGCTTGTTGGATTTGAAAATTATATTATATGGAGTAAATCAATGAAGATTGCACTATTTGGGAAAGTAAGTTTGGATTTATTACCGGTGCGTGCAACAAAGAGATGTATAGAGAAGAATTACATGAACAATGGAAAACTTGTAATGCCATAATGCTGTCATGGTTAATGAATTCAGTAAGTTCTAAGTTATTAACTAGAATTATGTATGCCACAAATACACGAAAAGTTTGGGAAGATCTGAAGAAAAGGTTTGATAAGGTGAATAGAATAAGATCATACCAACTACAAAGAGAAATCAGCACATCACTGCAAGGTACTGATTCAGTAGCTACTTACCTTACTAAACTAAAAGATGTATGGAATGAGTATGATGCTGTAATACCAGCTCCTTCATGTGATTGTCCAAGGTCTAAGAATTATGCAGATCACCTTGATCGAATGAGGTTGTTATAGTTTCTAGGAGAATTGAATAATTTATATGAACAGGCCAGGAGACAGATTATATTGAAGGGAGATACACCTTCTCTCAATCAAGCATATGACATGATAGTTGAAGATGAGTTACAACAACTTGCCTGCTCATCCATCACAAATGAGAAATTAAATATTATCACAATGTAGGTGAATAGAGGTTCAAAAGTAAGTTACAAAAATCAGAATTACAAGGGAAAGAAATGTGACTATTGTCACTTCACTGGACATACAAGAGAAAATTTCTATAAGTTTATTGGCTATCCTACTGACTGGAATTCAAGGAGGAGGATTAATTATAATAATGGAGGTTCAAATAGATTCATGTCTCACAAACCTGTAAATGTATATGGAAGTTAGGACACTAAAAAATTTAATACCAATAGGTATCCTTGGAACCAATATGCAAGCCAAGTTAATACTCAATTTTCATCTAGTAATTTCAATGGACAAAGTGATGGTAAACATGTAGTTCAAAATGCTTCAACTAGTCAAGGTGGTCCCAAAGAAGTCAATAATACAATGCTGGAAAAATGTTAAGCCTTCACTGATGGGGATTACAAGCAGATTATGGAACTTTTCAACATGGATTAACAGGAGATGAAACATGCTAATATGTCAGGTATAGTTACCTATTTATTTTCTCATGTTGAGCAACATGAATAGGTTGTTGATTCTGGTGTTACTCATCACATTGCATCAAATAATAATATATTTTCCATAAGGAGTAAAATAGCTAGAGTAGGAGAGGATAAGGTGAATCAACCAAATGGAGCCACGACTGATATATCTCACAGAGGAGAGGCACTAGTTTTGAAAAATGAAACTATAAAGGATGTACTATTTGTCCCTAACTTTAAGCTAAATTTGCTATCAGTGTCTAGGGTTATTAGACAACTGACTTATTTAGTATATTTTTACCCTGACTTTCGTGTATTTTAGGATCTTTATAATAGCAGGGTGAGGGGAATTGGTAAGGAGAAAAGAGTATTATACATTCTTCAAGGTGTACATAAAAGAAAGAATGCATATGAAGATAAAGAAAGGCCAATAGTAGGCATAATGATGCATGACAACAGTCTCTAACACAAGAGACTTGGACATACACCTACAAAAGTGTTGAAGTTACTATAATTATTGAGTCTTTCTAAGGATTATGATCTACTAAATAAATGTCATGTATGTCCTTTAGCCAAGCAGACTAGGTTAACTTTTTCTAGTAGTGAAACTAAGTCCACCATATGCTTTGATATTGTACATATGAATCTGTGGGAACCCTATAAAACACCTACTTTTGATAAAAAGTTCTACTTATTAACCATTATGGATGATTGTAGTAGATATACGTGAATACATTTGTTGCAGCTTAACTTTGAGACCATTATCGCTCTTAAAGATTTTATATTGATGATTAAAGTTCAGTTAAGAACCATTGTGAGGGTCATAAGAACTAATAATGGAACTGAGTTCTTCATACTCAGTGTAATGATTTGTTCAAGACTTTAGGTGTGTTGCATCGAAGCAGCTGTACTTATACACCACAACAGAATGGTGTAGTGGAAAGAAAGCATAGGAAAATCTTGAACATAACCAGAGTTATCAGGTCAATCATAAATATCTATCAGATATTAGGGTGTATCTATTAATACTGTTGTCTACCAGATGAATAGACTACCCTTATTTTCAATCAGTAGTAAGATTCGATATGAAGTACTATTTTCTAGGGAACCTTTCTTATCACACCTTTGGGTACTAGGTTATTTATGCTATGCTTCAACACTGCCAGAAGGTGATAAGTTCTCTAAGAGGGAAAAATCTACAGTATTGATGGGGTATTCCACCATACAGAAAGGATACTTATTGCTGGATATGAACTCTAATAAGGTTTTTGTTAGTAGAGATATTACATTCCAAGAAGATGTTTTTCCTTTTGCTGAAACAGAAGGCAAGAACCAATCCATATACCTTTTCAATTCATGTACAAAAGATAGTGGTAGTGATGAAGAGCCAGTGGATTTAGCATATGTTACTGATGATCTAACATCAGTAAATGCAGAACCTATCTGTAATGCCCTGGGGTTTTGGTCCTTGAAAATTTCTGAAATTCTATCCTAACTGTCCTACCTACGACTTACCCTACTAGTCGTAGGGAGTCTTTACGAGTCGTTAGACCCAATCATAACCTAATCAATGTGTGTAACTAAGTTATACTCTGAGTACGAGTGGCTCACTAATAGTATAACACCCTGGGTTTTGACCATTAGAAAATTTTCTAGATTTTGGACAAGTTACGACTAGGGGGAACGAGTCGTACACTGGGGTACGAGTGGTATGTATTGGTCGTATGCTGACTAGTGTTGGATGGTGGGTTGAATATGGTTCCTGGAATGGATATGACTTAAGTGGTATGACACATATTAGTGGATACGGTTTGTTGGGTTTGGTTCTTTTCCTCACTTAATCTTAGACTTGGTAACTTAAGTTGGATATGAGTATGAGTGGATCACCATGAGCCATAAGCAGGGTACAAGTCTTTCCATGGACTCGTATGGTAGACAATGTTCAAACCTCTTGTGATTCTATTCTGCCAAGGGTACAGGTCAAGGGTACTAGTCATATACTTGGGTACGTATGTGTTTGGTTGTGTCGTACCTTGGAAAGTGCTGGGTCCAACGGGAAGGCATTGGGTACGAGTGGTGGTTACCACTCGTATGGGTGGGTACGATTCATATGGGGTAGTTGTACCCTATGATGGGATTTTTATGCAGTTTAAGTAAGGGCAATCTGGACATCTTCCCACTTAACCTATTAAGGCCCCACAACTTTTAACTCACTTAGGGGGTTATTTACCTTATTACTCTATTCATTAACACTTAGAAAACACTCTCTAATCCTCTCTAAAGTTCTTAGGCAAAAAAAATATAGGGTTTCATCTTAAGGATTAATTTGGGGCTTGTGTTGGTGATTTTTCTCTTTTATATTCTCAATTAAGGCATGTACTCTTCCCTTATTATTAGTTCCAACTAAAGTCATGGTTTTATACAATGTTTTCATGGCATGATTTATTGTATGGTTTTGAGGTTTTCAATTATATGTTGGGGTTTAGGTTATAATGGCTTGGATTTGGTTTTCCCAAGTTTAAATTATGTTATTACATGTTTTAATGGTGGTTTTGGATAATTGGGTGCATGGGAATGGTCACATGGTAATTGGTTTTGCTTTTGGAAATACTATGCCCCCAACATGTTTGATAAAACACCTATGATAATGTTTTTACTATATTATTGGATTTTAATGGAACTATTGCATAGTATGGTTTGGTAATGTAGCCCTAAATTGCTTAAATGGTTTGGAATGGTTAAATAGAATGGTTTTGTGGTCATGGTTATGGTTAATTGAACATCCTTGTGGGGTACAACAGAATCCCCCAAGAAAACATATTAATGGAACACTTTTGGGGTACATGGGACTCCCCTAAGTTAACATGGTAAATAGGTACACGGGGATCCCTTTACCTTAAAAGGTTTGGCTAAGGACAATACGTGCAAGTTATAGTCGGCATGACAGTACCACTATTAATAGACTTGGTTAATAATAAATAGAAAAATAGATTGGTTAGTTGGAAATGGTTTTAATTGAGCAAATAAAGACGGGGTGTGATAACGCTCAAACTACAGCTCTCGTAAGAGTGTAAGCGGTCGTTGTCAAATATAGAACCCAACTGGGTTGGGTGTCGAATCCCACAGAGAATACTTGGTCACTAAGTAAGCAAAGATTAATAGACTTTTGGTGAAAGTTTCGTAAAAGGGGGGATTGTAACGTGCAATAATGTAACAAAGTGAAAACAGAAAATAGCAAAGTAAAAAAAAAGAATGTTTAGTAAGATGTTTAACCAATGAGAATTGAGAGTTGGGGTTATATCCACCTTATGAGTTATACGTCTCTATTGGCTATGAGTTATGCGGAATTCAGACATGCATGTGCTTATAGAGAATTGTATTCTATGGTAAATTTAGGCGTCTTTCGACCATCAAGGATTATTTCACTTTAACTCTTTCGAGCTTAAAGCGTATCTAACGGTACAAATTCTCCAAGAGGTTAATCCAGTTACGGCACTAACTTTTTAACAGGGGTTGGTGCCCTATTACCTTGACATTATCTCTTTTCCAGACATATAACTTTTCTTTCGAACAAGTTAATGCTATACTGGCGTATTCTATGTGTTTGCAACCACAAGAATTTAGATTAAGATGAAGAGAGTAATGATATAAGCAGCATACGTGTCAAGAATTCACAAAATCATAGCAATAGATAGTATCTCATAAGGCTTCCATAACCCCAACAGAGAAGTTTAGCTACGCATGAGTGCAACGAAAAACACAATAGACATTATCATCATAAAAATCTCACGTGAATTCCTTGCAAATAGCTTTTCTCTTGTTGTAAAAATTAAAAGTCGAATATATGAAAAATAATGTCAACAATGAATTAATGAAGAAAAAGGGAAAGGATAGAATAGGAATGAGGGTGGTGGAGAATTGTTTTGATGGATGGATGGATGGATGGTGGATGGATGGGAATAATAAAAATCTCCAGCAAAATAGGGTATTTATAACACCCATGTCCTATTCCTACTAAGCTACTGCATTACTTATCCTAGTCCTACTAGGTTACTGCATCATTATCCTAATCCTACTAAGTTACTGCTGATCCCCAAAGTCTTTAGAAATGCTGTTTTTGCCCGGGACAGGTTTTCCATGCGTCAGTTTTAGTCCCTAGGCGTCCAAGCTCTCCTTTCCTTCTTACGTGAAGCTTCCTTGGGCGTCAAGTTATCCATAAAATACTGAAATCTTCATCATTTATACCTGAAAACTTGCTAATCACGTTTGTTAGCTCTCTTACAGGAAAAAGGACTAAAAGTGCATGAATTATATATTTTGTCCTCAAAACTTAGCTAAAATATGGGTAAATTATAGTACTTTAGGCGTGTAAATACGCCTATCATCAACACCCCACACTTAAAGCTTTGTTCTTCCTCGAACAAAATATCATGTCCATCTAAACATCTACTTAGGGTTTCACAGTAACAGCACAAAATATTCATCAAGACAGGCACGACAATCATTAACAAAGAGTAGTTTTCTTATCACTACTAGAAACAATTTAACCTCTAACATAGACTCGTGATGATGGTTAATTCGTATCCACAAGTTAAGGCACAAAGAATCATACACAACTACCCAAAACTCATCAATCATGTGTGTCTCACAATATATCACCCATAATCACTCACAAGTATTTTCATCTATCGAAGCATGGGTATATGATTATCCTTGCTCTCGCTCTCACAAAGAATTCATATGCTGCAACTGATGACCATAGGCTTTCCCTTAGTGTAATGCTCCACTAAATATCAGAATGCTAATCTTAGGATCAAATAGGTCTTCTATAGGTTGTAATGTAGGCTAAGGGACGGGTAGGACTATTTTGGCCATAAATAGTGACTATGTTCCTAAGCGCTTTAATATATCACATTATGCCGTTTAACATTCTCTTTTGAACAACCTTTCTACTTTCTTTTAATCTACCACCCTTTCCCACCTCTTTTGTTTTTCAATTTTAAACATAACTAACTTTTTAGTTTTCTTTTCATTTTTCTTTTCATAATACACCTCTATGATGGTAATTCTTTTTCATAACGAATTCAAGCACCAATACATTCTAAGGCATCACACTCATCCAATTTCCTCTTATTTTGTCACATGACTTTACAATTTAAAGTGCTTAGGAATATGGATCAAATTATGGTCTTGAAAAAAATGGATTAGGCTTACATATGAGGCTGTCAAAGAAAATAGGCTTAAAGGCTCAAAAGGGTTGACTAGGATAATGTCCACGGGTGGGTAAAACGAAGGTAAACAATTACAGGTTGCCAAAGAAATGCCTAAATCATCTCCTAAACTCACACTCTTTATTTCGCTTCACACACACACCAGGCAAGTTCTAGCATCAACCACAAACACAGAATATACTATATCCTCACACACACAAGGCACATGGTCGACTTTATTGGGAGTAGTATAGACTCTTGACCCAACAGATGAAGGAACTGAACCACACAATTATCACATAGTGAGTCACAATTAGAGCCTAAACATCTCAATAGTAATGATTTTAGCACAAACTCTTGTTATAATACCATGCTGCCCCTCAGAACAATTTCATGCAAAGTTAAGAAAAATTTAAAAAATTTAACTACTAACAAACAAAAGAAACAAACATAGATAGATGCAAATGCAGATAAAGAAGTAAAGCAAACAAATACCAGCACCCCATACTTAGACGGGACACACTGCCCTCAATGGAAAATAAATAAGAAGAACCTGGTTAGTCGGACTCCTCCTCTATGTCTGGGGTCATACCCCCTGCGTCGGAATCATCATCAGAGTCGTCATCCTCAGAAGTTCCTCATAAGTACCTCACTTTATTCCAAGAGTGCGTCGAGGTATTTGCATCACGGAGGATTCACCTTGCTCTTTTCGTCTCCTTTTCTGGCCTTTTTGTGAAGTGGTAGCTTTTTCTTTTCCTTGTCGTCCTTTTTGTGCCATTCTACCTGAGATCTCAATAAAGTCATGTTAGCTTTATCTCGGAAGATTCAATCGACAAACAGACAATAGTGGCACCACCCCACACTTAATTTATTGACACAAACTAATTAAGTGAATGATGTCGATTACTCAGACTTCATCGACATACATTTAGGTGATATGTTCCAACAATATGTTCAACACAGTCATACTTTCATGTCCTCTTAACGTTATGCAATCTTGACAATGCTTTCGTGTTTGGACTAATGCATCTTTTGAACAAAACTACTACATAGATATCGTATCAATTTATGGCATAGAAATAATCACAACATCGCATGTTTGTAGTCACCCATGATTTTCATCTCAATGAACAAGTCATTTCAACATGTAAGCTTTCAAGTTACAAGATTATGCAATTATCTTGACCATGTCGATTTTGCAAAAGTATGACAGTGTATCAAAATCAAATACAAGTTGGAAACAAGTCAAGAGCATCCATACATATTCTTTCACTCACTTAGTTGTATGAACCACATTCAAATCACCAACACTACTTCACGATTTAACAACTTATTATAGGCGTAGTATTGTAATACTTACGTAATATAAAAGAAGATCAAAGAAGTACTTACTTGGTTGATGGCCTCGGAATATGTTCTTGCAAAGTTAAAAGAGCAAAAGGAAATTTTCTGAGAGATTTTAGAGAGGTAGGCGGCACTTAGGTTGAATTTGCAATGCATTTTTGTTCTAAGACTAGGGTTCTATTTATAGGAAAAGCTTGGGTCGGGTTTTGACCCATTTGGAATCGGATTTAGAGGCCAAAAGTGACCATAGGCGGCGCCTAATGCTTTGCCTATGCTTGGCATAGGCGGCGCCTATGCTATGGCATTGTTAGGCATAGGCGGCGCCTATGCCATGGCATACTAGATTCATAGAAAAAATGCTTTTGCATAGACGGAGCCTATGCTATGGCATTGTTGAGCATAGGCGGCGCCTATGCTATGGCACTCTAGAATCCGAGATCTTAGGCCATAGCATAGGCCATGCCTTGTTCGTGGCCTAGATTTACATAGGCCTTGCCTTGTTCTTTGCCTATATTTTCATAGGCAATGCCTAACCCATAGCCTTTTGCTTCTTCATTCCTAACTTACCACCTTCAACATGCAATACTTCCAAATCAAAATTTGAAACCAATCTCCTCCTTTATACCTCTTGCACCTACATTTACTCAAAAACAACAAAAACGATTAGAACGATGGGTTTCCTCCCATCAAGCGCCTTAGTTTTGGTCGTGGCTCGACAAAATCTTATGAAAACAAAACAATTAAAAACGATGGGTTGCCTCCCACTAAGCGCTTGATTTATTGTCGCAGCACGACATAGCTATCTCGATTACTTAGACTTCATCGAGATAGATGGGGCATCATTTTCTGAATGGATTCAGATGACGCTGATGCTTACTTGTAGGCATGCAATCTTCTTCGATATGACTCTTGTGCATACATATCCCAGGAGGGATACCAATTATATCATCAATAGTCCAACCCATAGCTCTTTTGTATCTCTTCAGAGCAGAGATGAGAGCCTCTACATGTTGTTCACTTAGATCATCCGCAACACTCACCGGAAGTGTATTTTCACTTCCCAAGAACGCATACCTGGGGAGCTCTTTCGATTCTGGCACTGGTGGCTCTTCAATGGAAGTCTTCGCTGTTGGTTACGGTTGATTCTTAAGATCAAGGTCCGGCTGCTTAGGAGTATGAGAATAGGACCCTATTTCTGTTAGAGCACACATAGTTTCTTCATAATCTTCATCATCCTCATGCTCAACATTCAGCAGCGCAGTAGACAATGGCTCAACAGTAAGCTGTTTCTCTACAGATAATGCTTTCTTATCCTCATAATGAACATCAGCTACGGAGAACACATTCATATCGCTGGGCTGCTTCATTTCTTTGCATATATCAAAGCGGACCACTTCGTCATTCAACCAAAATAAAAGCTCATTAGCTCTCATGTCAATAAGCACACTTCCTGTTGCAAGGAAAGGACGTCCCAAGATTATGGGAACTTTAGAATCCACCTTATAATCCAAAATCACAAAGTCTGCAGGAAAGATGAAGGTGGAAACCTTCACCAACACATCATTCAAGATACCCACAGGTCATTTTACCGACCTATCTGCCATCACGAGCCGCATATTGGTTGGTGTAGGGTCGCCCAACCCCAACTTTCTGTAGACGGATAGTGGCATCAAATTGATGCTAGCTCCCAAATCGCACAATGCCTTAGCAAAATTCATAGATCCAACCGTACAAGAAATAGTGAAAGCACCAGGGTCTGCCTTCTTCTGTACTAAGGACCTAGTGGCAATTGCACTGCAATGATGAATATTATCTGCCGGCTCATAGCTTACTGCCCGCTTCTTTGTTAAAAGGTCCTTCATGAATTTAGCGTATCTGGGCATTTGCTCTAGCGCTTCCACCAAAGGAACATTAATAGTCAGCTGCTTCAACATAGTCATGAATTTACTGAACCTGGTATCATCAGCTTTCTTCTTTAGTCTCTGAGGAAAAGGTGGTGGTGAAAGGGGAATAGTTTTCTCCACCACTTTCTTTTTACCTTGCTTCCAACTATCAATTTTTTTAGGCTGCAAACGTCTAGGGGTGACGTCATGAACACACTCTTCAGCTTCTTCGGCCTCTTCACATTCTGCATCAATAACATTATCCGCTATATCATCAACCACCTGCTTGTCCTTGGATGGATTTTCCAACACTTTACCACTCCGGGTAGTAATAGCCATGCATGATCCGTCGTTCCTTGGGTTTTACACCGTATCGCTGGGTAGTGTTCCAACCTTTCTTTGGTTGAATACCACAGATAATTGACTCAATTGTTGCTCCAGCTATTTTATTGAAGTGGAATGCGAGTCAACCAATTGCTTCATTGAGGTCAGATAATTTATTACCTCAGTTACTCCTGTGCTGGTTGCCTCTACTCCTTTCAGCAGCTTAGCCATCATATCTTCCATGGACATATTTCCAGAACCAGATGCAGCGGCGTCACGTCTTCCAGGAGGAACATACAAACCACTCCTGTAGGTTATGTTTTTCCAACTTCCTTGATCACGGTCCTTGTTTCCAGATTTATCATAATAGTTCTGACCTTGGTTTCCTTGGGCATTGCCTCGAAAACCCCCTGATTGTTCAAGTAGTTGGCTTCTTTCTCAGAATCGGATTTCTCTCTTCCTTTTGACGTAATAACTTTGATTTTTTCGGTCTTCCCTGATAATAGATGCTTTGTAAGAAGATCCATTTTTGTTTTCATGTGTGCCATATCTTGATCACATTCTTCCTCTCTTCGCCTTTGTTCTGCTGTCATGCCAATAGATACAGTAGGGCTTGCTACCTCAGAATCTCTGGTATGCCAAGCTCTACTTTGCTTTGTCGTATGATCTAGCATATCACTTGCCTGAATAAAAGTGAGGTCCATGAATGATCCACCTGCTGCATTATCAACCACTGGCTTAGTCACTGAGTTGAAAGATCTGTATAATATCTCCATCAAGTGTACATTGGCCATATGATGGTTTGGGCATCTCATAAGCTTCTTCTTGAATCTCTCCCATGTTTCGTGGAGAGCTTCAGTTGGAAGCTGTCAAAAATTGCTGATCTCATCTCTCAACTGCGCTCTCTTGGATGGCGGAAAGAATCTTTCTAGGAAAGCGTCTTTCAATTGCCTCAAATTAGTAATAGAATCAGGAGTCAGCCCATTCAACCATAGATTTGCCTCCCCAAATAGAGACAATGGAAATAAGCGCAGTCGAATTGCATTCTGTCCAATGCCTGGATTGTCGAATGACTTGCATATTGAGATAAAGTTGATCAGATGCATATTCGGATCATCGCCTGCTAGTCCACCAAATAATCCCTTGAGCTGCAATAGTTGAATCATGGTGCTAGTGATATTGAAATTTGCTCCAGGTGCCAAGGGTGGAGGAATAATAGCCCCTGTGGCACCAGCTCCATCGAGATTGTCATCATCATCATCAAAAAGAGCATGCACAGCTCGGCGGTCAGGTCTCATTCTAGCTTGATGATCTCTCCTATGCATAGGTGCCACCACCTCATCAGTACGCCTAGGATTTAGTAACTCATCATCACCCAGGTCCTCACTATCAGGATTTGTTGCCCGACCTGGGTTATCAATATTCTGTTGATGCACTTGAGCAGCTTCCAATGCAGCTAATCTAGCCTGCTCCTGTTGAGCAGCCCTTCTTTCAATGTCACGTTGTGCATCCATTCTGCCAATAAGTTGTGGTTCAGGATTGATAGGTAATAACGGTTGACCTGAACTTCGAGTGTTTGGCATGCACTCAAGCAAACCTGAATAAAACAAAAACAACAACTAAAAGTAAAATTCAAGAATCTTTGACCAAAGGGTCTAGTAACTATCACAAACTTAGTTGACAACCGTATTCCCCGGCAGCGGCGCCAATTTTTGATAACGCTCAAACTACAGCTCTTGTAAGAGTGTAAGCGGTCGTTGTCAAATATAGAACCCAACTGGGTTGGGTGTCGAATCCCACAGAGAATACTTGGTCACTAAGTAAGCAAAGATTAATAGACTTTTGGTGAAAGTTTCGTAAAAGGGGGGATTGTAACGTGCAATAATGTAACAAAGTGAAAACGGAAAATAGCAAAGTAAAAAAAAAGAATGTTTAGTAAGATGTTTAACCAATGAGAATTGAGAATTGGGGTTATATCCACCTTATGAGTTATACGTCTCTATTGGCTATGAGTTATGCGGAATTCAGACATGCATGTGCTTATAGAGAATTGTATTCTATGGTAAATTCAGGCGTCTTTCAACCATCAAGGATTATTTTACTTTAACTCTTTTGAGCTTAAAGCGTATCTAACGGTACAAATTCTCCAAGAGGTTAATCCAGTTACGACACTAACTTTTTAACAGGGGTTGGTGCCCTATTACCTTGACATTATCTCTTTTCCAGACATATAACTTTTCTTTCGAACAAGTTAATGCTATACTGGCGTATTCTATGTGTTTTCAACCACAAGAATTTAGATTAAGATGAAGAGAGTAATGATATAAGCAGCATACGTGTCAAGAATTCACAAAATCATAGCAATAGATAGTATCTCATAAGGCTTCCATAACCCCAACATAGAAGTTTAGCTACGCATGAGTGCAACGGAAAACACAATAGACATTATCATCATAAAAATCTCACGTGAATTCCTTGCAAATAGCTTTTCTCTTGTTGTAAAAATTAAAAGTCGAATATATGAAAAATAATGTCAACAATGAATTAATGAAGAAAAAGGGAAAGGATAGAATAGGGATGAGGGTGGTGGAGAATTGTTTTGATGGATGGATGGATGGATGGTGGATGGATGGGAATAATAAAAATCTCCAGCAAAATAGGGTATTTATAACACCCATGTCCTATTCCTACTAAGCTACTGCATTACTTATCCTAGTCCTACTAGGTTACTGCATCATTATCCTAATCCTACTAAGTTACTCTTGATCCCCAAAGTCTTTAGAAATATTGTTTTTTCCCGGGACAGGTTTTCCATGCGTTACTTTTAGTCCCTAGGTGTCCAAGCTCTCCTTTTCTTCTTTCGTGAAGCTTCCTTGGGCGTCAAGTTATCCATAAAATGCTGAAATCTTCATCATTTATACCTGAAAACTTGCTAATCATGTTTGTTAGCTCACTTACAGGAAAAAGGACTAAAAGTGCATGAATTATATATTTTGTCCTCAAAACTTAGCTAAAATATGGGTAAATTATAGTACTTTAGGCGTGTAAATACGCCTA
Source organism: Capsicum pubescens (assembly GCA_030864215.1). Taxonomy (NCBI): domain Eukaryota; kingdom Viridiplantae; phylum Streptophyta; class Magnoliopsida; order Solanales; family Solanaceae; genus Capsicum; species Capsicum pubescens. The sequence goes on from CM061539.1 coordinate 90,240,305, forward strand.
TCATCAGGGTGTGATAGCTAACTGTGAAGGTGAGAGTTCAATGAATGAACACTGGAAACTCATGTTTGCTGATATGAAGGGTTGGACATGGCGCCCATATATGATACTATAAGGTATGCGAGAATCCTCTAGGAACACTGTACATATGTATCATTGAGAGCTAAGTGTACTTGGGAATCCCTTACTCTTATGGTATCCTAGGTTCGTGCGACTACATGAATCAAAGCTCGTTCAGGGGGGTACACTAGACCCATATAGCCCGTGGATGGTTAAGGATGGTTAAACTACATATAACCAGGTTAATGGTTTCAAATGCATGCTAAACCCGATTCTCTTTCCCGACATGGTTATATACATATATATGATGGTTTGTATGTATATGGTTGGTTTACTTAGTTTTACTGGATTTCATTATTTTACCCTTATCCTGAGTTCATGCTAGAGTTCACCCGTTAACCCATCTTTGGGCGGTTGTATCCCCACGCGATATAGGAACCAGTTATTCTACTCCTCATGCATAGTGATCGGATTTCAAAATTAGCTTTTGAATTGAAGAGGTGAGCTTTCATCTTTCCGTAAGGTTCCATTTCATGTTATAGACATTTTCATATATTTGGTTATTTTATGGATATTGGTTTTCTCTATGGTTGGGGGCACGTCCAAACCGAATATTGGTTTTCTTTTAGTTAGCGGCTTTTGTGAAACTACTATGTCTTGGTAAGAGCGGGATCGGTATTGGTGTTAACCTTAGTATTGGTATTGGTATTGGGGATGACATCGGTTGACTGTATTGTTGGCTGTTCCATCCTCTTTTATTTTGGGATTATATATAATTATTATGGAACTGAAATAGTTATGGTTTTGGATTATGGTTTGGTTTGGTATTTTTTATTAGTTGGTATTAGACGGTTGGGCTCGTTTGGGTGGTCACGGTCATAGAACTATCCCATATCCATAGATTTTACAATAACTCTATCTTGTTATCTGTTCGAAATTCATCTGACTCAGGATATGTGTAGGTTAGTTGGGTGGGGTTACAGAGGTGGTCTCCAGTTCTAGTTGGACTTGGGATGCCCATTACGATAAAGCCCTAGTTCTGGTCCTGTCAGAGTCATAAAAACTCATTATGAGTTATTGGGATCAAATCTTAGGATGTCCAGTATATACCCCAAGTAAGTTCTGTGTTGACTATGACAGAACCATACAAGTCATAGGGTCCCATTATGTGTCATATTAATTGAGTCGTATGGTTAATAGAGTGAGTGCCCTAGAGACTGTCTTAGCTAAGACTCGTGGTGATAAGCTTTAACGAGTCCCTACAAGTTATATAGTGACCCATAATCACTAACAACTAAATTTAAGCTTTTAATTAGAGAGTACTTTGGACAATTCCCTTCTTACCCAATTAAAACCTTACGTTCATAAAGCATTCAAGGGAGTTATTTCTCATTTATAACATAATCAAACACTCTCAGAACTCACTCAAGTGTATCAAGCAAGATAATTAGGGTTTCTAAAAAGTAGGTCATCTAAGGACTCAAGGATTGAATTCTTTTCGTTAAACTTGATATTTCAAGCATGTTAATCTTCCCTAATTGCTAATTTGTTAAAAAAATATGATTCAAAGTGTTGTTCATATGGTATTGATGTTGGTTTTTAAACATGGGTTGAGAGTTTTGAATGCTTGTTGTTGAATAATATTTCCCATGGTTTACACATAGTTGTTCATGCTTTAATTTTGGACTTGAACTTATGGGATGAATGGGTATGGTGAATGAACTAGGGAATTGTGATTTCACCCTACTTGTGACTTTTGAAAGGGTTATGACCTCAACCCCATCTAATGAAATTGGTTTTGAATATGAAAAATATGCACATTGAACTACTCTTGAATTATTGCATGATGTGAAAGGTTAATGATGCATAATGATTATGAATTGAACCTTATGGGTTGTGTAATTCCCCAAGCTAATGTATAATTGAACAAATGGGGCTATGAATTCCCTAAATAATGAAATTTTTTTGGCATGTTTATGTTGCCTTGCAAGTGTAGTTGATATGATGATACCAACAATGTCTGCCTAAATGTGTATCATGGTTCAATGAATGGGAAGGTGTGTTAATTGTTTTAATTGAGATTTAATGAAGGTTATGTATCTAAGTCGTGAATGTAGAGATCTTGAAGGACCAGCACTGGAAATCGTGGTTACTAATGCAGGGGTCTAAATGATCGGGTGGTTTGAGTCTCCCTTATTATTATCATATGATTGGGAGGTTTGAGTCCCCCACATTATAGTACATGATTTGGTGCTTGTGTCACCTAATGTGCTGGGAGGTTCAAGTCCCCCATAGTACATATATATACCCTCTGGTTCATGCGGCCACACACACTAGGGCCCTATCAGCTAGGAAGAGTTGGGCCCATATAGTCTGTGAGTGCCTTCTAATGTTATGATAGATAAGCTATATAATTTAGGTTAAGTTTTAAAGTACATGCTAAGCCTTGTTTCCTATCCTAGCATATCACTTATTTATGTATTATGTTGTGATTCATATGGTATTGAAGTGACTGGACTTGACATTATTTTATCCTATATCCTTGAGTTACATGCTAGTGTTCACCCTACCAACCATCTCCAGATGATGTATCCCCATGCAATGCAGGTACCGAAGATACTTCTACTTTTCCTGTGCAAAGTTAGGTGGATCAACTAGGTTTGTCGGTTCGTTATGGTAAGGTGGTAAGCTTTCATTCTTCGGAAGGCTTGGGCATTTCATTTATTTTCATTCTTAGATTTGAGTTGATTATTTTTATTATCATCAACATTATCATTGTCATTGTCATAGTCGGGGACATGTCCCGACCAAGACTGGATTTTGGTTCTTTTGCTAGAAGGCTTTGTTGGATTACTGTAGACTTGGGTGATGTTGGTAGGTTGTTTGACTGGTTATCAGTTTTTAGTTATAGATGTTATTTAAATATCATTAGGCTTATTCTCATGTTATTTTGTTATATGTTCGAAATTCATCCGACGTTGGAGATATTATGTTTACTTGGTTAGGTGCAGGAGGTGGTCTCCAATCCATATGGGACTTGAGATGCCCGTCACGGCCAAGCCCTAGTTTGGGTCGTGACAAAGTTGGAATCAGAGCCTAGGTTTGGTGTCATTGGGCTTCTATAAAATGGTGTTAAGTAGAGTCTTTTTACGAGCGTGTAGCGCTCCATACTTATAATGGAGAGGCTATAAGGAATTTAGAAATGTTTTTCTTTCTTGATGTTCTATTTTGAGTTATAGGGTCTAAGATCTTGAATATCCTCTAAATCTTATATATTCGCTTTTTAGATCATGCCTCCTAGAAGATCTGATGCTCGTGGAAACTCCTTTGTCCCATCTGTGCACATTATGGACAGAGCTCGTCTTACTCAAGAAGTTGAGAGTAGGTCTAGGGTCACTGCTTCTGATTTCCCTAATGGAGCTCCGCCGGTACCCCCTATCCCTCCTCGGGCATCTCAAGCTGATGTGTCCAATGCTGGGTTTTGCCTATCAATTCATTTTCTTACCCAGTTGGTGGCCTCTCATACTAAGTGTGTTGCTTCTGTTACTCCATCCTCTGATTCCACTAGAGTTGGACAATTTATGAGGTTGAGTTCTCCGACTTTCATCGGTTCTAAAGTTGAGGAAGATCCTTAAAATTTATTAATAAGATGAAAAAGATTTATTATATGATGCATGTTACCGATGTGGAAGGTGTAGAGTTCACTGCCTATTAGTGGAGGATGTGGCGTATCGGTGGTATGAGGAATGGGATCATTCTAGAGGTGATGATATTGAGTCTGCTTTGTGGGATGACTTCTTTAGTACTTTTCTTGATCGCTTCTTTCCTCAGGAGTTGAGGGAGGCAAAGACTGATGAATTCATGAACTTGAAGCAAGGCAGGATGACAGTGAAGGAGTATGCCTTGAAGTTTCATCACCTGTCGCGATATGCTCCGGAATTAGTATCTAGCTAAAGGGATAAAATAAGGAAGTTTGGTTTTGAGTTGTATCGTGAGTTGATTTTGGAGAGAAAGGTCACCTTGTTAAAAGGACATGGATATCTCTAGACTTGTGGTGTATATGCAACAAGTAGAATATAAGAAAAAAAGCAAGCAGAGGTGAGTGAAAGGTAGAATAAGAAGTTTCGATATTCAGAATAGGGTGGAGGTCAACAACAGAGTGGTAGAGACGGTGGAAAGTGGTCTTAGAAAAAGTGGGCAATTTTGGTTCCTACTCTTTAGACAGTGCTCCTTATCTAAAATTGTTGAGTTATCATCATTTTCAAAGTAGTATTGGTCCCAGGGTATAGGGTGCCCAGCCTTAGGCTAGTGGGGCTCAGTCAGCTCCATCATATCCCTTTTGTAGATTATACGGTATGGTACATCATGGCATTTGTGAAGAAGGGAGGAACAAGTTCTTTAAATATGGTCATATTGATCATATACAGATGGATTGTCCTTCCAGGGTTGCTTTTGGGGAAAATAAGATCTTTTTTTCTACTTAGTCAGTTCCTTCACCAAAGGATATTACTTCTGCCTTTGGCTCCGGCACTGGATGAAATCGTTTGTACATTCTTGCCACCCAGCAGGATTCTGAGGCATCCCCCGTTATTGTTACTGGTACGCTCAAACTTTTCTCTCTTGATTATATTTTCTACTTGATTTGGGGTCTACTCTCTCTTATGTGACCCCTTATGTGGCTATCTATTTTGTTTTGATCCTGAGTTTATTCGGGATCCCTTCTCTGTGTCCACCTAGTAGGTGACTCCATTGTATCTAGAAGGGTTTATAGGGGTTGTGTGATGTCGTTCTATGGTAAGAGACCTTGGTGGATCTGATAGTCTCGGGCATGTTTGACTTTGATGTGATTTTGGGGATGTATTGGTTGCATTTGTGCTATGTGTCTCTTAATTGTTGGACCCAAAGGGTCAGTTTCCATGTTTACGAGTCGTTGGGAGCAAATCGTAGGATGTCTAGCGTATACCCAAGTGGGTTCTATGCTGACTATAACTGAACCATACGAGTCGTAGGGTCCCATTACAAGTCATATTAGTTGAGTTGTAGGGTTAATAGAGTGAGTGCCCTGGAGACTCTCTTGGCTACGACACGTGGTGATACGTTGTAACGAGTCCCTACATGTTGTATAGTGACCCATAGTCACTAACGACTAAATTTAAGCTTTTAATTAGAGAATACTTTGGACAATTCCCTTCTTACCCAATTAAAACCTTACATTCATAAAGCATTCAAAGGAGTTATTTCTCATTTATAACACAATCAAACACTCTCAGAACTCACTCAAGTCTCTCAAGCAAGATAATTAGGGTTTCTAAGAAGTAGGTCGTCCAAGGACTCGAGGGTTGAATTCTTTCCATTAAACTTGATATTTCAGGCATGTTAATCTTTCCTAATTGCTAATTTGTTAAAAAAAAATATGATTCAAAGTGTTGTTCATATAGTATTGATGTTGGTTTTTAAACATGGGTTGAGAGTTTTGAATGTTTGTTGTTTAATAATGTTTCCCATGGTTGTTCATGATTTAATTTTGGATTTGAACTTATGGGATGCATGGGTATGGTGAATGAACTAGGGGATTGTGATTTCACCCAATTTGTGACTTTTGAAGGGGTTATGACCTCAACCCCATATGGTGAAATTAGTTTTGAATATATGAAAAATATGCACATTGAACTACTCTTGAATTATTGCATGATGTGAAAGGTTAATGATGCATAATGATTTTGAATTGAACCTTATGGGTTGTGTAATTCCCCAAGCTAATGTATAATTAAACAAATAGGGCTATGAATTCCCCAAATAATGAAATTATTTTGGCATGTTGTTGTTACCTTGCAAGTGTAGTTGGTATGACGATACTAACAATGTCTGCCTAAATGTGTATCATGGTTCAATGAATGGGAAGGTGTGTTAATTATTTTAATTAAGATTTAATAAAGGTTGTGTAGATGAGTCGTGAAAGTAGAGATCTTGAGGGACCAACACTGAAAACCGTGGTTTCTGATGCGGGGGTCTAAATGATCAGGTGGTTTGAGTCCCCTTTATTATTATCATATGATTGATAGGTTTGAGTCCCCCACATTATAGTACATGATTTGGTGCTTGTGTCACCTTGATGTGCCGGGAGGTTCAAGTCCCCTATAGTACATATGTAAACCCTTTGGTTCATGCGGCCACATGCACTAGGGCCCTATCAGCTAGGGAGAGTTGGGACCATATAGCTTGCGAGTTCATTCTAATGTTATGACAGTTGAGCTATATAATCCAGTCTTAGTTTTAAAGTGCATGCTAAGCCTTGTTCCCTATCCCGACATATCACTTATATATGTATTATGATCTAATTCATATGGTATTGAAATGACTGGACTTGGCATTATTTTATCCCCTATCCCTGAGTTACATATTAGTGTTCACCCCACTAACCATCTCCAGATGTTGTATCCCCACGCGATGCAGGCAACAGAGATACTTTTACTTTTCTTGTTCCAAGTTAAGTGGATCGGCTCGATTCGTCGGTTCGTTGTGGTGAAGTGGTGAGCTTCCATTCTTCGGAAGGCTAAGGCATTTCATTTATTTCCATTCTTTGATTTGAGTTAATAGTTTTTATTATCATCAACATTATCATTATCATTGCCAGTGTCGGGGACATGTCCCGACCAAGGTTGGATTTTGGTTCTTTTATTAGAAGGCTTTGTTGAATTATTTTGGACTTGGGTGATGTTGCCAGGTTGATAAGTCAGTTACCGATTGTCGGTTATAGACCTGATTTAAATATCATTAGGCTTATTTTTATGCTATCTGGTTATATGTTCAAAATTCATCCGATGTTGGGGATGTTGTGTTTACTTGGTTAGGTTCAGGGGGTGGTCTCTAGTCTATGTGGGACTTGAGATGTCCGTCACGTCCAGGTCCTAGTTTGGGTCATGACACTATTATTTATAGAAGAACATCAAGAGTGGATAAGGAACCTAGTTGGATTAAAAACTACATTGTACCTGGGAAGAGAAAGGGTACAAGATACCTAATATCAAATTACCTATCCTACAAGAATACTACATCTAATTATCAATGCTATGTGAGCAGTTTTTCAGACCAGGTTGAGCCTTAGTATTTTAGTTAACCTGCCAAACCCATGAAGTTAGAAATTAAAGCACTTGAAGATAATAATACATGGGAAATAGTCGATTTGTCCCTGGAAAGAATGCTATTGGCTCAAAATGGGTATACAAGATCAATTATAAAGTAAATAGGGATGTTGAGAGATCTAATGCAAAACTGGTAGCTGAAGGTTACAGTCAACTGGAAGGATTAAACTACTATGACATCTTTTCAACCGTGTCATAGATGGTGATTGTTAGATATGTTATTGCACTTGTTGTATCAAGAGAATGGTACATGTACCAAATGGATGTCTATAATGCCTTTCCTACAAAGAGACTTAGATAAAGAGGTGTACATGCAACTACCTGAAAGCTTCTAACAGAAAGGGCACAAGAAGGTATATAGGTTGCTTAAGTCCTTATATAGGCTTAAACAAGTTTCTAGACAATGGAACATCTAGTTGGCTTCAGCACTCACAAATGCAAGATTCACTCAGAGTACCTTTGACTACTCATTATTTACATGGAAGAAAGCAGGAGAAATAGTGATAGTCCTAGTCTATGTGGATAATTTACTGATCAAGGGAGTAAATGAGAGTATCATTTTTGAAGCCAAAGAAGTATTACACAAGCAGTTTAAGTTCAAATACTTTCTAGGAATTGAAGTTTTGAGGTCATCACAGGGAGTTACTTTGAATCAAATAAAACATCTACTAGATTTGATCTCAGAAGTTGGTCTAGCAGGTGCAAAGCCAGCATCTACACCTCTAGAATCCACTACTAAGCTGACATATGTAGAGTATGATAAAGTCACAAGGATTGTAGATTTTGAGAGATGCAACTCATTATCAAAAAGTGGTGAGAAAACTTGTATGCTACTATAACTAGACCAGACATCAGTTATGTCATTTAGACATTGAGCCAATTTATGCAGAGGCCTAAGAGATCCCATCTAGAAGTAGTTTACAGGATGATCAGAAACTTAAAAGGTTTAGTTGGTCAAGGAATCTGGTTGAAAAATCAAACTAATGCCAATTTAGTTTGTTGGTGTGACTCAGATTGGGTTGTTTGTCCCCACACTAGGATATCAGTGACTGGATATGTAGTGAAATTTGGTGGTTCTTTAATATCTTAAAAGTCTAAGAAATATCACAGTGTCTAGAAGCTTAGTTGAAGCTGAGTATAGAAGCATGGCTTCAACTATAGTTGAACTTACCTGGATAGAAGGGTCGTTTGCAGAATTGAATATGATGATTCCTAAACCTATTACAGTGCTCAATGATAGAAAGTCTTCCATACAATTAGCAGCAAATCCAATCTTTCATGAGAGAATAAAGTCTATAGAGATTGATTATCATTTCATCAAAGACAAGATCAAGAGTGCTTCAGTGCAGACTCTACATGTTTCTTCACAGCATCAGGTGGCTGACATACTGACTAAAGGCCTAGTTCTTGACCAACACTCTAAACTCTTAAGCAAGCTTGGTGTGCTTAATATTCTGTACCCTTCAACTTAAGGGGGAGTATTGGAAAGTCTAGTTATGTCTAGTTTTGGAAAGTATAAGTTCTCACACTGGATGTGATCATACTTTGTGTACTATTCCATTAGTTTACTATGCATATGAGCTATCTCCTAATACACGTGAGTTAGTTAGTCGGATTAAGTGGTTGATGAGTTGTATAGTTGAGAAGATTCTAGAAGATAAAAATCTACACCTGTATCTAAGTGTAAGCTGTAACAATGCAAATAGTTTTGATAGTTAATAAATCTTTTCGTCTTTTCCCTCCTCTGTTCATCATTGCTTGATCAATCAAGCTTTATTCTAGACTTTAGGGTGAAAGTTAACAACTGTCACTTTTACTTGTCAGCTTAAGCATATTAGGAGAAAGATAAAATTATTTCACATATTTGACACCCAATATTAACTACTCATTCTAAATCATTTCTCAAATCCATTAAGACTATACATCAATTGATATGAATATCTACTGAGTTTAGGATAAGAGAAAGATACGAACATGAGGGAAAATGGAATAGAGAATTCCAATCAACATATATCATTGCATTGAGAAAAATCATATCAATGTATACACAGGATGACTCCCCAATCCCTATGAATTTTAGATAGTACTAATTTCACTTCCATTTCCATTAACTCTAAACACTCACTTATCGCCTGTAACAATAAAAATCAAACTGTGTAACTGATTTCATAATAGCTCTACTTATCACTTACAACATTGGCATTTACTACTCTAGCCACTACATGCATATTCTATCTAGCCACTCTTACCACTCCTCCTCTAGTAGGTGTGAACACACCTATCTTGAACAATGATAGTTCATGTTGTGGTCTTCCCAACATGTATATTTTAGAAGGATATAATATAGATACATAACAATGTAACTTTTGGAACAATATTAGTACAATTTTGATGGATTTAGAAGGTTGTTCTTCTCAAATTATCAACTCCATTTACTAAGTAAATTAATATAATTTGTATTGGTGCATTTTCTTATTAAAATAGAAATACTAAAGTGCAAGATAATTAGTATACATAAAGTGAAGAAAGTGGTGTCATTATTCTTGTAACTCACCACATTATCTTTTGGTGTTGGTATAAATTATGATAAAAGATGATCATTAGTTCTTTTAACTCATATGATCATTAGTTTCTTGTAAATTCATGATCATTAGTTGCATGTAACATATGTAACATCAAGACTATTTATCCACCCATATTACTATCTCTCATTTATCTTATTCATTACATGGAAGAATTTTTAACTTATAAATCGAGGTGTTTCTGCCTTTGTTGTGTGATATGAAAAAGATTGTAAATATAGTAGTGAAATAGAGAGTTGAGACAAGGAAAATATTCTAAGTCTCTAACTATTCACTATACAAAAGAAAGTAACTATACTATATAAGTGAAAGAGAGTGTTGAACAAAGAAAATATTCTAAGTCTACAACTATATTCACTATAAAAAGGAGAGTTTCTTATGATGGAGTTTCGGACTCTTCAACTAATCCGTAGTTGCTTGAATTGTACATCGTTGATGGGTTTTTGTATCCTGGAGGGGACAAGTCAAGAGATATACTGCTGAATCGGTGTAAATTATGTCGCTATGAGCTTGAATCTCCTTAAAGAGAGCGAGATATTCGCACCTCGTTCAAGAAGAAGATTATATTATTTTTCTTTATTTTTGTTGATTTTATTATTTTTAACTGTAATTTAATTATTGTAACGCCCCGGTTTTCTGAACCGAAATGCTACACGGTACTTATAACCCTGAAGGACCACAACCTAACCCATGACTAATATCTGTACCTGTATACTGTATAATATACTTGTAAAATGCGGAAAAAATGAACAATAGGCCATAAGGTTCAACTGAATAAAGAAACTGTCAAAACATGACATCCATGTGGGTAGCGAATACCCAAAATAACTGAATCTGAATACTAAATCTAAAAACCTCTAAGTACTGTCTGAATAAGGAGTTGAGGGAACATGTCTCCAACTAACTCCATAAACTGAAAACTAACTGAATTAATAAATGAATAAATCAAGTAATATCATCCTCGAATGAAGAGGACTCACTGCAACTCTGTGTTCTGAATGCAACTGCTACAGCTGGTCCAGAACTTGTGTCTCTGAACCTATGGTGTAATATAAAAAGAAAGAACCATATCGCAAATGTGTCAGTACAACTGGAGTACTGAGTATACGAGTGAGGTAGGCTAAAACGAAAGGTTTACATGCATGAATAATGCTAACTGACTGACTGATATGAACGTAAGAGTGCAAACATACATACATAGCAACTGAGATCACCAGTACGTGATAACTAAACCTGTACGCTAATACATGGCTGAAACTGTAGTTCTAATAACATGAACGACTGTTTCTGACAATCCTGAATCTGGTGGAACTATCAGAGTCCTGTGCTATAACTGAATTTGACTGTATCTAACAGTCCTGGTATACTGATATCTGAAGAACTGTCTGAGTTCTTTTACTGAGACTGAGACTGAAACTGTGGGAGGTAGTTGTTTAACCGACATGCCCCATGTATGCTAAAATAGCTGAACTGGGGTCCAATCGTTTCCCTGATTGGAAGGGTGTAAATACCGTGCCACGGATAAAGACATGTTGTGAGTGACCCTCAAATCTGGCAGTGTCCCCAAAAGAGAATGACGGATGTCCGCCCCATCAACCCTCAAGCTGGCAGTGTTGATGTCTCAACCTATGCTGGCTACATAGTTCTGGAATGCAAGGATTGCTTCTAAGAATCACACCTTTATCTGAAGCAGGTGAGTTTCCATCCTTGGGTTCGCTCGGTGCTAAAACCTACTCCCATCTGAAGAGACTGAACATGATTTAACTGACTATACATGAACTGGGTTTATTGAATTTCCGTTGACTGACGGAATAATACTGATAACTGACTAAGATCATGAGGTTTCTGAGGTTTCCTGAGTCACATAACTGACTGAATTCTATGGAACGTGGCTTGACTGAAGATATCGTGACAACATGACATGGCTCTAGGCACAAAGCTATAGTTTTGGGTATGAATACCCCTAGGACTCGATAGAAGGAAACTAACACACATGACATGACTTGATCACAAGATTTGAGTCCACAATTCAGAATATCATAAGTAAGGGATAGTGTGCTTCATGAGTCTATTCAACATCTCAAACATGGTAGGTAAAGCATGGATACATTTCGTGTACATGTTCTATAATTCTATTATCACACATGCTTCACACCACAACAATAGCAACACATAAATAGCATGGAATTCATATTGAGTGTATAGCTAATATGGACTTGTCATTTAGATATCATAGAATCGTGTAAATATGAACTTCTAGCATCCTAGGCATTTTAACAAACACCTTGCATGCACACCTTGGGCATAGATTTTCTCAACAAATATTAATCATCTTGAACTATCCAATTTCATGGGTTTTAACCACAACATGCATACTTCATGGAAATCATCTTAAAATAATATTCTGAATTTGAAACAATGGTCATTGACATGAACAAAATCACATAGCAACAAGAAAATCAAAGTTTCTCATTTAAAATCATGGTTCTTAAACACTACGCATACCTGACTCAAGGTTCTTGATATTTTTGAACTAGAAGGATTTGAAATCCTTTGATTCTTGAAGAAGATTGAGTCTTAGTCTTGAAGATTTAATTTTGGAAAAAACCCTAGTTGTTGTTTATGAAATAAAAGTGAGAAAAATGACTGAATTCGGACTTATCTGGGTATACATAGGCGGGTGATAAGTGACCAAAATATCCCTGTTAAAATGACCTGGAAATAAGCTGAACGTGGCGTGTGACGGTCCGTCAGACTCCTGGTGGACCTCCATTCAGCCCGTCAGACGTGGACCAGAAATGGGATTCACTGGAGAAGGGTTGACGGCCTGGCTAACGGTACATCACAACTTTGACAGTCCGTCAACTCGTCCGTCAGTCCTTATCTAGAACATGGCTTAACTGGCATGGCTTTGACGGTCCAAGTAGTGGTCCGTCACTAAGTTGACGGTCCGTCAACTTTGCCGTCAGGCCTTAACCAGAATGGGACCCTTCTTCCTTGGAAGTGACGGTCCAAGTGGTGGTCCGTCACTAATTTGACGGTCCGCCAACTGGGCCGTCGCACCTAGGTGATTCTGACTGTTTCGAGTAAAACGTCCATAACTCCTTCGTCTGATGTCGGATTTGGACGAAATTGGTATTGTTGGAAAGACAACTCAATTTACCACGTGATACAAAGTGAAGATCTCAAAAATACTACATGTACAAAAACAGATTTGTATTTCAATGTAAGTCCTAGCATTCTTGAGATGATTTCTAGCTAGAAAAAAGACACGGATATTATAATTATTGTGGTATATTGCATGAATAATTTAAGGAGATTCATGTTTATTATAGTTTTTAAAATGCGGATATCAAGATGGAGATCTCAATATCTTAACGTCACTAGTCTCTTCAAGAGATGGAAGAGAAGATATGAAGGGTAAAGTACTTTCTACTTCCTCAACTCGAGCGACGGTAAGGTAAAAAAAATTTTACTTGTTGTGGAAGAAAGGTAAAAGACCTTCTATCTTATATTTTTAATGAATAAAGGGATACTATTTTTCATGAATATAAAGTGGTATTCAAATTCTTGAAATAGTGGGGCTAATGAAATGAGAAAAGATATCATCATGAAAATGTAATATTTGCACTTTTGAGAATGTGTTAAAAAAAGTGTTATAAGTGCATAATTATTGTTGGAGTAAATTACATGTCATTATTAATTTGCATATGACGTGATATTTGGCTCTAATATGTTATCAAAGAAAGGATAAAAAATGTTGAGTAGTCATCTGACATTTAATATTTGGGTGAGATAAATTTCATTCTAGGAATGAAAATACCTAAATCATGTAATTAACTTTTCCTTGACATGTCACATTATGGTGAAAAAAAAAAATTATGAAATACATTTTGTTGATTGTATGAACCATGCAATTCCTTTTGATTCAAATATGTGAAAGTAGTGCGGAGAAAAATAAAGTTTACTAGCCTAATAAAACATGAGATATGTGGATTGCACTTGGATTGATATTGTGTAAAAAAATAAAATCAAGCAAGTTATACAAGTAAATCAGGTATATTTACTTGAACAAAAGAATGTGGTTTGTTTCATTAAAATAAATTCTGTTGTACTTAAAAATATTTTTGATGTAATGAAAAAAAAACTTGGTGCTATTTATTAAAATGAAAAAGCAAATTATTATATTCTTTCTATTATGGAGGTTCAACTAATTATTTTAGTTTCAACTAGTGAAAAAGGTGAATTATTAATCACTTTATTTTGAAAAATTAATTGCTCTAGTTTTGAGTTATTATGATAGCATCAATATTATTGATAGAGTTTGAAGCTATTATTATAACCGTAAATTCAGACTTGTGAGAATAAAAAAATATTGTGATATTATATTTGACAAGTGGTACCACTAACATTGAGTATGTCATATTATGTGATTATCTTGCAGATGAACTAAGCAAGGCCTTGGCAAGATAAAGGGTCTGAATAACATCGAGGGGGGGGGGAGGAGGACTATAAAAAATCATGAGTCATATATGAGGAAACCCAACCTAGGGACTAGAGATCCTATAACCAGGTTTAATGGGAAGAACCAATCATATGATGACTTAGTGTCAGATGCACTATTGTTTAATCCTTCCTATGATGTGAGTGCATTTTGTTCCTATAATAATTTGAGAAGGTTGAGTCTAAGAACTCTTAAGGAAATTATGTATCTCGTATGAGTGGTTTCAAAATTACAGGACCACCCTTGACAGAATTCACCTATGTGGGTGTGGAAGTAGGCCACTTTCTATGAGAATGAAGCTTATTCTAAAAAATGCTTATTAAAAATTGAGAGAGCACACAGCCGTAATGTGCTAGCTATTAAAACTTATGTCAACACCTTGATTATTGTGTATAAGCAGTGGCACTTTATTTTCCTTAAGCAGTCATAATTCAAGTATGAGATCACTACTAACTCTAGAGTAAAATTTACTGTTTTACTAATTGGAGGTTCAATGCAGAGCACACCTTCATTATGCACAATACTCTCTGTTCTACTAAATTGGTGATAACTCTCTTATTTCAATATTAAAATTAGTGGAGAATGTTGGTGCATTTTATTATTAAAATAAAAATATCAAAGTGCATGACAATTAATAGGCATAAATGAAGAAAGTGGTGTCATTATTCTTGTAACTCACTACATTATCTTTTGGTGTTAGTGGATATAAATTGTGATAAAAGATGATCATTAGTTCTTGTAACTTATATGACCATTAGTTTCTTGTAACTCCATGGTCATTAGTTGCATGTAATATATGTAACATCAAGCCTATTTATCTACCCACATTTACCCCTCATTCATCTTATTCATTACATGAAAGAATTTTTAACCCATAAATAGATATGTTTCCTCCTTTATTGTATGATATGAAAAAGATTGTAAATATAATTGTGAAAGAGAGAGTTGAAAAAAAGAAAATATTCTAAGTCTCAACTATTCACTATATAAAAGAAAGAAACTACACTATATAAGTGAAAGAGAGAGTTGAGACAAAGAAAATATTTTATGTCTACAACTATATTCACTATAAAAAAAAGAGTTTTACATGTTGAAGGAAGGTGTTCTTATCGTAGAGTTTTGGACTCATTAACTAATCTGGAGTTGCTTGAGTTGTACATCGTTTATGGGTTGTTGTATCCTAGAGGGGACAAGTTAAGAGACATACTACTGGATCGATGTAGATTATGCCACAGTGAACTTGAATCTTCTTTAAAAGAGCGAGATATCCGTGTCTCAGTCAAGAAGAAGATTATTTTATTTTTCTTCATTTCTATTGATTTTATTAGTTTCAACTGTAATTTAATTATTATGATATATTACACGAACAATTTATTTTTAAAATACCAATAGGCAATAGGATAAAGAATTTTTATATTGGTAGCGTATAAAAATAAATTAATTATGAAATCTTTCGTAAATCGACTAATTAATTAGATAATCCGTCTTTGAGAATTAGCCATTAATATACTACTTGTAACTAGTACTGCAACTTATATGACATGTTCCTCTTTATAATGAAAATTATTTTCCATAAAAAAAATTATTCGGTCTTGCTAATTACTCCATCCACTTTAAATTTTTTTTCTCTTACTTTTCTTGTTAGTCCGTTTGGAAAAAAAATTATTTTTCTATTTTTGATAATTCTTTAATTTCAATTTTCGACATGACATATCTAAGATCACAGGATTAAATAACATTTTGATATATATTGTACATATCTTTAATTTAATACTACAAGATTCAAAAATATTCTTTACTTTCTTTAATTCTGTGTCAAATCAAAATCCAGGGACAGCTCAACAAATATGGGGCCTAAAGCAAAACTGCAACGAGAGGCCTCAAAATTCATAAAATCATATATTGTATATAATATCACTTGAAGTCTATTTTTCTAAACCCCTGGCTCAGGATAAAACAATCTAGAAAAAAAAGTAAAGTACAAGCTACAATAGAAATTACACATCCAACAATACAACAAACGATACAACATTCTGAAAAAAACATTAGTACTGTAGCTACTAACACGGATAACAAATTCCTCCTACCTACTAGAACTGACACACTCGTTTCTACTATCCTTCTACCCTATTTCGTCTCCTCCACACCTTTTTATCTTAGGTCATGTCCTCGATAAGCTGAAGTTGCTCTATGTCATGTTTAATCACCTCTCTTCAATATTTTTTTGATCTACCTCTACCTCACCTGAATCCAACCCTGACCAACCTCTCACACCTCCCCACATGGAAATTTGTGCTCTTCCTCATCACATGGTCAAACCATCTCAACCTTCTTACCTCATCTTATTTTTCATCGAAGTCACTCCTTCCTTATCTTGAACAATCTCATTTCTAATCGTATATTTCCTAGTATAACCATATATACACAGTACCATTCTTATCTCAGTCACCTTCATGTTTTGGATGTGAAACTTCTTGACAGGCCAACACTCTGCCCTATACAACAAAGTTGATGTAACCATCATTCAGTAGAACTTGCCTTTGAGTTTAGGCAGTACCTTTTTGTTACACAGGATTTTGAAAGTGAGTCTTCATTTCATACACCCTACTCCAATTCGATGCTGACATCTACGTCAATCTCTCTATTCCCCTAAATTATAGACCCCAAATACTTAAAACTATCACTCTTTTAAATGAAATGAGTATCAAACTTTACAATCAAATCAGACTCATGAAATAACTCACTGAACTTATGCCACTTATTTAAAAAAGTAAAGTAAGTGTGAATGAAAAATTGGAGGTTTGGAGGTAAACCCTTGAATCTAAGGGGTTCAGGTTGAGTAGGTCCAAGACGGAGCATATGGAATGCAAGTTTAGTGACTTGAGTCAGGACGACAAAGTGGTGGTGAGGTTGGATTCCCAGGATATTTCTAAGAGGGATAGTTTTAAGTTTCTTGGGTCTATGATTCAAGGGAATGACGAGATTGATGAGGATGTCTCTAAACGTATTAGAGTAGATTGGATGAAGTGGAGGATTTCCTCAAGAGTGTTGTGTGATAATAAGGTACCCCTTAAGCTTAAAGATAAATTCTACAGAGTGGCAGTCCGTTCGGCCATGTTGTATGGAACGGAGTGTTGGCCAGTCAAGAACTCCCACATTAAAAAAATTGAAGGTGGCAAAAATGAGAATGTCGCGTTGGATGTATGAACTTACTAGAGGGGATAGAATTAGGAATGAGATTATTCAGGAGAAAGTGGGAGTGGCTTCGGTGGAGGACAAGATGCGGGAAGGAAGATTGAGATAGTTTGGGCATGTGATGAGGAGGGGCACGGATGCCCCAGTTCGTAGGTATGAGAGGCTAGATTTAGATAGCTTCAGGAGGAGTAGAGGTAGGCCAAAGAAATACTGAAGGAAGGTGATTAGACATGACATGGAGCAGCTATAGCTTACTGAGGACATGACCCTAGATAGGAAGGTGTGGAGGTCGCGGCTATAGGTAGAAGGCTAGTGTGAGTATGTGGGTTGTAGAAAGTAGGTAGGAGAGATCTTGTGTAGCCAGGTTAGTAATCCTAGGACTGTGTCCATAGGTAGGAGCCTCTAGTTAGGAGAGTTTGGGTGTAGTGGGTGTCTTTGGTTTGTGAGTGTATGTTACTACTAGGTGGGTGTCCTATTTCTTATATCTTATTTTCTATTTCTTATTTCGTATTGGTCTTATTTCTCTTATTTCGTATTTCTCTGATTTCTATTTTTATTATTTCTTATTCCTTATTTCTGTTATGTCTCCATCCTGCTTCATGTTTCATTACAACCTTGTTTACTATTCTTTATCTTGAGTCAGGGGTCTATCGGAAACAGCCTCTCTATTTCTTCGGAGGTAGCGGTAAGGACTACATACATTTTACCAACCCCAGACCCCACTTTGTGGGAATACACTGAATTTGTTGTTGTTGTAGTATATACATATTAGAAAATTTTGGGGGACCCAAAATTCAAGGGCCTAAAGCCTAAGCTTGAGAAGGTTTATGCTTCAGCCGCCTCTTTCAAAACCATACAAACACATCGAACTTGAAATTGAAATGTAGGGAGTACCTGAATATAATTTTCTCATGGAAAAACTCTTCCTTCCTGCCAAATACGACTACCAGTCAATACAATCGCTACATCTAACCTCTACTGCCCTATAGTGTAATATTATGAACTAAACGAAATTCTTATCAATCTAGTTCACTTCATATTGCACTAGAACTAGAATGAATCTGGTCGTTCTTTTTGGGTAGAAATTTTAATAAGAAGAAAAGTGAAAACAGTAATAGATGCTGAGACACTTTCAAGGAATTAACCAACAACAACATAGTTAGTATATTTTCACAATGTAAGGTCTTAAAAGGGGTAAAGTATATGCAGTTCATATCACTACCCTAAACGAACACTACCCTAAACGAAGTGAAGAGGTTGTTTTCGATAGACCCCAACTCAAGACAAATACTAGTCATTAGTAAGCATTTTAATATTATTTTGTATAATATATTAGTGTCTCATATTGCTGTCTTAACCATTTTAATTTCGTTGGTGGAATTTGTTTTAGGCATTAAGTAGCCTAGTATGAAGTGTAATTGTACTGTGCATTATATTACTCGCACTTTAATGGTTAGCAGCTAGTGGATTTTGCTACATTACACCCGCCCGTTTTAAGGCACCATGTGCTCATTCCTCCATCTGTTTCTTTTCTCTAAGAAACGTGTAAGTGGCTGCATTTGATGAACTTATGTAGCATTTGACTAATGGTGGCTAAACTTAGGCCACCATTTTTCTTAAAATTCATTTAACTTTTTTTTTCATTCATTCACTTTTTACCTTTATGATTTGGGACTCTTTTAATCTAAAGGTCATTGGTCTTCCCTCTTTACTATCCTTATTCATTCTGATTCATTACAAAGATGAATATCTCACCTATAAATAAAGGTGGTCTTGCATATTTTTAATAGTATAAGAAAATATAAAGTTCAAAAAAGCTAATAAAAAAAGAATTTATTAGTTGAAGGGAGGTGTTCTTTTTTGTGGAGCTTCGAATTCAACTCTTGTTCGGAGTTTGATGAGTTGTACTTTGTGAGAAAACTATTGTATCCTAGAGGATACAAGTCAAGAAGATTACTGCTGGACCGGTGAAAATATTTATTGCAATGGGCTTGAATCTCCTTAAAGAGAGCGAGATATTCGCGCCTCCAAGAAGAAGATTACTGTATTTTCTTCATTTTCATTGTATTTTCAATCGTAATTTTATTGTAATTTCACCACCAACAAAAAATAAGTCTTTCTCCAAGAATAAAATTGTTGGGTGTGCGAACCAAAGTGTGACGCCCCGCGTCACCTTCCATTAAATTCCAAATGTTTTAGGGATTTTTCTAAGCTAGAAGAGGCTTCCATGTTAAACGTGGAAGCCAACTTACAAGCCACTTTGGTAGGTCATGAAGACAAGCATGAGTTGAATTTAATGTGCCTTGTGTTGGTTGGCAAAGAAGCTGGATCAATATAGTTTGATAGTGACAGCTCGCTGGAAGACAAAATCTGTCAAGCCAATTTAGGAAAGGTTGCCTAGCTTGTATAGGGTACTTTGTAAGAGTCATTTTCATTCATTTAATAAGTCCTTGGTTGTATGGACTTTATATATACGTTGTAATCTCTTTTGGGTAGATCATTCACATATTTTCTTGTCTTAAGCAATATACAAAAAGGGCTCTTTGGCCTCCCAAAAACATGTCTTCTTTACTTAATTTTTTCTTAGTATTTTTGTCTGGGTTTTTTTAGCTTTTCTTGGAACTAATTAGTGAGTTGAGGAATGATCTTTAGCATAGCTTTTTAATCTTGTGAAGCTGTCAACACGCATCTAAAATTAGGTTCCTGACAAGTGGTATGAGAGCAACGCTACGAACATGGCACACAACGGTGAAGAAGAGGTTCACGTTGGAGACAACTAGGTTACGCAAAGAATAAAAAGTGTGACAAGAGAAGGAATAAGAATGAGACTCAAATTCCTATAAGTTAGGCAGTAACTACTCTTAAAGATGGCAAAGGATCTGTATCTGGCTCTTCAAATGAGAGAATTATTAGCACGGAGGCTGATTTGGCAGTTTTGGATCATCATTTTAAGAATTTTGAGACCAACGTTAATACCATTGAATTAGCGGCTCTTGAAGGGCTAGACAAAGTTAACGCTAACTTGTTCGAGAAAAATAAAGAGTATACAGGGGCTGAAACTTGGAACTCAAGCTCACGAAAGCTCTGTCTACACTACACAGAGAATTTGAGACCAAACTATCTAAGATATTGGAGGGGCAGTCCGTGTAGCGAGGAGAGGTCGAATCTCTAAAGCATTAATTGGAGGCAACTCAAAATCATAGAGCTTATGGTCCTATCGCATACCATGATGCTCATATAGAAGCTCTTAAACTCAACATGTTCAAGGGTGAATGGAACACTCAAATCATTGAGAATTTTATATGGAAATTAGAATTATATTTTGAGCACGTCAAGATTATTGATAGGGTAGCACGAATCCGAATAATAACCATGTACTTTTGTGAACCAGTATGTTATGGTGGAGTAAGAAAAAGGTGGATATATAGACAGGTCTTTGCACCATTGTGGATTGGGATCAATTCAAGAAAGAATTGAATGAGTAGTTCTACCCTCAAAATATTATTGATGAGGCTTGACACAAGTTGAGGGAAATTAAGCAAACTTCTTCCATCCACATCTATGTGAGGGAGTTTACAAAACTCTATCTTCTGATTACAAGTTTCAGCAGCGAAGTCTTGTTGTTTTTCTTTTTGGATGGCCTATAAAATTGGGCTAAACAATAACTATGGAGGCTTAATGTCAAAACCATGGATGAGGCCATTAAGGTGACAAAATGCTTGAGTGATTTTAATTCCAATTATATCAAGGCAAAAGAAAACCAGAACAATGTAGTTTCTGCCAAAGTAGATCAAGGAAATAAGGGCGAAGACAAATTTGTTCCCAAAAAAGGTCGTAATTCAAAGGTGAATGCAACCATACCTCATCTTTCCATAAGAACTACAAAGAAAAGAAGAAGAGGGTAACTAACCATAATTGCATTTTATCTTTGTGAGGAGACCACACACTTTTCTAGGTCATTCCCTTTATTGAGAAAGCTTGGGGAAATAATTGCAGCAGTAAAAAAGAGTATACTGGCGCGCAAGTCGATAATTTCAGAAAGCAAAAGCACAAGATACCGATCCAGAGAAGGGGAAGAACAAAGTCGTAGGTTTGTTCAATCATATGGTGTTGTTCAATCATATTTTACTTGCAGTTACTACTGCAAAGCCGCCTTGTGTTAGACCACGAGAGTTTTTATTTATTGATGTAGAAATGAATAGGAAAGTAGTCCACGTTATGGTAGACACCGAATCTACACATAACTTTGTTATGAAAGAGAGGGATAAAGAACTTGGCCTTATGTTCGTGACCAGCAACATGACGTTGAAAATCATTAATTGTCTTCTTACCAATGTTAATGGACTTACTCCTCGGGTGAGTCTTACCTTGGGAGGTTGGAAGAAAGTGACTGATTTTTTGGTGGTTCCAATAAATGTATTTGATATCGTGTTGGGGCTGGACTTTTGGTATGAGATCAGTGCGTTTATTTTGCCGCATCTCAACCAACTTAATATTTATGATTTGGGTAGATCTTGTAATGTTCCACTCATTCATATGGCTCAAAGTGGAATACATTTTTTTGCAATGCAGCTTATTAAAGGGTTCATGAAGGGGAAGCCAACCTTTCTTGCAGTAGTAACAAAGATTATAGATGATAGAGGCTACAAAGTGGTGGAAGCTTTGCCCTCATGTATCCAATAAGTCCTTGAGGAAAACAAGAATGAGATGCCAGAAGAGCTTCCCAAGTGGTTGCCTCCACAAAGGAAAGTGGACCGTCAGATTGAGCTAGTTCCTTAGGCAAATCCACCCTCCATGGCTCTGTATTGGATGGCGCCTCTGAAACTAAAAGAATTGAGGAAGCAACTCAAAGAGTTTCTAGAATCAGGTCATATTTTCCCATCTAAAGCACCATTTGAGGCTCCATGCTTATTTCAAAAGAAGAAGGATGGGACATTGAGGTTATGTCTCTACTACCGTACTCTTAACAAAGTCATGGTTATGAATAAATACCCCATTCCTTCAATTGCAAATTTATTCGATCGATTGGGGAAAGCAAAAGTGTTTACTAAGATGTATTTGGGGAAGGTTTATTATCAAGTTTGCATTGTCAAAGGAGATGAGCCTAAGATGAATTGTATGACTCTCTATGGGTTGTTTGAGTGGTTGGTCATGCTGTTTGGATTAACCAACGATCTAGCCACCTTTTGTACATTGATGAACAATTTGTTCCAACCTTACTTGGTTCGGTTTGTTGTCATTTACCTTGACGATGTTATGGTGTATAAAATCCACATAGAGGAGCACGTTAAATATCTCCAACTAGTGTTTAGCGTGCTAAGGTAAAATGAGTTATGCATCAAGTATGAGAAGTGCATTTTTACCCGCAACAAATGAAATTCCTTAGAAACACAATTAGACAAGAAGAGATACATACAGACAATGATAAGATCAAGGAAATTTGATATTGGAAGGCTTGAACTAAGGTACCCAAGCTTTGGTATTTCTTGGCCTTGTCAGTTATTATTGATGATTCATCCTTGGGTATTTAACTATTATTGCTCTCATCACTAATTTGATGAAGAAAAATTATTCTTGGGAGTAGAATAGTGAAACACCCTAGATGTTGGCCCTTGAAAATTTCTTGAGCTTTGAACTTACTGCCCTAATTACAATTGGACCCTATGAGTCGTAGGGTGTCCTGATGAGTCATAACCAAACCAGTAAGTTTGTGGCTTGATTCTGATCTAACTGAGAGTGGATCACAAAGAGTCGCAAGGATATCTTACGATTCATTAGGTGTAATCGTAGGGTGTTCAGTGTAAGTCCTAAATTGGGTTTTATGTTGACTATGACTAGACCCTACGAGTCGTAGGGTCCTATTACAAGTGGTGCCATTGAGTTGTAAGGATAATAATGTAGGGTGCCTTGGTTACGAATCATGGTGACGAGTCGTAAGGAGTGGTTACGAGTCAAGGGGTTGACTCGTAATCAAAGGCGACACTTTTCAGCTTTTAAGTTGAGGGCATTCTAGATATTTCCCCTCTTACCCAACTAGAAACCTATATATTATAACCGTTTTAGGGTGTTATTATCACTCATAAACAATTTAAATAACGTGTTAAATACTCCCATATTCTCAAGGTCAAGAACACTTAGGGTTTTCAAGAGGTTGATCAATTAGGGATTTCAAGGGTAATTTCTCTTCGTACATCTTACTATTACAGGCATGTTACTCTTCCCTTATTGTTAATTTTGTAAACGTATGTGATTTGAAGTATTGTTCATGAGATTATTGCGATGGTTTTGAAACAAAGGTTGGGGTTTTTAAATATTTATAAATTGAACAGTGTTTCTCATGGTTTATATATGATTTCCAAGTTTTAAATATGATTTTGAACATGTGGGTGTATGGGTATAGTGAATGGACTAGGGAATTATGATTTTCCCAAACTTGTGACTTTTGAAGTAGATTGACCCCAAGCTCATAATATGAAATTGGTTGTAATTATGAGAACTGTGGGATTATTAAAATTGAATTAGTCTTGAACTAATACATGATATAAAAAGGTATTTGAAATATAATGGTATAATTTAATGAAACAATGAGTCGTGTTCCCAAATGTGTATTAATGAACAAAGAGAGTTGTTCTCTCCAAGTTAATGGAAATTATTTTGGAATGATGTTCTTACCTTGCAAGTGTAGTTGATATGATGATACCAACAATGTATGCCTTAATATGGAATGTGGTTAAATGAATCAGGAATGTGTGATACTTGTTTTAATTGGGCTCTAATAAGGGTTTTATAGACGAGTCGTGAAAGTGGAGGTCCGATTGACCAATACTGGAAATCACATTTATCGATACGGGGGTTAAAGTAACTAGGGAGGTACGAGTCCCCCTTATTTTTTGTTCATGACTAGGGAGGTTCGAGTCCCTATAAATTATTATATGATCCAGTCTTAAGTCACCTTGGTATATGTTGGGAGGTTTGCGTCCCCCATATGCATATATATGAGATTATTCTCCAGTTCATGTGGCTATACACACTGGGGTCCGACCAGAGGGTGAGAGCTGGGGCCCATATATCTCACGGGTACTATTATATGACGATTAAGCTATACAATCCAGGCTAGTATTTTGAAACACATGTTAAGCCTTTTTTCCTATCCTGACATGTGATATATATATATTTATTTTATGCATTTGATTATGTGCATTGATTTGTGAATGATTTTGAACTGTTGATCATATCATTTGTTATCCTTATCCCTAAGTTACATGCTAGCATTCACCCTACTAACTATTTTCGAATGTTGTATCCCTACGCGGTGCAGGAATTGGTTATACTTCTACTTTTCCTGCTCAGTGACTTGGATTCGGGATCAGCTAGCCAGTCAGATTGAAGTGGTGAGCTTTCATACCTTGGAAGACCCTATTTCATGATTATGTTTTCCTTTACATTTTGACTATCCCTTTAGATTTGGTTTTTGGCTATTGTCAGAGAATGTACCGACACTTTATTGATAATAAATTTTGGATCATAGTTTAGAAGGCCTTTTTTGGACTACTGTGGCTATTGGACGGCATCAATGATCATTTTTCCGATCATCGGTGGTTGGTTTTAGACATACATTTAAAGCTTTCTTAGACGGTTGCACCCTATCTTGTTATATATTCAAAATTTAGCCGACCTTGGGGTGAGGTGTGTTTGTTTTGGTTAGATGCAGATGGTGATCTTTGATCCACGTGGGACTTGAGATACCCTTCACTGCCAGTACCTGGTTCAGATCGTGACAAAGGTGGTATCAGAGGCTAGATTCGGTGTCATTGGGTTTCCAACAAAGCCATGTCGAGTAAAGTCTCTTTTATGAGTGTGTAGCGCACCACACTTATAAGGTGGAGGCCATGAGACATTTAGGAATATTTTTCTTTCTTGTTGTTCTATTCCAAGCTATAAGTCTAAGGTCTTGAGTCTCTATAATTTCTATTTGTTCGCTTTCCAGATTTAGCCTCCCAGACGATCTGAAGCTCATGGAAACTCCTTTGTCCCACTTGAAGACAATGTTGATGGGAAACGCCCTGTTTATGGGGTACAGACCCAATCTAGAGGTCCAGTTCCTAATTGCCCTTCTAGAGTTCCATCGGTCCCCTCTAGTCCTCCTCGAGCTCCCCAGGCTGATGTGTCGAATATAGAATTTTTTTCAGTCCCTTCATATGTTGTCTTAGTTAGTAGATTCTCAGTCTGAGCATATAGCTTCTATTACTCCATCTTCTAAGGACACAAGAGTTGGCCAGTTTATGAGGCTGATTTCTCCTTGAGGAAGATCTTCAAGGTTTTATTGATTAGATGGAGAAGATCTTTTAGGTTATATATACTACTAATGTGGAGGGTATAGAATTCATATCCTATCCATTTAAGGATGAATTATACTAATGGTATGAAGAATGGGAACGGTCTAGGAGAGATGATATCGAATCCGCATAATGGGATGATTTCTCTAGTGCTTTTCTAGGACCACTACTTTTCTCAGGAATTGAGGGAGGAGAAAGCGAAAGAGTTTTTAAATCTGAAATAAGACAGGATGACGGTCAAGGAGTATGCCTTGAAATTCTATCAGTTGTCTCGATATACTCTCGAGTTAGTGTCTAGCATAAGGGCTAGGATAAGAATATTTGCTTTTGGGTCATCTCGTGATTTGATTCTAGAGAGTAAGGTTGCCTTGTTGAATAAGGATATGGATATATCTTGAATTATTGTGTATATACAGCAGGTTGAGGAAGAGAAGAAGAAGCAGGCGGAGATGGGGAAAGACAAAATAAGATTTTTAGATTTTTTTATCAGGGTGGAGGTCAACAACAGAGTAGTGGAGATGGTGGGAAATGGTCTAAGAAGAAGTGAGGGAGATCTAGTTCCTACTCTATGGCTAGTGATCCTTATCTAAAGCCATTGAGTGATCGTCATTCTCAGCATGACATTGGGATTAGGGTATCAAATGCCCAATCTCAGGATGGTAGGGCTCAGGCCGCTCCGTCATATCCTTCTTGTAAATTCTGCAGGAAGGTGCACCATTGGTTCCGTTAAGAAGCGAGGAACATGTGTTTTAAATGTGGTCAGATTGGTCACTTGCAAAGGGATTGTCCTTCTAAGGTTACTTCAGTGGAAAATAAGATTCTTGTTTTCACTTCATTATCTTCTGCACCAAAGGGTGTCATTTTTGCATCTAGTACCGACACTAGCTAAAATCGCTTATATGCCCTTGCTATAGGCCAAGACTTAGAGGCATCCCCTGATGTCGTCACTAGTATGTTATGACTTTTTTCTCATGATGTGTATTTCTTACTTGATCCAGGGTCTACTCTTTCTTATGAGTTCCCATTTGTGGTTGTGCATTTTGGTTTCAGTCCCGAGTATATCCCTAACCCCTTTTCTGTTTCTACACCGATGGGTAACTCTATGGTGTCTAGAAGAGTCTATAAGGGTTGTGTGGTATCTGTTGGTTGTACAGAAACTCTGGTAGATTTGATAGAATTAGACATTATAGATTTTGATGTCATATTGGGGATGGACTAGTTGCATTTGTGCTATGCCTCCTTAAATTGTCAAACCTGTATGGTCGTGTTTAAATTCCCTAATGAGCTGGTCATTGAGTGGAAAGTGGGTTCTCTAGTGATTAAGAAAAGATTTATATTTATCTTAGATCCCGAAAGTTGATTTCCAAGGGATGTCTTTATCATTTGGTTTAGGTTAAGGATTCTAACTCAGAGGATCCTTTATTGTAATCCGTTCTTGTGGTTAATGAATTCCTTGAGGTTTTTCCTGATTATCTTTCTAGTTTCCTTCTTGATAAGGAGATTGATTTTAGGATTGACCTGGTTTCGGACATTCATCCTATCTCAATCCCTCTATATAGAATAAATCCAACTCAGTTGAAGAAGATTAAGGAGCAGTTGAAAAACCTTCTTAACAAGGGTTTTATCCATCCTAGTATATCTTCGTGGGGTACCTCTATTTTGTTCGTGCATAAAAAGGATAGTTTCTTTCGAATGTGCATAAATTACTATCAGTTGAATAAGGTTACGATGAAGAATAAGTATCATCTTCCTAGGATTGATGATTTGTTTAACCAGCTTCAGGGTGCTAGATTTTTTTCTAAGATTAATATTAGGTTGGGTTATCATCAGCTAAAGATTAGGGAGGTGGATGTCCCCAAGACTACCTTTCGAACTTGGTATGGTCACTATGAGTTCTTAGTTATATCTTTTGGTTTGACTAATGCCCCGATGACATTCATGGACTTGATGAATAGGGTCTTCCGTCAGTTTCTTGATTTGTTCATTATTGTATTTATAGATGATATTATGGTGTATTCCACGAGTGAGGTGGATCATGCCGATCACCTTCATATCGTGTTGGAAACTCTAAAAGATCAGTATTTGTATGCTAAGTTTACAAAGTGCGAGTTCTGGTTGAAGGCTGTTACTTTTTTGGGTCATGTCATTTCTAGTGAAGGGATCATGGTGGATCTGCAGAAAGTTGCAGTGGTTAAGAAGTGGCATAGGTCCACTACTCCAACCAATATTCGGAGCTTTTTGGGTTTCGCCGGTTACTATTGAAAGTTTATGGAGAGTTTCTAGACCATAGCTGCCCGTTGACCAAGTTGACCCAAAAGAAGGTGAAGTTTTTGTATTCTAACACTTGTGACGGTAGTTTTGAGAAGAAGAAAGATAATTTGACTTTAGCTCTAGTTTTGACCCTAACCAAGGGTACAGATGTTTTTGTTATCTATTATGATGCGTCCCGTGTGCGACTTGATTATGTGTTAATGTAGCATAGTAGGGTGGTGGCCAATGTTTCTAGGTAGTTAAAAGTTTATGAGAAGAATTATCCAACCCATGACCTGAAGTTGTTGGTTGTGGTGTTCGCATTGAAGATTTGGCATCACTATTTGTATGGAGTACATGTAGATATCTTTTCTAATCATAAGAGCCTACAATATGTGTTCACCCAGAAGGAGTTGAATTTCAGGCAGATAAGGTGACTTGAGTTGCTGAAAGACTACAACATGATCCTCCACTATTACCCAAGTAAAGGTAATGTGGTTATTGATGCTCTTAGCAGGTTATATATGGGGAGTCAAGCTCATGTGGATGAGGATAAGCAGGAGTTTGTGAAAGATATTCACCGTTTGGCTAACCTTGAAGTTCGTCTCTTGGACTCTGAGGATTGTGGTGTGTTTATTCAAGAGGTGTCAAAGTCATCCCTTACTACTGGAATAAAGGAGAAGTATGTACTAGATCCTGTCTTAATGAAAATTAACAGGGATTGGGGACAACAAAAGGTTGTAGCTTTCGAGATTAGTGGTGATGGTATCTTGAGGTACTAAGGCAGATTATGTGTGCCTGATATAGATGGGTTGAGAGAGAGGATCTTGGCTGAGGCTCATGAGTCACGTTATGTCATTCATCCTAGTTCGAAAAAGATGTATCATGATCTTAAAGAGATTTATTGGTGGAATAATATGAATTGAGATGTGTCCAGTTTTATGGCTAAATGCATGGAGTGTCAACAAGTGAAGGTTGAGCACTTGAGGCCCGATGGGTTAACTCAAGTGATTGAACTACCAATGTGGAAATGGGAGGTAATTAACATGGATTTTATTACCGGTCTTCCTTGGTCTCAAAATCAGTTTGATTCGATTTGGGTCAACATAGATAGGATGACTGAGTCAGCTCACTTCTTGCCAATGAGGAAAAATTATTCGGTAGAGGATTATGCGAGGTTATTCCTTGAAGAGACTTTGAAGTTGCATAAGGCGCCTGTTTCTATCATTGTTAGATCAAATTACCCAGTTCTCATTGTACTTTTGGCGTTCGTTTCAGAGAGGTCTGGGAATTAAGGCGAGCCTTAGTACAGCTTTCCACCCGCAGTCGGATGGTCAATAAAAAAGAACTATTATTAGAATATATGCTTCGGGCTTACATGATTGACTATGGTGGTAGTTGGGATGATCATTTGCCTCTTATATAGTTCGCGTATAATAATATCTACCACTCTAGTATTAGGATGGCTCTGTTTGAGGCATTGTATGGTAGGAGCTGTAGATATCCTATTTGGTGGTTTGAAACTGGGGACGCTGAGATGTTTGGCCTGGATTTGATTCATCAGGCGATGAAGAGGTGAAGGTGATTTGGGATAGACTTAAAGCTGCCCAAAGTTGCCAAAAGTCCTATGTGAATGTGAGGCATAGAGAGTTAGAGTATGAGCTTGGAGATTGGGTGTTCTTGAAGGTATCTCCCATAAGGAGAGTAATGCGGTTTGGGAAGAAGGGAAAGATCAGTCCCTGGTATGTCGGCCGATATTTGGTCTTGAAGAGTGTTGGTAGTGTTGCATATTATATGGAGTTGCCTTATAGTTTGAGCTCTATCAATTCGGTGTTTCATGATTTGATGTTAAGAAAGTTTGTGGGTGATCCTTCGATGATTCTTTCTTTAGAGGAGGTGGGTATTTCGAATTCCTTATCGTAGGAGGAAGTCCCTATTGAAATTTTAGATCGGTAAGTTCATCGATTGCAGACAAAGAACATAGCTTCGGTAAAGGTTCTACAGAGGAACCACAAGGTTGAAGAGGCTACTTGGGAAGCCAAAGAGGACATGAAGTCCAACTATCCATTCTTATTTTCTGCTCTGAATAATCGTGATTAAGGTTTGTATTATTCTTAACATCTTTGTTCTCTGACTTTGTTAAAGGAAAGAGTGATTTTCTTGGCATTTTTATTTTTTGAGTTTGTTAAAGTTAAGAGAAGAGGTTTAAGGAGTCTGTCGGTCGTTTGGCCGGTTGTCGGTGGTTGGTTACAGATATGCATTTAAAACTTTATTAGACTATTGCACGCTATCTTGTTATACGTTCAAAATTCAGTTGACCTTAGGGTATGGTGTGTTTAGTTTAGTTAGATGTATGGGGTTATCTCTGCTCCACTTGGGACTTGAGATACTCATCACGGCCAGGCCCTAGTTTGGATCGTGACAAATAGTTCATGTCAAGAGGTGTTTGAAAGGCTCAAGGCAACAATCACAAAAGAGTTTGTCTTGGGTCTAGCGGATTTTACAAAGGTCTTTGAGGTCCAA
This sequence comes from Capsicum pubescens, assembly GCA_030864215.1. Classification (NCBI taxonomy): domain Eukaryota; kingdom Viridiplantae; phylum Streptophyta; class Magnoliopsida; order Solanales; family Solanaceae; genus Capsicum; species Capsicum pubescens. The sequence continues at coordinate 90,270,894 of CM061539.1, forward strand.
ACGGATGCATCAGATTTTGCTATTAGTGGTGTCTTAATACAAGAGGGTCACCCTATAGCTTTCGAAAGCAGAAAATTAAATAAAGCAACGCATCGATATACTATCCAAGACCGTTCTTCATTATTTGAGGATATGGCATCATTATTTATTGGGGGCTCCTTTTATTGTCAAAATGGATAATGTGGCAACAAGTTATTTTCAGTCCTAAAAAAAATTCCCCAAAACAGTCACGGTGGAAAGATTTCTTAGCATAGTTTGATTATTCTATAGAGTACAAACCAGGAAAAACTAATATTGTAGCCTATACGTTAAGTCTCAAGGCTGCTTTAGATGATCTTGTGAGTACCACTAGTAGTGACGTGGTGGATACCATCATGGAAGGGATGCAACATAATCCAAAAGCAGTTTCTCATCTTAGCTAGCCAAGGCAAGACACAGAAGTTTTAGGAAGAAGAGGGGTTGTTTTATACAACTGGAAAGTGAGTGTATGTGCCTAGGTGGAAGGGTCTTAGGCACCTATTAATTAAAGAAGGGCACGACACTTCCTAGGTGGGTCATTCAGGGAAGAAACACACTAAGGAATTGTTAGAGGCTTTTTATTATTAGTCTCGTATGAGGGATGGCACTGAAGTATATATTCACACTTATCTCATTTGCCAATAAGACAAGGTGGGGGATAAGGCACCTAGAGGATTACTTGAAACGCTTCCTGTTGTGGAGAAACCAACAGACAACATCGCCATGGACTTTATTACATATTTGCCCAACTCAAAAGGTTGTGGCACGATCATGGTGGTTGTGGATCACATCTCAACCTATGCGACCTTTATAGCTACTATGGCTATTTGCAAAGCCAAAGAGGCAGCCCAATTATTTCTCAAAGATGTTGTGAAGCTTTGGGGAGTGCCTAGGCACATTATTAGCAATTGAGAACCTCGGTTCACCAGACTATTTTAGAAGGAGCTATTTGGGTTATTGGGTTGCAAACTGCATTTCTCAACCATCTATAAACCGATGGACAAACAGAGCGGGTCAATGGACTTCTCAAATGCTACTGGCGGCACTTTGTTGGTGCCAACCAAAAGGATTTGGCAAAGTTGCTAGATATTGTCCAGTTTTCCTATAATTTGCAGCGAAGCGACACGATGGGAAGGAATCCATTTGAGCTTGCAATGGGTCAGCAACTAAATACCCTACAATCCCTGCCCGTTGATGCCAAAATGAGGAATTCGGGAGCTTTTCACATGGCAAAGGCTTGGGAGGAGGAGGTTGATATAGCTATATTGTATCTTGAAAAAGCTAGCCACAAAATGAAAATAAATGCAGATTGTAAGTGTCGTATAGTCAACTACCGAATTGGAGTCAATGTGATGGTGAAACTCAATTCCTGGCAATTTAAATCCTTGCGGAGCATCAATCAAAGTTTGATTAGACGATATGAGCGGACATTTGAAATTGTTTTCAAGGTTGGTAAGATTTATTATAAGCTAGACATGCCTTCACGTTTGAAAATTTATCTTGTCTTCTATGTGCGTCAATTAAAGCCATACTTTGAAGATAAGGAAGACGAGGAACGAATTTGGTCCAGTCAGGCTCAGATTTTTACTAGGACCACTACCATGGTGAAGCAAATTAAGGAGATTATAAATCGCCAATTGGTTTGAGGCAAAGGTTGGGGACTCAAATTTCTAGTCCATTGGAAGGGGCAGTCACCAGAAGAGGCATCGTGGAAAAAATATGAAGATTTGTGGTAGATCAAAGACCAAGTCCACAAATATTTGTAGTTATGGAACCACAGTCATTGAAAAATAAGTTGGGAAAAAGTGTGACACCCCACTTCACCTTCCATTAAATTCCTAATATTGTAGGGATTTTTCCAAGCTAGAAGAGCTGCCAGGAAGTCAAATGTGGAAGCCAACTTGAAAGCAACTTTAGGAGGTCATGAAGACAAGCACGGATCGAATGTAATGTTCCTTTGAGACTTGTTACAGCTGTTTGTCAGCAAAGGATCTGGATCAAAATAGTTTGATAGTGACAACTCGCTAGAAGACAAAATTTGTCAAGCCAATTTAGGAAAGGTTGACTAGCTTGTCTAGGGTCCTTTGTAGAGTCATTTTCATTCATTTAGTATGTCCTTGGCCGTGTAAACTTTCTATATACGTTGTAAGATCTTTTGTGCAGATCATTCACATATTTTCTTGTCTTAAGCAATATACAAAAACCTATTTTCTTTACTTGTTAATCATTAGCGTTTTTGTGTGGTTGTTCTTAGCTTTTCTTGGGACTAATTCGTGAATTAAGGACTGATATTTAGCATAGATTTTTAGGCTTGTGAACCTATCCGCACACGTCTAAAATTATGCCCATAACAAAAGTCTCATATTGGTAGTTGAAGAAATTGAAAAGCTACATATAAGGCATAGTGTTTCTTAACGATGTGAGACCTTTTGAGAAAAACAGCGCGGGCTTGAGCCAAAAGGGATAATATCACACTATGTAAGAGAATTTTTGGGTTGGCTAAGCCCAGCAACTGATATCAAATCCCAAGTTCGACGGGATGAGCATGGTAATATGATGGAGTGTTTGGGTGCAATGATTGATTTACTTATCTTTACGAACATGAAGATAAACACACAAGAAGAAATTAGTTGCAGGCTTTGGTTGCCATAAATGTTATTTTTCGGGTACAAAATGTGTATTTAATCCACAAGAACTTAAACACAAGTTAAACCAACTTATGAACTCTTAAAATGAAGTTTCAAGAACTTCAAACACAAATTCAAGCAGTTGAGGAACTATCAATATGAAGTTTAAACTATTTTCTAGAAAACACTAAAACAAACTTTAAGAAAGAGATGAAAATAAAAAGAATCAAGTTCGCCATATTCACGGCGTGTCCTACAGAAATTTATTCTCCTCAAGTACCCAAGGTTAATGGAATATATCCTTCCAGGATAAAATAATTCACTTCAGCAAATGACGGTACGTCAAATTTGTTGAACAGTGAACTCACTCAATAGTTTGTAAATCACACTAGAGTTTTTAAGAAAAAAAAAAGATGTTTTTACTTCAAAATTTTGTACCTTTACCTGGGAAAAAATTCAAGTATTTATAGCTAGAAGATAGTGGTTTATAAAGGAAGTAATGGTTCTTGAAAAGACACTGTGTTTGAAATATCACCGATCTGCAGACACCACATGCACGTGAAGGTGGCCAACATGTAGTCGTAGGTCAGTTATTGACACAAAGTAGTAAGTTCTATGTGCCACCTGCGTGGCACCTATGCTGGGATCTGCATTCGCGAGTTGTCGGGTGTGCGCACAGGTCATATATCTATTACCAAACAGTGCTTTGAACGGTCACATACCTTCGCAGGTGGACCTCATGCGGCCGCAGGTCACTTATTAATATAAAACAGTAAGTTTTAGGTTGACCTGTGCGGCACCTACATATGCACTTGTGACACGACCCAAACCAGGGCCTAGTTGTTTTGGGTATCTCAAGTCCAACCAGGACCGGAGACCATCCCCAATACCCTATCGTTAACTACCCTACACCCCATGTCAGAAGAATTCTGAACATATAATAAGATAAAACAATAATAATCTAAAGACAATAAAGTAAGTCTATAACCATAACTAAATAGACACAACCAAATATCCAACCAATCCCAATCTCAATGCCAATACCAATACCAATGCTAACACTACTACCAACACCACCCATGCTCATAGTAGTCTAACAAAGCCTCTAACCAAAATCAAAGAACATTCAATTGGTACATGCCCCCGACCATAGCCAAAACCAAAACCAAAGAAATAACAATAATGAAAAGAAGTTCATAGCTTGAAATAGAGTCTTTCGGAGTATGGAAACTCACACACTTCAATCTGACTCAAAGTTGTCCCCAAATCTAAGTCACTGAGTAGGAGGAATGGTAGTATGGCCAGTTCCTACATCGTGTGGGGATACATATCCTGAAGATGGTTAGCAAAGTGAACCTTAGCATGTAACTCAGGGATAAAGGTAAAATAATGCTATCATTCAAAACCAAGATCAAATAACCATATGCAATCGCATATATACATATATCGTACTGGGATAGAGAACAAGGTTTATCATGTATTTAAAATCTTAACCTAAATTGTGTAGCTTAACCATTATAAAATTCACCCACGGGCGATATGGGTTCAGCTCCCTTGCTGAAAGGGCTCCGGTGCGTGTTAGTCGCATGAACCAGGGGCATCAAAGAAGACCAGGGAATTCCCCAACCCCACATCAAACCAAGATATAATGATATCAATAGTGTGAACTATGCACACAGGTCATCAAGACCAAACCTCATGACGGTAATCACGAATTTTCAGTGTCCATCCATCTGACCCAAATCTTCACAGCTAGATATCACAACCCCTATTATTGACCAATTAAAACCTTTAGCCCATAGCCAAAAACCCACTTTCAGGAGTCAATTATTAAGGCATTAAAAAGTTGTATCATCATACCGACTATAGCTTGCAAGTAATGTCATTATCCAACACTTAGGGGATTTCCATATACCCCGTAGACTCTATTATTAAAATCACTTGGTGGATATCCACATACCCCACAAGGTTTTCAATTCAATTTAATTTATGGCCACCAAGTCCCTTTTAAATTCATTCATCAATCATTAACATTTTTATGTCAAGCCTTAGTTCAAAACAAAATTCAAACTTGTGACAATATCATTCTCATTGACAATTTCACAAACAGGTTGAGGGCATGACTTTATCAAAGCCAAAATCATAAAATTTGGGTTCAACCATGACCACTCATTAAATCACCATTTGCATGAACCCACATGTACAAAAACATAATTAAAAACATGCATAGTCACAATTTAAAACATAGAAAATACTATTAAATGATATGCATTCAAACCCCTCAACCTTGGTTTCCAAAATCACCATTAATAATTCATGAAAATGCTTTAAACATATATTTTTTATAAACTAACAATGAGGGAAGAGTCACATGCCTGAACTACAAAGATTTGCGGAGAGAAATTGATCCTTAATCCCTTAGATGACTACATTGGAAAAACCCTAGTCAATTTTTCTTGAGAGAATTTTGAGTAAAGAGGATTTTTAATCTTGTAAAGTGTGAAATAAATGACCAAAAAGTGTTATAGAGATGTAGGTTCTTAAGGGTTTTATGTGGAAAATATCTAAATTTCCCTCAGTTAAAAACTGTAAAAAGATTGCAGGTGGTTATGAGTTGACCCCTTGATTCGTGACCACAACATACGACTCAAACCCTTGAGTCGTCACCAAGATAGTGAGTTGGACACTCATATATTTTCCACCATATGACTCCATAACCCCACTCATTATCAGACCATACGACTCGTATGGTCTAGTCCTATCCAAGACAGAATCCAAGGGATTGGAGATTGGATAACATACGACTCAACCCTACCACTCGTAACCTATCCTCATGGATTTTAGTGAACCACTCATACTCAGAGCCAAGTCAAGTCACTAAGTTACTATTTTGGTCAAGGATCATCCTAAAAACTCTTCACTATCCCTAACGACTCATACCACCAATTTTCTACCAAGACTAAAAATCCAACCACCAACCACTGGACACCTAACAATTAGGGTCACCTGACCCGTACCCACACCATACGACTCGTATAATGGGTGGTTACTAGGACAGTGAGCTCAAAGCTCAAGCATTTCCCAAGGGACAAAATCCAGGGTGTTTCAATCTGCATTTGCAGGTCATCAAGTGCATGTAGGTCACGTATCTGTTACCAAATAGTGCCTCAAAGGGGCACGTCCCTTTGAGGTGTGTTATGACATGTGTACGCACATGCCATGAGCGTCCGCAATTGGAAAAAATATTTTCTATCAGAATTTTGGATTAAAAACTTCACTCGTACTCAGAGCCAAATCAAGTCACTAAGTTACTATTTTGGTTAAGGATCGTCTTAACAACACATCACTATCCCTAAAAACTCATACCACTAAGTCGTTACCAAGATCGAAAACCCAACCACCACCCACTGGACACCTAACGACTAGGGTCACCTGACCCATACTCACACCATACGACTCGTATGATGAGTCGTTACTAGGACAGTGATCTCAAAGCTCAAGAATTTTTCAAGGATCAAAATCCAGGGTGTTTCAATCTGCATTCCCAGGTCATCAAGTATGTGTGCAGGTCACGTATCTATTACCAAATAGTGCCTCAAGGGTCACGTTCATTTAAGGTGTGTTATGACATGCGTACGCACATGCCATGAGCGTCCGCAATTGGAAAAAATATTTTCTATCAGAATTTTGGATTAAATACTTCACTAATTCTCATGTTTTAAATGAATTTTGTCTAAAAAATAATTTCTGAATTGATCATCTGACAAATTCAAACTTGAAGTCGAAGCCGAGATAAGCGAGCGACGACGTGAGGCTTATCTTGTTCTTGACTCACTATCCACATGAAGGAATGCTTCTTAATATAAGCATAAGAAATTTTCTTTCTCCACCAATGTGAGAGAACTTTACTTCCTTAAGCAAAAATACAATTAACTTTTTCTTCATTTGTTCCCTCAATTTTTCATTCATATTTTACTTAGATCCTAACAATCCACCACATAAATAAGGAATGACTATTTTATAAAAAAATTACGAACAGGTATGTAATCTACAAGCAAAAACTAATTGTGTCTGGATAGTAGGTTTACTTTGAAATTTTCGTAGTGAACTTGCATCGGATGCAATCGATAGATGTGATATCTTTAAACCATCAAACTTTAATGTACTTTTAGACAACACAAGTCACAAAAATAGTCCTTACCATTTATAGTTCTCGGGATTTTGTTCATTTTAGTCATGAACACAACCTGATTTCATGTGAGTTTAGAGAATAAGCCTTTACTTTTATTCTCCTTGAAGCGGCTCCTACTTCACCCTCATATAGGTAATTCCTAAATATTTAATCTTATAGATTAAACTATTTTAAAAAGTTTACCAAATTTAAAAAGATTTAAACCATAAGCCTTATCTTTTTTTCTTGAACATTGTCTCCATCATTAGAACAGATTGAGTATATTGACAATGTTAAACCGCCAGTCATATTTTATTTGATCTCCTTGAACTTATCTCGGGGGTCTCCAGTCTGTTAGGTAGAGTTATCGTCATGATGACTTGTCCTAGGCCATAAATTCATTTCCTTTGATGATCTCTGAAATCCCTCTCTAAATAGTCCTTTTATAAGTGGATCTGACACATTATCCTTTGACTTCACATAGCCAACTGTGATAATTTCACTAGAGATTAGTTCTCTAATGACATTATGTATCTATCTTATGATAAGATTTACTATTATATATCGTGCTCTCTGTCCTACCTATTGCTGATTGACTATTGCAGTGGTATGTATACCGGTGCCAAAGGTTTGGGCCTATAAGGAATATCTTTCAAAAATATTTGGAACCATTCAGCTTCTCACCAACTTATCTAACGTGATAAATTCAGACTTTATTATAGATCGGGCAATACATATAAGGGTGTACAAATCGAACCTTTAAGTCAAATCGAGCTGACAAATCAAATCAAACCGAGAAAAAACTAACTTATGGTTTGGTTTGATTGGTTTGGTGTTGGTAAAAAAAAACGATCATTCTTAGTTTGGTTTGGTATTAGCAAAAATAAAATCAAACCGAACCCAAACCAAACCGACGTAATATATATATATATAATTTTAATTTTTTATATGTAAAAAAATATTACGTATAATCTACTTTTTAATTACTTTTATTATTTTTTAATATTCGGAAAATAGATATATATTCTTGGGCCTTTACTTATAGTATTTTTCATTAATAACAAATAAATACAAAGCCCAATATTAATATAAAAACCTAAAACTCTTTAATTGCTTCACTTTTTATATTTTACTTTCCAAGTTTTCAGAGAGTTCTCATTATTTCCTCATCTTCCTTTTCTCATTCGTCAAGTTGGGATTTAGGTTTGTTTCTCTTCTTCTTTTTTTTTTAATGGAATTATGTTGTAATTAATTACTTTATGGAGTTAAGTTTTTAATAAGTTGTCTCCAATTCTTCATTCTTTTGTATGCTCACATTTTATGTGAAGTGAACTTTCAGACAAGCTACTGTGACTAGTGACTTAGAAATTGAACTACTTGGGTATCCATATAATATTACTTTGAGAGAAAGTAGTTTAGACGACTTAGTAATTTGCCAACTTAATTTTTATTGGAACTACTCTATGGCCATTGGTTTTTTTTTAATCTTTCACATTATAATTGTAAAAAAAAATAAAAAAATCCGACCAAAACTAAAATAAAAAAACCGATTGTATATTGGTTTGATTTGTCTTATAGATTTAAAAAACCGACATTATTGGTTTGGTTATATTTGAATAAAAATCCGAACCAACCCGACCTATGTACACCCCTAAATACATGTTTGTTTGGATGATTTTCAAGAGACTGCTCCTCCACCTAAATTAAATACATCCAATCATGAATTTTACTTCATTCGATCCAATGATCCAATTTACATCACTATATCCTTCAATTACCATTGGATATTTGTTATAATGCAAACAAAAGTCTTGAGTATGTTTTAGATATCTCAAAATTCTTTTCATTGGCATTCAATGAATTTAATTGGGATTACTCATGTACTGACTCAAATTACTAATAGCATATTCTATGTCTGATCGCGTACAATTTATGATATACATCAAACTTTCCAACACTCTTATATACTTCAATTGTGGGTCACTTTCAACTTCATTCTTTTGATGTGCAAAGCTCAAATCCAATGGTGTTTTTGCAATATAGAAATCCAAATATCTGAAGTTGTCAAGTATCTTTTCAATTTAATAATTCTGTGGCAATGCTAACCCTTATGGAGTTCTATGAATTCTTATCCTTAAGATCACATCAGCAACTTCAAGGCCTTTCATATCAAACTTACTCTCAAGCATTCATTTTGATAGCATTTATGTCAGAAATTTCTCTATTGATGATCAACATATCATCCACATACAAACAAATGATGAATTTTTAGTTTGGAGTATTTTTAATGTAAGCACATTTATCACACTCATTTATCTTGAATTCATTTTCCAACATGGGTTGGTCAAATGTTTACATGCCACTGTTCGAATGCGTGCTTTAGTCCATATACTGACTTAATAGGTTTGCACGCTTTTTTTTCTTACCAGAAACCACAAAATTCTCAGGTTGTTTCATGTAAATTCTTTTCTCTAATTCTCCATCTTAAAAAGTTGTTTTCACATCTATTTGATGAATTTCAAAATCATATACAACATCTAATGCAATCAATATCCTAATGGACGTTATCCTTGTTACCGACGAGTATGTCGAAATAATCAAGGCCTTCTTTTTGTCTAAAGCCTTTCATAATAAGTCTTGTCTTGTATTTTTCAATAATAATATCCATTTTTATTTTCCTTTTGAAGATCCATTTTGAATCTAAAGTTTTATTTCCTGGAGAAAGACCAACCAACTCTCTAGTATGGTTTGCTCAAGATTGAATCAATCTCATTATTGACCACCTCTTTTCAAAAGGATGAGTACGAAGACGGCACCACTTCTTTAAACGTTTGAGGCTCATTTTCAATAAGAAATGTTACAAAATCTGATCCAATGAAAGCCTATTTTCTTTGACATGTACTACACCTTGAATTCTTATTCTTAAGTACATTCTCCTTTGGTTCATCTCGAGGTCGTTTAAACCCTCCACTTGACACTTATGTCTAATTTTATATGGATAAATGTATTCAAAGAACTCAACATTATAAAATTCAATTACCCTATTTTCATGAATATCAAGATGTTAGAATTTATAAACCAAAAATTGGAATACTTTACTGCTTGTAGCATACTCAAGGAACAAACAGCCACAGTCTTTGATTCTATTTTTATCTTTTAGGTATAAGAACTTAGACTTTGGCTAGACACCCCCATACTTTAAAATATTTCAAGTTGAATTTTCTTTCTTTCAATTTTTTATAGGAAATAGATTGTGTCTTTCTATAGGACACTCTATTAAATATTCGATTTCCTGTAAGGATATCTTTCCCCCAAGGTTTTGTGGTAAATCTGAACTTATGAGTAAAACATTCATAATTTTCTTTAACGTTTAATTTTTTTCTTTTTGCAATCCCATTTGATTGAGATAAACACGGGACAGTAGTTTGATGGACAATTTTATTTTTCTAACATATCTCTGCAATAGAAGATTCATACTCTCCACCCCTATCACTTCTTATTGTTTTGATCTTTTTATCCAAATGATTTTCAACTTCAGTTTTATATAGCCTAAAAGTGTCCATTGCTTCATCCTTACCATTTATCAAATAAACATAACAATATCTACTGCAATCATAAATAAAAGTTATGAAATACTTTTTTTCACCAAGAGATGGTGTTGACTTTATATCACAAATGTTTGTGTGAATTAAGTCTAAGGGATTAGAATTTCTTTCAACAGACTTATACGGATGCTAGCATATTTAGATTTCACACATGTTTGACACTTTGATTTATTGTACTAAAGTTAGGCAAAAAATTTAAACTAATCAATTTTTGTAAGATTTTGTAATCGACATGTCCTAAGCGTTCATGCCATAATTCATTTGACTCAAGTAAGTACGAAGAAATACAACTTTTATCCATATCAATATTTATTACATTGATCTTAAAAAGACCCTCAGTGAGGTAACCTTTACCTACAGATACTTCTCCCTTACTAATTACAACTTTGTTAGAAATAAATATACATTTGAATCTATTTTTAGTCAGAAGTGAAATAGAAACTAAGTTCATTAGCAACTCCAAAAATAAAGGACGTTGTTTAGTGTCACCACATTGCCTAATGTCATCTTCAAGCATATCTTTCATGCTTTTTCAATTTTTTTCGTAGCGAAATTTGTCATGAATATCTTCTCATCGCCTTGAGACAGAGCATATGATGCAAATAAATATTTATTAGTACACACATGGTGGGTGGAACCTAAATCAATCCACCACTCTCTTGAATTTTCAACTAGATTACATTGTGAAAGCATAACACATAGATCATCCACGTCATCTTTGGATTCAGTCATGTTTGCTTGATTCTTCTTATTGCCCTTCTTTTAAGCCGGACAATCTGCAGCTTGTAGCCTGCTTTTCCACAGTTAAGTTAACTTTCTTTGAACTTCTTCTTAGGATTATTACCATGTTGTCCCAATGCTTTGTTTCTCTTTTTTTATTTAATGGGTTCATCTTTCACAATGTTTGCTCCACTTATTGTAGAATTTCTACGAGACCTCTTTTCGGAGACCTTGTTGTACTCTTCAATTCTTAACCTCACAATAAGGTCTTCAATAGACATCTCTTTGCACTTATGCGTTAAGTAGTTTTTAAACTATCTACCATCTTAAAATCTAGAAATCTTGCAATAATGAATTTCTTCATTCTGACATCCTCTGTTTTGTACTTCTTTTCTAAAGCATTTCAGAATTTTTTTGAGGTCTTCATATTACAGTACATATTGTACAAGTCATTTTGTAGGACAATAAGAATGTAGTTCTTGCACAAAAAGTCTGAGTACTTCTAAGCTTCCATTACCGTGAAGCATTATTTTTCTAGAGTTTCTTCTAGCAATTCAAGAACACTTTCTATGATGAACCTTTGCAGACACAGAGTAATCAGATAAAAGAACATCTTTTGTTGCCATTTTTAAAATTCACACCAGATTTTTTTTTTATTTTTCCATTGGTGCCATGGCAGGAGTAGCATTTGTACGATTTGAAGCAGCAATGTTAGTTGTTGCAATATTCGTAGTTTCATCACTGACTTGATTATCAATATTCATTTTTTGTCACAATAAGACAAATAACTTTAGTATTTTAGAATACTATCAATAAAGTTTCAAACTTTAAATAATTTGTTCTTAGTTGACGGTAAAGTTTTTATGTTCTTCTAGTCGTCGGCCGAATGAACATTAACTCGTGATGAAGTTTTTTATATCATAAATCACTATTAAGTTCAAACAGAGTAGAACGCCAAAGACTTTAATCTCCATAAATCTAAAATACATAGTATTAAATAAATTTCTTAAGATTGTTGTTTTTTGGATACAAAATTTGTATTTAATCCTCAAAAACTTCAAACACAAGTTCAACCACTTTATAAACTCTCAAAATGAAATTTCAAGAATTTCAAACACAAATTCAAATAGTTGAAGAGCTATCAATATGAAGTTCAAACTATTTTTCGAAAAACAATAAAACTAACTTTAAGAAAGAGATGAAAACAGAGAGAATCAAGTCCACCGTATTTACGGTATATCCTTAAGAAATTTATTCCCCTCAAGTACCCGAGGTTAGTGAAGTATATCCTCCTAGGATAAAATGATTTACTTCAGCAAATAGCGGTACTTCAAATTTGCTGACAACGAACTCACTCAATAGTTTGTTAATCACACTAAAGTTTTTTTAGAAGAAGAAAATGTTCTTTTTCATTTCAAAATTTTATATCTTTACCTGAGAAAAAATTAAAGTCTTTATAGCCAAAAAGTGGTGCTTCAGAAAGGAAGTAATGGTTCTCGAAAAGACACATTATTTTGAAATATCACCGACCTGCGGACCTCACCTGTGCATGTATAGGTGGACCACATGCGGCCGCAGGTTGCTTGTTGACACAAAATAGTAAGTTCTGCGTTGACCTGCATGGCACCTGCGCTGGCATCTACATCCGCGGGTCATGTATCCATTACCAAACAGTGCCTCGAAGGATAACGTCTCTTTGAAGTGTATTGTGGCATAGCTATCAAGTTGTTATTTCTGCTTTATAGCGTTGAAGTCGTTTTCTGCTTTCACTGCTAGTTCACGCAAATCCAAAGAAGTTATCACGGACGAGCCACATACAGGGAAACTTGCACGTGTGGTTCTGGCCGGGCTTTCCTGAGGTATCTAATAACCTTGCTTCTGCTCGCCGCTGGCGCACCTCTCCTAACTATTGAATTCCTTCAGGAAGGGAGTGAAGATTCCAATCCGACCTTGAAAAATAGTATAATGGATATCTGACTGATTTAACAATCAGACCGAACCTCCGAGGCTCATTCCACTCACCTTATTGGACATCACGAGTCAATCCGGGTAAACTTCAAGATATTCGCAAAAAGCAGACTTCATAGCTAGAAAAACGACTTCAACGTTATCAAGCCGAAAAAGACGAGACCGACTTGTCTTTTCGATTGATTGGCTTACGGATGGAAGGTTCGGACAAGAATTCCTAGGCCTAAACCTCTTGTGAGGGATCGCCATATATATGAGATAGTTATCTATCGCGATAAGAAATTGCTATTTCATCTAAAAGGTACTTGCTCTGCTAATTGGTATGATAACCAGTAAAGGGAAGGTACATAGTCATCTTTTCCAGAGCACCCTAAACCGTAACAGCAAGACCAACGGATATGACCTGGGAAAAACACACGACTGCTCCTGAAAGATAGATGAACGCATAAAACAACTATTCAACATATGCGCCAGAGCTTCTCTTTGATAACGATGTTCTAATATTATATAATAGCCATAAACGGAATCTTAAGAAGAAGAAAATCTTTCTGGAAAGAAGTAAGAAGCTGATTGTAATGTTGTAATGGCCAAAAGGTCAATTTCGATAAGAGCCAGTGCTTCCTCTCGAACAGAGCTCCTCGCAGAAATTCCAGATCATTGAAGAGGAATCAAAAATGCCTCTCACTTCATAGAGAGTGAAATCGTTCCAGTTGGATCCACCTTTGGGCTTACAGCCCTATTTTCTCTAGATCGAGTCTATATAATGACCGAGACCCGTACATAAGATCGTTCTAGCTTATCTCCTTCTAAGGAAGTCTGAGCTACATGTCATGTGCGTCCACAAATGGAGAATTTTCTATCAAATTTTGTTAATACTTTCTTTGTGGTCTGGGCGCATCCCGATTAATCTTGAGAGTGAAGACCCTTTTAGTAAGGAATGTTGTACTCTCTTAATGGTCCCGCCAAATCCGAATTAATAAAGCCAAAAGTTAATTTTTAATACCAACTTTCTAAAGACAAATGAAAAATATAAACATTAGTACCAACAGAACCAAATGAAAAAAGCACGGAAGCAAAAATAATGGAGTGCATGGCACAATCGACCAACATACTATAGAAAGGCCATGGCCATGCTGGAACACTCATATTTGTGGTACTGTTAGGACATGACGTTGTCACAACTCATGAGGTCAATTGAATTACATTCATAAGAAAATTTACTTGTGCGCTCTATTTAATTTCACAAAATTTGATTAGAGCATTGTGTTAAATGTGAGTCAGTATATGCTTTAAGATGTAGGTTCAAATCCCCAATGGCACTTCAACTTCCTTTCATATCCATATAGAAAATTTTTGCGCCGTGTCTAGTAATGATCAGATGGTTGATATTCTTCCACCAATCTTACTAATTAAAACTTTTGAGCTGAAATCTTAAAAAATGAAAAAACTTATTGATACGATTTACTCTCTTAGTAACTCGACCGAATTTGAATTAATCAAGCCAACTAATTTTGAATAGCAAATTCTTAAAAAAAACTAATGATCATAAGCATCACTACTGCGCTAGCAGAACTTGGCAAAGAAACAAAAACAAAGGAAGAGTGCATGGCAACAACCAACATGACTAACGTTTCTGCTGGTAGTTTTTTCTGCTACTCTCCTAACCAAACAAAGAAAATAGAATAATAGTAGTCGTGCACAAAATGGAGTAATATGGACCCTCACCTTTTCATTGTCACTAGTACTACATCAATAATAAATGTAAAATGTAAAGACGCCCATAGAAAGCAGTTTTGCCCCCAAAAATATTGTGTGCTACTTGTCCCACAACCTACCCTCCCTCTCTTTACCTGGTTTTCTGTGTGGTGAAAAGAATAAAAACCACCAACATAGCTCCGAATTAAAATAAGTTAAGAAATTAAAAAAGTGATCAAAATAAGTCATTTATTTAAAAAACTACCAAAATAAGTCACCTATTTGTCAGAAAAATATGTAAAACGTAAGAATTTCTTACGTTTTACATGAAATTCGAATAGAAGTATAGTGATTCGTCGCATCACTAATAAAGATCACTTTTCTGAAAATTATCCTATGATGTAAGAAAAACTTACGTTTTTTACTTTTCGCAGCAACTTAAGGTGGTCTCTCACCCCCACTTTTTCCACTTATTTACTTTTTACTTCTTCTTTTTTTTTTTTTATAAGTTTTGTTAATCCCTAAACAAAACTAACGTTATTACATCCTTTTTGCCCCCATTTTTCGTAAGAGTTGGTCATTTGCCCTGTCTTTCATCAAGTAAACACTCATGACAACACTTGCATTATTTTATGTAACATGTGATTCCCTCTTCCTTACATTTACATTCTAAAACTTTGTTGATAACTGAGGATCGGCAAAAAAAAAAAAATACTACTTTAAGTGGAAAAAGTTGGGGTGGGGACCACCTTAAGTTGCTGTAAAAAGTAAAAAATGTAAGTTTTTCTTACGTTGTAGGACAATTTTCAGAAAAAGTGACATTTATTAGTGATGTGATAAATCATTGTCCTTCTCTTACTTCGAATTTCATGTAAAACGTAAGAGTTTCTTATGTTTTACCTATTTTATTGATAAAACGTAAGAAATTCTTACATTTTACAAGTAAATAAGTAAAACGTAAGAATTTCTTATGTTTTTAAAATAGTCAACTCCGTTAGTTGACCGTTAAGAAAAAGTGAAAAACATAATAAATTATTACGTTTAGCCTATTTTGGTAACATTTTAAATAGGTGACCTATTTTAGTCACTTTTATTATTTCTTGGCTTATTTTAGTTCCTAGTTCTTCGATACATCTTAAATTTAGTTAAGAAATATTATTCCATATTGCTTTATTAAAACTGTAAATTTTGTGGTTAGAAACTTAATAATTTATATGCAATTCCTTCATTTTTTTGTTGAGAATATAATTAAATAATAAAAATATGCTCTTTTTAACGGCTTAAACTTTTAGATGAGATAGTCACTTACTTCAATATGATAGCAGCCCAGGCAGAGGTCTTGGGATCAAATCTTATTGTCACAAAGCTTAAGTTTTTGAATGAGATGACCACTCAATTCAACATTATTCAATATTTGAAAAAGATATTATGTTTGACTTAGTAAAATAGTAAGGGTGTTAAGTGGGCTGGGACGGGTCAACCTGAAATCGGCCCATTAAATTTAGCCGGGTTGTGGGTTGGGCGGGGTTTGGGTTGTGGTTAAGTGGGCTGGTCCGGATTCGGGTTCAACAGTAAAAATTTTAAAAATAACCCTAACCCCGCCCACTTAACCCAACCCGGTCAAACTCACCTAAACCCGATTAAAAATTCGGTCAAACCCGGTCAAAAATTAAAAAAAGTTTTTTTCAATATACACTATATATACCCACCTATATACATTTTAAATACATTAAGCACTATATATACACTATATATATAGTATATACTACATTAGAATTTAAAAAATATATACACAATTACACATATATACGTAACATTCAATATATACGACTATACGTACTACTTTAAATAAAACATATACTACAATATATATAATTATATATATAGTTATATACTAATTACTAATTTATAAAACATATACACATGTATACGTTAAATATATACGTCTATAGAAGATATATACACATATATACGCACCATTCAATATATACGTACTACTTAAATAAAACATATAATACAATATATATATATATATATATATATATATATATATAGTTATATACTAATTTATAAAACATATACACTTGTATACATTAAATATACATGTCTACGGAAGATATATACACACCATTCAATAGATATGTACTACTTTAAATAAAACATATACTACAATATATATATATATACATATATATATATATATATACTACAGTATATATAGTTATATACTAATTTATAAAATATATACACATGTATACATTAAATATATACGTCTATAGAAGATATATACACATATATACGCACCATTCAATATATATGTACTACTTTAAATAAAATATACTACAATATATATATATATATACATTACAATATATATATATATATAAATATATATATATATATATAGTTATATACTAATTTATAAAACATATACACATGTATACATTAAATGTATACGTCTATAGAAGATATATATACATATATACGCATCATTCAATATATATGTACTACTTTAAATAAAAAATATACTACAATATATATATATATTCTACAATATATATACAATTTATAAAACATATACACATGTATACATTAAATATACACATCTATAGAAGATATATACACAAATATACAAAACATATGCTACTTAATATAATAAATTAATAATACTTGATAGTAAATTAATAATATATTAAAAGTAAGTTTTTAATTTAAACTATAAATTCAATTTAAATCATTAAATGAAATTTTTTTACAAAGTAAGCACTAAGGAGTGAATGAATGTTGAATTTTATTGATTGCAAAATGATCCAAAATTTATAATTTACATGAATGAAAAATCTACAAATTATGCATCATTTTTTCCAACTTATTCATGTTAATATTAACAGAAACTTGCATAGGATAGTCAAAGTCAACGGGGGCAAAATCATGCATTGGACTTGATTCTGCTGAGTTCTCCCGTGAAGACATAATTTCTTCAAGTTTCTGCTCGTCGTTCGGCTCCACTTTCATTCCTTGATTTCTTCTTTACGCTCTAATCCAATCTCTGAGGCAAACTAGAATATTCATTGCATTGTTTCCCAATGAGTGTCAGTTGTCTACAAGTTATTGTCGTCCCTGACTAAAAGCGTTCTCTGATGCAACGGTTGACATTGGAACATTCAAGATATCTCTAACTAATCTTAAAAGCACAGGATATTGTGTTTCATTACTCCTCCACCAATCCAACGTGTTGATCCATCGTCTGCGATCCTCTGGCGGCGATCGGAGATAATATTTTAGCTCTTCCCGATAAGTTGATGTGTAAGCTCTCTCATCAACACTGTTCCAACAAGGTAAATCATAAAAGGAATCAGGAAAATCACTATGTGCCAGCCTTTTAGAAGATGATGGCTCCTCGGGAGGATGAGGAGCGACAGTTGGAGTGATATTTGTAGGTACGGCTAAATCAACTAAATCAGCATAGTGATTATATAATTTTTCTATGTATTCATTCACATCATCCATAGACGTCCACAAATCAGGTTGTACTTGTTGAGAAGCATTGTTAGTATTTATTTCTAAGCTAGCATAAATAAGAGTACTAAAGTGGCACATAGTATTATATTTTATGCTCGGATTTAGCACAGCACCAACTAAGTAAATAGGGGGAATCGGGAAAAAATATTTTTTAAATTTAGTGAACATGGCACCAACAACTTATTTATAACCTTCTTTATTTTTATATTCTTTGAGCAAACCAAAAATATCGGCTATCTATGCCAAAATATTACAAATAGTAGGATAATAAGCACTGAAAAGTTCAACCGTAGCTATATAAATTTTTTCTAAAAACTTAACAAGATCATTAATTACAACCCAATCAGAATCATGTAGCATGCAATCAACAAAATCAGCAAATGAACCACAATGTTGGTTAAAAGCTAGTGTAATAGGAACTTTATATTTATAACAAGTTTTTAAAA
Organism: Capsicum pubescens; assembly: GCA_030864215.1. Taxonomy (NCBI): domain Eukaryota; kingdom Viridiplantae; phylum Streptophyta; class Magnoliopsida; order Solanales; family Solanaceae; genus Capsicum; species Capsicum pubescens. The sequence continues at coordinate 90,289,666 of CM061539.1, forward strand.
AATCATACCTAGAATTCCATCTAATATCAATTTCCTCAGGCATCAATATCGATGCAAGTCCATTTTCTTGACATTTAACTTTAAATTCTATAAAAAAAATTTGATTATTTTCTTGAATAAAACCAACAGCAAGAAGAATTTTTTCAATATAAAGCTCAAAAAACTCAAGACAATCTTTTACAATTAAATTATATATATGACATGCACACTTAATATGAAAAATTTCAGGTAACGGATGAGATAGCTTAGATTTTAACTTTGTTGTATCAGTCTTATTGTTAGAAGCATTATCAAAAGCAATACATAAGATTTTATTTTCTATACCATAAAATTCTGCAACTTTAACAATCGAATCAGCAATAAAATCTCCAGTATGTTTACAATCTTCATCATATAAAAAAGCAAGAATACGTTTTTGCATCACAAAATTACTATCCATCCAGTGACAAGTAACGGTTAAATAATTATTTTTATTTACAACACGACCAAGGTCAAAAGTTAGGGACAATCTACATTGAATATTTTTTAACAATGTTGATAAATAAAAATAATATTGTGAATGAAGTCTAAAAATATCAGACCGATAAGTACTTCTAGGAATACCACTAAACATAGGATTATAAATTGCTTGAATATAATGAATAAAGGCATCAGAAGAAGGAAAACAAAAAGGAAAACAACTCACAGCTACCATTTTAGCTATTTCTTTCCGATCCCTCAATTTATTATACTTCTTCATTACCTGACCGGTTGTTGGGTCCATTCTAGTTTGCGTTGGCCCACCAACATCCACACCCCCTCGTGTAATATTTAACTCTCTTTCATGAGCATCACCTATATGTCTCATTAACGTACCCGTACCCCCTTGCTTGCTTCCGTTTTTATGCTTATATATTTGTTGACAAATATTGCATTGCACCTTAATAAATGATATACGTTTAAAAAAATTTCATGCAATACTAGTTGTTTTACGAGCTCTTGGGGCACGGGGAGGACGGAGAGGGAGATTAACCGATTCAGATCTAACGTTAGCATTTCCTACTGCGGGTGTCTCACCAATATTTTCATCATCTTCGTCTAAATTAACCGCATCTACTTCATTTTCTTCTTCTATACCGTAATTTTTTTGAGCTTCTACATAATCCATATCGTGAGCACCTACACCTATTTCTTTCTCAAAAGGTGTACCAAGCGGTACCGGAGGCGAAGACACACGGGTATATCTACTACTTGAAGTACCTCTACCGCTAGTAATTTGCTTTTTGCTACCACTACTACTTCCGGGACAAAAAAATTTAACACCTTTAGTGGCGAGGTTTCTTAATTTATCCATAATATAAATTAAACTAAAAAAATTCAAAACACAAATATAATAAAATGAAATATTCAACAATTAATACACTAATTAAAATTTAAACGTAAGAGATGGAACGATAATACCAAATTTTGGAAGTATCCGAAGGTTGCGACTTTAGAAACTTTCACTCGTACTTTGTAATCACAAAATTAAAAAATTAAAGTGAGCACTTTAGGAATTTAAATATATAGAATATTTGAGAATTGAGAGAGAATGAGATTTGAGAGAATGAAAATTTGAGAGTGTAGGGTATTTATAGATTTTTTTTGGAATTACAAAAATATTTTAATTAAAAAAGGCCAATTGAGTCGTTTTAAGGGTCCAAACAGTAATATAGCCGTTGGGCCCCACGGTCAACTGGCCCAACGAACAAATTTTGATGGAAAAAAAAATATTCGGGCCGGTTAACCGGCAGGTCCGGACCGGATTTGGTCCGGGCCGGGTTAACCGGGCCCAAACCAAAAAATAACCAAGCCCGGGACCCTACAACCCGTGGGCTAACCGGGCCGGGTTTGCTTAGTGGGCCGGGCTGGATCGGGTCAGCCCGACTCGTTTGACAGGCTTATAAAATAGACATAAAGTGGTAAACTATTTCTTGATTTCAAACTGAACAATTTCTTTTAGCAAATATGAACAACTAAAGATGAACGGAAATAGTAATTTACGATAATTATTTATAATATGATGAATAACTAATATGGGACGGACGAAGTATAATTTAAGGCATTATGTCTAAGTTTTTGTTTTTCTACGTTGATTTGAGAAAACCAGGAATATGTTGAAGAGAAAAACCAGTGCAAACGGACGCTCGTTGTTTTAATTTCCCAACAAACATTCATAAGTATTACTATATGAGTACAGAGTTTTATTTGTTGGAATGGGAAGAAATCTGGCTTGTCACGGTCTCGTCTAGGGTCTTGTCAACAACATGTACTATTACTACAGTAGTTAATTTAAAACGTCTCTTATGTTTACTTTCTTGGAGGTTTCTGTTTTTTTTTTTCCAAAATCATTCCTCAAATATTTCCCAAATTTAAACAACATTAGTGGTTGGTGTAATATATCACAAATTATAATAAATTATTACAGTTGAAATAAAATGAACAAAAAATGAAGAAAATAAGATCATCTTCTTCTTGGCAGAGGCACGAATATCTCGCTCTATTTAAGGAGATTCAAGCCTACTGCGGCATAATCTACACCGATCCAGCAGTATATCTCATGACTTATCCCCTTCAGGATACAACAGTCCATCAACGATGTACAATTCAAGAAACTCCGGATTAGTTGAAGAGTTCATAGCCCCACCATAAGAACGCATTCCTTCAATATATATTTACTCTCTTTGTATAGTGAATATAGTTAAAGACTTAGAATATTTTCTTTGTCTCAACTTTTTCTTTCACTAATATAATATTTCTCTTTTTATATAATGAAAATAGTTGTAGACTTAGAATATTTTCTTTGTCTCAACTTTCCCTTTCACTACTATACACTATAGTTTTTTTCACACTTATCATATTTCCTTGTGCATACAATAACATACAAGATCACCTCTATTTATACGTGAGGTATACATCCTTATATTGAATAGGAAGAATATGGTATAGTAAAGTGAGTACACGAATGGTCTATAGGTTACAAATGTTACAAGAGTTACAAGCAACTAATGGTCATATAAGTTACAAGAACTAATAGCCATGAGAGTTACAAGAACTAATGGCGATATGAGTTACAAGAACTAATGGTCATCTTTATCACAATTTGTACCCACTAACTCAAAAATATAATGTGGTGAGTTACAAGAATAATGACATAACTTTCTCCACTTTATGGTTACTAATGTCATGCACTTTAATTTACTTTAATAATAAAATGTACCAACTTTCTCCCACTCATTTTAATATTCAAATAAGAGAGTTCTTCACCTATTTAGTTAAAAGGAGACTATTATGCATAATGAAGGTGTGCTCTGCATTAAACATTCACTTAGTAAAACAATAACATTTACTCCAGAGTCAGTAGTGGTCTCAGACTTAAACTATGACTGCTTAAGGAAAATAAAGTATATTGCCTACACATAATAGTCAAGGTATTGGCATAAGCTTTAATAGCCAGCACATTACGGTCATGTGCTATCCCAATTTTTCTTGAGTGTTTTTGAGAATAGGCCCCATTCTCATAGGAAGCGGCCTGCTTCCACACTCACAATAGGTGAAATCTGTCAAGGGTGGTCCTGTAATTTCGATACCCCACTCATAAGAGATACAAAATTTTATTAAGAGTTCTTAGACTCAACTCTCATAAAATATTATAGGAACAAAATGCACTCATATTATAGGAAAGATTAAATAATAGTGCATCCCACATCAAGTCATCATATTATAGGATCTCTAGTTCCCAGGTTAGGTTTCCTCATATATGACTCATGATTTTTTTATAGGTTTTCTTCTCCCCCTCGATGTGATTCAAACCCTTTATCTTGCCAAGCCCTTGTTTAGTTCATCTGCAAGATAGTCATATAATTTGGCATACTCAATGTTAGTGGTACCACTTCTCAAATATAATATCACAATATTATTTTTTTATTCTCGTGGGTCTGAATTTGCTGTTGTGATAACAGTTTCAAACTTTATCAACAATATTAGTGTTATCATAATAACATAATTAGAGAAATTAATTTCTCAAAATAAAGTGATTGATCAATTCACCTTTTTCACAAGTTGAACCTAAAATAATTAGATTAACTAATTTGCTTTCTCATTTCAACAAATAGCACCAATTTTTTACCATGCATCAAAGCACTTTTAAGTACAATGGGATTGATTTTAATTAAACAAGCCACTATTTTTTTTCAAGTAAATATATCTGATTTGCTTGTATAACCTGCCTATGTACTTTTACACAATTTCATGTCAAGTGCAATTAGACACATATTTTATATTTTACTAGGCTATCAAACTTCTTTATTATTTATCACATATTTGAATCAAAAGAAATTGCATGGCTCAGAAAATGTATTTCACAAAAAAAAAATTTCACCATAATATGACATGTCAAGGAAAAGTTCATCACATAATTTAGGTATTTTTCATTCTACGAATGAAATTTATCTCACTCAAATATTTAATGTCAAATTGGATATTCAATTTATCATTTATTTGATAACATGTGATTTATTTCAAGACAAATATATGCACTTGTAACTTTTTAAAAATATTCTCAAAAATGCAAAAATTACATTTTTCAGAGTGATTTTTTCTCATTTTATTAGTCCCCGCTATTTTGAGACTTTGAGAAAATAAACTTTCATGAAAAGTATCATTTTATTCATGAAAAATAATAGGTAACTTTTTACCTTTCCTCCGCAATAAGTAGAAACGTTTTTACCTTTCCTCGACTTGAGTTGAGGAGTAGAAAGATACTTTACGTGGCTATCTTTTTCTATCTATCTTTTGAAATTTGTCATCTTGAGATCCGCGATTTTTCAAACCTTCATCTCTTGAAGAGACTAGAGACGTTAAGATGTTGAGATAATCTCCATCTTGATATATTCATGATTTTTTAAACTGTAACAAAACATGAATCTCCTATATTTGTTAGTGTAATATACCACGAATTACAATAAATTATTACAGTTGAAATAAAATGTATAAAAAATGAAAAAAATAAGATCATCTTCTTCTTGGCTGAGGCGCGGATATCTCACTCTCTTTAAAGAGATTCAAGCCCACTGCGGCATAATCTACACTAATCCAGCAGTATATCTCATGACTTATCCCCTCCGAAATACAACAGTCCATAAACGATGTACAACTCAAGAAACTTCGGATTAGTTGAAGAGTCCATAACTCCACCATAAGAGTACCTTCCTTCAACATATATTTACTCTCTTTGTATAGTGAATATAGTTAAAGACTTAGAATATTTTCTTTGTCTCAACTCTTTCTTTCACTAATATAATATTTCTCTTTAGTATAGTGAATATAGTTGTAGACTTAGAATATTTTCTTTGTCTCAACTCTCTCTTTCACTACTACACAATATATTTTTTTCACACTTATCATATTTTCTTGTACATACAATTACATGCAAGATCACATCTATTTATAGGTGAGGTATTCATACTTGTATTGAATAAGAAGAATATAGTATAGCAAAGTGAGTACATGAATGGTCTATTGGTTACAAATGTTACAAGAGTTACAAGCAATTAATGGTCATATAAGTTACAAGAACTAATAGCCATGAGAGTTACAAGAACTAATGACAATATGAGTTACAAGAACTAATAATCATCTTTACCAGAATTCGAACCCACTAACTAAAAAAGATAATGTGGTGAGTTACAAGAATAATGACACCACTTTCTCCACTTTATGTTTACTAATGTCATGCACTTTAATTTATTTTAATAATAAAATGCACCAACAAACTACAGTACTTTCTTTTCTCATCACCGTATTAAATAAAAAATTTCCTTCAATTACTTAAAGAATTATAAAATTCATACCTTCGTTAGTTTCTGTTGATAAACGAACGACTTATAAAAAATCATGAATATTTAAAAATGATATAATAATACCCCCTCTGGTCTATTTTAGTTGGTCATTTACTAAAAATAAATATCCATTTTAGTTGATCCCTTACTAAATCAGGATAGAATTCACAATTTATTTTCATTTTACCCCTACAATTAATAATATAAATGAAATATAAACAATTACAATTTCAATGTTCATTCATATGTCCAATTAATATCATTAATATGGATAATGAGTAAAATAATAATATTCATCACTCAATGTATGATTTCTTAATCACCGTGTAAAATAAAATTTGTCCAACTAAAGTAGGATGAAGGGAGAACTACAAATTGTAATTTTCTTTTGTCAATATGATTTTAAAAAATTACATATTAAAATATTTATCAAATTATTTAATTTGTATATATCAGAAGACAAAAAATATTGCATAAATTAAGACAATATAATTTTTATGTTGATATTCTACATGACCTATAAATTTACTTATTATTATTAGTGGCGGATCTGATATTTTTCTCAGAAAATTCAAAAAATATAAATATGTGAATAAGTCAATCAAATATAATTTCAAGGAATGCAATAGTATATACAAAATACTATAGTAAATACTTAGTGCATCGGACCATATGCATAGTGGGAGCTTAATGCATCGGACTACCTTTTTATACAAAATACTTAACTTAAATAAGAGTAATTAATCAGTAAAGTAAAAAAGTTAGCCCTTTACAACGAGTCAACCAGAACTAGGGTGCTACGTAGACAAAAAATTAGCCCTGCATAATATATCAACTAAAATTAGAGTGCAAAGTAAAGACTCCCAAAAAAGATTACTCCAATACTTCTCAAACACATTTACAATACCTCTCGATGAGGTTTCATTGCTTGAAAAGACAAAATAATATCATCAGTTGAAACGTTATTAAACACATCTTTTTACAAAAAAGAAATCATGCAACCGTTCAAAAAGTCATCGTTCAATCTACTTCGCAACTCATTCTTAATAAACTTCATTGCTGAAAAGATTCTTTCAACAGATGTAGTGGCAACTGGAAGAAGCAAAACAAATTTCACCAAACGAAATACAAGAGGATAACACGAATGTTTTTTTGTCTGAACCAATTGTTTTGAAAGATCACAAAGCTCAATTAAATTGGAGAATCTTCTATCAGGTCACGAACATCAATAATATAATTTACAAGTTGATTTTCAAGTGCACACATATTAAGTTCATCAAAGTCACTGAGATATAATTCAGTCATTCTCATTATCTTTTGAATGTCAAAACTTGAAAAATGAGTCTACTAAATTCAAACAAGCAACAACATGAAGCAACTCAGTTGTCACTTCATCAAAGCGATCATTAAGTTCTTGCAATTGCCAATCAATTATTTTGCAAAACACTTAAATACAATACTGATGAAGGACAATATAATTAATAGGTTTACACTATGAGCTTCTAGAGTTAACATACAACTCATCAAAAGCAGGTACCACAATGTGATACTTGATAAATGTAGACACATCAGAAATAAATAAATCTCATTTATTATATTTCCTCAACTCTTGCAACCTTTTCTTGGCTACATCAACAAAGAGCATGTCATTTCAATATATTATTCTTTTTTTTGTAAACATGTACTAAGATCATTTATAATTCCTAAAATTTCTTTCATTAAATGCAATGTGAATGCAACCTTATACGTTTGAGTAACCCTAATATATCCTATAGCCCTAGATCTTTCATTCAAAGAATGTGTCGTTTCAGTAATATTGTCAAATATATGCATAATTGTATCAAACTTAAGAACAAAATAATTAAAAGATTTGAAGTGAGATCCCCAACGAGTATCACAAGTCCTAGAAATAGCAAGTTCTTGATGCAAGTCCTTACCAGTTTTAAGCTCACCAATATTAAAGTTCTTTTGAATTTTTGTTTTTTGAGATTCTCTATATTCATCCATACGCTTATAAGAAGCTCCCAACATATTAAAAATATCTAAAATCAAGTGCACAAGTTCTCCTACTTGAAGACATCTTTTAGAAAGACCAACAAGAGTCAATTGAAGTCGATGAGCAAAACAATAGATGAAATAAATCGATCTACTTTATTTTTTAATCGACATCTTAAGACTATAGATATCACATTGCATATTGCTTGTTTTATCGTAGCAATGTCTATGCACATAAGATAAACCCAAGAATTTTTTCTAAAGTAAATTGACAATTGCATCTTTTAGAGATAAATCATTAGTATTTTTGACATGAACAATATCAAGAAGTCTCTCTATCACAAATCCTCTACCATCAACATATCGTAAAACAACTGTCATTTGCTCCTTACGTGAAATATCAAAAGATTCATCAATCAATAAAGAAAAGTAGTCACCATCTAATTTCTTTATGGTACCTTTAATTGTTTCCAACAAGCAATCACAATTTCTTTTTGAATTCTTGGACAATTCATTTGATCATTTTGAGGAGCCTTTTTCAGCACAAATTTATAAATTTCATCACACTTTTGAGCATAAAATGAAAGAATTTAAAAAAAATTACCTCTATTAAGCGATGACTTAGATTTCATGATCCCAAAATGTCAATCATTGTCTTACGAGAAGCCTTGCTACATCAATAGAAGCTGCCAACCTAATGTGATATCCATGCTTATCTTTATTAGATTGTTTCTCAAATAAAGCATGAATAGATTTTTCTTTCTGCATTAGATCCTTACATTTTCTTTTTGTCTAATTATGGATGCTATTAATTTCACAAACATGTGTACCTAAACTAGCCTCTTTGTTCTAACTTTTAAAATTTATACTCGAAAATACTTCACCTCCACCTTGACGATTGTTATTTCCCTTGACTAAATAACAATAAAAACAATAAGCTGCATCTTTACTTACACTATACTCCAACCAGCCAAGAAATTCATCATATCATTTACGATTAAAATGGCGCATCTCTCCACAAATCTCTATTTGAGAAAACTCTTGTAGTTGAGTTTGCAAGATTTTTTCAGAATATATGCTCTTCTATTGGACGAATTTCTAAAATTAAAGTTATTTTACTTAGATCAACCTTTAAAGAGTTTAAGTCAAATTATTGAGAAGAATGTAATGATACTCCTAACTTATTCTTATTTTCTTCCCAATTAGGTTGACTATGTGCAAGAGAACTTGTATTTGATATTTTAGAAAAATATCTCTTCATGACTCTTGAATGGAAAGCAACAATAAAAGAAAAAAAGGTTTAACTTTGAGTGAAGAACAAGAAAGTGATTTTGAGATCTGACTTTGAGAATTTCAAAATCCCTATTTCAACAATTGTATTTCAATTGAGATTTTGGATTTTCTAATTTTGAAAAAAGGAAAAAGAGTTTTAAAATTTTCAGCGTTGATTTTATGTTTTAAGTTACTTCAGCATCTTTTTTAATAATGGGAGCATTTTTTTAATAGTAGCAGATATACATGTGTGGGATGCACAATAGTGAATTAAAAAAATTAGGCAGGCTACACCCCAACGAGAATCGAACTCGCGAAGTGGGGCTAGTGCATGCGGCCCAAGTAGCGCAGCCCAGTACTACTGAGCTATCTCATGATTCAGGTGGTTCAAATTTAATATATGTAGAAAAATATAGATTTTCTATCCTATATACAATAATTTTTTTTGCCAAAGGGGTTCGAGTGAACCCTCTGGAACCCACGTAGGTCTGCCCTTGATTATTACCTAAGAGTTACAATATATGAAACAGACTGCCTAACGTGTTTTAATGAAGCAATAAAACTGTAAGTAAAATAGACAATTATTTTTACGTGAAAAATAACTAACTCCAAAAGGTGTTAAAAAACACGACCTACACTTCTACAGGATTTAACCCCCAAACTTCACTAGAACAACTTGAGCCTCAAGAACGACAAATCACAAAACTCTTGTAACCTAGGAATTATAAACTCTACCTCCTAATTAAGATAAATTTACAAACCTCCCAAAGTGTGTGACCACAAATCTTCGAGTTTTCTAACTCGAAGACAATAAACCTAACTTAGTTTATAGTTCACTGATACTAGAATTACATCAATATTATAATATTGTACCCAAATCCTATACATGAAGACTAATTCGTTTTATATTTCTTAGTAATTTACTAGGACCAAGTTCAACAATATGTTCCTTCAATCTTCAAGCTGCACACTGCTAAGTTAATTTGTCAATTGTCGTTTTTCTTTGTAAGTGTGTGAATCCTTCTGAATGACCCTTTTTATATTTAAACACAACTATTTCAAAGAGTTCTTCATCTAATTAAACTTCTACTTTCATCAAAACTTTCATTTCCTAAAGTTCTACTTCAAGTGAGACTCCTTCTTTAATTCAAACTCATGCTTCTTCAAGTGTTGTAGTCAAATTTCAATGCTTTAATTTGGCACATGATAATTGTTTTGAGTTTATCATATGTAATTAGCTATTCATTTCTTCAATTGAGCAACTTTACTCTATTATCAGTAATCTTGCTATGAGCTTAGCTACTTACAACTGTGCATGTGTGAACCAGCTAAACCAACATGTTTCATTCACTTTGTCGATCATCAAAATTTCATACAACCTAACACGTGTAATCACTAAAAATATAATTTTTATACTAGGTCTATAGATTTAGCCGATGGTCTCTCGACAGAATTTACTGGAAAGGTGGCTCTTGCTGATTTTAGAATAATTGAGGAGGTTTTTTGTTCAATATGATAACACAAGAATGTATTTTAATGTAGTTTAATTTATGGTATAATGAAAAGGATGCTTTTTGGCAAAAGTTTACTTTTTTTCCTTGTATATTTTGCAAGTCACTCTCCTTGTCACCATTGATGTGACCTTCAATTAGTGTTATATATAGCCTTACAATTATTTGCCACCACCTTCAAAAATTTCAATGGAAATGTAAACTCTAAATCATGTTTCTCATGTCTATGTTATTTATTCAATAAAAAAAATTCGGGTTCGATAGTTACATTAAATCATGCATGTGTTAATTAAAGATATTAAAATAATAAAAATTGGGGCAAAGATTTGTTAACCAATTACAATTGATATGAGAATTTGTAGTGTGCATTCATTGTGTTACGTTAGGGTTAACACCAAATATGTGTAAGCTTTTTTCGTGTTACTTCCCTCCTTTAGTTGCTTAGCGAAACTTTTAAGCACTGACAATATTAATTAATTGAGAGAAAATGATTGTATTTAATAGATAGTATGTTTAATATATCACATAAAATGATCACTTCCCCATGTCTAAACTAACAATCAGAGCTATGCTAAACTAATTAATAATATTTGTTCATTAATAGATAGTGTTTGCTAATCACATAACTAACTGATCGACTGATCAAAGACATGAATAAACTTGATACAGATTTAAGAATTAATTGATCTCATTAATATTGAAGGGGTTACAGCTGTATATATAGAGAACTGAAGAATAACTAATTACAGAATAACCCAGATGTATTTAATAATTATATATGTAGTCTATTATCCCCCCGCAAGCTGATCAGCGGTAACGAGGGGCAGCTTGGAGCAGAGAGACTGAAAAGGCTGTAACGGAAGAGGCTTGGTGAGAATATCAGCAAGCTGGTCAGTAGATGGGACATAGTGCGTGGCCATTGCTCCTGCAAGTACCTCATCGCGAACAAAGTGACAGTCAGACCCAACATGCTTCATACGATCATGAAGGACTGGATTTTTGGTAACACAAATAGTGGACTGATTGTCACAATAAATCTGTGGTTTCGTCGGGGGAATGCCAAGTGCATCCGTAAGGTATCGTAACCACATGGCTTCAGCAACACCCGCAGCCATGGCACGATATTCTGCTTCTGTGGAGGAACGGGACACTCGCGTTTGCTTCTTGGTGCACCAGGAAATCAGATTCGGTCCCATCATAACAATATATCCAGTAGTGGACTTTCGATCATCTTTGTCGTTAGCCCAATCCGAATCAGAAAAAACAGATATATCAAACGAGCCCTTTTGAAATAAAATTCCACAGTGAAGAGTACCTTGAAGATAGCGCAGAATGCGTTTCAAGGCCTGAAAGTGTTGTTCTGTGGGAGCATGCATTGATTGGGAGACTCGATTGACTGCATATTGGATGTCCGGACGAGTAACAGCAAGATAATGAAGTCCACCGACGAGGCTCCGATATAGTGTAGGATCGGCAAAGGGAGTATTCGGCCCTGGGGATTGGCGGACTGCCATGGGAGTGACCGCGGGTTTGCAGTCTGTCATTCCAGCCCGATTTAGAAGTTCAAGGGTATATTTTGTCTGATGCATCAATATGGTTCCCGATTTGCGGATGAGTTCGAGGCCAAGAAAGAACTCCAGAGGACCGAGGTCCTTAAGTTTGAAGTCACGATGCATAGCTTCAGTAATTTCAGTGATGAGTGATGACGAGCTGCCTGTAATAACAATATCATCCACATAGATAAGAATGATGACTGTCCCTCGAGAACAGTGAAGGGTGAAGAGGCTGTTGTCATGATGGTAGGTGCGAAAACCAAGACCCTGCAGAAAAGTAGAGAGACGTGTGTACCAGGCACGAGGGGCCTGTTTCAGGCCATACAGTGATTTGCGAAGCTTGCAAACATAGTGAGGACGGTTGGGATTAACATATCCCGGTGGCTGAACCATATAGATTTCTTCCTCAAGATGACCATGAAGAAAGGCATTGCTGACGTCTAGCTGATGAAGCGGCCAATCATAGTGAAGAGCAAGAGACAAGACCAGACGAATAGTCTGTTGCTTAACAACAGGGCTGAAGGTCTCCTTATAATCCACACCATACTCCTGATGATACCCTTTTGCAACCAGACGTGCTTTATAGCGAGAAAGAGATCCATCTGAATTTCGTTTGATGCGAAACACCCATTTGCACCCAATAGACTTTCGGTTACTAGGCAGAGGTACCAAATCCCATGTACGTTGTTCATTCAGAGCCTGAAATTCCTCATCCATAGCTTGGCACCAGAAACTATTTTTGGAGGCTTGATTGTAGGTAGTAGGCTCAGTTGTGGGATGTGCATCAAAGGGTATTTGAGTGTGGTAGGCTTTGGGTTTGAAGGTACCGGCCTTGGCTCGGGTTGTCATAGGATGAGTGTTAAGTGGAGGGTGATTAGGAAGGGGTGGTGGAGTTGTATGATGCGTGAGCGGGGGTTGGGTGGGGCTGCCGTGGGAGCTGGGATGTGCAGCGGTGGATGGGGTGGCTGTATGTGTGTTAGGAGTATGATGTAGGGAAGTGGTGGGTTGTGTGGCAGTCGGCTGGGTGTTCGGGTGGGAGGTTTGGGGTTTCGGGTGGGTAGTGGTGTAGTGGGGTACCGGGTTAGGTGCCGAGTGAGCCGGAGCATGAGCGTGAGAAAAGGACGGAAATAATGGCACAACGCCAAGTGGATTGGGGGAGTATGGAGTAGAGGAAAGACTTGTGTAGGGAAATTGTTCCTCCACAAAACGAACATGACGGGAAACATATGTTTTCTGAGATACAGGATCGAAACATTTGTAACCTTTGATAGTGGGATGATAGCCTAGAAAGACACAAGGGGTTGACCGAGGTTGAAGTTTATGTTGAGTGTGCGGACGCAACCAGGGATAAACTAGACACCCAAACGGGCGGAGATGGATATAGTCGGGTGGATGATTGTAGAGACGGGCATATGGAGTGGAGTTGGGGAGAGTGTGAGTGGGCATGCGATTTATGAGGTAGTTGGCAGTAGCAAGAGCATCAACCCAAAAGGAAACAGGTAAGGTGGAATCATGGAGGAGCGCAACAACTGTTTCTATTAGGTGACGGTGTTTGCGCTCAGCAACGCCATTTTGTTCAGGGGTATATGGACATGAAGTGTGATGAAGAGCCCCTAGATTTTGAAGAAAAACACCAAATGCATTGTTGACAAATTCTTTGCCATTGTCACTTCGAAAAATTTTGATTTTGGCATTAAATTGATTTTGAACCATTCGGTCAAAGTTTACAAAAATAGTATAAGCTTCGGATTTAAATTTCAGAGGATAAAGCCAAGTGAATTTACTGTAATCATCAACAAAACAGATATAATAACGAAAACCTTGAACAGAAGGAACTGAGGTTGGACCCCAAACATCAGAATGAATTAATTGAAATGGCGCAGTGGCCTTGTGTTCAGACAGTGAAAAAGGTAAACGACAAGATTTAGACACTGAACAGGACTCGCAATGTAATTTTTCTGAAAAATTAAAACCTAAGGAAGATAAAATGGATTTGGTGATGGCGGATGATGGGTGCCCAAGCCGGCGATGCCAGGTTGACGAGAGAATGGCTTGACTCACAACAGACGGAGACCTGGATGGAAGAGTGTATAGCCCATGCTCACAGCGGCCCGTGTACCGCACCCGGTTCGTGGTATTGTCCACTATCTGGAAATTAGTGTCATTAAAAATGAGGGTGCAGTTATTTTCTTTAGTAAAACGATAAACAGATAAAAGATTGGATGTGAGGGAAGGGACGTGGTGAAGGGTTGAGAGATGAAATTTACCATTTGGGGTATAGACATACCCAGAGCCGGTGTTTGTGATGGGAAGGGATTGACCATTGCCTACTGTAATAGTTTCTGAGCCATGATACGGATGAGGAGCTTGAAGTTGTGAATAATCCGACGTCACATGGGTGTTAGCACCTGTGTCGAGATACCAATCGCCAGATTGAGCGTTTGTGGACGCATGCATCGCCCTTGATCCTCCGGACTGGCTATTTACATTCTGCGAGTCATCATAACGATACCAGCAATTAGCCGCAGAATGGCCCCGTTTAGCACAAATTTGGCACGTCGGAAGATCTCGTGTGGGCATCCGCTGGTTTCCTCGTCCCTGTCCGCGGCCTGACTGGAAGCCGTCCCTCGGTGGAGGCCCGCCTCTGCCTTGCTGCCCGGTGTTTCGACGGTCACCGCCGCCGCTGCCTCGCCCTTGGTTACGGCGATCGTCACCGCGACCCCTGGCCGAGCCTCCGCTGCCAGCCGAGTAAAGAGCCGTAACGCCAGGGGTGGAACTGGCTTCTCCGAGCAGTAATTTGTGTTCCATGTCTAGATTCAATTCTTCTGCATTAAGCCATCCAGACAGTTGATTCAGAGTGATTTCGACAGGCGAGAGGCGAATATGCTGTTTGAGAGAGGAATAGCCAGCCGGAAGACCACGTATCACGGCATTCACCACGTCTCGTTCAGGAATAATCTCGTTCACAGCATCTAGGTCAGACAGAATAGAGGCCACATCATCAAGGTATTGAGTCATCGTCTTCGTTCCCTTCCGAAGAGTATGCAATTTGTCACGCAACTGAAAAATATGAGCCGTGGACACAGAGTTGTACCTTGTGGCTAGTGCGTCCCAAAGTGAAGCCGATGTGAGAAAACCCCGGGCGTGTTTGTGCACAGAGGGGCTAATAACTGCGAGAAGACAGGCTCGGATCTGAGTGTCTACGATCATCCACGGAAGGTAGTCGGGATTTGGGAGCTTGACGCCGTCCTTCTCGGCTGTCTCGGGCTGCGGCTTCTCCGCACCGTCAATCCATCCGAGCAGCAAGTTGGCTGCGAGGGCGGTGCGGACGTTAAGTGCCCAGGCCGGGTAGTTGTTGTCAGATAATTTTTCGGGGATGAGATTGTGGAGATTCCTGAGCAGTAATTTTACTCCAGACGGTAATTTTGACAGAGGATCAATAACCTTGTCCATGGCGCCGACCTACGGCGGAGGAGGGAGGCCGTGCGGCGTGGTGTAGACGGTGGCGGCGGCGCACACACGTCGGAAAAGAGGAGAGATTAGGGTTTGGGCGGAAGAAGAAACCCTAGCTTTGATACCATGATACAGATTTAAGAAATTAATTGATCTCATTAATATTGAAGGGGTTACAGCTGTATATATAGAGAACTGAAGAATAACTAATTACAGAATAACCCAGATGTATTTAATAATTATATATGTAGTCTATTAAAACTAAAAGTAAAATTGCATGTACAAGACACTTCCATTCCTACTTATTGTTGTTTATGAATTCACTGGCCTATAATAATTAGCAGCAATTTTTCAGAAACTTAATAAAATTAAATTGAAGCATCTCTATAGGAAACCTTGTTGATTATGCTTCTGTATATATTGAGGATATTTCTATAGATTACCATAAAACAATACTCCCTCTGTTTTAACTTCTTTAGCCTATTTTTTTATCTGTTTAAAAAAGAATGTGATGATGCATAGTTACTATATTATTGTGTTTTATTTTGATGATTTGAGAAACCTGTTGAGGGACCACATGAAGAACCAAGTATGCACACTAGGTTGATCTCAGAAGGAATAAGGGGATCAGGTTCTCAGAGGAACAAGTAGTAACTATTCTTTAGATTGATCTTATTTTATAGGGACCAGATAAAGGACCAGGTCCAACGGTCGTTGAACTTACTGGCATTCAACATTACAACTGGTAGTTGGACTTTTGCAGGAAAGTTGGTGCACAACAGTAGATTTTATTTCGACCAATGAGAAACTTTCTAGATTTTCCTCATAGGAATCAGATAAAGGACTTGGTCCTTCGGTCGTTAAACTTCTAAAATCAACTTGGTACAACTGTAAAGTTGTACTTTTCTGCAGGTGGTTGGTGACACTACAGTAGAGGTGCAATAGTCCTATCCAACCTCAACCAGTGAGATGATGACTAGGTTTTGCTCTCTCTTGAATAAGCTAAAGTTACAAGAGCAAAATTCAGTTTTTGCAAAAGCTAAAAATATTTATCTTCCAAAGCAAAAGCCATTCTCATAAGAAGAATATTGCTTATTGCAACAAAGAAACCTAATCGAGTTGTGGCTTTAGTCTTTGTTGTATTTTTTAGTCTTGTGTATTTCGTTCTTAAATTATAAATCTACTTCTATTCTGTAAAAGATAGAAGATATTCACTTGCCTAAGTCTATAGGTTGAGTCGCATTAACTAGAGTTAATCAGTCGAATCATCTATTGTTTTAATCAAGTTTATTTTCACCATTCTTGTTGTTTCACTTGAGAAGAGTTACCTAGGACTGTCAACTAGAGTTAGCTGATTCAAAGTTTGTAGTAGAGTTGCTGCACAAGTCTGAATAGAGTTATCTAGGAGTGTTGGCTAGCGTTAGTCGATGTGGAGGCGTGATAGATTTACTACATTAGTCTTGTGATAGAGTTATTACAGGAGTTAGGATTAAGAGTTTAATCTTTTGATTGTCGAGGTCTGTAGTGACATTTTGGCTTGATTTAGTGAAGTTTGTGGGAAATTCTTTAAGACAAGTCATGATTTTACTCTACCTTAATCAAGGAGGTTTTCACGTAAAATATCTTGTCTTCTCTACTTTCAGTTTCTTTAAGTTTGTTCTTCAGTTTTCATTCTTAAGTATAGAACCTGGTGAGGGACAAGGTTCTCATTACTGCAGTGAACTTGTATAGAACTCAGTCTAGTATTAGCTAAAGAAACTGATAAAGGACCTAGTCCCTGGTATCATGGTGGATGCATACAAGCAATAGAATGACTCTTTTCTTTTGGCATATTTAAGATCACAAAATTAAATGATATTTTAATACATATGATCTATCTTTAATTTATACCACAGAAGAAGTCTTGCACTGTGTGTTGTGTATGTATCAGGCGATGGCGGGTCCCATTCCTTATCAGTAACCGGTCCGATCAGGTTATCTTCAAAACGAATATCTTTCTGATTTGCCCGACGGACTTTGGGAGAAGAAAACCTCTTCCCCGGATGATTAAAGTCTGTTATACTTTTTTAAACTACGTGTCAATTTAAAATGGGCTAAACAAATCGAAACTAAGGGAGTATATGAAGTGACTATTTATGAAGTTATACCTTTGATTAGTCCAAATTTTCTGGAAAAAAAATCAATTAATTGACTCATTCTGCCCTCATAAAATTGGATTTGGCTCCCCTCGTGTGAATGATTTGTCTAGTTCCTCCAATTGGCCCCTGAATGTTGTCAAAGTCCCCTCAAATTTTATGGGATGAGAATTGTTCAATTAACTACACCCTTTAACTCAGGTTTAGTATTAGCATATTTTCTCGCGCGTGTACTTCACCGCGCTACTTATCCCCTCCGCTTCTTCCTAGAAGACGTATCTTTTAGTCGAGTCATCCTCCTGGATTCCTATAAGACGTACCTTTTAGTCGAGTTATTCCAATTAACTCATAGAAATTGCATTTCTTTATTTGGGATAATTTTCTTTTCAGTTTTGATGTGATTTCAGGAGCATACCCGAAGCACAGGGCGAATAAATGAAAAATCAAGCAACAAGGTGAAGATATTGAAAGTTAAACAGTTGATAAAAATAACAAGTTAGGAGCCCGCCTGCAGAACAGAGTGCAGAAGTTGAAAGCATGACAACAAGTTGATGAAATAGCAAGTTAGGATCATTTTACTCCTCCCTGTTTTCATTGAAGCTCTAAAAAAATTACAATGTCTGCAATTATCTTCATATACACATGATAAATGTGTATAGACGATTCACTTTATAACATAACATTCTTAAAGCCCAAAGTTTTTTCATGTACATAAATCAAAGGATAATTCAAAAAAATTAAAAATTCCAGAGAAATAAAGTCTCAAAAACAAAGTACGATTTCAAATAGTCCGTTACCATGAGTAAAATATATTTATAAAAAGACAATATGAAATTAAAAATTTCTATCCAAGTGAAAAAAAAGTGCATCTAACAAGATTTTCATGTCCTATTTTTACGCCACTCTTTTTCTTTGCTCTTAGTGTGACCTCACTTAAAGAAAACATTGTTATGCTTTAGATCCTTGATATTGTAAATGACTTTTGCCTAGAAAATGTTGGTGTGAGTTTTCCAACTTGAATGTATAGCCGATTTTTAATTACCTCTGATATTAATAGCATAATGTAATTAGAAGACTTTAAGATAATGGAGATATCTGAGTAAAAAATTGTATTATTTCTCAAGACTTGCCATTGCAACTTTAAAGAAGAAGAAATCAATTCATGTTCGTTGTTTGCCTGATATCTGATGGGAAGAGCGGAGAAGAGAGAGAGAATGTGCTAATAATAAACCTGGGTTGGGTTGAAGAGTGTAGTTAATTGAACAAATCTGGTTCCTCAAATTTTGAGAGGACACGTGTCAGACATTCAGGGGCCAACTGGAGGAACTAGACAGATCACTCAGGAGGGGAGCTAAATCCCAGAGAATTAGGATTAAATAACATTATTGACAGTTGTTACACCTATTGATGAAACTATCCTCTCAATTCCCTAAGTTGCTACATATGTAGAACATAGTAAACGATTAGTATAATTATTAATAAAAATATTTAATTAAAATAATTTAACGATTGACTATCTGGTTATGCTTGCATCTTCAGAGTCGCTAAACAAAGAAATATGGACATTAGACAGATCACAGATGGCCTCCAAAACTTTTTTGAAGATATAAAATAAACTAGTATAGCATGATATTCTTTTTTTTAATTAAAAGTTTTTGGGTTAAGTTTCAAAATATACATACTAATTTCTTTTAATAAGCCCAGCTGATGCAAGATACAAATTAATTGATAATAGAGTTACGATACCGACTACTTTCTTTGATATATATATACATATATATTGTAACCCCCATCATTTTCGGACTAGAATTCGAACTGTCATTCCGACATGTATAGGTCCGAAATCAATGATTTTCATATCAAAATAAGTGTGTTGATCAATTCTATAGTGTGAGAACATCTTTTTATAGGAATCGGGGTCATAAAAATCTCCTAACTCAAAGATGAGTTGAGAACTTTTCTACCGATTAAGTTTTAGTGGATGTTTTAGCTTGGATCAATTTCCAATGATTATTACTCCTAGAATATAATGAGTTAGGTAGCTTACTATATATCAAATGAAATATCTTCATGTCTTCTTTCCAACACATTTAATTTCACCTTAATCCGATATTGGAGTAGAAAGTTATGCTGATTTTACCTTGGAGTGCCTGTTTGAGAGAAGGTGACGACTTGAGTGACGAGCTGTCCATTTAGTCGTCAGCCTTAACCATAAAAGACCCTAAATCACTTAGGAAAGGTGACGATTAAGTTAACAAGATGTCAACAAATTGTCGACTAAGTTGTCAACCTTAACCAGAAAGTGTCCAAGTCCAGCTAGAGGTTGACGACTAAGTTGATAAGTTGTCAACTAGTTGACAAGCTGTCAACTTAGTTGTCAGTTGAAAATTCCTGCAATCTTGTCCTATTTCTGTAGGGGTATTTTGGTCTTTTCCTCACCTCAAACCCTACCCCCATGACTTAAATAACTCCATAAATGTTATTTACTCATTAGTTATCAATTTTTACACGCTCATTCTCTTCTCCACTCTCAAAAAAAAAAATTAGGGTTTCTTCCTAAAGTTCAACTTCCAAGGATCCAAATTCATGTTCTCCTTCAAGAAATCAAGAAATTCAGGTATGTGGAGTTTGAGCATGGATAACCTTTCATCCTTGTGCCCAAAAGCTTTGGTGTTATAATTGAATTTATGTGATTTCAATTAGGGTTCATACCCAATTTCATGTTTTTAAAATTATGACATTATAATTTGATTTAAAGTTCAGTTTGCACAAAAAATTATCTTTACTCATGTTTTCACTTATATGATTGTTATTATGAGATGAATTTCAGTATTTTGACATGAATTTTCATGAGATGGTGAATATATATGATTTTCAGCCTGATTTAGTCAATTTACAAATAGGAGCATATGAATTTATCATGATTCTCCCAGTTTGCAAGAAGTTCAGATTTACTATCTCAGATTACTATAGTATGATTTAGATTTTAGTTTGATCTTATGATCTCAAACATAATATGAAATTCACACAACATTCATGATTATGAGTTAAAAACAGAAGCAGAATTCACTATCAGATTTACAAACTCATATACTTATGTTAATGTGAATTTCATCAGTATGAGCATTTGGTAAACATATTTTAGGAGTAGTATTTAGAACTGAGAGGGAAGTGTGGGTTCAGCGCATCCTATTTTCAAAAACTACGTGCCACCGTAGGTTTAGGGGCCTCGCTAGAAAAGCATCACCCTTGCCTAATATGGGCTCAGTTTAGTGATCACTCTAGTTTTAATTCAGGTTCTATTTCGAGGGTAAGGGTAGAACAACCCTCCTCAACGTGGGTCAGACGTTGGACTCCATGCTAGCTCACATGGTTTATGTCGGTTATGAGAATCTCTCACAGAAAAGACTATTTTAGAAATTAAGTGTAAAGACTCACAATTTTATTCAAATATTGTTTTATGAGTTATTATCCCTGAGATTTCGGATTTCTGTTTTACTTATGATCAAGGTGAGTCCTTTTACACTTAGCTTGCATCATTTGAAAGTATATTTAGCTTCAGTTTTACTTATTCCACGGAAAAGACAGTTTTCATAAACTAAGTGTCGTAACTCACCCAACTTATCTCATATTATGTTTGTTATTCATGTTTTATGATATTTCAGCTTTAAGTTTATTTCAGTCTCTTAGTGGGTTTACTTGCACTTAGCATGGATATTTTAAGATTATGTATTGATTCAGTTTTACTTACTGCATTCACCCCCACTTACTCAGTACATTCTAGAAGTATTAACCATATATACGTCTGTGTGGCTACATTATTTCATAACGTAGGTATCAGTTGTAGCTCACACACCATAATTACACAGTTCGCAGCTTTCAGCTAGTAGGTGATGAGTTCTCTTCGTTCGAGGACTCGAGTCAACTACAGTTCCAGTATTATATATTTTTTTTCAGTTGTATTGATTAAGAAGAGTTGGGCGTCATGTCTCAGCTACCTATAGTCAGTATTAGTAGATGCCTCATAGACATTCATTTAGAGTTGATGTATTCCGTTGTATTAAGTTTTAGTTTACTTTGATATATTCTAATGTTATAAATGTTTCAAACAGTTTTGTAATGAATAAGTCTACCAATGACATCTCTTCCACTTATTATTTTTAGTTTTATGTAATTTATTTAGTTGCTTACAAATTATGCTAGTATCATGGGTTAGCTTGAAATCACTCATGGTTCTAAGCACCGTGTGACGTCCAAGGGTAATCTCGGGGCGCTATATATATATATATTCGATTAAGTACATCATGTAGAATAAAATGGAGAAGAAATGTTAAATCAAAAGCTGAGAACTTAATTGATTTCTCAATTTAGGAATTTTGGTTAAATTTGAAGATTTGACAAATTAAAGTATGGTTGAATAATGCTAAGCCATTTTTCTTGGTGCCCTTCTTGATTAGTGTGTTTACTACGTATTGCAAGCCTTGTCTTGCACGCTTTAGTTTCTCCTCCTATTTCCTTTTCTTTTACCTGATATTTTTCTGTAATACCCCGCAAGATCCTAAAAAAGTTTTTGGCTATTCGTCACATGTTTAAAGGGCCCAAAGAAATTATTCACACTCAGTACAAGTGGCATGACCATTTTAACACCCCCCAAGATTTTGAACATTTTGTTTTTGGCCTTCCCGTGTTCGAAATCATAGATTTATGAGTTGAAATATGATTAGGAATGTTAAAAGGGTCAGTCGAGAGAGTTTCAAAATTTTTAGAAGAAGTTCGAGGTGATTTTGGACCACGGAGGCAGTATGCCTCCACATTTTTGACATGCCACGGAGGTGGTCCTCCACAAAATATAGTGTGTCACGGAGGTTATCCTCCGCTGACACGACCAAAAATTGGGCCATGTCATATGGGCTCCTCAAACCCATATGAACCGGAGGTCGCTCGATAACCCCATCATAATCATCACATCAGTCACATCGGTCGGGTGGATCCCGACCATATAATGAGATAGCAGGAAACATACTACAAGTCATAACTTAAACAATGTCTAACTATTTCATAAATATCAACACACTATCTGATATACCTAAGTCCACTGTCATCCATAATACTTTTATACTAACCGAAGTTTAGAAATGTATATGCCGGGACAAGCCCCCGACAATAGCCAAACCAAATCAAAATGAGACTAAGTCTAAAGATAAGGGACCAAGAATGAATGTCTTCCGAAATAAGGAAGCTCACCACTCCATAGTCAATGCGCGAACTGCTTCGATCACCTAATCACTGCGCAGAAAGATAAGATAATACTTCGGCCCCTATGTCGAGTGGGGACATAGTGTTCGGAGACGGTTTGCGGTTGGAACTCTAGTATGTAACTCAAGGATAAGGATAAAATAACATCATCATTCAACAAGTCATTATATACATATTCAGTCACATTTATAGCCTTATCCATACATATAGACATATCACATGCAGGGGACAAGTCTCATCAACACTTAGGAAACACTCATTCATCATGCATGCAATGGAGGACTCCAACCTTTCACACTCATAGATTCAAGCATTTCTTATCATGCATAGGACTTTAACCATATTCACATATCATCAAGTAAGGGATTCTAAGAACATACACATCCATTTAAGTAAGGGACTCTAACCACTCACACATATTCATTCAAGGAAGGGACTCTAACCAAATGCTCACACATTAGATAGGGAATCGTAACCCCCAGTTAATTCATTTGGTGAGGAATTTCAACCTCATGAGATCTCATCATGCAAGGGACTTTAACCAAAAATCATCACGGCTCTCATTAGTCAATATTGGGACTCTAACCCATTGTCCATGCATTCACATACATTCCATTATACACATAAGGACATTAACTCATTTAGCCAATTCAACAACATACTTATCCACACGCTCTTCGTGAGAGATTTTATTGCTCATCCATTTCAATGGGCCAATGCCTTAATTCAACCCATAATACAATTTAAACTATGGTCCTCAAGACCTTACAATCCATTCACCCTTCATTAGCAATTCTATACAAAATTTAGTTCAACACACAATTCTAGTTCATTTTTATGCTGGGGACTTTAACCCTTTTATATTTATCAAAACATCAAGGTCATCAATTACATAATACATGTATCATTCCACCCTCACATTATCATTTATCAAGCATTCATACATATTGGGACATTTTCCTAGTTCAAAGCATCATCATCATGTAACTAGACATCTCACTTAGACATTTTCACAAACTCCTTGTGTACATGCCTTTACCAAGGCCAATTTCATGGAAGAAATCATCAAGACTAGGGTTAATCAAGAACCCCATGTTAGACCACATACAACAATCATTCACGTGTGAAAACTACTATTAATAATATGTATAAACATAAGTCTAAGAAAGAATCATCATTATCCATCATTAAGCAACAAAACTCTTTTCATTTGGTTTCAAAACACACCATGTAAACTTACTAATCTAAGTGTGAAATACATGGATTTAGAGTTATTTAGCAAGGGGAAGAGGTACATGCCTTAAACATGATGAATCACCAAGAATATTGACTCCCTTTTTCCTTTTGAAGACCACTCTTGAAACCCTAACCTCTAATTCTTCGAAGATGAGTTTATGAGAGTGTTTAGAGTGTTTGATCCATCAAAATGAATGTTTAGGAGGATACACACACTTATATAGTGAGAGTTCTTAGGGATTTAAACATAGGAAATGACCATAAAGACCTTAGTAAAAGCTAAAAATTAAACCCATCCAGGGGTACGACTCACCATACGACTCACTTAAGTAGTTATACCCTAGGGTACGAGTGGTACCCTGACTTGTACCCTAGGCTTCTCCTAGGCCACACATACTTTTAAGGATACGACCATACACCCACGAGGCATATAAAAAGGGTATGACTCACCCCTAACTCATATGTTCCACTCATGACAAAATCAGTCCACTCCAAGCTAAAACCTCACCCCATACAACTCACCTGGGTTTGACTCGTACCCTTAGGTATGATTGAGGGGAGGGTCACTCATACCTAGGACAGTGAGTGACCCTCACCATACTACCTAGGCTACGAGAGGGGACGAGAAGAAGGATACGACTTGTATCCAAGGGGTACGACTCAAGCCCCTAGTCATACCCACCCCAGTGACACCAAAAGATGATATTTTTCAATGGTTTTAAGTTTAGGTGTTTCATCCGCAATGCGCAACGTGTCATGAAGGTTAGCCTTCATGATAGGCAGCATCTTACAGAATCTGTCCTCCACGATAGACACAGTTTAATGGTGCACTGTAAAATCGTGCAACCTTCATTAAGGGGTGAAGGGATTTTTTGTCCTTTATCCTTCTTAAACACCCAATCCATAATTTAAAATATTAAAAGAGGCATTATTTTCCCTTTTTTAGTCAGTTAACAACGTTCCATCCTTTGTCACATTCAAGAACAAAAAAAGTCAAGGGGTTTCTTCAAGAAATTCACCTTTCCAAGGTCTCAATTCTAAGTTTTCTTCAAGAATCCAAGCAACTCGGGTATGTGGAATATTCATCAATGGGTTTCTTTGACCCATTATATCCCAAGAATTCCTTATTTTACAAGTATAAACTTTTTTCTCTCTCTTTATAAAATTTCAATGTCAAGTGTGAATTTACTCAATTTTCTCTAAATAGTTTTGAATACAAACCATGACAATGTGTTTCCCCATGTGAATTATATTCTTAAATGCTTTATAAACTTAGTCACCCATATCATGTTCAGTTGAAACCATGTTAATTATCAATTTATGAATTGTCCATCTTATGATTTACTCACCATCATTATGATTATTTATGACAACTTATGCTAGCGGGTTATGAACATCCGATACCTAGGAAAATCATGTTTATCCTTGTTATTAGGTTTCAAGTCATTTAGATTCGGCTTGTATCGTTAAAGTTTTGAATAATAGCATAATAAGCACTTATTAGTACTAAATTATGACTAACAAATAATAATACCAGTGTCAATCAGTTTGGAGAAACACTTAGCACCGAGTGAACGTAGGGATTTCAACTCCCATGTTAGTTAGGCATGAGTCGTTAGTAGCAGTTCCTAAGTTCTAAACCTAAAATACCACCGTATATTATGAGGGGTCCTCCATCAGTAAAGGTATGACACCCTCGTCTTTCAAGATATCAACCTTGTGGATCCACACTGTCAGTGTCGGTATCTGTGGCAAGGTATTGATACCCTTCCAACTGGGGTTACAGGTTGGACCCCGATTATATTAGATTAGGGTATGTTGATTGTAGTTATCTCCTACAGATTTAGTTCAGTATTAGATCTTATCAGCCTAGTTTTGCATTACTAAGTTTCCATTTTATCAGTTTTACAGATTATTTCAGTACATACTTATTCTTGGTCTTACATTCATGCATTCATGCTCAGTGCTTATATGTATTTTAGTTAGTACCATCTCACATACCAGTATATTCAAAGTACTGATTGCATACTCTCTTTTGTTTATGTTGTCTTATAACATAGGTTCAAACACTTAGTTCTCCGATCGCCCTTAGTCAATTCAGTGCCACTCAGTAGTAGTTTTGGTGAGTATTATTTCAATATTATATCTTATCAGAGTTTTCATCAGTTAGCTTTTGCATATGATGTTTTACTATTACTTTATTCATTGCTCATAGCAGATACCATATCATGGGTTAGCTTGGGGTCACATGTGGCCTTACGCACCGTGTTATGACTAGAGGGTAGTCTCAGGTCATGAAAAACTTGGTATCAGAGCCCAAGGTTTTAAAGTGACCTAGGATGTCTAAAACCTGCATTAAGTAGAGTCTTGTGCATGGGTGTGAAACACGCCACACTTATGGGCGAGATGCTATGAGATATTTTAGAAAATATTTCCCTTTTTTCAGCATTCATATCGTGCAAAAAAGCGTGAGCTATATTGAATTCCCTTTTCTAACTTGTCCTTCATTGGTATATAGAAAATGTCTCCCATAAGTAATAATAAAAGAAGGAATGGGGATCATCCTGCACCATCACCTGTTTAGGAAGATACTCTGGACGAATATGTCTCTCATGCAAAATTTAGGACCAGTTTCACAATTTTGGCCCAGCTATGGCTGCTCAAAACAACTAACAGGTTTTTACCCCTGCCAATGCAGAAGTTAGCACGACAACAACTAGAATCCAAGAATTTACTCGAGTGAATCCTCCTTTTTTTTCTGGATCCAAGTATGAGGAGGATTTGTAAGAGTTTTTGGATGGTGTGCAGAAAGTGACAGATATCATGGGTGTGACTGCTAGTGAGAGTGCTGACTTAGCTGCTTCCCAATTGTAAGGAGTGTCTCATACTTGGTTCAAGTAGTGGAAGACGGACATAGGTGTTGAGGTAGGGCCTATAGAGTGGGATAAGTTTGCTATGACCTTCTTAGACAGATTCTTCCCAGTCGAGTTGAGAGAGGCCAAGGTGAAAGCGTTTATAAATCTGAATCAGGGTAACATGAGTGTGAAGGAGTAATAACTCAAGTTTACCCAGTTGGCAAGGTATGTTCCGACTATGGTGGCTGATTTTAAGGCCAAAATAAATAAATTTGTGTCTGGTGTGTCAGATGATGTAGTCAAGGAGTGTAGAACTGCTATGTTGATTAAAAAGATGGACCTTTCTAGGTTGATGATTCATGCTCAGTAGATTGAAGAGAAGCTCAAAGAGAAGAAAAAATAAAATAAGAAGGAGAAAATTGGTAGCTTTAATTTTTCACATTAAAGGTTTAATGGTGAGAATCGTTCTTAGTTCTACCATAAATTTTTAGCTCCAGCCCCATCTTCATCTATTGCACCAATGCCTAAGTTCAGGCAGGACATCGAGATACAAAGCCAGGCTCTAAGTCCTAAGGTAGCGTAAATAGTGGTCACTTTGAATTTTTAGTCAAGTCTTTGGACTAAGGAATCCTCCTACAACTTTTATGGACTTGATAAACATTGTGTTCAAGTAGTACTTTGACATGGTTATCATAGCCTTCATAGATGACATCATCGTCTATTCTCTAAGTGAAAGTGATCATGCAGACCACTTGAGGATTGTATTGAAGACCCTTAAGGATCACTAGTTATACACTAAGTTAGTAAATGTGAATTCTGGTTGAGGTCGGTCGCTTTCCTTGGTTACATCATTTTCAGTGATGGCATTCAAGTTGATCCTCAAAAGACCGAAGTGGTAAGAAACTGGCCTAGGCCCATCTCTCCATCAGATATTAGGAGTTTCTTAGTTTTAGCCAGTTACTACAGACGGTTTGCTGAGGGATTCTTTACTAGTGCATCTTCCATGCCTAGATTGACTAAAAAAAGTCAAATTTCAGTGGTCAAATTCCTACGAGAAAAGTTTTCAGGAGTTGAAGACTCGACTCACTTCCACCTAGTATTGACTCTACCTGAGGGTGGTTCATAATTTATGGTGATGCTTCCAAAGTGGGTCTTGGTTGTGTGTTAATGTAGCAAGGTAAGGTTATAGCCTATGCCTGTAGATAGCTTAAACCCCATGAGAAGAATTACCTGACTCATGATCTTGAGTTGGCAGCAGTTGTATTTGCTTTAAAAATTTGGAGACTTCACCTTTATGAGGTTCATGTTGATGTGTTCAAGGACCATAAAAGTTTGATGTATATGTTCACGCAGAAAGATTTAAATCATTATCCGAGAAGGTGGCTTTAATTATTGAAGGACTATGATATGAGTGTGTCGTATCACCCGAGTAAGGCCAATGTGGTGGTTGATGCCCTTAGTATATTTTCTATAGTAAGTATAGATTATATAAAGGAGGGAAAGAAGGAGATAGTTAGGGAGGCTCATCAACTTGCTAGATTAGATGTTAGGTTAGTTTATTCAATCGAATGTAGTATATGGGTTCAGAATGGTTCGGAGTCTTCTCTAGTTTCTGAGGTAAAGAAAAAGCAAGAAAGGGATCTTACTTTAGTCAAGTTAAATAAGGCAGTTTGGGATCAGAAGGTTGAGGTTTTCTTCTAAGGGGGAGATGGTGTGCTTCATTGTAAGGGCAGGTTATATATTCTAATTGTGAATGGTTTGAGATAGCGAATATTAGCAGAAGCATATGGTGCATGATATTTTATTCACCCAGGAGTCACTAAGATGTACCATGACTCGCGGGAAATCTATTGGTGGAATAGTATGAAAAAAGATATTGTAAAATTTGTAGCTAAGTGTTTGAATTGTTAGCAAGTTAAGGTTGAGCACCAAAGGCCTAGTGGTACACTTTAGGAGTTCAACATCCTCACTTAGAAATGGGAGGTGGTGTACATGGAATTTGTTACAGGGTTACCTCATACGCATCGTCAGTATAATTTGATTTGGGTTATTGTGGATAGAATGACCAAATCAGTTGATTTCTTTCCACTATATATTTTATTTTTCAGTCAAGTATTATGCTAGACTCTATCTTAGGGAGTTTTTAAAGTTACATGGAGTTTTGATTACCATCATTTCAGATAGAGGTCCTCAGTTTACCTCTCATTTTTGGAAGGATTTTCAGAAGGGTCTTGCTACCCAAGTTCATTTTAGTACGACTTTTCATAATAGATAGATGGTCAGGCAGATAGGACTATTTAGACCTTAGAGGATATGTTGAGAGCTTATGTTATCAATTTCAAGGGTAGTTGGGATGACCACTTACCTTTGATTAAGTTAGAGTAAAGTGGTGAGCTTTCATACTTTGAAAACTACCAGTTCATGATATGGTTTACTTTATATTTGGACTACTCCTTTGGATTTGGTTTTGGTTTTGGCTATTATTGGGGGCATGTCCAACCAATTCATTGAATTTTAATTTGGTAGAGGCTTTATTGTACTACTGTGGATTTGAGTTATGTTGGTCAAATATTTTGGTCGGTTTCCAGTTGATAGACTATAGGTATGATTTACTTAGCTTTGATATTACCTTTATGTTATCTTGTTCTATCTTTGGAATTCATCCAATATTAGGGATGTTATATTAGTCTAGTTAGGTAAAGGGGTGATCTCCGGTCCGCGTAGGACTTGAGATACCCATCACGCCCAGGCCCTAGTTTAGGTCATGACAAAGATGGTATCAGAGCCTAGGTTCATGGTTAATTGGGTGTCCACAAAGTCGTGTCAAGTAGAGTCTCTTTTATGGGTGTGTATCATGCCACACATATAAGAGGGAGGCCACGATGTATTTAGTAATGTGTTTTGTTGTTGTTGCTCTATTTCGAGCTATAGAGTCCAGATCTTGGATCTCTATAATACCCTTTTATTTGCCTTTAAGATCATGCCTCCAAAAAGATCTGATATCTGTGGAAACTCTTCTTTTTTGTCTGAGGACACTGTGTACGGAGCTCGTCCTACTCCAGGAGTTCAGACCCGATCTAGGGTCACTACTTATGATTTCCCTGATGGGGATCCATTAGTTTCCCCTATTTCTCCTCAGGAACCTCAAGCTGATGTGTTAAATGTTGAGTTACGCCAGTCGATTCACTTGCTTACCCACTTGGTAGCCTCTCATACTGAGCAGGTTGCCTCAGTTACTCCATCCTCCAAGGCCACTAGAGTTGGCTAATTCATAAGATTGAGTCCTCCTATTTTCATTAATTCTAAAGTTAAGAAAAATCCTTAATATTTTATTGATGAAATGGAAAAGATCTTCTGCGTGATATATGCCACTAATGTGGTGGACGTGGAGTCTGCCGCTTACCAATTGAAAGATGTGGCTTATCAGTGGTACGAGGAATGGGACCAGTTTAGGGGCGATGATGTTGAGTCCATTTTATGGGATAATTTCTTTAATGCTCTTATGCACCGCTCTTTTATCAGGAGATAAGAGAGGCAAAGATGAAAGAGTTTTTTAACCTGAAATAAGGCATGATGACAGTCAAGGAGTATGTCTTGAATTTTCATTAGTTATCTCGGTATGCTCCAAGTTGGTGTCTAGCATGAGGACTAGAATGATGAAATTTGCTTCTGGGTTGTCCTGAGACTTACTTTTAGAGCGTAAGGCTACCTTATTAAACAAGGATATGGATATTTCTCGATTTGTGGTTTATATGCAACAAGTCAAAGAAGAGAAGAAGAAATAAGTTGAGATTAAAAAGAGCAGAGCAAGAAATTTTGGTATTTAGAACTGGGTGGAGGCCAGCAGAAGGGTGGAAATTAGTCTAAAAAGAAGAGTTGGGAGAGTCTTAACTCCTATTCGACAGCTAGTTCTCCCTACCCAAAGTCATTCAGTGACCAATATTTTTAGTGTGGCGATGCTTCTAGGGAACAGGGTGCCCAATCTCAGGCAAGTAGGGCCCAGTCAGCTCCATCTGATTCTCTCTACACATTTTATAGTAGATTGCATCATGGTTTCTGTGATGATGGAAGGGACTGGTGCTTCAAGTGTGGTCAGCCGAGGCACATGCTTAGAAATTTTACCATAGGTAAGGTTACTTTTGGGGTAAACAAGGTTCCTGTTGCCACTTTATCAGCTCTTGCACCAAAGGGTGCCACTTCAGGCTCCGGCATTGGTCGAAACCATCTTTGTGATCTCACTACTCTTCAGGAGTCTGAGGCATTCTCTGATATCATTACTGGTATGTTGAAACTATTTTCTCGTGATGTATATTATTTGCTTGATCTGGGGCCCACTCTATATTATGTGACTCCATTTGTGGCTGTGCATTTTGATTTCAGTTCTGAGTATATTTTGGACTCTTTTTATGTTTCCACCTAATAGGAGACTCTGTGGTTGCTAAAAGAGTTTATAGGTGTTGTCTGGTGTCTCTTGGTAGCAGAGTAACTTTGGTAGATCTAATAGAGTTAGACATGGTGGATTGTAATGTCATATTGGGGATGGATTAGTTGTATTCATGCTATGCTTCTTTAGATTGTCGAGTCCATAAGGTCATCTTAAATTTTCCTAATGACCCAGTTATTGAGTATAAAGGTAGTTCCCTAGTGCCTAAGAGAAAGTTCATATCGTATATTAGATCCCAAAAATTAATCTCTGAGGGGTGTATCTATCATTTGTTCCGAGTTAAAGATTCTACCTTAGAGAGTCCTTTCTTACATCCTGTTCCTGTGGTAAATGAATTTCCTGAGTCTTCCCAGACGATTTTCCTGGTATTTGTCTTGATATGGAGATTGATTTTGGGATTGATATTATTCTGAATACTCATCCTATCTCTATCCCTCCGTATAGAATAGCTCCAGCTGAGTTGAATGAGCATTTAAAGGATCTTTTCTAGACAAGGGTTTTATCCATCCTAGTGTGTCCCTGTGGGGTGCACCTATTTTATTCCTGCGTAAGAAAGATAGTTCCCTTTGAATGGGTATTGATTACCGATAATTAAATAAGGAGACGGTAAAGAATAAGTATCTATTTTCGAGGATTGATGATCTCTATGAACAACTTTGGGGTGCTAAGTTCTTTTCTATGATAGATCTTTGGTCTAGGTACCATTCGTTAAAGATTAGGGAGGTGGATATCCCTAAGACTGCCTTCCAAACCCATTATGGTCATTTTGAGTTTCTGGTGATATCCTTTGGTTTGACCAATGCCTCGGCTGCATTTTATGGATATTATGAATTGAGTTTTTTATCAGTTCCTAGATTTGTTTGTTATTGTCTTTATGGATGATATTCTGATTTACTCAAAGAGTGAGTATAATCATATTGATCACCTCTGCCTTGTGTTGCAGACCCTAAAGAATCATCGTTTGTATGCTATGTTCTTTAGGTGTGAGTTCTGGTTGAATAGTGTGACTTATCTGGGTCATGTTGTTTCTAGTGAGGGGATCATAATGGATCTACAAAAGGTTGTGGTGGTTAAGAAGTGGCCTATACCCATGACTTCAACTGATATTCGAAGTTTCTTGGGTTTAGTAGGTTATTATAAAAGGTTTATGAAAAGCTTCTCATCGATTGTTACCTCTTTGACCAAGTTAACTCAAAAAAGGTGAAGTTTCTGTGGTTTTATGCTTGTGAGGGTGGTTTTGAGAAGCTTAAAGATAAGTTGACTTCAGCTCCGGTCTTGGCTCTGTCTGAGGGAACTGAGGGTTTTATTATCTACTGTGATGCATCCCAGGTGGGACTGGGTTGTGTATTAATACAGCATAGCAAGGTGGTTGCTTATGATTCTAGACAGTTGAAGGATCATGAGAAGAACTACTCGACTCATGATTCGAAGTTACTAGTTGTGGTATTCGTATTGAAAATATGGTGTCACTATCTGTATGAGATCCATATTGATATCTTTTCTGAACATAAGATCCTGCAATATGTGTGCACTCAGAAAGAGCTAAATATCAGGCAAAGGAGGTAGTTTGAGTTGTTGAAGGACTATGATATGAGTCTTCACTACCACCCAGGTATATCCAACGTGGTTCTTAATGCTCTTAGTAGGTTGTCTATGGGTAGTTTTTCGTATGTAGATGAGGAGAAATAGAAATTGGTGAAAGATATTCACTGTTTGGCAAACCTTGGAGTTACTCTCTTGGACTTCGAGAATGGTGGTGTGTTTGTGCAACAGGTGGCGTAGTCATCGCTAGGTACTGAGGTCAAGAAGAAGCAAGTGTTGGACCCTATGTTGATGTAAATCAATAATGTTGTGCATAAATAAAAAGTGATGGCATTCGAGGTCAGTGGTTATCGTATCTTGAGGTACCAAGGGAGGTTGTCTGTTCCCGATGTTGATAGGTTGCAAAGTAGGATTTTGGCAAAGGACCATGAATCGCAATATACGGTTCAACCCGATTCCATGATGATGTATCATGATCTTAAGGAAATATATTAGTGGAATAACATGAAGCGATATGTGGCCAACTTTGTGGCTAAATTTATGGTGAATCAGCAAGTGAAGGTAGAGCACATGAGGCCTGGTGGGTTATCTGAAGAAATTGAGTTGCCTGTATAGAAATGGAAAATAATTAATATGGATTTTGTTATTGGTCTTCTGCAATCCCGAAACCAGTTTGATTCCATTTTCGTCATTGTGGATAGGATAACCAAGTCAACTCACTTTTTACCAGTGAGGACTAATTATTTCGGTGTTGATTATGCCATGTTTTTCCTTGAAGAGATTGTTAGATTGCATGGTGATCCAGTGTATATTTGGAAATCTTTTATGAGAGATTTGGGGACTAAGATGATCCTTCGTATCGCTTTTCATCCTCAAATGGTTGGGCAAACAGAGAGAATGATTTAGACGTTGGAGATATACTTCGAGCTTGTGTGATTGATTTTGGTGGTAGCTGGGTTGACCACTTGCCTCTCATTGAGTTTACATATAACAATAGTTACCATTCTAGCATTGGTATGGCTCCCTTTGAAGAGTTATATGGTAGGAGGTATAGATCTCCTATTGGGTGATTTGAATTTGGTGAGGCTGAGATATTTGGCCCGGACTTGGTTGACCAAGCGATGGAAATGGTGAAGGTGATTTGGGATAGGCTTAAGACCTTCCAAAGTCACCAAAAGTCCTATACAGACGTGAGGCAAAGAGACTTGGAATTTAATATTGGCGATTGGATGTTCTTGAAGGTGTTTCCCATGAAGGGAATGGTGCGGTTTGGAAAGAAGAAGAAGCTCAGTCCCCGATATGTTAGCCTGTATTTGGTTTTAAGGAGGGTTAGTAATGTTGCGTACGAGATAGATTTGCCCTCAAGTAAGAGTTATACTCACCCAGTGTTCCATGCTATGAAAATGCGTGGTTAATCCTTCATTAGTAGTTTCTTTAGAGAACATTAGTGTATCGAATTCCTTGTCCTATGAGGAGGTCCCGATGAGGATCTTGGATCAACAAGTCCGTCGGTTGTGGACAAAGAACGTGGCTTCGGTAAAGGTTCTATGGCAGAACCAAAAGCTAGACGAAACCACTTGGGAAGCCGAGGAGGACATGAAGTCCAAGTATCCGCTCTTGTTCACCGATTCGGACATTCTTAATTAAGGTATGTGTAATTCCTTACCATTTCGTTTTCTGTCTTTGTTAAACAAAGATTGTAAATTCCTTGGTATCTTTGTTATTTGTCTTAAAGGTAAGAGTAGTGATGTTTGACGTCTTATCATGCTAGTATATGACTTGTCCTGTCATTCGATGACGAATGATCCAAAGAGGGCAAGAATGTAACACCCTAGGTTTTTGGTCCTTAAAAAATTTTGAACCTTTGCATGGACTCGAGTTGTAATATGGTATGTGTTATAGGGAGAGGTAATGAGTCATGGACTCGAGTCGTAATATGGTCAGTCCAATAGTGGCTAAGTTTTTATCTGAGTACGAGTGACTCACTATGAGTCGTAAGGACTTATTATGAGTCGTAATGTCCAAACCGTATGATATATAGTGTCCCCTAGTTGAGTTCTGCTTTGGTTACGACTTGGACACTACGAGTCGTAGAGTCAAGTGATGCGTTGTTCGATCTAGTCATAAGGACAACAGTCGATGGGGTCTTAGAGACTGTTTGGTTACGACTCGTGGAGACGAGTCATAAAGTGTGGTTATGAGTCGATGGTAGACTCTTAGCCAAGGACGACACTTTTTCAGCTTTTAAGTTGAGTGCACTTTGGACATTTCTCACTTTAACACCTTAAACCCCACGACTTAAAACCATCTTTGGGGCTTCATTACCATACTATTCCTAATAAAAACTCCCAAATTCTCTCTCAAACTCTCCCTTTAAGTCAAGGCTAGGGTTTCAAAGGAAGTGATCATTTAGGGTTCTAAGGGTTCTATCTCTTTCAAATTTTGTGGTATTTGAGGCATGTTACTCTTCCCCTATACTTGTATTTTCTTAATGGCATGATTGGATAATGTTTACATGGTTTTGATGTTAGGATTTGAACTATAGGTTGAGGGTTTTGAATATAAATTGTTTAAATGCTTCCTTTATGATATTTATGAAATTGTTTTGCCTAAATGATTGTTGGTAAATGCTTTGGGGTTCATGGGAATGGTGGACGTGCATGGGTATAATGAAATACCTAAATTGATAAATCATTGAAATAGGGGTACAAAGGAATTCCCAAATAATTGATTTGATATGGAAATTGGGAACAACCTCAACTCACTTGCGTAATTGGTTTTAGAATATGCATTATTACTTGGTTTAATTTATTTCTTAACATTAATGCATGTAATAATGGTTAATTTGATGATAATGGTCTTGAAACCTTGCAGGGTACATGGGAATCCCTAAGTGTTGGCTTAATAACAGTGCTTGCAAGCTATAGTCGGTATGACGATACCACTTAATAATACCTTAATAATCGACTCCTACAAATGGTGGTAGTATTATGTGTTAAATGTTTTAATTGGGCAATAATGGGGGTTGTGTTAGCTAACCGTGAAGGTGTGAGTCCGAAGGCTGATACTAGAAACTCATGTTTATGGACATGAGGGTTGGTCTTGATGATCATGTGCTTGTAGGGTACAAGGGAATCCCCCAGGTGTATACATGTACATATGGATCATGGAAGGTGAAGGGTACCAGGGAATCCCCTCCGGTTCGTGCGGCAAACACGCACTGGGGCCCGTCCAGGGGTAACACTGGACCCATATAGCCCATTGGTGGATTTATGATGATAATGTTTCATAGCCTAGGTTATGGTTTTCGAAGTTCATGTTATGCCTTGTTCCCTACCACAACATATGATATTATATATATATATATATATATGTACTCTATATGATTTGATGCATTGGATGTTGTAATGGTTTTAAACTATTATCATAATATTATTTTGTTCCACTATCCCTGAGTTTCATGTTAGCTCTCCAATTGTTAATCATATCCAGACGTTGTATCCCCACGCAATGCAGGAACTGGACATACTTCTACATCTCTTGCTCAGTGACTAGGATTCGAGATCAGCGAGTGATTCAGATAGAAGTGGTCATCTTCCATACTTCGGAAGACCCATATTTCATTGACTTTCAGTTTTGTAGAGGCTTTGTTGGACTTCTGTTCATTTGGGTTATCTCGGTCGGATGTTTTTGTCGGTTTCCAGTCGATAGACTATAGATATGATTTAATTAGCTTTGATCTTACCTTTATGTTACTTTGTTATATGTTCGAAATTCATCCGATATTCGGGATATTATGTTGGTCTAGTTAGGTGAAAGGGGTGATCTCTAGTCCATGTAGGACTTGAGATACTCATCACAGCTAGGCCCTGGTTCAGGTCGTGACTATGAGGATGCATTAATAAGACCAGATTTTGTTTATGAGGTGATGTAAAAATTTTAATTGATTCTAGAAAGGGTGAAGACAACCCTAAGTCATCAGAAATCCTATGCCGATGTGAGGAGGAGAGAACTTTAATTTAACGATGGTGATTCTGTGTATCAAAAGACTTTGCCCATGAAAGGGGGTAAAGAGGTTTGGTAAGAAAGAGAAGCTCAATCCCCGCTATGTTGGCCCTTACAGTATTCTGAGTCGTTTTAGAAAGGTATCTAATGAGTTAGAGTTGCCCAAAAATTTAGCATCTATACATTCAGTGTTTCATGTCTCCCTGTTACAGAAATGTGTTGGCGACCTAGCTACAGTTGAGCCCTTAGAAGTGTGGATGTGAAAGAGAGTGTCTCCTATAAAGAAGTCCTAGTTAAAATCTTTGACCATCAGGTTCGTAGGTTGTGGAATAAAGAAGTCCCCATGGTTAAAGTTCTATGGATAAATCAATCTGTTGAAGGAGCCACTTGGGAAACAGAAGCAGATATGTGAGACAAGTACCCCCCATCTTTTCTCTATAAATTTAGATTCAGCTTAAGGTAATGGTTTCTCTTAAATTGATTCGCTCATTTTCCCTTATGTCATAGCATGCATTAATAATTCAGTTCAACCCAGGCATTATGTTTCAAATTCAGTTATTTAATCATGATTCAGCTCATAAGTATTAAGTGCATGATCTCAGTCTTCTTAGTATCTTAGCTCAAATAGTTTCAATTAGGGATGAAGGATCCCAAGGAGGAGATATTGTAATACTCCGCAAGATCCTAGACACATTTTCGGCTATTCATCACATGTTTAAAGGGCCCAAAACAATTATTTCACACTAAGTACAAGTGACATGGCCATTTTAACACCCCCAAGATTTCAAACATTTTATTATTGGCCTTCCTGTGTTCGAAACCATAGATTTTTTACTTGAAATATGTTTAGGAACGTTAAAAGGGTCATTTGAGAGAGTTTTTGAATTCTCCAAAGAGGTTCGGGGGATTTTAGACCACAGAGGCAGTATGCCCCCGCATTTTTGATGTGCCATGGAGGTGGCTTTCCGTGATATATAGCGTGTCATGGAGGTTATTCTCCATGATGTGATGCATGTCATGTAGGTTAGCCTATACAATAGGCAGCGTATCACAGAGGCTGGCCTCCGCGATAGGCATCGTGCTATGCTGCAGTGTAAAATTATGCAGCCTTCGTTAAGGGGTGAACAACTTTTTGGTCCTTTCTCCTCCTTAAACACCCAATCCACTACTTAAAACATTAAAAAAGACATTATTTTCCCCTTTTCAATCAGTTAACAATGTTCAAATCTCTCTCACATTCAAGAGCAAAAAAAAAGGGGGGTTTATTCAAGAAATTCCCTCTTCCAAGGTCTCAATTCCAAGTTATTTTCAAGAATTCAAGAAACTCAGGTATGTGGGATATTCATCAATGAGTTTCTTCCACCCATTGAGTCCAAAGAATTCCTTATTTTACAAGTATAAATATTTTTCTCTCTCTTTATGAAATTTTAATTTCAAGTATGAATTTATTTAATTTTCTCTTAATAGTTTTGAATACAAACCATGACAATGTGTTTTACCGTGTGAATTATGTTCTTTCATGCTTTATAAACTCAGTCACCCATATCATGTTCAGTTGACACCATGTTAATATTAATTTATGAATTATCCATCTTATGATTTACTCACCATCATTATGATTAGTTATGACAACTTATGCTGGCGGGTTATGAACACCCTATACCTAGGAAAATCATGTTTATCCTTGTTATCAGGTTACAAGTCATTCAAATTAGTCTTGTATCATTAAATTTCAGAATAATAGCATAATGAGCACTTATCAGTACTAAATCATGAGAAACGAATAATAATACTAGTGTCAATCAGTTGGGAGTAACACTTAGAACCGAGTGAACGCAGCGATGGTGGCTCCCCCGTCAGTTAGGCATAAGTCGTTAGTAGAAGTCCTTAAGTTCTAGACCTACAACGCCATCGTAGATTATGAGGGGTCCCCCACCAGTAGAGGCATGACACCATTATCCTTCGGGACATCAGCTTTGTGGATCCACACCATTAGTGTTAATACCCGTGACAAGATATTGACATGTCACGGGTACAGGTTGGACCCCGATTAGCTCAGATTGGGGCATGTCGGTTATAGTTAGCTCCCACAACTTTAGTTCAATATTCAGATTATATCAGCCCAGGTTTGCATGACCAAGTGCCTAGGTTATCAGTTATTCTGTGAATTAGTTTTACAAATTATTTTAGTACATGTTTATGCTTGGTCTTGCATTCATTTTACATGCTCATATATTCGTATTTAGTACTTATATGTATTCCAGTTAGTCCCATCTTACATATCAGTACATTCAAAGTACTGATCACATACTCTTTTTTGTGCTATGTTGTCTTATAACATAGGTTCGGAGGCTCAGTTCCCCGATCATCCTTAGTCAGTTCACTGTCACTTGGCAATAGTTATGGTGAGTCCTCATCCTTCGAGGACAAGTTATTTGCAGTTATTTTTAGTAATTCCTTTATTTTAGTAAGTCGGAGTTAGTTAGGGATTTGACCAATCAACTCTTCATGTATTAGAGGCTTTCAGATAGTCAGACTTATTTTCAGTTTTTATCAAAAGTTCAGTCACGTTGGGTATTGTTTCAGTATTACATCTTATCAGAGATTTCATCAGTTAGCTTTCGCATATGATGTTTTATTATTACTTTATATAGTGCTCACAGTAGATACCAGATCATGGGTTAGATTGGGGTCATATGGGGCCTTAATCACCATGTTACGACAAGGGGGTAGTCTCGGGTCGTCACATTTACTAAGCGAAATGACAAATTTTAAATTAAGAATACACTTAACACTTTAATTCTAAGTTTATTCAAAGGTTTTTCAAAAAAAAACTATTCTCGTTACTTGTAAGTTGTAACCTCATCCTTATTGACATATTAGTCATGTTACTGTATCAAATCTCAGTGATTGAAAAGCCCCTATCAAAACCCCCAGCTCAAATAGTAAAGGCAGAGTCGTGAGAAAATTGAAGACGCTTGTTGCTATTGGCCATCCATGGCATGAGAAAAACTCATTATTTGTCAATTTCATGATATTTCTTAGAGGAACGGTAGTGATAGAGTCTCCATATTATGCCAAGAAATGTTATTCGACACCATGAATTTCATAACAAAGAATATTTTCATTGAAATAGAAAGTAACCTTAAACTACTATATCCCAAACCAAAACTCGCATACAAAGACAAATTGTGACGTTAAATTTATTGGGGGATAAACC
This sequence comes from Capsicum pubescens, assembly GCA_030864215.1. NCBI lineage: Eukaryota > Viridiplantae > Streptophyta > Magnoliopsida > Solanales > Solanaceae > Capsicum > Capsicum pubescens. The sequence continues at coordinate 90,330,001 of CM061539.1, forward strand.
CTACCACAAAAATAATAATTGAAGTAATAAATGTGAAATACAATAGTAATACAATTAATCAACAAGAATAAAAAATGTGATAATGACACTAAGATTTTTATGTGAAAATCCTTTAGAATAAGGATAAAACCATGAGGTGGGGGGAGCAATTGATAACACTATAGCAAGGAATTCTACGCTCGTAGGTCTGAGTAAAATACTCTAAAGACCACTACACACTCGAAAGAAATATTCCTCATTTGACTTATCCACCTAACTACAATATTGCCAAGCAAAGTAAAACTTGCACATTGAATTTACCACATGGGGATGGACCCCATAATCTCACCCTTCATATTCATTTACCGAAGGAGATAACGCCAGACTACTAGTTTGTTTGCATGCTGAGAAGTTCTTTGTGTATCTATAACTTGTCTCTTGATACCACCTTGGTCAACATATCCGAAGGATTCTCACTTGCATGGATCTTTTGACCTGTAAAGATTCGTTCTCTATTTTTTTTTTGTATCCAGTGATATCTCACATCAATATTTTGTCCTTCCATAATACATGGTGTTTTTGTTCAAGTCTATTATACTTTGACTATTAGAATAGACTATATATTCCTTCAATTGCAATCTAAGATCTTGAAGAAACTGTTTCAGCCATACTATCTCCTTGACACCTTCAGTAGCTACAATATACTCTGCTTCAGTCGTAGAAAGTGTGACACACTTCTACAACTTCGACTATCATGATATAGACCCTCCTAAAAGTGTAAACAAATATTCAGTAGTTTATTTTCTGTTATCAAGGTCACCAGTCATATCAGTATCTGTATAGTCCTTCAAGATTGGATCAGATCCTCCAAAATACAAATAGTCTTCTGTGATATCTCTCAAGTAACTGAGTATCCAATTGACTGCTTTCAAATATTCTCTTCCGGGATTTTCAAGAAACCTACTAACAACACCAATTACATGAGCAACATCTGATTTGTTACAAACTATTGCATACATCAAACATTCGACCATTGAAGAATACTTTTCTCCACTTTTGTTGTAGGACACATCTTCTTGATCAACTTCAAATAACTAGAAAGAGGTGTGCTAACAACTTTATCACTCTTCATGTTGAAACTTTCGAATACACATTCAATGTACTTCTTCTGAGTTAGCCACGAATTTCTGTCTTTTCTTTCTTGAACAATCTTCATCCCCAAAATTTATTTTCTGAGCCCAAGTCCTCCATATCAAATAACTTAGATAAATCTTTATTTATCTTGGTAATCAACTCCTTGTCCTATCCTATAATTAATATATCATCCATATATAACAATAAAATAATAAAGTTGTTTTCAATTTTTTTTTTGAAATATACACACGGATCAGAATAAGTCTTTATATAAGTTCGACTTTGCATGAATGAGAAAAATTTCTTATACCACTATCTTGGGGCCTACTTCAATCAATAAAGGTTGTTATTCAGTTTACACACCAGATGTTTCTTTTCATCTACTTCAAATCCTTCAAGCTACTCTATATAGATCTCTTCTTCTAAATCCCCTGGAAGAAATACAGTTTTCACATCCTACTACTCAACTATAAGATCTAAGCTAGCTGCTAAGATCAAAATGGTTTGAATAGAATTCATTTTAAAAATAGATGAGAAAATTTATCAAAACCAATACCTTTCTTTTGTTCGAAATCTTTTAACACCAATCAAGCTTTGCATCTGACCAGCTTGCCATTTTTATCTTTCGTAAGTTTAAAGACTCACTTAAACTTAAGCAGTCTTTTACCTTTTGAAATTTCAACCATCTTGTACATGTCATTTTTCTATAGATATTTCATCTCTTCTTACATGACATTCACCACTGGTACTTTTCTGGATAGGACAACACTTTCTTAAGATTTTCTGGCTCCCCTTCATCATTGACAAGGATATACTCTGAGGAAGGATACTTGGATGACTTTAACCCTTGCCTTTTTTTTTTTATCTCATTATAGGTTGATATTGTTTTTCTTCTTGAGTAAGGTACTCCATTTTCTCGGTATGATCACTAAGTTGTCCCACGGGTTGACAATCTCATCATGTTACTCTCCCTGCTCGGAAGCCTCATCGATTGTACTTTGTGCACTTATGGGATGGTTAGAAGTATAAGGAATGTTAATAACATTTGGTACTATACCATTGTCCTTCTCTGACAAATCATCAACAATTTCAACTTCACCTTCTCAAAAGACTACATCTCTGCTTTTGATGACCTTCTTCTTTATAGTAACCCATACTTGTACTTGAACTTTTCATCTTTATATCCGATGAATATGTAGGAAACTAATTTATTATCTAACTTTTTTCTCTACTCATTCGGTACATGTGTAAAGACTCTACAATCGAACACCTTCGTATGTTAGTAGGACACTTCCTTATTGGTCCAAACTCTCTATGAAATCTCAAACTCCAATGGAATTAGTATTCTACAATTTATCAAGCAGCAGGTTGTCTGAACTATTGCACCCCAAAATGGGTCAGGCAGTTTATCTATTCAAAATATTTTTTCACCTTTTCGACAATGATATTGTTCATACTTTTGGATACACCATTGTGTTATGGGGTTTTATGAATTGTCTTCTCATGTTTGATCCATGATTTGAATGATACTAATTAAATTCTCTTAAAGTGTTCTCATCTCCATTTTCATAGCGGAGATGCTTTAGCTTTCAACTCGTCTCCCTTTTCATTAAAGCATAAAATTTCTGAAATAATTGAAATACCTGATCTTTGATTTTCAAGATATAAACCCAGAATTTTTATGAAGCATCACCAATAAAAGAAATAAAATATTTGTAACCATCCATCTATTCACTCTCAATTGGACCACAAACATCCGAATATATCAAATGAAGTATATTTAACTTCTTTCGGACAATGTCAGAAATGACCCTCTTGATGCTTGCCAAATAAGCAATAGTCACAAGGTTTTGCCGGCGTATCCTTGACAAAAGAGATGAGTGATTTCTTAGCGAGAATATGCAATCTTTTCTCACTCATATGACCCATTCTTCTGTTCCACAAATCTACGAAAATCTCTTTTTGAGCTACGATTAATTTACCTCTATATATTTCTATATTTGTCTTGTACAACGTGTTTCGAGCAACTACTTATGCAATCACCAATGACCCTTGATGAGTCTTTATTTTTTATTTACAAAGTGGTTCTCATATTCATCTTGATTCAAAGCAGTTTTGGAGATATAGTTCAACCGTAAATCAGGTACATAGCACACATCTCTTAGAATTGATATGCATCAACATTTTGTCTTAATAAAAATGTCTTTGATTCCTACAATATTTGAGTAACTTGTGTTACCCATTTTTACAGTGTTGATATCATCTGCTACAAATTATCAAAAAAGATTTCTCATCGGTGTAGCATGGTAAGATGTTGTTGTATCAACCACCCATTCTGACTCTATACCTGCCAAGCGTACGCACTCCTCTTTTTCATTTATGAAGAGAACAACATTATTATTATTTTGCACATGACAGTTGTGTTGTCGTCATTCTTCTGTCCACTACTTTCACCTTTGCTCTTTTTTAGATTTGGACAATCTCTTTTAAGGTGATTGGATTGATCACAATTGTAGCAAGTTCTAACTCTTGATTTAGATAGGACTACGGACTTTCTACGACCTCTAGATCTACCATAGTTACTTGAACTCCGTTGGTGACTCCTACCTCTACTTTTTGTGATGAGATCTTGTCTATGATGTTCATGTTTCTTTCTCAACCTCTCATTGATTCAAAAAGTTGATGTCACATCTTTCAGCTCAATAGACTCCTTACCGTACAAGATGGTTATTGTCGAAGTATCGTAAGACGATGACAATGAGTTCAAGAGTACAATGGCCTTATCTTTATCCTCGATCTTTACCTCGAGGTTAGCCAGTTACATGATTAGTCTATTTAGCATATTTAAATGAGACAAAAATATGTACCCTCACTCATATATGGGGTGCATAATTATTTCTTTAGGTACAATTTATTCGTCATCGTTTTGGAAACGTAGAGATTTTCTAACTTTTTCAAAATGCCACATGCACTATCACTACTAGAAATTAGTATTTTTTCGACAGCTATTGTAGTCAGAATATCGTTGGAAAATAAGGTATTTCTGACAACTTTCTGACTGTTTCATGGTAGTCGGAATATAGCTTGTCGGAAAAATATTTCCGACCACAGTGATCGGAAGATTAATAAACTAATTAAAAATTATATTTAATAATTATAAGTATTCCGACTACTGTAGTCGAAAAATTAATAAATAATTATTTAATAATTATAAATATTCTAACTACCGTAGTCGGAATTTTATTAAATAATTATTTAATAATTATAATTATTACGACTACTGTAGTCAGAATTTTAATAAATAATTATTCAATAATTATAATTATTTCGACTACTGTAGACGAAAATTTAATTAATAATTATTTAATAATTATAATTATTCCGACCACTATAGTCGGAAATTTTCTTGATGAAGCCTGTAAATGTACAAATGGTTAAATGTACATTTTGCTAGATTTCTCAACACACAGATACTAGTTCTCTGTTTCTATACCCTTTTGAAGGGGCTATTTGATTTCTATCCTACACTAAAAAAAGAACATAATGAACTAACTGGAACATAATGGTTTTGCTCATTGACAAGAAGTTCTTGTAATGAATTTAAGATGACTATTGATCAGGCATCATGAGAAAATAGCCTTTCATCGCTTTTTTGAATCTATTTTTGTATTGTTCCGGGGAGACCATACTTGGTGGTGCATTATTTAGTACCCCAAGTATGTCGGATGCCTTAACCCATGTCTCCAAGTACTTGTCCCAAGTATATTGCCTCATGAAATCAATGATCCCTAAGACTAGCTCCTTGCGCTCTTCGTCCACCCCAACTAACAAAGAGTATCCATCACATCAACCGACTGGCAAAAAGAGAAACTTCATTAGTCATCACTCAAACTATATGCATAAACTGAACAACATGGAGCAGGTTTTAAGTACAAAGCATTTTACTTCAACACTAATAAACAACTATAAACTAGCTAAAGAGAACATGTTCAATCGCTTTACCACGTTCCACTCTAGAAAACGTTTTATCATATAGTAGTGTGCCAACCTAAACATTACTTAGCCTAGAGAACATACAACAGTGTCATACTATAATATCGCTATCACAATGAATCAACTTTTAGCAATAAGTCATACATCTCCAGTTACAAAGAATGACTCAGATGAATTCTGTATTGTATATTGTTGTGCACATTCTTGAATAAAACAACAACACACTTGGGTTTTCAGATACTATTCATGACAACCGATATACTGAAAACCAGACGATTTCTAGATATGCCATATTAGGTACACAACAAATTAATGTTTAGAATTGGTCAGCAAATCTTTAAAATATTAGACAGTTGTGTAACGAGTAAAATCCCATTAATCTATAACTTTGAGTAGACCAAGTTAGATGATAAATCTAATAATTTCAAGCTTGTAAGTCCGGCTATTTTTCCTTCCTGTAGTTCAAAGCTCAATTCAGTAGAGTGGCTAATTTCTGCTGGATTTCCTAAATTTGATTATTAAGATATTTGCTTTTTTCTACTCTCGCATAGAAAAACCATATTGGTATGGTATCCAATCCCTGCTAAAACCCCAAAATGCTCTACACATACTTACACGCGGACTTGTATGTGGACACCAGTGTAGTCCCGCTAATTGAGGCCTGGGGAGCACAGAGTGTAGGAAGACCTTTAACTCAAGAAATAAATAGTCCAAAGCAATTTCGAACAAGAACATAAGTACAAAAAACAATTGATAATAACAAACAAAAATAAATAAACATTAAACACAGTTGTGAATAACAAATCAATACCATCATTGAAACCCCGCCTCAATTTGATAAAAAAAATTAACCTATTTTTACGCTATTCATCAACTTACTACAACATGTTAAGCGAAGTAAGAAGAATTGGAGAACGGTTGAGAAATATGTATAGGCGGACGGTTATTCAAGCTGGAGAAGCAAGGCACCTGCTGAATTACTTGAAACTATGATTTTCAAGAATTTAGCGTGTGTTCTTGCTCTCCAGCTTAATTCTCCTGCCAATTCTAGCATTCAAATCGAAGTTATATTGAGTTAAGGTAAGTACTCATTAATTCAATATTCTCTTCAGACACCATTCTTTTCATGTACATGAAATTTTAGATCTACAATTACTTGCGAATAAAATAACTTCTCCTTCCAAACTTCTGATATCCAATGATTTGAACATAAACCCAACTTGTAATGTTTATAAAAATTAATCTTGAATGACTAGAAAAAAATAAATGGAAGTTTAAGAACGCTCTGACTGCCAATATTACATTTCATTCAGCCCGTGGGTACCGTCCTCCCAAGGCGATAAACAACGTAAAGAAAAGAATAACAAGCCAAATGATATAGTAATATATACGTACAACTTATAAATTATATTTAGATGATTGTAGGTTGTATATAGCACAGACATACCTCAAGCCCTGGCTAAAAAAATTATTTAAAAATTTGTCATCCATGTGTTTTATAGATGGAACCTTGTCCTTTGAGGGACTTATCTTAGCTTCGAGTCATTTCCCTTATTTCTGAATGACGACAAAGAAAAGAATGGTTTCACAGATATGAAATAATAAATAAATCAAATTGCAACTCGCCATCTGAAAAAGGAAGAAAGACAAAAAACTCCACCAACTCGTCATCGTCGTCACCACCAAGTCGTTGTCGCCGCCTTCAAACTGTCCATTTGTGGTATTTTCGCCTCCACCAGCACTGAGATTGTGAACCCTAGATTTTTAGAGAGAGGGGCTGTAAGATTATTGTTTTGATTTTATATTTTTACTGATATATTAATTTAATTTAATTATAAATGTTTCTGACTATATTAGTCGAATATATATTTAATAATATATTTAAATAATTATTTATTTTCTGTATAAGGGTCTGATAATGTATTTAGTAATATATTTATTTTTTCGACTACAGCAGTCGGAAACATATTTAGTAATATATTTATTCAATTATTTATTTTTTCGACTACAGTAGTCGGAAACATATTTAATAATATATTTATTTAATTTTTATTTTTTTGACTACAACTGTCGGATATATATTTAATAATATATTTAATTAATTATTTATTTTTGTATAAGAGACTGATTATATATTTACTTAATTAATTATTTTTCCGACTACAGTAGCCGAACACATATTTAATAATATATTTATTTAATTATTTGTTTTCAGACAACTATATTCAGAAAAATAAAAATTAAATAAATATATTATTAAATATGTTTTCGGCTACTGTAGTTGGAAAAATAAATAATTCAATAAATATATTACTAAATATGTTTTCGACTACTGTAGTCGAAAAAATAAATAATTCAATTAATATATTACTAAATATTTAATTATTTATTTTTTCGACTACAGTGGTTGGATATATATTTATTAATATATTTAATTAATTACTTATAACCTTTCCTACTACAGATATCAGATTATAATTTTATTAATAATTAATCTTCATTAAATATTCCGCCCGAAATAGTCAAAATATTTGGTCAAAATACTATTGACAATTTTTATGTGTCTTACCCGACTATAGTAGTCGGAATATATATTTCACAAAATTTACCGCCAAATTTGCTGATTGTTGTTGTTGCACATAGAATTAGACAAATATTTCGTAAAAATTAAAAATAAAAAATTAAGTTTTCCAACTGAAGTAGTTAAAAATTAGCTACTGATTTTTTTTAATCGAAACTTTTCGTCGAAAATTTATGAATTTCTGGTTGTGTATCTTCATTGATGATGTTATTGACCACATCATTTGTTAAGTACAACCTGATTGCACTAGCAACCTTTTCATTCATTTCTTCTCAATTCTCTAGTTTCATGAATTTGGGTTTATTGAATTTGTCGCTTAATGCCTTGTGTAATTCTTGTTGGAGGAGCATATCTCTCATCCTTCTCTATCATGTTGAGAAATCTCTATCAACGTTGAATTTTGCTACCTCGTTCTTTACTATGGATAATTTTCTTTCACCGAGTATAGTACGATCAACTGCAAAAAAATTATATCCGTTAATAAGCAGAACTTGTGCTCTGGTATCAATTGTTGGGGATAAATCTTGCCACAAAAATAATATTTGCGCTAATAAAAGCAATAAATGTGAAACACAACATACAGTTAACCAAGAAGAATAAAAAAATGATAATGACACCATGATTTTTACGTGAAAATTCTTTTTAATAAGAATATCGAGATAAGCAACTGATATCACTGTAACAAAGAATTTACTTAAAAGTCTGAGTAAATTACTCCAAAAATCAATACACACTCAAAAGAAATATTTCTTTTTGATATTTTCATTTCACTACAATATCGCTCACACTTTCTAATTTTTCTCACAGACTAAATCCTCTGTGATGCCTCACTCTTCTTTCTCTTCTCTCTTTATTTTGATGTTCTAGAGAATGAAGATTGTCTCTCCTTTTATAGTCAAAGAGCTACTTGGTCTCCAACTATGCTATAGTAGCTATTTTAATTTCCTCCACAACTTTGCCAAATTTTGACTCTAAGGAGCCGTTTGGTGTGAGGGATAAGAACAAATAATCCTGGGATAAATTTGTAGTGCTTCTTATTTGGTTGTTTGGTTGCAAAAATCTGGGATAACTTATCCCAGGATAATAATTAGTACTGGGATAAGTTATACCTCCCTCTTGGTGGGATAACAATCCCAGGATAACTTATCCTGGGTTAAAGTAACTAAAATGACAAAAATATCCCCAGATCCTTTATATAATCACTTTTCACACCATATATAAGTAAAAGGTGGCGGGTATTTATGTAAACAAATAATTTATTCTTAGGAAGTATGAAATGCATATTATTTTTAATACCACAAACCAAACGCTCAATAAAAAATAATCCCAGCATAACTACTCCCAGTATAACTTATTCTATCACAACTTATCCCAGCATAACTAATCCCGGTATAACTTGTTTTCAAACCAAACGACCCGTAAGAGAATTAATCCCAGCCAAGTAAAACTTACACATGAGATTTACCACATGAGAATGGATCCCACAAAATTGACACCATTTATATAAAATTGTGAAAAATCTTGACAATAAACTGACACATGGGCAGAGCCATCTGTATCAAAAGATGGTCTGGTGCACACCTTCTTAGAAAATTATGTTGTGTATATAGGCTAAATCATTGCTATTATGAATGTGTATTTAATTTTGCATGCCTTAATACAACTAAGAAGAAAATTAGCACACTCTTTATCAAATTTCCCACCCTGTCACTGACTACTAACACCATCTACAATATATTTAAAATTTTCAAAGATATTGTGAATTCATTGATAAGAATTTCAAGAATGAAATTCATTAAACTCAAATTTTGAGTTCTCCTCCAAAAGCATATATGCAGTTGGAAAAAATGGAGCAAGTGACTTTGAGTCGGTGATATATAGCAAAAAATCTACGAGCTTTGCTTTATGTACTTCCTCTCGCCACAAATAAATTAACAAGTGATATTTGTTCTTTTCACCTTGCCAATTTACTAATCGATATAGAAAGTTTTCCAATATAATTTAGAGTGAAGACATGTTTTCTGCCCTGAACTTGTCCGCTCAACTTACTTTAGCACTTAAACTTAATTTTCGTTTATTTACCCCCTTAACAATCTTTAAAGTGCATTAAAATTCCCCCTTAACTGCTCGCCTGTAAACAAGCATTGTTGGGCGCGTTAAAACTCATTTTTTTTCTATTTAATTTCATTTAGATATTCGTTTAAAGAAAAAAATACGTATATTTGTAAAAAAAATCACTAATATTATATTTAAAATATAATAGAATTTTAGAAAAAAATAAAAATGGACACCTTTTATTCTTTCTTCTCCAAAACATCAAGAACACTCAAACTCGGCCATTAACAACCTCAAATCCATTCTCCATCAACACTCTCCTTCAATTTTTTTTATTTTCCTCCATTAAAACCACCAAAGAACAACTACAAAGACACTAAATTAAAAAAATTTCTCTATTGGACTCCTTTTATTCTTTCTTCTCCAAAACATCAACAACACTCAAATTCCTCCATTAACAACTTCAAAATCATGTATTTTGTGAAGAGTAAAAAACTAAAATTTCCAAGAGAGAGAAAGACTCCCCTCTCACTAACTATCTCCTTACCCCTTGGCACCGACTTCCGCCATGGACCCAACCTTAAATCCACCATTATTACCAAACCCCCAATACCGACCACCTCAAATGAAGTACTCATGGCAGAGACCCTCCCCCTTCCTCTCTCATATAAGGATGTAACAATGGGTAAAATCATACCCCCGGATTTGAATACAGAAATTGGGCTATCCGTCAAGGATATGAACCTTGGAACCATCGACCAAGGTATTTTGTTGTCGGAAGAGGATAAACGGAGGTTGTATGCTCCTTGGATCCACTCCATCATAATAAAACCGGTCAAATCCACTTTCAATCACCAATACCTAAAGAGGAAATTGGAAGATCTATGGAAACTCTATGAACCCCTATCCCTAGTTATTTAGGGATGGGTTTCTTTACAGCCAAACTCTCTAAGGCGAAAGTCAATCGTCAATTCTCCACGACAGGCCTTAGTTCATCGCTGGCTGCTTTATCTCAGTTAGAAAGTGGGAACCCAATTTCGTAACTAATAATTCCAAGGTGGATTCCTCCGCCATTTGGATCAGGCTGCCCCATCTACCTACAGAATTATATGATGCCCTCATCCTACAACGGATAAGCAATAAGATCGGACAATTACTAAAGGTTGATGCTTGCACTTCGGCTGCGCTAAGGGGTAGATACACTAGGATTTCTGTCCAAATACCTCTGGATACTCTGGTAGCAACTTCAATATCTATTAATCACCACACCCAACCCCCCCTCTAAGAAAGAGAGAGGTTTCTATGCAAGAACTACAGATGTTTAGGCCACACAGCATCCATATGCTCGTACACTCTCAGAACTAAGCAGTATGAGATAAATGGGGTTGGAGCATCATCACAAACCACATCCAGCGGATTGGAGCGGATCAAACCGGCAGACGACAACTCCCATGAGTGGTAGACAGTTTACTTCATAAAAAAAAGCAATCTAAACGAGTCACCACTCCAGCACTAACGAAACACCCATCGTCAAGGTTAAAACCTTTGATGCGGTGTCAAGTAAGTTTTTAAACCCTAGTATGCCGGAGACGGCACCGGTGAAGTCTCATTCTCCTCCCTCTGAGGCTTCACTTGATGGGCCAGCCTAAGGTGAGCCTTCAAAGCCCAATCCAAATTCAAAACCCTCTCCAAAAAAAGTCCCTGCTAAATTGATTCATGGGCCCTTTAAAGAAAAAGCCCATCTCAATAATGTTGTAGGAGGCCCACCGAAAGGCACTTTGGGAAACAAGCCTAATTCTCATGGCTCCTCTGGGCCTATAGACAAGACCCACATGGGTCCTAAGGAACCCGGTCTATCTTACCAAAATCCCCCCTCCTCTAAAATTAATTTTACTTCTTATAAACGGGAGTTAAAATAAAAGAAGCTCTTCTCTATGGGGAGGCCCTGAGACACATAGACTTGGGCAATCATGAGACTCCACTAACAATTATGGGAAACCTTTCTATTTCCCGCAGTGATGTGATTGAGAATGTTTCAAGTTTGGACAATGCATTTAATGCTGGTGGAGTTCCCCATGGGAAAACTCCTCAGCTGTCTTCTCCCACCCCTTCTTACTCTTTATATTCTGAGGTAAAAATGACAGAACTCTCTCAAGAAAACACTCATGGATTCTCCAAACTCCAACCAGATTACCATCACTATATCCTCAGTGTCCCTCGATCACCAACCAACTTCTTGACTGGAGGTATGCCTATCCAACCAATAGTTTCTCTACACCTGGAATAGAAAGGGAGACATATCACCATTCTAATCCAGGACCCTCAATACCTGGCTCAACTAGCCATGGTGAGTCTGAACCAGGGTCTACAGACATTTGGATCCAATATCTGGATGGCCACCCTGTTCCACGTGATCAACTCACCATTCCAGGAGGAACTGAGCACGGAGTCCCTAGCCAGCATCATGAACCAGCTCAGTCTGGGACTACCTTTATTTCCACCTCATAACTCTGTAATGATGCTCTTGGGACCAGCTTTTGTGCCTCCCACTGGAGAGCAATAGTCCTTTCACAGCCAGGCCCTGTCACCATCCACACCCTCACCCTTTCCTCATCTAACACTTAAGAGGATAAAGAGGTTGAATGCCCTAGAAACCCCATGTAGGACTTTCTTTCTCATCTTAGGATGCCAAGAACAGAAATACTCAATCTGGTAGAGCCCCTAAATCTAGATTTTACAAAGCCAGTCCTGGAGATTGTGATTATCCTGATACCTCTAGGGTTAGTAGGTCTAGGCACAAGAATAAGTCCAACAAATCCTATGATAGAAGAGACCCTTACGGTAATGTTATTCTCACTCAGTAGGAAAAGGAAGACACCTTCCCTGACATCTACCTCCAACCCAAAAGGGAAGGACATGGTGGCTATAACAGAACCTCACCACCCTCTTCACTCCAAGATAAATAACTGCATTGTGTGGAATGCTAGAGGGCTAAGAATGCTGAGTTTAGAAAGCACTGCAAGGCTATGGTTAATATGCACCAACCATGTATCCTTGCCTTATTAGAAACTAAGATGACCGACCACCAAGACCTTTGTGGCGAGCTGGGATACAAAAACCATATCCAACCAGAGGCCAATAGTAACTCTGGTGGGATCTTCATCATATGAAAGGAGGATTCTATCTCCATAACTTCTGTATCCATCTCTCACCAGGTTATCAATGCTAAGGTTAAGGTTAGCTCTCCTCCCTCATCTTGGTTTTTTAGTGTTATTTATGCTAGCACAGATTTTCAATCCAGAGTTGACCTCTGGGGCCATCTCTCTCCTTTCTCTGATACTTACATCCTCCCTGAAGGTAAGAGCTGGCTAGTAGGAGGGGATTTTAATGAAGTCCTTAGGGCTTTTGAGAAATTTGGAGGTTCCAGGATTAACCTTAACAGGTTTAACCTTTTTATAAACTGTTTAAATTACTGTAAGCTCATAGAACTAGGATTCATGGGTATCAAGTTCACTTGGTCCAATATGAGATATAGGAACAGATAGTGCCTCATCCTTGAAAGGCTTGACAGATGCCTAGCAAATGAAGGTTGGGTTTACCTATACCCTGAAGCCACCATCATTCACCTCCCAAGAACCCACTCTGACCACTACCTTCTACTATTTAATATTGGTGTCTACCCCTACCAATCAGATTACGCCTTTTAGAGTAGAATCCATGTGGATTAGTCATCAAGATTTCCCTAACCTTATAAAAGAGTCTTTCTTAACTGTCCTTGCATCACTGTGGCAACCTCTGACTTTGAAGACAAAGACAGGGATTCGAATAGACTTGTCTTTGGTAACATCTTCACCAAGAAAAATAAATTGCTTGCAAGGTTAGCTGGCATCCAGAACTCTCCTAACTACCCAACCAGCCCCTTTCTTCATGGGCTGGAGGCAACCTTTCAAAAAGAGTTCAACTATATCCTCACCCTGGAAACTGAGTTCTGGAAACTCAAGTCCAGAATCTCTTGGATTCTATAAGGAGACTCTAACACCAGATTCTTCCATACCTCCACCCTCAATAGGAGGAGAAGAAATAAAATCAACTCCCTCATTGATGATAATGGCACTTGGCATTGTCAGCATGGTGTCTTCCTATTATGCTAACCTCTACACTTCTGAGCATACCTTGGGGTACATTGCTACCCAGATCAACTCTTCTACTAAGGGTAGCATCAACTTCTTTAACCATGATTTCCTTCAAGCCATCCCTTCCTTGGAAGAGGTAAAAAGGTTGTTTTTTTCCTTCAAGCCCAATAAGGCCCCTGGGCCTGATGGATTACATCCCCTTCAGTACCAAAAATTTTGGAACACTATGGACTCTCCCAAGTTAAATTTTGTCAAGAAACCTTTACCTCCTACTCTATGGACCCTAAAGTAAACTCTACCTATCTGTGCCTCATCCTTAAATATAGAAATTCCACTTCTCTCAAGAACTTTAGACCTATAGGCCTTTTTAATACCCAGTATAATCTCATTACTAAGATCATAACCACCAGGTTGAAGCCTCTCCTGTTAAAGATCATTGGCCCCAGCCAGGCCAGCTTCATGGACAATAGGAGGGCCTCTGACAATGCCATTATTGTCCAAGAATATATTAGCCACTTCTCTAACATGAAGGGTAAGAAGGCTAACATGCTCCTCAAAATTGACCTGGAAAAATCCTTTGATAGACTGGAGTGGTCTTTTATTAGACAGGCCCTTATTTTCTTTAATTTCTCCCAAAACCTTATCAAACTCATCCTCTCATGTATCTATTTCTCCTCCATCTCTATCCTGGTTAATGGAGGAAAAACCACCAGCTTTAATCCCTCTAGGAGCATTAGGCAAAATGACCCTATGTTACTCTATCTCTTCTTCCTTTGCATGGAGATGCTATCCAGAATAATCAACTATAAAGTTGACATTCTTAATTGGACACCTATTTCCATCTCCAATAAGGGACACCCTATTTCCCACCTATTCTTTGCAGATGACCTCACTCTATTTGTAAAAGCTGGTCTAAAAAACTGTCATACCATTAGTAGAATCCTCCATAGTTTCAGCTCTCATTCTGGGCAAAGGATCAACTTTACTAAATCTAAGGTCATTTTCTCAGCTAATTGTAAACCTGAGGACCAGGGGAACCTCACTACTATTCTAGGCATCCACCCTTTTACTAATTTTGGAAAATACCTGGGCTTTCCTATCTTTCATACAAAGCCTGTGAAGGGTGATTTTCAATTTCTCATCGACAATCTAAGTAACAAACTTGCTGGGTAGAAAACCAAATTCCTCAACAGGACAGGTAAGGTAACCCTAGCGAAATCCTCCTTGGCTAGCATCCCTAATCATGTTATGCAGTACATATACCTCCCAGCAGTATTCATAAGCTCATTGACAGAACCCAAAAAAACTTTATTTGGGGCACCACTGATGTCAGGAAGAAAATGCACCTTCTGGGGTGGGACACTATCACTCTTCCCAGTAGAGATGGGGGACTGGGCATGTAGAGAGCTAACATAAAAAACAAAGCTCTTATTTGTAGCTTGGGTTGGAGAATGTACTCCAATCCCACTTATCTTTAGGCCAACACTCTCCTTTCTAAGTATAGGACAAGGAGGAATACCAGTGTGGGCTCCAGAACTTGGAACAGTATCTCCAATTGCTGGAGGCTTTGCAGGGATGCCCTCTTCTGGGCCATCAAGGATGGTACCAAGGTGAATGTCTGGGAGGATAGATGGGTCCAGGAATGCTCCTCTATCATCCATTATCTAGGGACCTATTCCTACACTCTATAATCATACTAAAGTCAATGATATCTGGCAAGAAGGAAGATGGGACTTCACTCCCCTGTCCTTCCAGATCCCTCCCAGTATTACCCATAACATCCAAAATGTCTTTTTGCAGAGCTCTCACCTAAAACAAGACACCCCTCTTTGGAGACTTACTGAGGATGACAAATTTTCTTGTAAAAGTGCCTACCACTACATCAACAGCCTTGAAAGACACCCAATTAATACCCATCAGTCCTATAGCTGGATTTGGCAACTTAGAGTTCCTAACAAGATCAAGACCTTCAAGTGGCTCATGCACCACAACAGCCTTCCCACTAATTACACTCTCAGAAAAAAAGGATTGGACATCAATACCTCTTATCACAGCTGTAACACTGATCAGGAGGATCAACACCACATCTTCTTTGGGTGCAATGTTGCCAAGACCTTTTGGCACCGTCTTATTCAAAAATACCAAGGGAACTTACATCTCAATATTCTCATGTTTGACACCAACAATTGGCCCACCACCTGGAGAACTCTTAGTAATGAGGATTTTTACCCCTACACCCCTTGGGTCACCCTGCTCCCTTTCTGCTTCTGGCATCTCTGGAAGACCAGAAATGGTAATAACTTCTAAAATTCCAAATCCCACCCTTGCTTCAGCATAGCTTATGCAGAAATTGTTGAATATCACCACCTAGGGAATTCTAGTAACCATCTTTCCAAAGCTAGCATCACCATCAAATGGCTACCCCCAACCCCGAACCCCTACAAACTTAATATAGATGGGTCATGTCTTGGGAACCCAGGTAGGGGAGGGATAGGGGGATCATCAGGAATGGTCGGGGGGACTGGGTGGTATGGTTTAGCAGGAGCTTCACTCATGCCACCAACAACCTCATGGAACTCTTGGCCCTCAAAGAAGGCCTTAAGCTGGCCTTGGACCAAAACTTAAGACCCTTAGATATCTGCATTGACTCTGTGGAAGTGATTAACATGTTGCATCATGGAAACTTACTTTATAACTCAATTGTCTTCGAATGCAGATCTCTACTAGAGAACTTGGGGAATCCTCCAGTCTACCACACGTATCGGGAGCAGAATAGAGTAGCGGACTAGATGGCAAAACAAGTCTCGAAGCAAGACCTGTTTGACAAACTGCATATTTTTGCAACTCCTCCAGCTAGTATAAGAGTAGTTTTTTGGGAAGACTTTAAGGGAAAATCATTCTCCCGAGTTGTATCCAGTAATGAAAACTATAATCAACATTCTTATGTTTTTGTACCTGATTAGGTTTTGCTCTATAACAAACTTTACATGCCTGATTAATTAATGCACGTCTTCTTTACAAAAAAAAAAAAAACTCAAATCCATTCTCCATCAACACTCTCCTTCAATTTTTTTCATTTTTCTCCATTAACACCACCAAAGAACAACCACAAATACACTAAATTAAAAAAAAATCTCCATTGAACACCATCTCAAACTTCAATTCTACTCCCTCAAAATTTGGATATAAATTGAATTAAATTGATGATTTTGTCTTTGAACTACTTATCATCAATGAAATTTCTTTTGATTTCTACTTTTGAATCTTTTTGTTAATAAGATAATTTTTGAACTACTTCTTAAAATTCAAAACTTGAACTAGAAATAAGAAAAAAAAAAACCTGTTTGTAGGGATGGGGGCTGAAAAAAAAGAGGTATTTTTGTGTTAACAAGTAAGGAGGGGGGGAGGGCTGAAAGGGGAGAAAGAGTAGGGGGTGGGGGGACCTATTTGCCGGGGAGGGGTTGCGGGGAAGGAGGGGGAGAGGGCAATTTTTATTATATATATATATATATATATATATATATTTTACTTTTTAAAAAAAATACATAAAAATAGTATGTGTGTGAAATTACTTTTTTTAAGAAAATTATAAATTCTTACGTGACAATGACGTGACGCTAATGTGTGGCGAGTGTAATATACTCTCCGTTATGAGAGTGATAATATATATTAAGGGGTAAAACTAATACATTTTAAAAATATTAAGGGGTAAAACTAATACATTTTAAAAATATTAAAGGAATAAATAAATGAAAGTTAAGTTTAAATAATAAAGTAAGTTAAGCGGATTAATTCAGGAGGAAAACATATCTTCACTCTATAATTTATTTGTTCATTTACCATATGGTAACTAAAAACTTTATATGAAGTACATAGTACATACGTACAATAGCATGACTCCGAGGAGTAAGTGTTTTGACATAAAAATATGATACTTGAAAAGAAAAAAAAGTACTTTAACAATGATGTTTGAAAGTTAAAGTTGTATTTGGACGTTTATTTAACTTGAAAGATAGTATTGGGAGTGAAACAATATTTTTTTTTAAAAAAATAATTAAATCACTTTCAAATTTGTTCTTTAAGAAAGATAATAAAAAATTTAATCTAATATATAAGATTATTTTATTTTTTTCTGAAAAGAAAACCATGTCCAAACTAACCCTAAATAAAAATGAAATGATGAGAAAAAACGTAAGTGTAATTAAACTAAAATGAAAACAAAAATAGGTAACAGATCGAATATGCAAAGAACCTGTCACTGTTGTAGAGGTCCGATGTCTATCCTTTCCCCTTCAGATATATGGGTCAAACCTCTCTAAATACGAGGATTTTAATACTAAATCTTTCTAATTGTGAAAATGACATTAAAATATAGGTCATTTAATTTAGACAAAATGATTCGATGAATCCTTATATTATATCCTTTTTATAATATGGATATTCTTACTTATATGTTTGTCATCTGTATTCTTAAACTCACTAAAAAATAATATTTTAAACACTATTTCGGTGTGTGTAACACATCCACCCCACGTCAGCTGTCACGTCATTTTTAAGTATTACATTAAATTTCATGTCATTTTTAAAATACCACATAAGAAATTAAATATTTAAAAAATAAAATGGTGGGGGCTGGCGGCTCTTTCCTTTGCTGCTTTTTAGACTCTTCAATTTATCATATTTCTCTCTCTATAATTTCCAACTTTACTTCTTCCGTTTGGCTTTTGATCTTATGATAAATACGATTTTTTTCAAGAAAAGATTTTGCTTTGATCAAAAGAATACTCACAAAGTTAAAAAAAAAAAAACACTTATCAATGGAATTCAAGGAATAATTTTGTAAACTTGTAGGGTACCATTTCATTTCACTCCTCACAAGTCATAAGCAAAGCAAACCAAAGCAAAACAATCAGTTAATTACCGCCACTACAACTGCATCACTATGTAAAGTTCCAACGAAATCAGCTCCACTACAACAAAATATTTTCTTGATGCTAACTCTCATTTAAAAACAAACAAAAATAATTACCCATTTCATGAGCTAAATAACTCAATTTACCTTTTAATTGCTTATACCCAAATTTTGAATTCCTACATAAAAAATATGAATTTCTCTTCGAATCATCCAACTTACCCTTCAATTGCTTATACCCAAATCTTGAATTCCTACAAGAAGCATGAATTTCTCTTCAAATTAGGTTTATTGAATTCGGGTACTTGAAAAATTTATGTACATTCGATGATTTACATGGCACAAATAATGTGGGGGTGGTGGTGCGGGTGGAGGACAAGGGTGGAAATGGTTGGTTGATGTTTGTGGTGGTGGTGTTGGGTGGGGGAGGGGGTGGCTGGATGTGGTGGTGGTGGTGCAGCGTAGGGGGTGGGAGACGGGGGATGGCCGGATGTGTTGTACTAGGTGGGGGTGGTGGGACATGGAGAGGGGGAGGGGTAGATGAAGAAGAGAGAGTTTTGAAATTTTTGTTTTAAATTTGGTGTTTCTTTTTTATAATTAATTTACCTATTATAATCTTTTTTTTTAAAAAAAATATTATTTTAATATAAAATTGATCAAAAAATATCCCTCACGTGCATCCATGAGCGTTAATAACGCGTTTCGTCCAACTCAACTGATTTTATGCAACATAAGCTTGGTCAACGGTCAAGGGATTTAAAATATTGAGCTTTAATGGGTTCAAGGATTTAGATAACAAACATGTAAGTAGGAATATCAACATTACAAAACAGACATAGTATAAGGTTCACCGAACCATTTTACCTCTAATTTATAATATACATATATTTAAATTATGTGGCATAATTTGGTCGGACACAAAATTTAAAAAATAAGAGACTACAAATATACCCTTAAAAAATACTCACTTGACAGGAAAGAGAGTACAGAGGAAAAATAAAATAGTATAAGGTACGCCCACTCTAGATTTCTAATCTTATTCTCCAGGTGAGGTGATATTATTAACTCAATAAAGTGCCTAAAAAAGACACACAATTCATTTCATATGACAAAAACCCCCAATTAAATGTGTTGCATGTAAATATGTAATTATATACTCCCGCCTTTTCATTTTACTTTCCGAATTAATAATTTATTAAAGAAAATATTTATTAGAAATTTATTTTATTAAATTATTCATATTAATTATACTATGATAATTTAAATTTGACTATTGATATTTTATGCAGTCAAGCAATAATAAAATTAATATTAGAAGATAATGATAAATTTTTCCTGATTTTATGCATTGAATAAGGGTTGTGCACAAATTAAATCATTTTGAGAATTCAAATCGATTCAGAAAAATTTGGATGATTCAATTTGGATTATATAATTTGAATCGATTTACGAATTTAGTTGTAGAATAGTTTGATTTTACGAATCGAATTTGATTTTGGATATTTACAATTCAAAAATTAAAATTTACATAGATATTAACACTAAAAAAATGCTTTACATTTACACTGTTTTCTTGTATTTATAATATTGATGCCTACTTGTTTCAGTCTCTGAGTGGTGAGAATAATGTTGTTTGCTCGTTGAAAATGAGATGGTTGCTATCTATTGCTAGACCTTTTTTTTTTTGGCTTTTGGTGATGTCGTTATATTATTAAATAATACTTTCGCCATTTCATTTTATGTGGCATCATTTGATCAGACACGGAATTTAAGAAATAAATGATAACTATGTAAAGTTTATAAAATTATCCCTCTTAAAGTCACTTTAATATTTATTTTTGAATTGTCTTTTCTTATTAAATGTGATCGAGTAAGGATAAAATGGGGTTTATGTCATTAAATTATTGTTAAATAAAGAAATATGATATTTTTTTTGGGACGAATAAAAAAAAAATGACGGCACATAAAATAAAATAGAGGGAGTAGTATTTTTGAGTTTTAAATCATTGTGGTTGGATTTTAGTTCCATTTTGAACTTGTAATGTAATGTCACGAAATTTAGGAAATAAATGATGACTTTGTAAAGTTTACAAAATTGCCCCTCTCAAAGTCACAATGCTTAGTTTTTAGTTATCTTTTCTTATTAAGTGAGACCCAACCAGTAAAGATAAAATGAAAATAATGACATTAAATAGTTGTCAAATAAGAACAAATGCTATTCTTTTAGGAACGGATAAAAAAGAAGATGATGACACATAAAATGAGACGGAGGAAGTAGTATTTTTGAGTTTTAAATCATTGTGGTTGGATTTTAATTTCACTTTAAACTTGTAATGCAATGTTACTTTAGGTTACTTAAGACCTAATTTTAAAATTTTGTTACTTTTATTATGTTTGCTCTAAATGAAAATAATTGCTTGTTGAAATTTTAAATTTGAACAAATCGATTCATAAAATCGAATTGAAATAATAAAAAACGAATCAAATTGGGTCTAAAATGAATCGAGTTAGGATAAAAAATTTAACATATTAAAATTTAAAATTTCAATTTGATAATAATTAAATTCGCTTAGAATCAATTCGGGCATAAACCTACATTAAGAGGGTGTTTGGATAGGATTAAAATCTGATCAATCTCGATTTTAATCACTTTTTTTTAGTTTTTTTAGGTGTTTGGTAAAATAAAAAAGAGCTTAAAAAAAAAAGCTAAAAGTGGATTTAAAAAAACAAAAATAAATTGAGAAGCTGGATACCCCAACTTTTTACTTTTTAGATTAAAATTTTTTAGGTTTGACCAACACATTTACCTTTTTATCCCTTATATTTTCTTCTAATTCCAATAATACCCTAAACTTTGTAGCCCTTATTGATTTTTCTTTCTGCGGCTTTTTTTTTTTCCATCTTTTCCCTCCAGTTTTCTCTTCATCTTTCCCTTTTATTTTCAGAGAATCCATCATTACATAAGAAAACACTCAAAAATTTTATCGTCAAATCGAGTGGTAAGTTCTTCTCTATCCGTTCATGTAGAATCTTTGCATATTATTTAAATTTTAAAAATTAATTCTTTTTAATAGTCTGTTTCATTCCTAAAATTTTATTTTGTTTACAAGCTTGCAATATTACAATATAATACTATACTTATATTAAAAAATATCTTAAAATTTTTATTTTTTAATATTTAAAAATAAAAAAATAACTTATATTTATACATTTACCTCGCATAATCACTTTATGTTGAAAGTGTATTTAAATAGAAATTATTTTTGAAGTATTAGAATTAAAAATCATAAATAATTCACGTTATTATGTGTTAACAACTTTAAGGATATTTAAGTTATTTTGACAATAAAAAAGTGATTGACAACACTTATTTATCAAACATATCAATAATTTTTTTTTCAATTTCAGTACTTCTATCCAAACACTTATCTGCTTAATTTAAAAATATTTATTTTAAGCTTTTAGTCACTTAAGCTAAAAAAATATTTTTTTTTAATTCTATCCAAACAGGCTCTAAATAAGTAAATTGAACTACTACTTATACTTATCATGGCCAAGTAAAGTAATCCCAAGGGAGTATGTATATTCCTTCAACTATATGCAACATTATATTATTTGTTAACCAGTGCACTTTCTACTAGCACTTTTTGATGTTTGAGAGAGAGAAAGAAAAATGGAGCTTAGTGACGAGGATGTTTTGGAGGAATTACTAGCTCCAAGGAGAGAAAGTTGGAGCACTTTTCTAAGTGGAAGTGAAGTAAATGATTTTTCCCCAAATGGTTGGACTTTTGAATCACTACCTTTTTACCAAAACCCAGAATTTATAGCCTTAAATTCTTCACTTCTAGGCCTCATTTCAGCCCCTACTACGACACAATCTAATAATTTTCATCAATGTCCTGATTTTACTTCACCAGAATCCTATCGAGTTCTTGATTCTTCTTTCACTAGCCCACCAGACCCACTACTTGAAATTCAAGATGAAATTGCTGGGATTATTCCTAGTGATTTTCATGGACTACAAGAAGACTTGAATAGCTTTAGTACTAATAATGATGTTAAAGTTGAAGAAGCAAATTCAAGAATAATTGGTATTTGTGCAAATGTGGGACAAAAGAAGAATAAAGTTAGGAAGGTTGAGGGGCAGCCTTCAAAAAATTTAATGGCAGAGAGGAGGAGGAGAAAGAGACTCAATGATAGACTTTCTATGCTTAGATCCATTGTTCCTAAGATTAGTAAGGTAAATTTGCTCAATTATTCTTTCAAAATTAGATGTGTTGTACTTTTGTGCATTAATAGTGTAAAAGTGAGATTAGTAACTGAAAAAATATGGCAGATAATCTGTTATAGTAATAGAACGTCAATTATACAACAACAACAACATACCTAGTGAAATGGGGTCTGGGCGTGTAGTGTATGGAGACCTTACCCCTATACCTTGTGGAGGTAGAGAGGCCGTTTCTGAAGACCCTAGCTAGCTCTAGTGTGATAGAACTTCAACATGTGAGCTCATACTGCCAATTCCAAGCCAGAATAAAGGAGTCTAGTGTTAGGTTGACAGCTATTGTACAACTACCCAATTTCATGACGAATCCTCATAGTACTATTTGGGATGCGATGTAGTCACTGCATTTTAATTTAGCTACTAAACTAGTTCAAAAAATATTGTAAATATTTTTAGTATCTATATCTTGCTATTTTTGCTACTTCATATGATCTGTGTATTTTGTTTTTACGGTCGTTATTTTCCTTTCAATTTTGTTTTGATTACACCTCCTTTGAGTCGAGCTAGGTCTATCAGAAACAACCTCTCTACCTCACAATGGTAGGGATAAGGTATAGGTACTTATTACCTTCTCGGACACCACTTGTGAGATTACGCTGAATATGTTATTGTAGATATTTTTAACTTGTTAATGTATATATAAGTTAAATCTAACTAACATTGACCATCTAATGGCTCTGCCTGTTGTACTTAATCTAGCTCTTTCAATTGATGGATCCATTGATTGACTCTTGATTGGGCAGATGGACAGAACATCCATACTTGGAGACGCAATTGATTACATGAAAGAGCTGTTAGAAAAAATCCATACATTGCGTGAAGATGATAATGTGAAAGATGAAATTAAGGATATTAAATTTGTGGGCAACTTCAAGGAGTTAAAGCCTAATGAAGCACTTGTTAAAAAGCCTCCTAAGGTACAACATTTTACATTAGCCAACCCCTGTCCCATAGTTAATTTTGTCAGTAATTGTAAGTTTGTAACAAACATAATTATAACTAGTAATTGACACTTATATATTGGGTGGAAAATATTTCAGTTTGAAGTTGAAAGGAGAAATGTGGACACCCGAATAGAGATCTGTTGCGCTGCAAAGCCGGGATTGCTGTTATCGACAGTGAGCACGTTAGAAGCAATTGGGCTTGATCTACAACAATGTGTTATCAGCTGTTTCAGTGACTTCTCATTGCAAGCTTCTTGTTCTGAGGTACTAACTTTGACCTTCTGGCCGGTCTATTGCTAAGTAGCAACCAGTTTTACTAGGCATAATACTTAAATAGATATTCAAATTTGGCCTCAGCCGCCAAGTGAACTCTCCAACTTTGAGTATGCATATATCTTGATACCTCAACTCGTCTCCACTGCGCCTGTTGAACAATCCAATTTATGAAATAGTAATCATTTAAACACCTCAAAAATTTATATGGCACTTCAACATTGAGTGTCCAGGAAACACCATGAGGACATGTTGGAACGTTTAGTTGTTAGTTGAGACCAAATTGAGGTGTCTACATGTGCACTCTCAAAGTTGGAGTGTCTACTTGTTGACTGATCAGATCAAGTTTTATTCTGTTTATGTATCATGACATTTTACTATGTCGTATGTTTCTTAGGATCAATGGTAGAAATTGATATATTGTCATTAGTAGTTATGCATTAGTCTGTTGTGAAGCCGTAAAATAAAGCTGTGTATATCAAGTACAATGTAGTCTGATGTCCCTTCCTCAGGGAATAGCGTGCGGTGTACATCAAATTGGCATTTTACTCTTATTGATTCTTATGGTAATTTAGTGAAGTATAGCCAACTCCAAATCTGGATAAAAGAAAGAAAGTTGTGATAGGTTATTCGCCAGTGTCAGAATAACTCAAATTATGATGAATCGCCTGAACAAATAAAGCAGAACGGATACAGAGGATTGATGTAACCAACTTCAATTAATTTGAGATTGAGATATTCTTGATTGAGCAGAGACTCTAACAATCGTTTTAAAATGTACCATGATTGTTGAGCATATTAACTAATGCTTTTTTTTTTCAATTTCCGGATTATGTTAGGCAAGGGAGCATCGAACAATTTTGAGTTCTGAAGATGTAAAGCAAACCTTGTCCAAAACAGCAGGTTATGGAGGAAGATGTTAGAAGATGATAAAGTGATGGACAATACGCCCCAAGCAAGGTCAAAGACATTCTGTCTGTTGTTCAAAGAATATTGCAACTTTTAATAATGTCAGTGAATAGTGATCTTTCCCCAGTGTAATTTTCCTGATTCATTTATTAGATCTGCTCTGCTATATTATTCAAATGGAGTTAAGATAATCCGTTTGTCAGTAGTCTCAAAATAATGAATAGGAGTATTGATACTCGCAGGGTATGACCTTAGATATTTTGTTTTTTTGGTTACCGAGGTTCGATATTGCATTGGGACCCCGACTAATCCGAATTTGCTACATATAAAGACCATTTAAGAAAGAAGCACTTCCTAACGAGTTAAGTGTAAAGTGTTTATTGTTGATGTTGTTAGAGTACGTGCCCTACTGATTACCTTATTTTAGCCTAGCTGCCGCCTATAGATGAAACAGGTTGCCTAACGTGTTTCAAACTAGCTAAAACAGTAAGTAAATAACACAATGAATTTTCACGTGGAAAATATCCGACTCAAAGAAGTGTAAAAAATCACGACCTATACCTTTACAGGATTTAACCCCAACTCCACTAAATCACTTGAGCCTCAGCAATCAATAAATTACAAGACTCTTGTAAATTAGGAATTATAAATTTCTAATTTCGATTTCTACAAAACACCAATCTTCCCAAGATAAGTGTTCCCAAGTCTTCGAGTTTCCCAACTGGAAGACAGTACTCCTAATCCAGTTTATACTTCATTGAGACTAGAAAATAATACAACTCAAGAACCAACCTAATACATAAAGTCTAAGACTCCTTTAACTCTAAGTAATAGGAACAAGTTCAACTATCACTCCTTCAAGCTTTGGAACTGCAGAGGTAATTTATCGATGATTGCTATCTTTATAAGTGCGTCAGTGATTATGTCAATCACTTTCTCTATTTAAGAACTCTTCAAAGAGTCCTTCATATCATCAATCTTCTATCTCCAGTTGAACTCTTCAACTCATCAGAGTTTGTTGTTAAGTCAAAGTCCTTCTTCAAGTCAATCTCCTCATCTGAGTGAAACTCTTTTCTTCCGCGTATCTTCAAGTGCTTTACTTAATCACCACTTCTTCTTTCTCACACGTTATCAATCATTATGATTTTATCACATCCTGATTTCAAGCATTCTTGTCTTATCCTCATCTTCCAGTGACGGACTTGTATTGCCTTGAATCTGCACCACAGTTCCATGGACCACTTTAACTAATGTGTTTCATTTGTCATGTCAATCACCAAAACCATCCCAACAAATTCCCCTTTTTGGTGATGACAATTTCTACCATTATGCAACTGCTGAATTTTCCTGTAAACACTAAGTCATGAACCTTTTAATAGGAAATAGGTTAGTTATGAGTTATAAAAATTGCACACCTCAAGTCTTCCCCCTTTTGGAATCATCGAAAAGTAACCATCTTGAAATCATGAAAGTGCAGTACTACTCAAATCACGGCCACTGGGGCTATCACCAAGATAATCAGAGTAAAAACAAAATAATGAAGTAATGCAGTAGTTAAGATAGTAAAAGATTAAACATAAGCAAGGAAGACTTCATTTATACAGTAGAATATGCCATGCAAGCAAGCATAAAAAAGAGTACCATAAGGAATTATCTAGAACTTGAACAACATAAGACATAAAAGGATTAAACCTAAAGAACAAAGAAGGAAGGCCTGGAAAGGTTGAAGAAACAAGTTAGATTAATTGGTTCAACTTGTGGATGATCTCAGCATTTTCAACCTGTTCCCTAGCAAGATCAACCTCTAGTGTGGTAATTCTAGTCTGAAGCACTTTCTTTTCTTGAGCATAGGTAACTTGAACTTCCTCCAATTCGGCCAAAGCGTCGGCTAGTTCATTTCTCTGCCGTTGCATAGAAGTATCAGCCTATATCATTAAAACAGGTAGTGCAGCGTGGTTTAAGTGGCCAAGAATATCCTTAGTAGTCTAAAGAGACCAGGCTTGAACAAGAACAACATAGTCCTCAAAGATGAGACCCAACCAGAAGCCATATGCAAGAGCATGGGCCTTTTTATCATCCTTTAAGAGAATCCTCTGCATGTTCTTGATAATGAGACCAGGAAGATTAATTTTCACCTTAGTGTCAAGCAACTCCATGAGGGCGAGATCAAGATAGTTTGCCTCAGATATCCTCTCCTTTCAAGGTAGGATCATTTTGTGAACCACGTCAAAGTAAAGCTGATGGAGAGGAGTCATTTCTCTTTTAAGAACTCGTCTATGCTAAACTAGATTAGGATTTCCTGAGAATTTCCTAGTGATCGCTAGAGTAGATGCCAAGTTTTCTGGTGGAGGCTAATCAAATTTGACATAGCGATCCTAGCCCCCAAGAGGAACATCAAGGATACGAGCAACATCTTCTGCAGATAAGTGCATGGAAATACCACACACAGATGTGGTGAAGAGAGTTCCCTTAGCAACACCATTAGTGTAAAATTCATACACCTCAGGGCGTCCAAACTTGCGTTGAGTCTCTCTTGAAGAAATAGGTTAGACCAACCTTGAAATTTGATTTGATCTAAAATGATTGACATCTCGGGACCCCCCATATCCAGTTATGACACAACCACGAATGAATTATCTCTTTTGAAAGTGCAACACATGCTCTAGATGAGCATCATATGACTCAGAGACGGGGAGATCAGGTGATAAAGGAGCATCATCCTCTGTTTCTTCAGAGTCAGAGGATAGAACAAGTATAGAGACCTATTTCTTGGGCTTGGCTTTGGAAAAGGTCTTGGATTTTTTAGAGGATATAGAACACTTCTTTGGAGAGGATTTATTTGAGGTTCTAGGTGAGGGAACAGGTTTTGAAGATTTTAAAGTAGAAAGATTGGGAATGGAACACTTATAGGTCTTTCCATGATGAATGGAGCAAAGCAGGAGATCTGAATCAGAAGGAGAAGTAGAAGGTTTGGACAAAGAGGGTTTCTTTTTTTTATTGGCCCTGAGAGTAGCCTAAAAAGTGGCTTACTCTTACCTTTTACGATTCCTAGTGTGGGGTGTTCTAGCAGTAGGAGGGGAAGAAAAGGATTCATCCTCTGGGACAGTAAGCGATCTCCAGATGATTTTACCAAGTGAGAGCGTACTCGTTTGGGAATAGCTTGAGAGAAAATTTTTGGAGAAGTAGGAGAGGAGGTCTCAATAGGTATAATTTGAAGTGGAGAAATATCCTAGACTTCCTCCATCATGACTTTAAATTCATTCCATGTCCTAAAATCAGACAACTTAATTAGAACTGATAGGGCGATCTGGGGAATTTTAGCAAAATCAGGATGAACTTTAAGTTCAAGTGAGGTGGGGGTTGAGGATGATGTGAGATTATCAGAAGTAGAAGAGGATGGAGTTTGAGACGCCATTGGAGAGAAAGTTCAGAGATGGAACAAGTTAATTAATTGGAGAGAGTGAATGAGGAAGAATGGATGAATTAGGGTTTATATAGAAGAATAAATGAATTGAATTTTAATTAAAAAATATAAAATGAAACGTGTATAAGTATATGTGTGTGTCAGGTGTAATTGGGTATGAAAAGGAGAATTGACACCTGATGGAAGACGACAACAACTTTTTGCAGTGGAGTGAAACTATTGGTGCTTTGGCGGTTACAAATCCTTTTAAACTTATGAAACACAAAGAACCAGATGTTCCAAAATAGATACTCTATTAATAACTTGAAGTAAAGCATGCTTGACATGTTCCATGATCTCCCAAGCTCTAGTCTGCTCAAATTCTGCACAACTAATCCACAAAACTCAATTACATTATCATTAACTGGAACTGGGACACACAACTAAATGTGTAAAAGTGAAATAAGTAGCTAATCTATAAGATAAATCTTTTCTAGCCAATCATAGAGGGTAGATTATGCAATCTTAATCATCCCCAACTCTAACCTATTTTTTCTCAAAGTGTTCTCTACTCAGTGCCGTAGTGAAAATATCAGTAATTTAATCTTCAGTAGAACAGAACATGATAGACACAAGACCTTTTTCAACATTATCTCTAAGAAAATGATGCCTAAAATGTATATGCTTAGTTCTTTTATGTTACATAGGAATCTTTGCAATATTAATGACACTTGTATTGTCACAAAAAATAGGAACACGCCCTACATCCATACTAAAGTCCATGAGTTGTTGCTTAATCCACAACAATTGAGAACATGACCCAGCAGCAACATACTCCGCCTTAATAGTAGATAAAGCTACTGAGTTTTGTTTCTTAGTGGACCAGGTTATTAGACATGATCCAAGGAAGTGTGCCATACCTGTGGTGCTTTTACTGTCCACTAAATACCCGGCATAGTCAGTATCATAACAACCTACCAACTTAAAATTGCCACCTTTTGGATACGAAAGACCAAGATCTGTTGTTCTTTTGAGATACCAAAAAATTTGCTTCACAGATTTGAGATGGGATTCCTTGGGATTTGTCTGAAACCTTGCACACAATCCCACACTAAACACAATATCAGGCCCGCTTGATGTGAGGAAAAACAGTGATTCTATCATTCTTCTATACAATTTTTGCTCCACAGATGGACCTATTTCATCCATATCAAGCTTGGTGACAGTGGCAATTGGAGTACTGATCTTCTTTGCTTCCTCCATGGAGAACCTTTTGAGAAGTTCGTTGACATATTTTTGTTGATGAATCATGGTTCCAGAAGCTATTTGTTTAATTTGCAACCCTTAGAAAAAATTTAGCTCTCCCATCATACTCATCTCAAATTCACAACTCATGAGTTTGGCAAAATCATAAGTCATGTTGATGTTTGTTGAGACAAAAATGATGTCATCAACATACACCTGCATAATCAACAGATCCTTTTCATTAGTTTTTAAGAAGAAAGTGTTGTCAATTTTACCTCTAGTGTGCCCATGCTCCATGAGAAATTTTGACAATCTTTCATACCAAGATCTTGGAACTTGTTTCAGTCCATACAAAGCCTTGTCAAGCTTGTAAACATAATCAGGAAATTCCTTTCTTTTAAAACCAGGAGATTGTTTCACATAAACTTCCTCCTTGAGAATGCTATTCAAGAATGCACTCTTTACATCCATTTGGTAAAGGATGAATTCCTTATAAGTAGCAAAAACTACTAGAAGTCTAATTGCTTCAAGTCTTGCCACTGGGAAAAAGTCTCATCAAAGTCTATGCCTTCTTCCTGATTGTATCCTTGGACCACCAATATTGCCTTGTTCTTTATAACTATTCCATGGTCATCAACTTTTATTTTATACACCGACTTAGTTCCAATCACAGTTCTGTCTTTTGGAGGTGGAACTCAATGCCAAACCTTACTTCTTTCAAATTGATTTATCTCTTCTTGCATGGCTACGATCCATTCAACATCAAGAAGTGCTTCATCCACCTTCTTTGGTTCAATCATAGATAGGAAGGCTTTGAAATCACACATGCTCCTTAATCTAGATCTTGTAGTGATTCCTGAGGTGAGGTCAGTGAGGACATTTTCAATAGGTTGTGATCTTTGATACTTTATCTTTTTGGAATCAACCCTTGAGATCTGCTAGGATCACATTGATTGGTTTGAGCTGGAGTGGTTGGTGGTTTAGTTCCCCCTGTCAGTGTGCCTCCAGTGTCAGTTCACCCTATTGAGGTGCCTTCAGGTTCAGTTCCTCCAGTCGATGGACCAGATTGTTCAACCTGTTCCTTCACCTGTTCTTCAGAATGACTTTTTTTTCCTGCAGGTTAGTCTTATTAGAAGATTCATCAAATACTATATGCACACTTTCTTCAACACAGTTTGTTCTATTATCTAAGACCCTATATGCCTTACTATGATGTGAATATTCTAGGAAGATTCCCTCATCACTTCTAGCATCAAATTTTCTAGAAATTTCTTTTCCATTGTTATTAATGAAACACTTTCAACCAAAGGTTCTAAAGTGAGATATTTGGTTTTCTTCCATTTAGTAATTCATAGGGAGTCTTCTATAGAATAGGTCTAATCATACATCTATTTACAATGTATGCAGCAGTACAGATAGCCTCTGCCCAAAGTTTTTTTGCAAGATTTCCTACAAGAATCACTGTTCTAGCCATATCTTCTAAAGTCTTATTTTCCCTTTTCACTACTCCATTTGTTAAGGTGTTCTAAGGGCAGAGAAATTGTGATCTATACCATTAGAGGAACAAAAATCCAAAAACTTGGCATTTTCAAATTCTGTACCATGGTCAGATCTTATGAAAACTAAGGAAGTGCCTAGTTTCTTTTCTATTTTCTTAATGAATATAGAAAAGACATCAAAAGCATCTTCTTTGGAAGCTAAAAATAATGTCCAGGTAAATCTAGAGTTGTCATCAACAATTACAAAGACTTACCTTTTTCCACCTCCACTTTGAAGTCTCATTGGTCCACAAAGATCCATATGGATTAGTTCAAGGCACTTGCTTGTGCTGACATAGTTCTTAGGTTTGAAAGAGGACTTTACCTGCTTTTACCTTACACAGGCACTACAAACTTTATCTTTCTTGAACTTAATTTTGGGCAAGCCCAACACCATATCTTTGGAAGAAAGTTTGTTTAATTATTTCAGACTTGCATGTCCTAGTCTTCTATGCCAAAGGAGGGGATCATTCTCAATAGCAGTTAGACATGTTAGCCTTGTTGTTGGCATGTTCATTATATCAGCTTTATATACATTCTTGTGTCTTCTTGCCATAAGCGCAACCTCATTGGTATCCATCCTTTTGGCCTTAACACCTGTAGAAGTAAAAATTACTTTGTTACCTTTATCACACAGTGGTGATATGTTGAGTAGGTTGTGCTTCAATCCTTCCACAAGATAGACATCTTCCATCACCCTTGATTCAGAGGTTTCAATCTTTCCAACTCCTACAATGTTTCCCTTTTTGTCATTACCAAAAGATACTTCTACTCCACTTATTTTGGATAGTGCAAGAAATTTGTTCTTATGACCAGTCATGTGTCTAAAACATGCACTATCCAGGTACTAGTACTTCTTATTTCCTTTCACTCTTACCTGCAAAAGAGGACCAGGGGTTAGACTTGGGAACCAGACGAGCTTGGGTCCTTTATTATAAGTAAGAAGGAGAATCAGATTTCTCCCAGCCCATCGAGGCAATAGGTTATGTGACATGTTTCTCTGACCAGTTTTGCATTTCATCCAGTTTGACTGAACTACCCAGAAGTCAGATTTCTTTGCCAAACTAATGCTTCTGGCTCTGCTTTTAGCAGCAACTGTACATTCAGTAGTTGAATGTCCATGATTACCACCTATATAACATATATCCTTAGTAACATTAGAGCTCTTGAAAAAACCTAATACAACCTTTTCACTATGAGTTTTTTCACTGAGTTGATGAACAATTCTTGAGGAATTTGTCTATCTGCTTGCCCTTTTTAGATCAAGTTTTAGTTTAGAGACTTCTTGGCTTAATCTGTTCATTTTTTCTTTTTCGTTGCAACATTATTGTTTGGACTTGGTCAATTCAAGTTCAACATTTTCTTGTTCATCACTTTTTCCCTTTTTCCCTTTTTCAGAAAGAGTTAGTTTCAAGATTCCAGATTGTAGAGTCAGATTTGAAGAATCAAGTTGACGAACCTGTTCCTTAAGAGTGTAGTTTTCCTTTTCAACAATTGTTTTATCCCTTTTTAATTCGAAGGGTTGAAAAACATTGATTTCGACTTTTAAAACTATTTCAAAATTTTAAAGAAAATTTTGAAGCAATCTAGGAAATTACAGAGTCTCCACTTAATTTAGAAAACTTTTTAAAATAAAATTTTAAGTCTCAAAACAGAAAAAGACTTAGCCCTTTAAGAAAATCCCAGGTAAGGGGTTCTTATTAATATTTTAGGAAGGTTTTTAAGGCACCTAAAATGTCTTCTAACTTGCGGTTATCCGGACTAATTGAAAACCACTTTGACTAACTTTGAAAAAAGAGAAGTTGATTTTTGAAAAGAAAGTGATTTAGGACGAAACTTGTATAAAATTAATTTTTGACAACTTAGTAGGAAATTTAACCTAGTGTAAGAAAATAAATAGCAAATAAGCACGTAAAGGGGAAGGGGAGCATTAGAAGACTTAGGCTCGTAATCCCAAATCCATCAACCCTGTACTAATCTAATTGGGCTTTTGGCCCACCTGCACCTGTCCTAATCTAAATATTGGGTGGTTTTGGCCCATAACCTGTCCTAAACTATTTTTACGGATCCATTGGCCCAGAATCGGCTTCACCATACAACTTTGGCTTCGAGACCCCAAATGAATGAATAAATAAATAATTAAATGAATAAATAAAAAGAAGACGATAATAAAAATTGAGACTTTTGAAGTCTTTTAGTGACCTCATCCATGGGTTTTAAACCATTTTTCTTCTTCATCTATCTTCTAGCACCCGCATGTCATATAGTCGACCTTGGGTTTAAATTTTGAACTTGACTCGAAGAGGTGGGCCTCATTGGCCCATTACAAAATGCAAGAGGAGAGGAGTCCATCTAGACTCGAGATATTTTTTGCATGCAAAGAAAAGATAAAGAAATTAATATACGTTCAAGGCTTAAAAGTGACATATTTCAAAGCAAAAGAAAATATCAAGAACCAATTTTTGAATGACAATGATAAGCACACTTGTACACGTATAATAAGAATGAGAGTCAACAGATAAAATGCAAAGCAAAGACACCTACTTACATGCCTCATGATTTATGTTCATATTAAAAATGAATAAAGGTAAAAGGAAGAAGGCCATATTCAATGAATTAATGTGAGAACAAACAACGTAAGCTTGAGAAAGTAAAGGGATGAGGCAATAAGAAAAATAACCATAACTTCTAAAAGTGAACAAACATAGACACTAATCCAAATAATAAAATAAAATAAAGGCTAACTTTTTAGGAAAGGGAATCTTTAAATTTCAATTAAGGTGACATTAACGAAGATTCATACATCTAAATTACAACTAACATTTTCGAGGAAAATGTGTAACGACCTATGGTTTATCTTTCTAATACATCATTGATTCTCTATTGATATTATGAATCAAAGAGAGACACGAATCAAGTCATTACACACACAAAGAACACATATAACAATCCAAAGGGGGTAAGAAAATTAGAATAAAAGTTTAGCATATTTAAAAGTGAAATATTATTCAACAATCATACTATGCATGACTCAAAAATATCTAAATAATTCTATTTATCCACAAAATCTCAAACTTTCTCATCATTTTGACAAGTCAACATGCGAAAAAAAGTAATAAACATCTTGGATGAAAAATAGCTAGCACTTCATCTCTCATATGAGGATTTTAGCAACCAAATGACAAGTTCTTTACTTAATCAATTACTATCTTATTAAGGCAAAACAAACAATAATACTATTCTTTTTGACATAAAGAAAACAACTTTACATGCTAAAAACAAATATATCCGCCAACAATGAATTTAAAAAAAGCATAAGAACGTCTTTTAAGCAAAGATTGAAACTTTATCCATAATGATCAAAGAATAACAAAAAAGAGAAACAGTCAATATTATCTATTCTTTTCAACATAAAGGAAACAACCAAAAACAAACATATCCGCTAACAATGAATTTAAACAAAACATAAGTCCATCTTTTAAGCAAAGAGTGAAACTTTATCTATAATAATCAAAGAATAAAGTCAAAAAGGAAAAACAATCATTATTAACTATTCTTTTCAACATGAAGGAAAAACTTTACATGCTAAAAACAAACATGTTCACCAACAATGAATTTAGACAAAACATAAGTACATCTTTTAAGCAAAGATTGAAACTTTATGTATAATAATCAAAGAATAAAGTCAAAAAGGCACGTACAACTATTGCTAACTTATTTTTATACCATGAACATAAAAATAACCACAATATCGATAGCACAACGTCTTATGACCTTCAAGGCCGTCTACAACAAACAATTCCAGCCAACAAAATTCTAACAATGGACTACGAAGAAGAAAAAGATGAAGAAGAAAATGATAATAAAACTAAAAAAGAAAAGAAAAGGTGTGTTTACCTTTTTTAGAGTAGCAAAACGGGACTACAAGCTTTCTTTGAAGTCTTGATCACCACCGGAAAGTGTTCAACTTGAGAACTTCGATTAGCCTACGAATTTCATGGAAAAATTTTTTTTTTTACTAAAAATAAAAACTCTTCTTTGCTCAAAGATTTTTTTTTTCAACCTTGAGACTTGTTTTTTCTACTAAAATAGTGGCAGTATTTATAGGAAGGGATGGAGATTCAATTCTTTCATCCACCAATGTGGGAGAGAGAATTTAAGAGTGTTTTTAAAATTTTAAAATTGAAGATAAGGTGAGGTGGAAGATAATGTGGGGGGAAATTGTACAATGTAGTACAATTTTTGACTTTTAAAATTGGAAA
This sequence comes from Capsicum pubescens, assembly GCA_030864215.1. Lineage (NCBI taxonomy): Eukaryota > Viridiplantae > Streptophyta > Magnoliopsida > Solanales > Solanaceae > Capsicum > Capsicum pubescens. The sequence goes on from CM061539.1 coordinate 90,365,647, forward strand.
AAGGACAAGGTTGAGGGGAGAATTTTATAATATAGTATGATTTTTTAATTTTAAAATTAGAAAAAGGACAAAGTTGATGGGGAATTGTACAATCTAGTGCACATTTAAAATTATTTTTGATAAAAATTGGGTAGAAGTTATGAGAGTTTTTGAGAATTTTTGGGTTATTTAAAATATAACCCCAATTGGGATTTAAAATTTAGTCAAATTTATTTAATTTCGACCAAATTAAAAATCAATTGGCGGATTGCATTGCAATTATGGCCAATTTGAATTCAATTATGGCCAAATCTAATAGATTGGCTAAATTAAATTAAATTCGATACGAATTAAGACTTCTTTTAATTCTAAGCTTCTTGATTTAATAAAATCAAACACATATTTATTCAAATAAATTATTCTTGAGAGTAAATTATATTTAAATCAAGACTTTATCCGTTCGAATTAATTTTCAAGCTTATCTCCGTAAAAGCTCAAATTTTGATAAAAATATTCATTCAAGTAAAAAAATTTATACAATATTGTATATATGAATACAAAAATGTATAATCATCATTTACATGACAAAATTAACCTAAATAAATATTTTAGAGCGCATTTATCCGGAAAAAATAAATATTTCACTTTCATTTAAAATTGAAGAAACCCAAGATTAAATTTAGTCGTGGAGTGCAAAAATTAGGTGTCAACAACTGTCCGCTCCCTTTGGGTAGGGTGGATGCAAGTAACCCTGGGCAAAGAGAGTTTGACGTTCCTAATTTTTGTCCAACCACAGATTCATTTTTGAGAGAGGTTGATTTTCGCATGAGTTTCATGGATTTATGGCCGGACCTCGGTATCAAGTTTCCTACATATCTCAAGTTACATGAGAATTCAAGCACTTGTAGTTCATAAAGCTTGATTTTCAAAAAATTCAAAAGTTACCTTTGTTTTCGAGTTTTAGTTAAATAAAAAAGCTGGAGAATAAAGGGATTTGGTGGGAGGTTGGAATGCAGTTGAGTTTTTTATATAGATCCCAACCTACATATCTCTGAGACTCAGGGAATTAGACTGCTTGTAGTTCGACTCAATTGGTAGAAAAGATAGTCTTTTATTTTAAATAATCTTTGGTTTGGGATGAGTGAAAAATCAATTGAGTTACGGAAAAGAGGCTTGTAACCTCTTAACCATGAGTGTGGTATCCTTCACATCCATAGGCAAGAACTTACCTGGATATAATTTCCAAAACTCTGAGTATGTTGTCACTTGAATTTGAAAGAAAGGAGAAGGTTACCCTCGATATGAGTTTAGAAATATCTCGAAGGTGAAGCTGAAACCATAATATCCCTAAATACCCACATGCCTTCTAACAGAGGTGTGGTTTGTTTGGTGGTGGCGATGATCCTTTAGCTCGCGCCCAAAGAGTTTGACGTCCCTCTCTAGACTATGTCTCATTTTGCTGCTAAGAAAGAGTTCCACATTGTGCTGCATCCTATCTGGAGTCGTCTGCACCTTTGGTTCTGATTTGAGATTTTCGTCCTCTCGGATGTTCTCGACAATGTCTCAAACAAAAATCATTTGTGCTAAACATAATTCACGAAAGAAGTATATAGTCTTTACCATATCTCCACGTGAGTTGTCCTCTGAAAAACAAAGTCATCCTTTCATGTACCTGTTTGGAAGGAAATAAATTGCAACGACAGACACAACAACCCTCTTGGTTGTTGTATAATTATCTTATTTTTCGGTTGAATATGTCTTTAAAGTAGGGTGGCCCTTTTGGACACCGACAACACTTTATGCAGAATGGTCCTTGCAACCATGTAATCTTATGCTAATGCGAAAACCCTTTTGGACACCTATAATGATGGTTGTATGTGGAATGATAACCTCTCTAGTTATTGAAAATGATTCTTTGCATATGACCTTAGGTAAGTCTTGCGTATCTTTTGTATCGATACAACTTATAGATTTTCCTTGAATTGTCAATCTTTGAATAATCTTGCACATTATTTGATATTGGATATGAGGTGACTTACAAATATCCTTTGAATGGCTAGCCTTTAGGTAATCCCACACATTATCCGACCTTTGATAAGAGATAGCTTACAGATATCCCTCCAATCGCTAGTTCTCAGGTATTTCAGTGCATCATCCGACCTTGGATACAATATGACTTATAGATATCTCTCCAATTTCTAGTATTTTGGGTAATCCTACACATAATCAATCTTTGGATATGACGCGGATTATAGAGAACCCTTGGACTTATCAATTTGATAATCTCGCATATTCTCCGTTAAGGATTTAGTTGCGACTTATGATAACCTTCAGACTATCAATTTTTGGGTAACCTTGCACTATCCGATTAGGATGTTGTTGCGGCTTACGGATGACCTATGGGCTGTCAACTCATAGGCAATATTTCACACTATCCTATTTCAAATAATATGACTTATAAATGACCCTCAAATTGTCAATTTCTAGGAAATCTCATATATTATCTGTCTTCAGATAACGACTTAACGACATCCCTTCAAATCACGTGCTCTTGATGTATTCAGATGCTGATTTATAAAATAATGAGATATCCTCGATGGCAGCGTTTGTATCTCGCATGTCAATAGATATTAAATGCTGATGATATTCGCGACACAAATGTTTGTGTCTTGCATGTCAACATATATTGAATGCTGATGATATCCTCGATGCCAGTGTTTGTGTCTCACGTGTCAACAAATATTAAATGGTGATGATATCCTCGACGCCAGTGTTTGTGTCTCGCGTGTCAACAGTTATTAAATGGTGATGATATTCTCGACGTTAATATTTGTGTCTGCATGTCAACAAATATTAAATGATGATGATATCCTCGACGCCAATATTTGTGTCTCGAGTGTCAATAACTATTAAATGGCCTTCTTGGCGGTGGCATAAATTGGCCCTCTCGGCGATGATATGAAATAGCCCTATCGACAATGGCATGAAATGACCCTCTTAGCAATGATATGAAATGTCCCTCTCGGAAATGACATGAAATGACCCTCTTGGAAATGATATGAAATGGCCCTCTCAGCAATGACATGAAATAGCCCTCTTGGAAATGATATGAAATTGCCCTCTCGACAATAATATAAAATGGCCCTCTTGGTAATGATATGAAATGGCCCTCTCGATAATGGCATAAAATGTCCCTCTTGGCAATGATATAAAATGTCCCTCTCGGCAATGACATGAAAGGGCCCTCTTGGCAATAATATGAAATGGCCCTCTCAGCAATGACATGAAATGACCCTCTTGGCAATGATATGAAATGGCCCTCTCGGCAATGACATGAAATAGCCATCTTGGCAATGAAATGAAATATCCCTCTCGTCAATGACATAAAATTTCCCTCTTGGTAATGATATGAAATGTCTCTCTCGACAATGGCATAAAATGGCCCTTTTGGCAATGATATGAAATGGCCCCCTCGACAATGACATGAAAGGGTCCTCTTGGCAATGATATGAAAGGGCCCTCTTAGCAATGACATGAAATGGCCCTCTCGATAATGAGATGATATAAAATGTCACTCTCGGTAATAGCATAAAATGTACCTCTCGGCAATGAGATGATATGAAATGGCCCTCTCGGCAATGAGATGATGTGAAATGGCCCTCTCGGCAAATGGCTTGAAATGGCCCTCTCGACAATGAGATGATATGAAATGGTTCTTCTGGTGATTTGAAAACAGTTTCACCTGAGTTCGTTTGTCTGCGTTATGCTTTCTACATGTACCTATACTCAAGGTGGACAGTTAGTAGATACAATGTCGCTCTTATTGGCGACCACAATCAAGCTTTATAATAGTTTAATGACGAATACTGAGCATCATGATTTGAATGACTTATTCCTCTATTAATATTCTCTTTTTGAAGAAATAATTAAATAACATATCCATCGGATGCAAATAAATGGGGCAAAGTCCTTGTTTGGGGATTACTCAAATACCGTTTGCTTCGCTTCAAGGCAAATTTTGGGGATGACTTTCTGCTCTTCCTCCTATTGAGCGATCCTTTTGATTGTCGTATTTATTGTGCCGACTCCCTTGAATTCACTTGCGCTCAAAGTAAATATTTAGTAGACACAAAGTCGCTTTTGCTAGCGACTATTTTTCGGAAATTTCTAAATACAATATTAAAAAAGAGGATAAGGCGCTTTTGTTTGTCTTTCATGGTCTCAAGCAATGATATAGCCAATTCAAAAAGGTCCTTAATAAATATGTACTAAACCCGTCTTTGGAGCTACCCGAACAAACCTCTCTTGAGCATTATATGGTTTGGTGTGGCTCGCAGCTCACGTGGGGATTTTTGAAAAAGATTCTCATTTTTGTATATTTATCCCTACATCCACAGAAAAATATTAGTTTTGAGTGAAACTACTCCGTGTTGACCTCCTTCAATTCTTGGAATTCTCCCGTCGTCTTTTGGGTACTCCGTCATATTGGGGACTTCCACCCCGACTCCCATCCCAATAGATGCTTAGGCACTCACTAAGTAAGAGAATTATATAGATTTTTGAACGTAGTCTTAATTTTAAAAACTAATTTCAAAACTTCTGTAAAAGATTTAGAAAATCTCTACCAGTCATGTCATATACTAGCTCAACGAACATCTATGTCTTGGTTATGCCCTAGTCATGTCATGTACTAGCTCAACGAACATCTTTATCTTGGTTCTTCCTGTATCCAACATTTTATAAAGGAATTCTAGGGATTCATCATCGTTGCTGAGGGTTTCTATCAAAAGTTCTGTCATAGCCGTAGATTTAATCTGCCTAGACTTTATCGTGGATGGTGACTTCTAAAGCTTGAATTTGGCCTCTGGAGCTGGGGAATTTGAAATATATTCCTATGTTTAGTGAAAATTTTGAGGCCTTCCTCAAAATTTCTGCCCCAGTTTAAAGTTGTTTGAGATGATCTCAGCTCGAGAGGATTCAAAGTCTTTGTTGGATAATGATCTTCCTCTTGTGAATTTTTGAGATTCCTTCTTACAAATTCTGCCCCAGTTTCGATTTCCTGGGGTTATATGACCGAGCCGTTGGGGTGCCTACGTATTCATTTGAAGCATGAATCAGGTCAAACGTAGTTCAAGACTACGCTAAGGATATATATAAAAATATGATGGGTTGACCTAAGCCAACATAAGACGCCTACGTATCTCATTCTTGAGAATTTAGGTCATCACATAGTTCATACATAAAGGGAAAGGATAAATTCTCCTAAGGGATTGACCAAAGCTGACATAGACCGCCTACGTATCCCTTTCTTGGGAATTCAGGTCAAACATAGTTCGTACATAAAGGGAAAGGATAATTCTCCTAAGGGGTTGACCGAAGCCGACATAGGCTGCCTACGTATCCCTTTCTTGGGAATTCAGGTCAAACGTAGTTCATAAATAAAAGGGGAAGGGATTCTACGCAATTACATATCATAAAACAAATACTATCGTAAATGCGATTACAAATAAACCAAGGAAACAAAACTAAAACATTCTTCAAACATAGTATCTCTTTACCACATCAGAATTGATTAGTTTGGTCCACTCTTAACCATCTATCTCAAATATAATCAGAGCTCCGGATAGGACCTTGCAAACTATGTATGGTCCTTGCCAATTTGGAGCGAACTTGCCTTTTTACTCTTCTTGGTGAGTAAATATGTGTTTGAGAACCAATTGCCCAACTTCAAATGTTCGAGCTCTTACTTTCTTGTTGAAGACACGGATCATCCTGTGTTGATACAACTGATCATGACACGCAACAACCATTCTCTTCTCATCAATCAACATGAGTTGTTTATAGCGATCGCGAACCCATTCTTCATTACTTAATCCGGTTTCTTGAATAATCCTTAAGGAAGGTATCTCAACCTTGGCAGGTATCGCAACTTCATTCTGATAAACGAGTAGATAAGTGGTTTCCCCAGCGTTCTTGATACCAAACGACAGTACCCTATAATGATAAACAACCAGGGCATGATGAAATCTACCTTTTTTACGTCTTATTTATCCATTAATATCCGATGATACCCAGCTAAACAATCCACAAAAGACTGTATTTCATTCTTCGCACAATTATAGATGAGGATGTGGATGTTGTGTAGCGGATGATTATCTTTAGTATTGGCTTTGTTCAAATCTTTGTAGTCAACAAAAATTTGGATCTTGCCATCTTTTTTCGATACTGGGACAATATTGGCTAATTATTTTGGATATTTTGTGACTCCACACCTTTAGACTGAATTCACTTCGCCACTTCTTCCTTAATCTTCAAACTTAAGTCTGGCTTGAATCTCCGTATTTTTTACTTAACTGGATCAAACTCGGGAATGATTGGTAACTAGTGCGACACGATGTTGGTGCTCAATCCCGACATATCATCGTAGGACCAAGAAAATATGTCAATATACTCTCGCAGCAAGTGAATGAGTTCTTTTCAGTTTCTTCTAGGTTGGGCTTCTCCTGATTTTTAAGTTCTTTTATGTCTTCCACTAACCGCTCCTCATCATGGTCTTTACATTCATCACCATTCACATCACTTTGTTCATCTATACCTTGACATGACTTGACATTGAAAGATTTTAAATTATTGTTACCTATTCACCGGAGAGTAATAAGTGAAGTGGAAGTCCAGTTCAGCAATGTTTTCTCTAATTCGTCCTCTTTGATTCCAGTTGTCTTAAAAAAAATTCTTCCATGGTAGCATCACATTTTTACCTATTCTATCCTCTATACCATCGCTTGTAGGTTTTGAAAAATGACTACTAGAGTATAGTTTTACTACTAATCATTTTTCTTTTCATGTAACAAAGCTATAGTCAAGAGGGGAATCTCTTATTAACTTTGATCTAGTGAAGTAGGTTCATTTGTCAACACAGAGTAGTTTGTATTACCTGCAAAGTAAAAACAACTTAAAGGCTAACATGTTAGATTCCGTTAGTAATAAGCAAGATGATAAGGTAGGAAGTAAACACATAAGGTTGTTTCTCATCTTCTGCGAATTGATCCATGGAGTAATGATGACTCGAGAATTGCAATGAATAAGATTTTTCTCATTGATATAGACAAATAAAATTTATCAGGAAGGTTCAGTTCTTCTTCTTCCCGACCTTATTTCTTCTTTCAAGAAAATGGAGGATAACAAAATATTTAAAGATAGGAGCCGGGCCAAAAGGATGCCTACGTATCTCATAGAGGAGAAATCAGGTCATACATAGTTCGAATATATAATGGCTTATTCTGAGTTCATAGTCAACCTTCTTGAAATGGTAGAAAGCTTCTAGGAAGTTTTAAGAATGATTGCAGATTTTTTTGAGAGATTTGGGAGACCTGGAGTATGTTTGGTTGGACTTTTGTATAGTAGGTGTATTTCTGCTTAGAAGTGCTCTTTGAAAAATGGGATTGGGTCAATTTGCCTTCAATTCGAATCAACATAACATGTATAAACACATAAAGAAGTTATATCACAGTTGCATATTGTAATAAACATGCATCCTAATTGGGTAACCCTTTTGAGCCAAGGGTTGGCCTAACATATTTGAAGGAAGGATATGTTTTTTAAAACCAATCCATTATCCCCCCAAAACCTCCATAGGTATACATGAAGGGCATAAATGCTTACAAAAGTTACACAAAAGGGATACAATCTTTAGGGAAAGGGAAAATAACATGAGAATAAGAACAATGTCCCGTACAGGGGATAGTAGCTCCTAAATGTTCCTTCATCGGCCTTCGCCCTCTTAGCTTTATCCACTTCTTGTCATATGTGATATATGTTGATGATCAAGTGATTCTTGTATAACTATGCTCTATACTCATAGGACATTAGTCTGGGAAATCATGCAATCATCTAAATCAATCAATCATCAACCTCTTGTTTGGCTCATTTTAATTCCTCCATCAATTGGTGTATGATTGAGGCATCCGTATGCGAAAGTAAGCAAAACAAGACTTCCCTCTATCCCAAAGGATAATGAATTGGATAACTAACATATATTTGTTCAACACATAAATATACTTCGTTGTTAATGACTCGTAGTCAATAGACGCAGGGCAAGTTTTCTAATGGGTCCAACACCCCCTCGGGCACTAGGTCATCCTAGGCTCATGCCTAAAAAGGGGTTTTGGTTTAGCTCTATCCTGGGTGTCTAGAGTGGATTTAGACAAAGGTTCCCAAGAGGACAACTTGAGTTTGGAAATATGAACAACCTCCGACCGCCTAACGTGCCGGTAAACCGTCGTATTCCCAACACTTGATTTGGAGTTGATCAACAGGGGTCGGGACATCCACGAACTCCCAAAACAGTTTAATAATCATCATGCGGGGTTATGCCATGAAATTCAATAGTTAAATTTCGCAGAATTTAAACATATAAACACATAAACAGTTTAATAATTAGTCAAAGAAGCTAATTCAAATATTTGGTTAGAACCTAGTTAAACGTTCCCAGCAGAGTCGTCATTTCTGTTTTATCCCTTTTTAACTCAAAGGGTTGAAAAACATTGATTTCGACTTTTTAAACTATTTCAAAAATTTAAAGAAGATTTTGAAACAATCTAGGAAATTACAGATTCTCCACTTAATTTATTTGAAAATAAATTAAGAAAACTTTTTAAAATAAAATCCTAAGTCTCAAAACAGAAAAAGACTTAGGACTTTAAGAAAATCCTGGGTAACAGGTTCTTATTAACATTTTTGGAAGTTTTTTAAGGCACCTAAAATGTCCTCTAACTTGTGGTTAACTGGACTTTTTGAAAGCCACTTTGACTAACTTTGAAAAAAGAGAAGTTAATTTTTGAAAAGAAAGTGATTTAGGACGAAACTAGTATAAAATCAATTTTTGATGACTTAGTAGGGAATTTAACCAAGTGTAAGAAAATAAATAACAAATAAGCACGTAAAGGGGAGAATTAGAAGACTTAGGCTCGTAAGCCCAAATCCATAAACCATATCCTAATCTAATTGGGCTTTTGGCCCACCTGCACCTGTCCTAATCTAAATATCGAGTTTTGTCCCATAACCTGTCCTATACTATTTTTCCAGATCCATTGGCCCAGAATTGGCTTCTCTATACAACTTTGGTATCGAGGCCCCAAATGAATGAATAAATAAATGATTAAATTAATAAATAAAAAGAAGACGATAATAAAAATCGAGACTTTTCAAGTCTCTTAGTGACCTCATCAATGGGTTTTGACCCATTTTTCTTCTTCTTCTATCTTTTAGAACCCGCACACCATATAGTCGACCATGGGTTTAAATTTTGAACTTGACTCGAAGAGGTGGGCCTCATTGTCCCATTACAAAATGCAATAGGAGAGGAGTCCATTTGGACTCGAGACATTTTTTGCATGCAAAGAAAAGATAAAAAATTAATATACGTTCAAGGCTTAAAAGTGACATATTTCAAAGCAAAAGAAAATATCAAGAATTAATTTTTGATTGACAATGATAAGCACACTTGAACACGTATAGTAAAAATGAGAGTCAACAGATAAAATGCAAAGCAAAGACACCCACTTACATGCCTCATGATTTATGTTCATATTAAGAATGAATAAGGGTAAAAGGAAGAAGGTCATATTCAATGAATTAATACGAGAACAAACAACGTAAGCTTGCGAAAGTAAAAGGATGAGGCAATAAGAAAAATAACCATGACTTCTAAAATTGAACAAACATAGACACTAATCCATATAACAAAATAAAATAAAGGCTAAATTTTCAAGAAAGGGAATCTTTAAATTTCAATTAAGGCGATATTAACAAAGATTCATACATCTAAATTACAACCAACATTTTCTGGAAAAACGTGTAACGACCTATGGTTTATCTTTGTAAGACATCGTTGATTCTCTTTCGATATTATGAATCAAAGAGAGATACGAATCAAGTCTTTACACATACAAAGAACATATATAACAATCCAAAGGGGGTAAGAAAATTAGAATAAAAGTTTAGCATATTTTAAAGTTTAATATCGTTCAACAATCATACTATGCATGACTCAAAAATATCTAAATAATTCTATTTAGCCACAAAATCTCAAACTTTCTCATCATTTTGACAAATCAACATGCGAAAAAAAGGAATAAACATCTTGGATGAAAAAAAGGTAGCACTTCATCTCTCATATGAAGATTTTGAAATCCATTAAAATAATTAGCAAGCAAATAACAAGTTCTTGACTTAACCAATTACTATTTTATTAAGGCAAAACAAACAATAATAATTATTCTTTTTGACATAAAGAAAACAACTTTACATGCTAAAAACAAATATATCCGCCAAAAATGAATTTAAACAAAGCATAAGAACGTCTTTTAAGCAAAGATTAAAACTTTATCTATAATGATCAAAGAATAAAGTCAAAAAAGAGAAACAATCAATATTATCTATTCTTTTCAACATAAAGGAAATAACTAAAAATAAACATATCCGCTAACAATGAATTTAAACAAAGCATAAGCCCATCTTTTACGCAAAGATTGAAACTTTATCTATATTAATCAAAGAATAAAGTAAAAAAGGATAAACAATTAATATTAACTATTCTTTTCAACATAAAGAAAAAACTTTACATGCTAAAAATAAACATATCCACCAACAATGAATTTAGACAAAGCATAAGTACATCTTTTAAGCAAAGATTGAAACTTTATCTATAATAATCAAAGAATAAAGTCAAAAAGGCACATACAACTATTGCTAGCTCATTTTTATACCATGAACATGAAAATAACGATAATATCGATACCATAACGTCCTATGGCCTTCAAGGCCGTCTACAACAAACAAAATTATAACTATGAACTATGAAGAAGAAAAAGATGAAGAAGAAAACGATAATAACACTAAAAAAAAGGAAAGGTTGTTTACCTTTTTTGGGGTACAAAAATAGGACTACAAGCTTTCTTCGGAGTCTTGATCACCACCGAAAAGTGTTCAACTCGAGAACTTCAATTAGCCCCTAATTTCATGGAAAAGATTTTTTTTTACTAAAAGTAAAAACTCTTCTTTGCTCAAAGCTTTTTTTATTCAATCTTGAGACTTGGTATTTCTATCAAAATAGTGGTAGTATTTATAGAAAAAGGATGTGAATTCAATTCTTTTCATTCACCAATATGGGAGAGAAAATTTAGGGGTGTTTTTGAAATTTTAAAATTGAAGATAAGGTGTGGAAAAAGGACAAGGTTGGGGGGAAATTGTACAATGTGGTATAATTTTTGAATTTCAAAATTAGAAAAATGACAAGGTTGAGGAGAGAATTGTACAATGTAGTACAATTTTTAAATTTCAAAATTGAAAAAAAGGACAAAGTTAGACAATGTAGTAATATGTCGCAAGAAGATGGAATGGTTATGAAGCTAGACTTTCAGGCCATCCAGAAGAGGGAGAGTTTCAAGTATCTGGGGTCTATAATTCAGGGTAATGGTGAGATTGACGAGGATGTCACGCATCATATTGGGGCAGGGTGGTTGAAGTGGAGGCTTTCTTCGGGAGTTCTTTGTGATAATAAGGTGCCCCCGAAGCTTAAAGGTAAGTTCTACAGAGTGGTAGTCCAGACGGCTATGCTGTATGGAGCGGAGTATTGGCCAGTTAAGAACTCCCACATTCAAAAGGTGAAGGTGGCGGAGATGCGAATGTTGCGATGGATGTGTGGACATACTAGGAAAGATAGGGTGAGGAATGAGATTATTCAGGAGAAGGTGGGAGTTACCTCGGTGTAGGATAAGTTGCGAGAAGTGAGGCTACGTTGGTTCAGGCGTATGATAAGGAAGGGCCCTGATTCTCTAGTGCGTAGGTGTGAGACTCTGGCTATGGATGGTTTTAGACGGGCTAGAGGTAGACCGAAAAAATATTGGAGGGAGGTGATTAAGCATGATATGGAGCAATTACAGCTTACAGAGGACATGACCCTTGATAGAAAGGTGTAGAGGACGCAGATTAGGGTAGAAAGTTAGGGGGGGAGCGTGGCGGTAGTAATAGGGGAGTGCTCCTTTGGGTCTGGAGTTTCTGGTTCGTAGTGTTGGGGATGTAGTTTTTGGGGTTAGTGGTGTTGGCTTTTTTGCATCCCGTACTATTTTATTATGCACTTATCTTTTGTGTTTTTTATACTGTTAGTTTGTTTTGTATACCATACTAGTTTGTATCCGCTTATTTTTTGTATTTGTTATACTGTTATTGGTCCTAAGCTGGGGGTCTATCGAAAATAGCCTCTCTACTTCTCTTGAGGTAGTGGTATGGTCTGCGTACACTCTACCCTCCCCAGACCCCGCTAGGTGGGAATACACTGGGTATGTTGTTGTTGTTGTTGTTGTTGAAAAAAAGGACAAAGTTGATGGGGAATTGTACTATTTAGTACAAATTTGAAATTATTTTTTGTAGGAATTGGGTAGAAGTAATGAGAGTTTTTGAGAATTTTGGGGTTATTTAAAATATAACCCCAATTGGAATTTAAAATTTAGCCAAATTTATTTAATTTTGATCAAATTAAAAATCAATTGGCAGATTGCATTGCAATTTTTGCCAATTTGATTTCAATTATGCCAAATCTAATAGATTGACTAAATTAAATTGATATTCGATACGAATTAATACTTTTTTTAATCCTGAGCTTCTTGATTTAATAAAATCAAACACATATTTATCCAAATAAATTATTTTTGAGAGTAAATTATATTTAAATCAAGACTTTATCGTTAGAATTAATTTTCAAGCTTATCTTCATAAAAGCTCAAATTTTGATGAAAATATTTATTCAAGTAACAAAATTTATACAATCTCGTATATTTGAATACGAACATGTATAATCATCACTTAAATGACAAAATTAACCTAAATAAATATTTTAGAAAGAATTTATCCGGATAAAATAAATATTTCACTTTTATTTAAAATTGAAGAAATTCATGATTAAATTTAGTCGTGGAGAACAAAAAATAGGTATCAATAACAGTATTCTTGCAAGCTTCCAGATCAATAAAGTCAATCTTGAGACTTGCAAGACTGTTGAACAACTCATCCCTATTAGAAATTAATTCTTGGAAATCATCAATTCGAGCACTCATTAATGAAACAAGTTTCTTTTTAGAAAATAAATGTAATTTTTACTTAAGTTCAAGAATACTTACCTCGGAAGTACTATCATCTTATTCTAAGTCTGAATCTCCAATGGCTATGAATGCAGTTTTATCAATTTCTTCATCTTCATCTGAGTTATCTGAATCAAATCCCCAAGGGGCTACCATAGCATATTCTTCTTTCTCCCTTTTCTTGGCCTTTTCTTTTAATTCCTTCTCAATTTTTTTCTTTTATTCAATTTCCCTGACAGGATAATTCCTGATTTGATGATCAGTTTTACCACATTTGTAGCAATCAGTAGGATTGTCATTGGAATGTTTTTTGCTACCTGTTCCTTTCTTCTTCATGAAGAATTTGCTGAAGTTCTTAGTTATGAAGGCAACTTGTTCTTCATCCAGTTCAATTTCTTCATGACTGTCAGATGCCTTCAAGGCTAGAGTTTTCTAAGGAGCTGTTATTTCCTTCTTGACTTCATCAATTTGCATTTCATAAGTCTTCAAATTTCCCACTAGTTCATCCAAGGTCATATTAGTAAGATCCTTTGCTTCCCTAATGGAAGTGACTTTGACGTCCCATTTAGATTTTGTCAGCACCCTCAACACCTTTTCAATTTGTTCCACAAGAGGGTTACCCAAAGAAGTTAATTCATTTGTTAAGGTGGTAAGTCTTATCATCATCTCATGAAGAGATTCATTTTCCTTCATTTTAAAGGCCTTATATTCAGTAAAGAGAAGAGCAATTTTGAATTTTCTTACTTGGGTAGTACCTTCGTGTGCATTGACCAAGGCATCTCAGATTTGCTTGGCAGTGGTATAATTTGATACTCTGTTGTACTCAGCTGGACCTAGTCTACACACTAAATTTTTTTAGCCTTCGCATTCTTCTTTAAAGCAGTCAAATTATCAACAGTAAATTCACTTCTTACTTTCTTGACTTTTCACCATCAACCAGTTTCATTGGAATGGTTGGACCATCAGTGATTCTATTCCACAACTCATAGTCTTCACCTTGAAAAAAAATCTCCATCCTGGGTTTTCACTAAATGAAGTGAGAACCATCAAAGAGTGGAGGTCTTGTAGCTGATTGACCTTCACTGTGATTAGTAGGTGGTGCGGAATTCATCATTGTGATCTTTGTCTTAGTTGCTAACCTTTTTCAAGACAACCTGCTCTGATGCCACTTGTTAGAGTACGTTCCCTACTGATTACCTTATTTTAGCCTAGTTGTTGCCTATAGATGAAACAAGTTTCCTAACGTGTTTCAAACTAGCTAAAACAGTAAGTAAATAACACAATGAATTTTCACGTGGAAAACACCCAGCTTAAAGAGGTGTAGAAAACCACGACCTGTACCTCTACAGGATTTAAACCCAACCCCACTAAATCACTTGATCCTCAACAATCAACAAATTACAAGAATCTTTTAAACTAGGAATTATAAATTTCTAATTCCTATTTCTACAAAATACCAACCTTCCCAAGGTAAGTGTTCCCAAGTCTTCGAGTTTCCCAACTTGAAGACAATACTCCTAACTTAGTTTATACTTCACTGAGACTAGAAAATAATACAACTCAAGAACCATCCTAATACAGAAATTCTAAGACTCATTAACTCTGAGTAATAGGAACAAGTTCAACCATGACTCCTTCAAGCTTTGGAACTACAGAGGTAATTTGTCGATGGTTGCTATCTTTATAAGTGCATCAGTGGTTATGTCAATCACTTTCTCTATTTAGCAACTCTTCAAAGAGTCCTTCATATCATCAATCTTCTATCTACAGTTGAACTCTTCAACTCATCAGAGTTTGTTGTTAAGTCAAAATCCTTCTTCAAATCAATCTCCTCATCTGAATGAAACTCTTTTCTTCAGCGTATCTTCAAGTTTTTTACTCAATCACCACTTCTTCTTTTTCACATGTGATCAATCATTATGATTTATCACATCCTGATTTCAAGCATTCTTGTCTTATCCTCATTTTCTATTGACGAACTTGTATTGCCTTGACTCTGTAGCACAGTTCTATGGACCACTTTAATTAACGTGTTTCATTTGTCATGTCAATCACCAAAACCATCCCAATAGATGTCATGGCGGATAAGACTAATGGTTTGGAATAATAATTTTCCAGTATATATTCACTAATTGAGATTATGTTCAAAAGGTCAAGGACTGCTCTCTAAACTACCAGCGCAACCGGGGAAGATCTAGAGTGTCATCTCGAAGTTCACATGAATTCGATGACTTTTGCATCGTGCACATGTATTAAGAAATTTACTGAATATTTTTAAGTATTTGATTGTGAACTCAATTATTATTGTATATTAATTTGATATCGTTATAGAAACTGATAAACTTTAACTTATGAATTTGTATTTGAACAAAAATAGCTACTAGTAACATTTATCAAGTTCATTTGCGGAAAGGTGAGAGTTATCAGCTATGACAATACCAAGATTCACATCCCACAATAGATCCGGAATTTGAAGCTATAAATTTAGGAATTCACGTACCGGGATAGTTCCTGAACTTTTGAAGCTATAAATTTTGAATTGAGCATATGAATTTCTAGAGAGTGTGTGTATGTGTGTGTGTATATATATGTATAATATTAAAAGTGTGAAGGCCATAACGAAAGTGATTTAAACTTTTTTCCCTTCATTAAAACACTCTACAATAGGCAAAATCGTCTTTTCACATTTTTTCTTCAATTATTATATTATTAAATTAGGGACTCTTAAAATATATGAAAAGAACCCTAATAAAATAAATATATGGAAAGAAATAAGAATCCTAAACTACGTAAAATAAAATATATATAAGTCCTATAATATATGGAAAAAATTAAAATAAAATATATGTAAATAATCTCATTTTATTGTTATTTATTATGTATGCTTGACATATCAGTTCCAACTCGGTAGGATCCAAATTCCTTTTTACCTATTTCCATATTTTTGTTTGGTAAAACATGAGCTTTTCACTCAGGAAATTTTTAAGCTTTGTTTGATGTCTTTTTTTTTTTTTTAAAAAAAAATTATCTTCAAAATAAGTTTATATTCTTTCGTTGTTTGTTTAAATTAGATTTAGTAAAATTGAAGATCCTTTAATTTTTAAGATATTTTTTAAATAATTTTAATATCTGTATTTATCTTCGTAATAATCATTATTGATTGATTCTCTAATTTATTTGTGTAGATGAAGAAAGATTTATGTGAAGCGTGTGAATGAGACTTCGTACTGATTACGAGTGAATTTAAGTTATGTTTTTTCTGTTCTAAATTTTATTTATTATTCATATTAGTTTTATTTCTTATTAAGGCATAATTCAAGTTACTACTCTTATGTCAAAATCATACTAACATAAAAAAAAATTGAGAGAAAAATAAAGTAAAAATTGTGATTTGTCATGATAAAAAACAAATTATAGTGTCAAAGAAGTATTAAACAAAGACATTCATTAGCTAGAAGATAAAAATAAAATGGGGATTAGTGATTTCATGAGTTAGCAAATCAAATTTATATCCGATTCCATTCTTCTATCAGATTCTTAGAGATGGACGCTACGAATAATTTGAATCGCTCAATTTATGTTTTAGTGTCGAAATCAAGACTCTAAAACATATTTTTTCTTTCAAAGTATAATATTAAATAATTGATATTTCAACATATCATTTTTTTTAAAAAAAAAATTGTCCATATATTTGTTTCATCAATTATAATTATTAGTCTTGGATGAGAAGATTCATGACATGAAAATGTGATTTAATGCGATTTTACTTGTCTTGGCGTGGATGATATAGAAAGATAGAAATAGAAGATCTTTTGAAGAGTTAACTTTTCTCTATCAAGAAATTAGCCTTAAGTGACTGTAAATAAATCCGATTCATAATAGCAGAGTTTTTGAAGGCAAATTAAGTATATTATTTGACATAAAGAATAATAATTTATTCATTTATATATACTTATTATTATCATCGTATACACATGTGAAACACGTACACTTGACTCTCTCTCTTTCTCTATAAGTTTATCAATGTATTGGTGATAAATATACCTAAGACAAATTATTTGATTAGACTAGAGGTGGCAATTTCAGCCCATATTTGTAAAAAGAGTCCATTTAACCCATATTTAGTGAATTGGATCACTCATATTTCAAATGGGTAAATATGGACTTCAGCTCATTTTAAAATTTCATACAAATATGGACAAAATGGGTAGAATATGGGTATCTATTTAAACACAGAGATCACCTATTTATGCTTAAAGTTTCAGTTTTTTTCTTTTCTAGTTTCTCTTCTTCTTCTTTTTTTCTTTCTTTTTTCCTTTAATTTTCTTTTTTTCTTTTTCATTTTTTTTTATTTTTTTTCTCATTCCTTATAATTTCTTTTTTTCTTTCTCATTTTTTCATCTATTTTTTTATTTTTGTTTCTTTTTTCTTTGTATTCTTTTTTTTTTCGCTTTCCCCTTTTTCATTCTTATTTCATCATTCGTATTCGCTTGAAACCTACATGGGTTAATAAATATAAGCTTCTAATTATCCCATTTAGCCTATATAATTCATAACATCTCTTATCAATTAAATATAATCCATAGTCTCACTCTTTTATTATTATTTTTTTCTATCTTTTATTTCTCTTTTTGTTTTTTTTTCCTTTTTCTTTCTTTTTTCCTTTAATTTACTATTTTTTTCTTTCTTTTTTCCTTTAATTTACTTTTTTTCTTTTTCATTTTTTTTCACTTATTTTTTACTCGTTTCTTACACTTTTTTTCTTTCTTCTTTTTCATCATTTTTTTCCTTTTCAATTTTATTTCTTTGCATTCTTTTTTTTTTGTATTTTCGTTTTTCCCTTTTTCAGTCTTGATTCGTCATTTTTGTCATTTTTCTTATTTTTTATATTCTTTTCCTCATCTTTTTTTTTTTTGTCATTGCATTTTATATTTTTTTACTTTAAATTTATTTGTATCATACTATATATTTCAAATAAATTTATTATTTGTATTTGAATAGTTTAGTTGTCAATATGTGCAATTTATCATTTGTATTTATATACAAATACGTATATGAATTAAAATCAACATGGATTGTGGTGCAGTGGATGAGGCTGCTCTACCCTTAACCAGAGGTCGAGGGTACGACCCTGGTTATGGAGAAAACTCTGTTGGGAGCGCTGTCACTTTAATAGGCCCTGCAACGCCTGATCCAAATTAGTTGGGGCTCCAATGCAGGCACTGGACACCGGATGAAAAACAAAAAAAAAGTATATGAATTAATTGTATTTTCTTGAGAATAAAATATATGTGACTGAGGATTTACATAACCCTCGAATTATAAATGTTGGGCGAATATAAATCAATATGCGCTTATGGTATTTTCGTTATCATTAAAAAAAGAAGGAAACCAAAAATAGAGAAAAAAAATAGAAAGAGAGGTAGAAGTTAGAGATAGAAGAGAGAAAAAAGCGTAAAGAAAGAATTGAAGAAAAAATACAAAAAAAAAATCAAAAAGAAAAAATAATGAAAAAGGAGAAAAGGAAAAAAGATGATGGTGAAAACAAATATATTGAGTGACTACGATATTTTAGTCATCATTCATAATTTGTACTCGACTTAACCATATTCTTCGAAAATAAAAAAAATATAAAACATAAAATACAACCAAAAAAGAAAAAAATGAGAAAGAAGTAAAAACAAAAAAATAAAAAATAGACAAAAAGGAGACTAAAAAGGAAAAGGAAAACAAAGAAAAAAGAAAGAGAAACAAAGGGAAGAAGGTAGAGATAGAAGAGAGAGAGAGAAAAATGACAAAAAAAAGAAAAAAAAAAAAGAAAACTAGAGGCTACATATAGAAGAGAGGCAAAAAAAACTAAAAAGAAAAAACTAAAAAAAGAAAAATGGAAAAAAAGTCAAGTTGATATGATATAGAAGTTTTAAGTTTTTGACTTAGGAGTTAAAGTGAGTTGAAACCATTTTTACCCAATTCATATTTGATCAAATCCATATTTTACCCATATTTATATGGGCAGATTGCAATTCAAACCATTTTTGCTCGATCCATATTTAACTCGTCCAAATTCAATCCAATCCGCTCGGTTGCCACCCCTAGATTAGACACATGACAAGTACAAATGGAGCTCACTGGCTTGGTCCTCGGTCAGCTAGTGAGAGTCTTGTCAAAAATTGAAATTTTTTTGACTCTCCACAGGCTTGGTCCCGGGTCTATGTTGTCCATACCAATTATAATAACCTAGTATTTATATGTCCGAAGGTCCAAGCTCCCGGACCGTCAACTTCCAAGCGATGTCCAAATTTGAGATACTCAGGATTTCATTTAATCGCATTTAAAACCGCGATCTTATTCTGGTAATGTGTGCGCCGGAGGAATTTGGGAGATGGTTACAATTAGCTTATCTTATAATTACTCCCATGTTCCCACCATTGTAAACCATATGTTCATACCCAATGTTATACTCACTTTCCAACTAAATTGCTCTTCGTATTGTTGCTTCTCTTTGTTACTGTAACATGATTATTCATTTTATTATAATTTCTACGTATTCACACTAGTTAAGAATTAATTAAATTCAGGCTACCTATTTTACTTGGGACCTTAACCTTTTACAAATTTAACTAACTGATCTAATAAACGAATTTTTTGCGTGTTTCCTCGCAATAACATTGTCTACATTAATTCTTTTGCCTCAAAATTGGGATAGGGGAGTCGCAAATTAGAAGGTGGAGAATCAAACCTTTATGAACAAGATGAAAGTTCAGATAGTCAATATTGTATTTTAAGTGATGAAATGTGAATGAAAAATGGAGGGAAAATGGGGGAAAAGTGAAAATGAGTATTCACTTTACGAAAGAAGTGTTCTCCCACATTTGTGGAGAAAGGAACTTCTTCATCCTTAAATACAGAAGCATTCCTTTATGTGGATAATGAGACAAGAATAGACAAGTCTCGTGTCGTTGTCGTCTCTTGGCTTTGGATTTGTCAAATGATTGAGAGATTATTTTTTTGGAAAAAATTCAATTAAAATTTGATAACTAGTGATGTTTTAATCTAAAAATTCAATAGAAAAATTTTCTTCATTTGCAGACACATTCGAGCATGTGCTAACGCATGTCATAATTCACCTCGAAGGGACATGACCCTTCGATGCATTGTTTGATAACGAAAAAAATGACCGGCACACACACCTTAAGCCAGAAAATTCGGTTTGTGTCAAAAGTCACCCTGCAGCCGTATGTGGCCCATCTGCGGGCGCGGGTGGGTCCGCAGGTGACACGATGGTCCAAAACAGTATTTTTTTTAAGACTATTGCTTTTTTTCTAAAATACCATCTTTTGACTATAAATACCTGAATTTTTTCTCAAGTAAAGACATGAAATTTTGAAGTAAAAAACACTCTCTTATTCTCAAATTTTTTTTAGTGTGATCTA
This sequence comes from Capsicum pubescens, assembly GCA_030864215.1. Lineage (NCBI taxonomy): Eukaryota > Viridiplantae > Streptophyta > Magnoliopsida > Solanales > Solanaceae > Capsicum > Capsicum pubescens. The sequence goes on from CM061539.1 coordinate 90,386,195, forward strand.
CAATTGTTGAGTGAATTTGTAGTTCAGCAAATTTGAGGTACCACTATTTGCTGAAGTGAATCATTTTATTCTGGAAGGATATATTTCATTAATCTTCGGTATTTGTGGAGAATAAATTCCTTAAGGACACAATGTGAATTTGGTGGACTTAATTTTTTTCATTTCTTCATCTCTTTTTTGGTGGTTTTGCTATTTTTTTTAAAAATAGTTTGAACTTCATTTTGGTAGTTCATAAGTAGGTTGAACTTCTGTTTAAAGTTCTTATTGTTAATACATATTTTGTACCCGAAAAACAACAATCTTAAGGAATTTAATATTATCTGTATTTTAATTTTGGAGATTAAAGACTTTTGGCTTTCTACTATGTTTGAACTTGATAGTGATTTGAACTTGATAGTGATTTGAAGATATAAAATTTTTATCACGAGTCAAAGATTCATTCGATTAACAATTTTAAGAATATAAAAACTTCTTCATCAAACTAGAAGCAAATTGTTTAAAGTTTAAAGCTTTGTTATTTGTATTTGTGATTACTAAATTGGTTGTCTCTTTATGACAGCAAAATGACTAGTGAAAATCAAGTTTATCATGAAATGATGAATATTGCAGCAACAAACATTGCTACTTCGAGTTGTTCAAATGTTGCTTCTGCCATGACACCAGAAGAAAAATTACTTAAAGCATAAGCGCAAGGAGATGTCTATTAAGATCTCATTGTGAGGTTAAGAATTGAAGAGGACAACAAGATTGTAGAAAAGAGGTCTCGTGGAAATTCTACAATAAGTGAAACAAATATTTTGGAATATGATCCACTAAATCAAAGAAGAGAAAGAAAGCATCAGGACAACAAGGCAATCCTCCTAAAAAGAAATTTAAAGAAGGTTGCTTTAATTGTGGCAAAATTAGCCATAAATTTACAAATTATCGGGCTCCAAAGAAGGACAAAAAAAAGGATCAAACAAACATGATTGAATCCAATGACAACAAGGACAATCTGTGTGTTGTGATTTCGAAATGCAATCTAGTTGGAAATTCTAGAGAGTGCCGAATTGATTCAGGTGTCACTCGCCACTTGTTTGCCAATAAAGAACTATTTGCATCATATGCTCTGGCTCAAGATGATGAGAAGATTTTTTATTACAAACTCTGCTACGACAAAAGTTGAAGGAACAAGCAAGATTTGCTTGAAGATCACATCGGATAAGGTAGTGACACTAAACAATGTCCTTCATGTCCCGAAGCTGCGAAAGAACTTAGTTTGTACCTCACTTCTGACTAAGAATGAATTCAAATATGTATTTATTTCTTACAAAGTTGTAATAAGTAAGGGTGAAGTGTATGTAGGTAAAAATTACCTCATCGAGGGTCTTTTTAAGGTCAATGTAATGACAATTGATATGAATAAAACTTCTAGTTCTTCTTACTTACTTGAGTCAAATGATTTATGGTATGAACGTTTAGGACATGTCAATTATAAAACCTTGCAAAAATTTATTAGTTTAAGTTTTGCCTAACTTTTAGTGTAGTAAATGAAAGTGTCAAACGTGTGTTAAATCTAAGTATGCTAAGCATCCCTATAAATTTGTTGAAAGAAATTTTCATCCCTTAGATTTAATTCGCACATACATTTATGATATGAAGTCAACACCATCACTTGGTAGAAAAAAGTATTTCATAACTTTTATTGATGATTGCATGAGATATTGTTATGTTTATTTGTTCAATAGTAAGAATAAGACAATAGAAACATGTAGATAATATAAAACTGAAGTTGAAAATTAATAGGATAAAAAGATTAAAATGATGAGAAGTGATAGGGGTGGAAAGTATAAATCTTATTTTGCGGAGATATATTTAAAAAATGAAATTGTCCATCAAACTACTATTCATTATTGATCTAAATCTAATGAAATTATTGAAATAAAAAATTAAACATTGAAGGAAATGATGAATATCTTACTTATAAGTTTAGGTTCACCGCAAAGCTTGTGGAGGGAAGCTATCTTACAACAAATCAAATACTCAATAGAGTGTCCTTTAGTGAGACACAATCTATTCCATATGAGTAATGGAAAGGAAGAAAACTCAAGTTGAAATATTTTAAAGTGCGGGAGTGTCTAGCCAAAGTCCAAGTTTCTACACCCTAAATATTGAAAATAGGACCAAAGATTATGAAGTGTGTTTTCATCGAATATGCTACAAATAGTAAAGCATGTCAATTTTTTTGTTCATAAATTTGAACATATGAATTTTCATGATGATACAGTAATTGAATCAGATAGTATTGAGTTTTTTTTAACACATTTATTCATATAAAGCTAGACACGAGTTGTCTAGTGAAGGATCTAAACGACCTAGGAATGAATCAAGGGAGAATGTACTTAATGAAGAGAATACAAGGCGTAGTAAGAAATAAAGAATTTCGACTTCCTTTAGATCAGATTTTGTAACATTTCTTCTTGAAAACATTCAAAAAAATCAATGTCGTATGCAAACTCATCCTTTTAGAAAGTGACAGTCAATAGTGAGATTGATTCAATCATGAACAATCATACTTGGGAGTTGGTTGATCTTCCTCCAAGAAATAAATTTTTAGGTTCTAACTATATCTTCAAAAGAAAAATCAAAGTTGATGGTACTATTTACAAATACAAGATAAGATTTGTTGTGAAAGACTTTAGACAAAAAAAAACCTTGATTATTTCGACACATACTTGTCAGTAACAGGGATAATGTCCATTCGGATGTTGATTATTTTATCAACGATATATTATCTTGAAATTCATCAAATGAATGTGAAAACAACTTTCTTAAATGAAGAGTTAGAGAAAAAAAATCTACATGGAACAACTCGAGGATTTTGTGGTTCCTAGTAAAGAAAGAAAAGTGCGCAAACTTGTTAAGTTACTCTATGGACTAAAACAAGCACCAAACAATGGCACACAAAGTTTGATCAAACTATGTTGGTAATCGGATTCAAGATAAATGAATGTGATAAACGTGTTTACATTAAAGACACTCCAAATCACAAAGTCATTAATTATTTGTATGTGGATGACATATCGATCATCAGTAGAGTCGTTTCTGACATAAATGCTACTAAATGAATGCTTGAGAGCAAATTTGATATGAAACATCTTGGACTTGCTAATGTGATCTTAGGGATAAGAATTCATAGAAATCCACAAGGATTGATATTGTCACAGTCTCATTACATTGAAAAGGTACTTGACAAGTTCAAGTGTTTGAACTTTAATATTTACAAGACTCCATTAAATGTGAACTTTGCACTTCAAAAGAATGAAGGTGAAAGTAATTCACAATTGGACTATGCAAGATTATTAAAAAGTTTGATGTATATCATGAATTGTATGAGACCAGATGTAGCATGCATTATTAGTAAACTGAGTCGATAAACGAGTAATCTTAGTCAAACTCACTGGTTGGCAATGAAAAGAGTTTTGAGGTATCAAAAATATACTCAATATTAAGCTTTGCATTAATAACAAATACCCTACAGTAATTGAAGGATATAATGATACAAATTGTATCAACAAATCAAATAAAGTAAAATCCATGAATGGATATGTATTTACTCTAGGTGGAGAAGAAGTCTCGTGAAAATCATTCAAACATACATGTATTGTCCGTCAATAATGAAATCTGAATTTATCGCATTAGATAAACTGGTGAAGAAGATGGCTCCAAAATATTTTGAAATATATTCCTTATTGGATGAAATCTTTGGCAATAGTATGCATACACTGTGATGGTCAAGCGACAATAGATAGGGCAGGAGCATGATGTATAATGATAAATCTCGTCATATAAGATGTAGACATAATACCATTAGAGAAATACTCTCTTATGTAATTATCATGATTGACTATGTGAAGTCAAAGGATAATGTGTTAGATCAACTTACAAAAGGCCTATCTAGAGAGGAAATGTGAAGTCAAAAGATAATTTGTTAGATCCACTTACAAAAGGCCTATCTAGAGAGGGAGTTGAGAGATCGGTAAAAAGAATGGGTTTCGGCATAGGATAAGTCATCACGATGGTAACTTTACCTAGAGGACTGAAGATTCCAAGAGTTAGTTCAAGGAGATCAAATAAAATTATGACAGACGGTTCAACATTGACAATTAACTCAGTCCATTTCATGATGAAGGCAATGTTTAAGACGAGGACAAGGCTTATGTTTGAAGTATTTTAATGGTTTCTAAGTTTGATAGGTTTGACCAAATAATTTGATCTATAGGATTAAACATTTAGCAATCACTTATGTGAGGGTAAAGTGAAAATCGCTTCAAGCAGAATGATAGTAAAGGCCAATTCTCTAAGCTCTCATGAAATCAGGTAGTGTTCATGGCTGAAACAAATAAAATTGTGAGAATCATAAACGGTAAAAGGATGGTTGTGTGACTTGTATTATCTAGGTGTATATTAAAGTTCGACGGTTCAAAGATATCATATTTACCGATTGACCGAGTGCATCCGATGCAAGTTCACTACGAAAAGTTCAAAGAAAAATCTACTTATCCATATCCAATTAATCTTTGCTAGTACGTCACATAATTATCCATAATTTTTTTGATGAAATAGTCATTCTCTATTCATGTGGGAGATTGTTGGGTCCTAAGTGATGAAATGTGAATGAAAAATGGAGGAAAAAAATTGGAGAGAAAGTGAAAATGAGTATTCATTTTATGAAAGAAGTGTTATCCCACATTGGTAGGAGGAAAGAACTTCTTCATGCTTAACTATAGAAGCATGTCTTCATGTGGATAGTGAGGCAAGAACATGACAAGCCTCCCACCGTCGCTGTCATCGCTCGCTCAACTCGGATTCAAATTTGAATTTGGATTGAATTTGAATCTGAAAAATTATCGAACGAGAGATTATCTTTTTGGACAAAATTCAATTGAAATTTAATAACTAGTGGTGTTTTAATTCAAAAATCCGATAGAAAATTTTTCTCCATTTGCGGACGTTTTCGAGCATGTGCAGACGCATGTCACAACACACCTTGAAGGGACGTGATCCTTCGATGAACTGTTTGATAATGGAAAAGGTGACCTGCGAATGCAGGTGCCAACGCAGGTCAAGCTAGAACATTCTGATTTGTGCAAAAAGTCGACGTGCGGCCGCATGTGGCCCATCTGCGGACACAGGTGGGTCTGCAGGTGGTACGACGATCTGAAACATTGTGTCTTTTCAGGAACCATTGCTTTTTTTTTTGCAGCATCACCTTTTGACTATAAATTCATAATTTTTTTTCCACGTAAAGTAAAACATTACTCTCTTCTTCTTGAAAAAACTCAAGTGTGATCTACAATCATTGAGTGAGTTCATAGTCAACAAATTTGAGGTACCACTATTTGCTAAAGTGAATCATTTTATCCTGAAAGGATATATTCCATTAACCTCGAATACTTCTTAAGGACATACCGTGAATTCGGTGAACTTGATTCTTTCATTTCTTTCTTGATGATTTTGCTTTTTTTTTTAGAAAATAGTTTGAACTTCATTTCGATAGTTTATAAATTGATTAAACTTGTGTTTGAAGTTATTATTATTAATACAGATTTTATACCCGAAAAACAACACTCAATCAACTGATCTATTATACTAAATTCGAGGATCAATTATTGAATCCGCTGCTGTTCTCATAACCGAGACAGTGCATGTAGCTACTGAAATTTCACACAACTTAGTCTGATGATTTCTTAGGATTAGTCGATCGATGAGGCGGACTTGTCAAGAATGAAGCGCTGCATGCCCTACATGTGAATTAAGGAAAGAGTAGTGATGGAAAAAAACAAAACTGTAAGAGGGTACTCTACCTCTTCTTTCTTGGATATTGGACAATTGAAAGATACAACTCTCTTACACATTCACAAGGAGGCAACCAAGTTTCAGTAATACAGTTTTGGAAATTTCCCCTAAACCGTGTACTTTGAGCCATTACTTGCACCTGTCAAACACTTACCTCGATTCTTATATAACGAGAAAACCTTGTTCTTTGAATCATTATTATTTGCACAGTAAGTGAGTAAATCCCAAGAAAAATACTCCTGGCTTCTCAATTTGTGTGAGATAGTTTGACTCGATACGAAATTTAAGAAAGAACGAAAAACTTTTGAAATATGTGCTCTAAAATAAGTTACAGATATTTGAGTGGCTATAAAACATGTCATTAAGGGAAAAACGGACATTTAAAGCTAAAATGTTACTATAGACAAAAATATGTCATTCTTTTTAGAACAGACTAAAAAATGCGTCATATAAATTGAGACTAAGAGAGTATATATTTGGAAGGATGAAAACAAGAAAATCACAGAAATTGTACACAATCTAATTGTGAAGCATTAGTTTAGAGAATTTTTTCTTGTTGGGCAAAAGTTTTGGAGGAACAGTTATGCCTTCTAAGGCATAACTTTGTGGGTTCTCAAATCAAACCTATGCCTCCATTGATATTTCCTCCTTTTCAAAAAAAAATTACCTATTTTTTTTATCCATTTAAAAAAGTATAACTCTTTTTTTTTTTTTTTTACAATATTTTAATTTTAATATTCTACGTGACATGTTTATGCACAAGATTTAAGAGCATTTTGGTAAATTTGACATAGTTTTAGTTTAGAATCACAAGATTGAGAAGTCTTCTTTATTTTCTTAAGCTCCGTGCCAAATCAAACTAAATCATTCTTTTTGAAACGGAGAAAGTATATGTTTTCTAGGAACTTAGGACATATTTAGCCATAAAAATTAAAAATGTATTCACTTTATTTGGTATTTTTGAAGCTGAAAATAGAATTGAAATTGAGTTCAACCATAGTATTTTGAAAATAGAGTATTTTTAAAGTTAAAGTAATATAAAATGTGAAAATAAGATTTTTTTTTAAAAAATAGTGTTTTATGAAATTTGAGTTATTTTATGAAAATAAAAAGTAGATGTTTATTTAACAAATAAATTAAAAAATACAAAAAGTGAATTCAACAATAGTGAAAATAACTTTTGAGGTGTTTTTAAAAAATCATATTATAAAGATATTTTCTGAAAATATTTATGATCAAATAAGTATTTTAGAATAAAGTGAAAATGAATTTCAAAATATTGTGAATCATGATCAGAACGCCAACTAAGTTGGGGGTTTGGGCTGTAGGTGACAAAAAAGTTTTAAAATGAGGTGTAGGTGACACAAGTCTTAATAATTGAGGGGGGTGACAATTACTTTATTATGGATTAAGAAAGTTGGGTAAGTTTGAGAATAGCTCAGAAGTTTTTAAATTTACACTTTGATCCCAATGTTTACCTAATATGACGGAAAATGGAGAAAAAAGGCATGTTTTTCTCTCTTCTCATCCATTGTTGTTTTCTCTCTCTTAGCGATTTTGGTTGTTCATTGTTGTTGCTACTTTATTCATCATCTTCTGATTTATTATCATCATCTTCTACTTCACTATCATCTTCATCTTCTTCTTGTTGACTATTGTTGTTGTTGTTGTTACCACTACTGTTGCTATTTGACCAATTTTTTAGGTCAAATTTTATTTTGTACATCACTTTCCACTTTGGCATTACTTCATAGGAGACTTTGTTGAGTCAAATTATGATTTTTAGTTAAATTAGTCATCTAGGTAACTGTTATTGTGCTGTTTTTTTAATAATAGATAGCACGCGAACATGAATGCAACATAAGAGCCATCTGTTTAAATAGATCAATCATTTGTTGCGACAGATGAGACATTTGTTTCAACGAAAGACTCATATGTTGGATTCATATTTATGGTAAAATAGTGCCGTAACATGAATCAAACAAATGGGTTATCTTTTGCAACATATGACCATTTGTTGCAGATTAATTATCTGGTCCAACATGATAAATATTTGTTGCAACAGAACCTGAACTCGATTCCAACAAACGTGTTGTCTATTGCAACAGAACCTGAACTCGATTTCAACAGACGGTAAATATCTGTTGTAATATATTACTAACTTGTTGGGATAGAACCTGACCTCGATTCCAACAGATCGTCGTCTATTGCAACAGGTAAGTCATCTATCGCAACAGGTTAATTATCTATTGCAACATGTCACTCATCTATTGGAATCAACTTCAAAGGTTTCTTAATATCGTAATATCTATCCCAACAGGTGCTTCATCTGTTGAAATAGATATATAGTCTATTGCAATATATGATTCACCTGTTACAACAGATGACTCATCTATTAAAATTAGCTTCAGGAGCTTAACATGAATCCCAACAGGTAAGTAATCTATTGCGACTGATCACTTACCTATTGCAAAAAATTACACATCTGTTGGGATTCATTTACGGCACTATGAAATCACTATTAATTTTTTTTAACAAATAACTTTATTTAGGTACCACTAATAGAGGGATCAATAATAATAGGGGAGGATTGTCATGGTCAATGGATCGAGAAGAGCAATCGATATATATGGCGTTGGAAGGAGGGTGAAATGCTAGAGACGATAGCTATGACAGTCCAAAGTGATATTTTGTATGATGATTTTGTGAACTTAATCATCAGCTATTGTGGACTGAATTATAAATCGGAAGAACTCGTCATTAGCTATATGCACAACTCTTTTGAAAATCAAAGGGTACTACCTTTCAAGATAACCGATCAGGTTTGGTTGCGTGCTTATCTTAGTGATTCATCCAGGCGGGAGTTAAGGGTGTACGTGGTTGAAAAGACAAGAGAGAATGAGAACCAGAATGTAGAAGAAGAAGAAGAAGAAGAAGAACAAGACATTTTTGATGATAGGTTAGATGATCTAGACATGAATATTCTAGATGATGATCAAACAACTACGTCCGTTGATGCAACCAATATGGTGGGCAGTTCTTCTCGATCGACACAGTCTGGAAATCTTCAAGATGACAGGATCGAATTTTTCAATGGAATATCATTCAAGGACAAGAATGACTATCTACTACTTTGTTTATTTCTTGCTTGAAAAAAGATATCAGAATAAAGAAGGCGATTAATTCGAGCAGTGTCTTTTGCTACAAATGTGCTAATCTGAACTGTAAGTGGTGGTTGAGAGCGGTGAAGTGCGTAAGTTCTGACAGATTCGTCATTCATAAACATGAAAAGCATTACACATGTGGTTCGGAGCACATCTCGGTCCAAAATTCTCATGCCACGGCAAAGGTCCTCGGTGAATATTTCAAGAGCAGTTTCCCCGATGGCAAAGGCCCTTCTACAAGGGTTATGGCCAATCAAATCCTAACGGAATTGGTTGTCTTGGTCAGTTATTGGAAGATATATACGGATATAGGAATTGCCAAGGACTTGGTTAGGGGGACACACGAGCATGGGTATGTAGTCCTGGATGCCTACCGTTACATAAATGAGTCCACAAATCCCGAAAGTAAGACGTCATTGCATGTTGATGAAAATGAAAGGTTCAAGTACTTTTTTGTATCATGCGGTGCTTGGATTCAAGGTTTTTGACGTTTGAGAAAAGGCATAGCCGTCTACGGTACCTTCTTGAGGAGCAGGTATAATGGAGTTCTGCTAGAGGTGGTGGCACAGGATGCGGAGAATCACATCTTTTCTGTCGCTTTTTGTGTAGCGGACAAGGAATGTGATGCCTCTTATGGATTTTTTTTGAACAAGTACGAAGCTGCGTCGAATATACTAAAGAGTTGTATTTTGTTTTGGATAGGCATTTAAGTATTCCAAAGATGGGTTTAATTTTCTTCACTTTAGCTTACTTTGGTTGTTGCATCAGGCATCTTCGAGAGAACATTCAGACCAACTATCACAACGAAAGGGTCGTGACCCTTTTTTATAGAGCAACTAAAGCATGTAGTAGAGAGGAGTTTTTAGACCATTTCAATCAAATAATGGATGTGCATCCCAAAGTAGCAGAACTTCTCGTACGTGTCAATTTTGAGAGATGGAGTCGGGCATTCTGTCCGACAGATAGGTACATTCTTATGAATTTAATGTCTTGTTTGAGTTACAAGTTTAGTATGATGTCGTACTAAGGGATTATTTTGTATAGGTACAATATTATGACATAAAACATAGATGAATTGGTGAATTCAGTGTTTGGCGATGAAAGAGAGTTTCCCATCAAGGATCTGTTTGAAATAATAAACAAGAAGTGTGGCCGATTTTTTAATGAAAGGTGTGTGTAGTTCGAGGGCCCAAGAAGAACCCCATTTATTCTAGAAATTGAAAAAATAACATCAACGAACATCAGTTTGGGGAATAGGTTATTATCTCATAAAATAGAAGATTACAAATTTAGCATCACTGGTCATGGTGATGTTGCCACGGTCGATCTTCAAATAAATTCTTGTACGTGCAGAGTTTTTGACTTGGACAAAATACCCTGTCCACATGCAATGGCAGAGCTTCAACCTCAATACAGTCCAAAATATGGACTTAAAGTTTATGAGCACTCTTCTCAATATTATTCGGTGAAAAAAATATAAAATGGCATATAGTGGGCATATTACTCCGGTGCCTCCCGAATAATCTTAGGTTGTTCCTGCAGAGCTTTTGGGGAGATTAATACCTACTCCATATACTGACCTAAATACTATCAAACCGTAAAGAAAGCCATATAAGAGGAAGCATGGAGTTGAAGAATCATTTTTATCAAAAAGAAACAAGTGCTCCATATGTAAGCGTGCTGGCCACAAAAGAACTACATGCCCGGATCGTTATCCACCAGGACCGTTGTAATTGCAAAAACTTGTGTTGTTTTTTGTTGTGGACTTTTATATATTTAACTAATTATTGTGAACGTAATGTTATCATTTAGTATATATAAAATATTTTTTTTAATAACTTATGCATCAATAAAAAGACTCAAAATATGAACTAAATAATACAGCAGACTACAATTATTTTCAACAGATTACCCATCTGTGGCAACAGATGGATATTATCTAAAAAAACACAACACAATTACATTAAATTGGAATATTTTCCTCAAACAGATGACAAATCGGTCGCAACAGATGGATAATATGTTGACAGAAACCCAACCGATGACCAATCTATTCCAACACATGGTCCATCTATTGAAAGAACTCAAAAGCCAAAATTGCTATTGCTACTGGATTCAAAATTTCTCTTTACCTCCAACCGTCGACATGTTAACATGTATGTTTAGAAGAAATAGACAAAATAAAAATTTATTAAGAATTAAAAAGCCAAAGTCGACTAAAAATAATTTTCTTATCAAACAAAAAATAAAATACATTAGGTATAGATCCGATATAGAAAAATTAAAATACATAATGCTAAAAGAAAAAATACATTCTAATTATTATTATTATTAATATTATCATCATTAATGACAACCGACCAATCAACTCGCAGCAGCAGGGCCCTCATCAGTCTCTGCATCTCTCTGAACATCATCTCTCTCACGGAGACCAACTCCCTCTACAGGTCATTAACCTGCCTCTGAAGTTCCCGTACTGAGTCACACAGAATAGCAATGTCTCATACAGGATCATCCACATCTAAAACACGCATGAATTGACAAATGTAAAGAAAAGAGTCCAAATGTAATACAACGTATACTACCAACTGGTAGATTTACATCAGAAAAAAACTTACCTCAACGAGAAAGGAATATGCTCTTTGAAGAGAAGTGGTTGAAGATGTCACACAAAAAGAAAAAATGCAATAAATAAATAAAATTGAGTAGAATGAAGATTAAAGAGGGACCTATTTATAGAGGATTGAATTTGGATGTGTCAGGCCAAAAGGCATGGCTGTTCAGCTCCATTGTATTAATTACATTCAAACTGGTCACGACTTTTTCTTTTACATTAATACTTCTCACCTTTTCAAAATGTTTTGAGACTTGATAACAACCGTTATTATTGAACTATTGCAACAGGTCATCCATCAGTCGTAACACATTTATAATCTTTTGCAATAGATGGTCTTTATGTGCAATAGATGGTCTGTCAAAACAGATTTGCCATCTGTTACAATAGATGGTTTGTATGTGCAACAGATGAGACATCTGTTGCAATATATGTATTATCTGTTGTGATAGATGGACCATTTGTTGGAGGAGATATTTTAATTTCTTCTAACAGCTGATTCATCAGTTGCAACAGATAGAGAATTTGATTTATCAACTGTTTTGAATATGTTAGATAAAAAGTAATGACTCTTCACCTCTTTTTAATAGTCATCATATGCGTGTAGATAAATAAACACTGTCTGGTCTATCGCAACAGATTTACCATCTGTTGCAACATATTTATCATCTGTTGTGACAGATGGACCATTTGTTGGGGGAGATATTTTAATTTCTTCTAACAGCTGATTAATCAGTTACAACAGATAGAGAATTTGATATGTCAACTGTTTTGAATGTGTTAGATAAAAAGTCACAACTCTTCACCTCTTTTTTAATAGTCATCACATGCTTGCAGATGAATAAACATTGTCTGATATGTTTTGATGGGATATGAAGAATAAGGTACGTGTAGATGAATGGATCCACTTTCATGTGCAGGAGTTATATATTATTTATCAGGCTACCGTCATAGACATACATAAAGTACAATGATTTTGTGAATGCAGTTTTTTATCAATTAGATATTATTCCTTCAAATAAGATCCAGCATTGTACAGTTTAGTTTGATAGGTGTGAACTGATAAGGCCGAAGGGTTCCAAGATGATGGTGTCGATACCCTGTCACAATTTAATAACGGTTTATACTCATGTTTTTGTGTCAAGTTTGGGGAAGGGTTCAGGTTTTTGGCAGCAGTATAACTATCCAATAGTGATTGGACTGATTTTAATGGCACAATGGACATCTTGAAAGGCCTCTGAAGCATCGCACTGTATCAAACAACGATGGGACCAATAGAAATTCCCCTGGTCTAAATTTATATGAATGGGTTGCTCAAGAAGACTATTATACAGTAGATGGTACTTGGGAGAATACCTATGTGGGAAGGGAGAGGTGGAGAATACCATATATCATCTCAGACCTTGTTTAAGAGGAGACACAGGGAAGAAAGTTGTAAGACCCTGCAAAATCTAATCATTTTAGTTCTATATAACATGCCAAAATGGGTCCCAGACTTAAAAAAATTCAGCTAAGTATTAAGACTTAGAAGTATTTTTTAGCCTTCAAAATTGGATAATCTTATTTTCAATCTTTCCGACCTTAGAATATCGATTTTCAAGTTGATTCATGATCAGGGATGTCAATAGGTCATATTGGGTGAGTTTTGGAATTTTTGGACTTCGTTTGGGTCATGTTTGGTAGGGCAAAACAGCAAGTCAACACAATCTTGACGCATCACATTGGCTACTGCGTTGCACCCATCGATGCAACGTATCGGTGATCACGTCCACCTCATCGATGCGGTGCGTTAGGTATTGCATCCTTGGGCCAATTTTGTGTGTTAAGTTATGGGTTTTTTAGGGCATTAAGTCCTTTTCCCCTAATCCAATTCATCTAAAACACGAGATTTAACTCGCAAAAGGGTAAATTACATTCTTTATTCTCAAAATCCTCTCAAGAACAAGCCCTAGTTTCATCAAGTCTCAAGAAGTCACCACAATCTTCACGAAATTAACAATCAAGGTATGTTAGGTCTTTATCCTTGGGTTTTTTTCCACCCTTGAAGTTCAAGAACCCTTTTCAAATCTTAAATTATGATTCCCATGCTATGAATTGAATTATGTTCATGTTTGTATTATTTTAAGGGTTTCAATATAAGATCTTTTATGAGTTTCCATGAAACTATGTTAGCATGTGTGTTGAATTATGAATCTCTCATGATAAAACACTTGAATTTGCAAGATTACATGTTGAAGTTATGATACCCTATATGTTATTCTTCATGTATCACAATCATGCTCCCCAAGTGTTTGATAGAATGTCCATGTGAATTTAATAGTGTAATCATGACATGTTAGAATGTGTTCCCATTCATGTACAAGTTCATAACCTCCAAGTGTTTGACGAAATGTCTCAGTGAATGAATTGTGAACAATTGACTATTGTTATGTTGTCAAGATCTGCTATGTTCTACTGTTGATGCTATCGAGTCCTGGGGGTACTTGTTACCCAAAATCTAGTTGTTTACTTAGTTGTAGTAGTTATAGAATAGTCTCGGTAAAGGTCAAGAATAGTAGTACTCAGTCAATAACAGAACTCAGTGAACTCAGTCTAGTTCAGTCAGTTAATGCGATCAGTGTTTTCTCAGTCAAACCTAGTACACTCTAGTGATCGGTTAAGTGTTGGTTTAGTTGGGGGTAAGATTCAACACCGAGCGAACCCAGGGATGGGGGCATTCCTGACAGTATAGGTTTTGACCCTTAGTAGCAGTCCCTGCTACAAAACTACATAGCCAACATAGGGTAAGTCGTCCTCTTGTAAGACTAGGGTTAGCGCAACTATATATATATATATATATATATATATATATATTTCATGAGTCTTTCTGCCTGATTACCCAACATTGTTAGTATCCCTTGGCAAGGTGATAACACCCTTCCAACTGGGGTCACAGGTTGGACCCCTACTCAGTTTATAATCGGGGTATGTCGGTTAGATGAACACTCCCACAGTTACAGTTTTAGTCTCAGTATTCAGTAAAGAACTTAGATAGTTCTACAAAACTATGGATATCAGTTATCAGTTACTTATCTATAAAAAATCAGTACTTTAGTATCTGTTTAAACTTTCAGTTATTAGTATTTAGTTATCAGAACTCAGTACCTCAGTTTCAGTCTAATTCAAACATATGTTATATGCTCAGTATTGCATATTCAGCATGTTCTGTAGTTACTGTTTTGTATGTACTCTCATATAGTCACTTCATGATGTTCATTCAGTCAATTATCATTTCATGCATATGAACCCATGTATATCAGCCTACCTCACTTAGCATACCAGTACATTCCACGTACTGATGCATACTCTTTCTTTGTGCTATGATGTCTCATATCATAGGTTCGGATGCTCAGGTTCCTGACCGTACTTAGCATCTTAGGCTATCAGCAGCAGATACAGTGGCAAGTTCTCATATTTCGAGGACATAGTTTATCTATTTCATTATTCCAACAGTTCAGTTGTTATTTCAGTTAGTGTTAGTTGGGGGTTTGATACGAGAATAATCACGAAAATAGAGTTATGTGGGTATGCACTAAAAGAAACCGAGTGTATGTGCAAGAGAAGTGTAATTAAAGGCCCAAATACACACCAAAACAACCCACTCCATACACTAGAGTTGCAGCCCATTCTTGAAGGGACTTTTTGGTCATTTTAACTTTTATTTGTTTTGTAATATATAAGGAAAATGTAGGGTTTTATTTACTTAGTTTATGAATGAAATCGTAAGTCTTACAAGAAAAAGAAAAACAAGTCCTCTTTCCTTGAGGCACCCAAAACTGAAATTAGGGCTTAGACAAGTGTAAAATCACTTGTGTTTGCATTTGCTTGGAAATATTGATGCTTGGGAGGTGGATTCCGATCTTGTGTCTTTGTAAGAGACAATTTTATTGTTGTGTGTAGTGTTAAGGGTCCAAGATTTACCATTATTGGGTTCTTAACATTATACCTTTATGTGGTCTATCTATCTATCCTTTTTATTTTGTAATCTTGTATCCATTTTGTATCTTGTATTGTGAAGCCGTTTTTGTTGTTGTTGTTGTTGTTCTCATTGTTGTTTCATCTTGTGTTGTTAACTTAGTTTGTATTGGCTGCAAAAGGTGTCAAACACCTAGTTATATTGTCCTTCTTGTATTTCATTCTTGAATCCGAGAGTGGTCTTTAAAAGGGTCCTTGATTCTTTGAATTAGTGGACTATTTTGAGCCAATTCTGTGTGTTCCTTGGTTTTCTTGTATCATTTGGTATCAAATCCATCTTTGGAGTTGTTCTTACATTACCAATCTTGGGCTTTCTTGCTAAAAAAAATTAAAAAAAAATTGATGTTCTTGCTGTTCTTGGCCTTGAAAGTGTTGTTCTTGTTGCTCATCTTGGCCGAGGTTGCTTGTAGCATCTAGATATAGTAGTCCTTTGGTGCGTATTATTGTTTCTTGTGTTAGTTTTGTGATTCACTAACACTAAAAGGTGTCTAGATCTATATTTGAGCTTGAACTTGTTAAAGTTGTGTTGTGAACAAGGACCTAGGGCAAGAATTTGTGACTTGGGTCCGGTTGGGTCTTGAATTCATGAATATTGTTGTTGTTCTTGAAGGATTTTTCTGGTGTTCATCTTGTTCTTCATCTCATCTTACAACTTAAGACAACTAAAAGTGTAACTAAAGTTTGTAAACTTCAACTAGTGACAAATTGTGGGGCCGTGACCAATGGTGTGCTGCCACATCACCCAAGTTACTATTGACATAAAAATTTAAGCTCAAATTGTGATCTTTTAGTTTCATTTTGTTGTCTCATTAGTTTCGTTGATTGATTTCAATACTAACTTACAAACTAGTGACAATTTACTAGATTGTGAGTTGGTTTTGAAACCAGTTTTTCCATGTTTACGTTCCTTTGTGTGTTTTTATTCTTTTGAGTCATTGTACACACTTGGTTCACCTCTCAACATCTCACGGATTATAAGCAAACTTACAATAATTGTGAGATCAAAAGTGAGAAAATCCGAGGGACAAAGGATTAAAGAGAGAGTGTGAGGACCATTCTTAGAACAACTAACTTGTTTATTGTTTTGTAGGTAACTTCTTGGCTACAATGGACAACAATTCTCTTGGTGCTATCTTGGAAAGACTTGAAACAATCAACCGAGGAATGGAAAGTATGCTCACGACTATGTCTTCAATTTGAGGAGAGATGTCTACTATGAATGAGAGGTTGGATTGAATGGAGAGTCGAAGGAACTCTCGTGCTTCTACTCCTCGACTCCATGTTTCCTCAAGTGGTCATGACCAAAACCCTTCTATCACCATTTCCCCCGAGACTTTGCTTATAAAAGTCAACCCTCCAAGTTCACCACAAAATGCCATGAGCCAAGTTACTAATTACCCTCAAAATCGAAAATAAGGTAGATCACTTCTCCCGCAAGTTGATCAAGTCCCACAAGAAGAACTTGGAGGCCTATTCCCTCCCATCCAACCTCCCCAAATGAAGCTCCACATTACCAAAATAGCCTCCTTAACCAAAACTCCACTTCCACAAAACTGATATGTCCATATAGAAGAGTATGGAAGAAAGGGACATGAAGTATATGGAGTCTACGATGATGCTTATATGATCGAAGGAGACTTGAGTTGGATAAGATTGAAGCCAAGTCTCAAGATGGAGAGGAATCCGAGGTTCAAAATGAAGATGTTGGCCGAGACTTGTTCATATTGAGCTCTCGGGTTCTTCATCTTTTGCGGACTGTTTTGAGTGCTTGTTTTTTAAGTGGCCAACTGAATGAAGTGAAACCGTGAATTTGTGGGAAAATTCTTCTCAAGATAGAGAGGATGATACGAGAATACTCACGGAAATATATTTATGTGGGTGTGCATTGAAAGAAACCAAGTGTATGTGCAAAATAAGTGTAATTAAAGGCCCAAATACACACCAAAACAGCCCACTCCATACACTAGAGTTGCAGCCCATTCTTGAAGGGACTTTTTGGTTATTTTAACTTCTATTTGTTTTGTAATATATAAGGAACATGTAGGGTTTTATTTACTTAGTTTATGAATGAAATTGTAAATCTTACAACACAAAGAAACACAAGTCCTCTTTCCTTGAGGCACCCAAAACCGAAATTAGGGCTTAGACAAATGTAGAATCACTTGTGTTTGCATTTGCTTGGAAACATTGATGCTTGGGAGGTGGATTCCGATCTTGCGTCTTTGTAAGAGATAGGTTTATTGTTGTGTGTAGTGTTAAGGATCCAAGATTTACCATTATTGGATTCTTAACATTATACGTTCATGTGGTCTAACTATCTATCCTTTTTATTTATTAATCTTGTATCCGTTTTGTATCTTGTATTGTGAAGCCGTTTTTGTTGTTGTTGTTGTTCTTCTCATTGTTGTTTCATCTTGTGTTGTTAACTTAGTTTTTATTGGATGCAAAAGGTGTCAAACACCTAGTTATATTGTCCTTCTTGTATTTCATTCTTGAATCCGAGAGTGGTCTTCAAAAGGGCCCTCGATTCTTTGAATTAGCAGACTATTTTTGGAGTGTGTTTGGACTATTTTAAGCCAATTCCGTGTGTTCCTGGGTTTTCTTGTATCAGGGTGTGTCCCATCAAATCCATATTAAGATAGTTAGTTGGGGGTTTGTCCCACTCTTGGAGTTCAAGAATCTTTTTCAAAACTTGAATTATGATTCCCATGCTATGAATTGAATTATGCTTATGTTTATGTTGTTGTAGGGGTTTCAAGTTAAGATATTTTATGAGTTTCCATGAAATGATGTTAGCATATGTGTTGAATTATAAATCTCTCATGATAAAACCCTTGAATTTGCAAGATTACATGTTGAAGTTATGATGCCCTATATGTTATTCTTCATGTATCACAATCATGCTCCCCAAGTGTTTTTAGAATGTCCATGTGAATTGAATAGTGAAATCATGACATGTTAGCATGTGTTCCCATTCATGTACAAGTTCATAACCTCCAAGTGTCTGATGAAATATCTCAGTAAATAAATTGTGAACAATTGACTATTGTTTTGTTGTCAAGATATGCTATGTTCTACTATTGATGCAATCGAGTCCTGGGGTACTTGTTATCTGAAATCTAGTTGTTAACTTAGTTGCAGTTGTTACAAAATTGTCCTGATAAAGGTCAAGAACAGTAGTACTCAGTCAGTAACAGAATTTAATGAACTCAGTCAAGTTCAATCAGTTAATGTGATCAGTGTTAGCTCAGTCAAGCCTAGTACAGTCTAGTTATCAGTTCAGTGTTGGTTTCGTTGGGAGTAGGATTCAGCATCAAGCGAACTCAGAGATAAAGGCATTCCTGCCAGTAGAGGGTTTGATCCTTAGTAGCAGTCCCTGCGTTACAGAACTACTTACCCAGTGTAGGGTAAGTCGTCCTACTACCAGACTAGGGTTGACGTAATCATATATATATTTCATGAGTCTTCCTGCCAGATTAGGGTTGACCCAACATTATTAGTATCCCTTGGTAAGGTGATAACACCCTTCCAACTGGGGTCACAGGTTGGACCTCTACTCAGTTTATAATCGAGGTATGTCGTTTAGATGAACTCTCCCACAGTTACAGTTTCAGTCTCAGTATTCAGCAAAGAACTCAGAAAGTTCTACAGAACTATGGCTATCAGTTATCAGTTACTTAGCCATAAGAAATTAGTACTTCAGTATCAGTCTAAACTTTCCATTATCAGTATTCAGTTATCAGAACTCAGTACCTTAGTTTCAATCTAATTTAAACAGATATTATATGTACAATATTGCATATTTAGCATGTTCAGTAGTTACTGTTTTGTATGTAATCTCATCCAGTTACTTCATGATGTTCATTTAGTCAGTTATCATCTCATGCATATGAACCCATATATATCAGCCTACCTCACTTAGAATACCAGTACATTCCATGTACTGATGCATACTCTTTCTTTATGCTATGATGTCTCATATCATAGGTTCGGACGCTCAAGGTCCTAACTGTACTTAGTATCTCAGGCTATCAACAGCAGATACAGTGGTGAGTCCTCTTATTTTGAGGACAGAGTTTATCTATTTCATTATTGCAATAGTTCAGTTGTTATTTTAGTCGGAGTTAGTTGGGGGTTTATCCCATCAACTCCATATTATGACAGTAAGAGGCTTTCAGACTAGCACAGTCAGTTATTCAGTTTTTCAGATGTTATTCTCAGTACATTCACTTATTATTCTAGTAAATTGAGAACCTTATGGAATTTCAGTTTTACTTCCGCATATGTTTTCAGTATTATTATTCAGTGCTCAAAACAGGTACCAGTCATGGGTTAGATTGTGATCCTCCGGGGTCGTAAGCACCGTGTGACATCCAGGGTGTAGACTCAGGGCATTACAAACTTGGTATCAAAGCCTAAGGTTCTAAAGAGTCCTAGAGAGTCTGAAAGCCACATTAAGTAGAGCCTTCTTCATGGCTGTGTAGCGCGCCACACTTATGGACAAGAAGCTATGAGGCATTTTTAGGAAAAGTTTCCATTTTTTAGTATTCATGTCGTGCGAGTAAGCATGAGTTCAAGTTAAATCTTCTGTCTAATCTAATTTTCCTTTCTATTTATAGAACATGCCTCCCAAAAAGACCAACGAAAGAAGAAATGGGAATCAGCCAACACCTCCAACCATTCAGGAAGATCCCCTGGACGAGCATGTCTCTCACACAGAATTTAGAGTAGCTTTCACCACTCTAGCTTATTCTGTAGCAGCCCAGAATAAACACCTAGCTGTTATTTAGGATAACCCAGTGTCTAATACTGTCGTAGATAGAATTTGAGACTTCACCCGAATGAATCATCCATTATGTTCAGGGTCTAAGTCTGAAGAGGACCCACAGGAATTCCTTGACATAGTGCAGAAGGTAACAAATATTATGGGGGTAACTACTTGTGAGAGTGCCGAGTTAGTTGCCTATCAGTTGTAGGATGTGACTCGTACATGGTTTAAGCAGTGAAAGGTAGATAGGGCCACAGATACAGGACCTATAGAATAGGAAGAGTTTGTTACTGCCTTTCTACATAGGATTTTTCCATTGGAATAGAGAGAGGCAAAGGTTTTAGAGTTTATTAACCTGAAGTAGGGAAACATGGTAGTGAAGGAGCATTCCCTCAAGTTTACTCAGTTAGCCAGATATGCTCCCCACGTAGTAGCTCATAGTAGGTCTAAGATGAGTAAGTTCGTGTCTGGTGTGTCTGATAGTGTGGTCAAGGAGTATAGGGCCGCAATGTTGATTAAGGAGATGGACTTGTCTAGGTTGATGGTTCATTAACAACAGATAGACGAGCAAAATACAAAATAGAAAGAGATGGAGAACAAGTAGCTTCAACTTCACTCAACCTAAATTAGAAGGTGGTAATTGTTCTCAATTCTGCCCAAACTCTCTAGTTCTAGCTCCGTCCTCAGCCAGTGCTATGGTGTCTAAATTCAGAAATGTTAATAAGGATAGGGCGCCAGACTCTATATCTTTAGGTAGTGTTAGCAGTTCCCAAACAAATCCTCTTTGTCAGAAGTATGGTAGAAACCATCAGGGTATTTGCAGGGCTGGCAGTGATATATGTTTTAGATATGGCAAGCTAGGCTATAGGATTAGAGAGTGTCCTTAGGTAGGTTCAGAGAGTCAGCATAATCATCCCCCAGCTCAGTCTTGTTTCCCATCTCAGCAGGGTGTCGCTTCCAGTGCCACCAGTAGGCAACGTCCAAATAGGCTCTATGCACTTTAGTCCCGACAGGATCAGGAAAGTTCTCCTAATGTGTTCACTGGTACGTTACAAGTTTGCCATTTATATATTTATGCTTTGCTAGATCCAGGAGCTTCTTTGTCCTTTGTAACTCCTTATATAGATGTTGACTTTGGAGTCAGTCTCGAAATCCTAGTAGATCCCTTCTCAGTCTCTACCCTAGTAGGTAAGTCTATCATAGACCAGTGGGTATATAGGAACTGTTCGGTTATGGTATCTCAGAAAGTTATTTCAACAGACTTGGTAGAGTTAGAGATGACAGATTTTGACATCATTCTCATCGTGGATTGGCTCCATTCATGCTATGCTTTAGTTGATTATAGAAACAGAGTTGTTCATTTCCAGTTCCCAAATGAACCTGTCCTAGAATGGAGGGGTAGTACTTCGGTACATAGGGGTCAAATTATTTCTTACCTTAGAGCGAGAAAAATGATATCCAAGGGATGTGTCTATCATCTCGTTAAAGTTAAAGATTCTAGTTTCAAGACTCCTAATCTTGAGTCAGTTCCAGTAGCAAGTGAATTATAATGCCCCGAAACCTAGTCTCGGGACATCACACGGTGCTCAAGACTACGAGTAGCCTTAAGCTAATCCTATCTGTCTTCTGCTAAGTCTGAATCTCAAATAGAGGAAGTATAGGTATAAAATTATACTAAATACGAAAATTGTCTAAACTAACTGAGAATATCTAAATCATAACATCTAAAATAATAGACTTAAGAGTCTGGACAATCAAAACTGAATAATCTAAATCATATCTAGTAGTCTGACAAGCCTCTACTACTAATAACTAGAGAGCCACCGAGACACACCCCCAATTAACTCGAACTGTCAAAAAAGAATATTGAATCATCTAAACTGATAATCTGAAAATAAACTAAATGACTAAGTCCCCGAACTATGAGGACTCACCAACAATCAGGATGTAGATGGAGATGCTCGAAATCACTCACACTGTTGATACTGAGCTCCTGAACCTACATTATGAGATAATGTAGCACATAGACGTATATGTGGATTAGTACTTTGTAGATGTACTGAGTATATAAGGGTGAATTCATAAGTATAACATAATATCAATCATCATCATAATTTGTAAAACAATGCATGCTAAATATAAATGACTCACATAAGCTGGAATATTTAAAAACTGAAATCTGTAATCATGAATAGCAAATCATACTTTATAAATCTAGTGAGTTATAATATTTAGTTTTGAAAGTTGTACTAATGTTCTATCTGTAAATCATACTGCCTAAGTGTAAAAAAGGCTCACTTATATTTCTAAAATCTAAAAGCTGTAGTCTGTAGCTAATATCTTTCTGTAAAAACATAATCTGAATAAAGATCTAAGCTTTTACACTTAATTTTCTTAAAAGTTTTTCTGTTATTCATTTCTATTAGTATTACTCTTTCTGTAGGGAGGTTCTTCTAACCAATATAAACCATGTGAGCTAACATGGAGTCCAATGTCTTATTCCCCTAAGGGGAAAACTTCACGATGGGGAGAGGTATCATACTCATGCCAAGGAGTATAACCTAAGTGATCACATCTGTATCTGTCATCCATATAGAAATGGAAATAATCTAAATCTGTACCTACGTTGGCTACGTAATTCTGTGAAAGATAGGGCATGCTAATCCCCACACTTCTCATTCGGTGCTAAATACTACTCCCTTTTAATTTGTATGCTCATTCTGTTGGAAATCCACTTTAAAAAGCTAGCATAAGGGTTATTACGAAGCCAATTATGCATTTATCTAATTCAATTTACGAAAAAAAAAATATTTTGATTTCTGAAATTTGTAATAAATCTGTAATGTGGATTTCAAAACTTATTTGAAGATCAAAAAATCAAAGACTTATTGAAAATATAAAAATAATCTGATTATAGGATGCTTAAAGCATAATCTTTCTTGAAACCATAACATGTAATCTTGGGCTTTATAACTCATGCATCAAGTTCATGTCAAAATATCATAATGTCTATGCTTGATGTTGAGAGTAATGATAATTCAATACAAAATCTGAAATTACTGCAATAGGCATGAAAATATAGAAATAGACATGCATTTCAACTTCATAAACACTTGAAATCTCATAATCTTACAAATAGCAATAACGGGTACAAACCCTAATTCAAAACTCATGTATAATCATTCAAAATCACATAAATCTAAAATAAAAGCTTAGTTTTGGGCACAAGGATGAAAGAAGCATCCTTGTTCATAAACCCCACATATCTTAATTAATGAAATTTCTAAGAAAGCTTGAACTTGAATCTCTATTTGTGCCTTTGAAGATGAACTCTTGATTATCTTGATTTAGGAATCCTCAATTTTGGGTTTTCTTGGAGAAACAATAGAGAAAATTAATTTCTTGGAGAGTAAGTTTTTGAGCTCTAGGGTTTTTCTTTGAGAGAGAATGGATGAAAATTAGCATAAAGTGCTTAGGATATGTTTAATTCCTTGTTTTGGACGAATTGGGGTCTTGGAAATTGACCAAAGTGCCCCTTTTTAAATTTAATCAAAACTAGAAACAAGAGAAATTTTCCAAATTTGCATGCCACCGTGACACGCCACTATTGCGGTGGTTCATTGGATAAAGACAACTGGGAAATTAGACTCCTACGTGACGTGGTGAAATCGCGTTAGGCCACTGGAAAAGGGATGAGTCCCATTTTGGCCAACACGGCGATGCACTACCATCGGGTGAGCTACTGGAAAAGGACGTTTGGGACCTAGAACTTTTTTGTGACGCGGATCAATCACAGAGATCCACTTGAATCGGACAATTGCCATTTTGGCATCCACCACGACGCGGTGACTGTCTAGATGCCACATTGGTTTACCAAAAATGCCATAACTTCTACACCGAGTATCGAATTTAGGCAAAATTAGTATTGATGGAAAGCTAATTCAATTTTCTACACAATGGAGGATTTAGAACTAAAAAATTCCATACGTATCAAAGGTTATTCATTTTTTAAGCTAACCCTTGACATTTTAAGAGCAGAATTAGGCTAGGAAAGAGTACGGGGTATTACAATATCTCCCCCTTTTGAACATTCGTCCTTGAATGTGGCTAGTTAAGCTGAAAACACTAAGGAATCTGAGATTATAAGCTATCATGCACAACTGAAATAACTTTGTGACTAAATTAAAAACATACTGAGCTACTGAATTGATCTGTGAGTGCATGAATTTACATAAAGACAACTGTATAGCTGAATTTGAGACTATAAAAAGAGCTGAATGAAGAAAGACTATTACCTTCGATTGAATCTGAATTTGTGGAGAAGAGATGAGGATACTTGGTATGCACGTCTGCTTCTGCTTCCCAAGTAGCACCCTCAACAGACTGATTTCGTCGTAGAACTTTGACCAAGGGAACTTCTTTGTTCCTTAGCTTATAGATATGGTGATCAAGAATCTCTACTAGAACTTCTTCATATGAGAGGCTATTCTGAATATCTGTACTTTATAGAGGGACTACAACAGCTGAATCATCCATGCACTTCTTCAACTAAGGATAAATTTACTGGTATCTCAAGCTCATATACTACCTTCCCAACATGATTCAAAATTCGAAAGGGACTTACATATCGGGGACTTAGCTTTCTCTTTTTTCCAAATCTCTTCACCCCTTTCATCGGTGAAACTTTTGAATACACAAGGTCATCAACATTAAACTCAAGATCTCTTTTTCTTACGTCTGCATAAGATTTCTGATGACTCTGAACCGCTTTCAATCTCTCTCGAATCAACTAAACTTTCTCCATGGCCTCAAACACCATTTCTTGTCTAATTAAAGTGGCCTCACCCACTTCGAACCAACCAACTGGCGATCTACATCTCCTCCTATAAAGAGATTTAAATGGATCCATCTGAATACTAGCACGATAACTGTTATTATAAACGAACTCAATCAACGACAAATGGTCATCCCAACTACCTTTGAAATCAAGAACACATGCCCTCAACATGTCCTCTAGAGTCTGAATGGTCCTTTGTGCCTGACCATTTATCTGTGGATGAAAAGCTGAACTAAGATAAACTTGGGTACCAAGACCCTTCTGAAAGGCTTTCCAAAATCAAGAGGTAAACTGAGTACCCCTATCTGAGATGATAAATAAAGGAACTCCATGCAATCTAACTAACTCTCTGATATACAACTTGGCATAATCTTCAGCTGTGTAGGATTTATGAACTGGTAAGAAATGCGCTGACTTAGTCAATCTGTCTACTATCACCCAAATCGAATCATGCTGACGACGCGAATAGGGTAATCTAGTTAAAAAGTCTATATTCTCCTCTTCCCATTTCCATGTGGGGATACTAAACTACTGCAAAGCGCCACCAGGTCTTAGGTGCTCTACCTTACCTATTGATAAGTTGAACACTTGGCTACAAATTCTTCTATATCTTTTTTCATCCCTCTCTACCAATAGATTTCTCACAAGTAGCGGTACATCTTGGTGGCTCCGGGATGGATGGAGTAACATGCACCATGCGCTTCTGCCAAAATTCGCTGCCTTAAATGATCAACATATCACACACAGAATCTACTCTGGTATCTCAATACACCATCTCCCCCTTGGGAGAAAACCTCTACCTTTTGGTCTTTAACTGACTCCTTCAGTTTGACCAAACTAGAATCCTTATCTTGCTTCTCTTTCACTTTCGAAACTATAGAGGATTAGGAATGATTCTGAACCCAAACATTTCCTTCAGCTTAATCAACCAATTTGATACCCAACTTATCTAATCGATGAACTTCTCGAACTAACTCCTTCTTATCATTCTCCATGTGAGCTAAAATGCCTATGGACAATCTACTAAGGGCGTCTGCCACTACATTGGCCTTGCCCAGATGATACAACACACTCATATGATAATATTTATATAATTATAACCACCTTCTTTACCGAAGATTTAACTCTCTCTAAGTAAACACATACTGTAAGCTTTTATGATCTGTAAAAACATCAACATGTACCCCATAAAGATAATGTCTCCAGATTTTCAAAGCAAACACAACACCAACTAATTCAAGATCATGGGTAGGGTAATTATTTTCATGAGGCTTAAGCTGTCTAGAGGAATAGGCTATGACCTTACCTCTGTCATCAAACACAACCCAAACCAACTCTAAAGGCATCACAATATATGATGAGACCATCCGTACCATCAGGTACGCTGAAACTGGAGCTGAAGTGAGTCGAGTCTTCAACTTCTAAAAACTCTTCTCACAGGAATCTGACCATTGGAACATAACTTTTTTCTGGGTCAATCTAGACATGGGATACATAATAGACGAGAAACCCTCAACAAAATGTCTGTAATAGCCAGCTAAACCCAAGAAACTCCTAATATTTGATGGAGAAATAGGTCTAGGACAATTTTTTACTACTTCTATCTTTTGAGGATCAACTCTAATTCCCTCACTGGAAATAACGTGACCAAGAAAAGCTACTGATCTTAGCCACAATTCATATTTGCTGAATTTGGTGAACAACTGGTGATCTCTAAGAGTTTGCAACATAATTCTAAGATGGTCTGCATGATCATCCTAACTACGAGAGTAGACGAGAATATCATCAATAAAGATTATGACAAACATGTCCAGATACTGTTTGAACACTCTATTCATCAAGTCTATGAAAGTTGTTGGGGCATTTGTTAGCCTGAAGGACATGACTAGAAACTCAAGATGACCATAACGAGTTCTGAAGGCTATCTTTGGAATATCACATTCCCTTACTCTAAGATGATGATAGCTGGATCTAAGGTCTATCTTGGAGAAGTAACTGGCACCTCGGAGTTGATCAAATAAGTCATTATTTCTAGAAAGAGGATATTTATTTTTGACAGTGACTTTATTCAGTTGACGATAGTCAATGCACATACATAAAGAACCATTTTTTTGCACGAATAGGATGGGAGAGCACCATGGAGAAATACTAGGCCTTATGAAATCTTTATCTAAGAGATTTTTAAGCTGCTCTTTTAACTCTTTAAGCTCGGATGGAGACATACGATAAAGAGGAATAGAAATAAGCTGAGTATCTGGGAGAAGGTCAATACTAAACTCTATTTCCCTATTGGGAGATACCCCTGGCAAATCTTCGGGAAAGATATCAAGAAACTCATTGACTACTCTGACTAACTGAACTGTCGAAGTCTCAAACTTAGTATCTTTAACTCAAACTAGATGATAGATAACTCTTGGGAGACACTAAATTTCCTTCCCACTCAAAGATGGGCTCATCTGGAAACTGAAACTTCACCACTCGGGTGCGACAATCTATGGATGCATAATAGGAATGGAGCCAATCCATACCAAGAATAAGGTCAAAGTCAACCATATCTAGCTCTATCAGGTCTGCTAACATGATTTTATAAAGAATAGTGATAGGACACTTTCTATAGATCTGTTTAGCAACAATTGACTCACCTACTGGGGTAGAAACCAAGAAGGGCTCAGGGATCTTTTCAGGACCTATTTTAAAATTGACAGCAACTAATGGGGTCACATAAGAGAAACTTGACCCGGGGTCCACCAACATATAAGCATTAAGATAAAAGACACAAAGCATACCAGTGACAACATTTGGTAAATCCTCCTGCTCCTGATGGTATAGTAAAGCATAAATCCAATTCTTGCACTGACCGCCACTAGTACTCGATGATGTGCCCTGGGGAGGAACTGGGCGACCTAGAGGAGCTGGTGCACTAGTAGCTTGAGTTTGGGGACAAACATCTCTGTTCCCCTTCTTAGCATACGAACACTCTCTAATTCCATGACCCAAATTACCACAACCATAAAAACCTTTCTATCCCAACATACACTTAGCACATGGAGGATAACTGGGTCTTCCACTCACCCTATTTTGAGATCTGGACATTGAAGACTTACCCCACTACTCCTATCTAGCTTTAGGAGTGGAAGCACTAGCTGAAGATGGTGCTGGCATAGATGAACAATTCTAAAATTATGAACGATTCCCCCCTTGAGACCTAGTTTGTCCATACTCAAACTGACCGATTCTAGCCTTCTTATTCCCTTTTTTTTTCAAATTTTCTGCCTCAATCTTCTGAGCATGAATCATCAATCTAGCAATATATATGTCTCTAATAAGCATGGCAGTCCTACACTCCTTGACTACCAATCTAGATACGCCAGTAACAAACTTACTCATACTTGCCCTAGGATTAGCCATCATATCAGGGGCATACTTAGACAACTAATTCAACTTAAGGCAGTACTCCTTCACTATCATTGAGCCCTACCTCAGGTTCACAAACTTCTCTATCTTAGCTTCTCTTATTTCATGCGGAAAGAACCTTTCTAGAAATACATTCATAGAAGCTGCATGCTCACCTCTACCATTTCTTCACATAACTACCCAATTATACACTACATCCTTCAACCTATTGATGCTAAATCTACACTTTTCTCCTAAAAAACATGCATAATCTGGGTGATCTTCTTCACCTTATCTAAATAAAGTTGCGGGTCCTCACCTGCTTTTGACCCAAAGAACTCTGGCGAATTCATTCTCATGAAATCTCTGATTCTGGCTGCTGCTAAATCACTAATCTGCTGAAGTAGGACTTCAGCCTGATGGTTGTCCTGAATATTGGCAGTCACTTCCTGGTCCAACTCCTGAAAGGCAGCCCGAAACTCAATATAGGATATGTTCTCATTCAGAGGATCGGTGGGTTGGGGTGGCTGGTTATCATTTTTGTGGGCGTTAGCTCAATGAGGAGGCATATTTAATTGTCAAGTAAGAGCATGATTTAAAAGTAGATAGAGATACTGTAAGCACGATAGATCATGAAAGAAAGAGATACTTTCCTAAAGATGTCTCGTAGCCTCTTGCTCATAAATGTGGTGTGCTTCACACTCATGATCAAGACACTATGTAACATTGCTTGTATGACTCCCTAGGACTTTTATAAACCTTAGGCTCTGATAGCAAGTTTATAACGCTTCAAAACTTGATCCCGAGATGTCACGCGGTGCTCAAGACTATGAGTAGCCTTAAGCTAACCTTTTCTATCTTATGCTGAGTCTAAATCTCATAATAACGGAAGTATAGGTATAAAATTATACTAAATGCAAAAATTATCCGACCTAACTGTGAATATTTGAATCATAACATCTGAAATAATAGACTTAAGAGTCTGGACAATCAAAACTAAATAATCTGAATCATATTTAGTAGTCTGACAAGCCTCTACTACTAATAACTAGAGATCCACTCTGACACACCCCCAGCTGACTCGAACAATCTGAAAAGAATACTAAATCATCTATTCCACCATACAGAATGGCTCCAGTTGAACTTAAAGAATTAAAAGAGCAGTTAAAGAATCTCCTAGATAAGGGATTCATCAGACCCAGTGTCTTTCCATAGGGCACACCAGTTTTGTTTGTGCGTAAGAAAGACAGTTTTCTCAGACTATATTTTGACTACCATCAGTTAAACAAAGTTACAGTCAAGAATAAGTACCCACCTCCTATAATCGATGACTTGTTCGACAAACTTCAGGGTGCCATTTACTTCTCTAAGATAGACCTCAAATCATGCTATCATTAGCTCAGAGTCAGAGAATGTGATATTCTGAAAAGAGCTCTCAGAATTCGGTATGGTCACTTTGAATTCCTAGTCATGTCATTTGGTCTTACTAATTCCCCAGCAGCTTTCATGGACTTGATGAACTGCGTGTTCAAGTAGTACTTGGACATGTTCATCATAGTCTTCATAGATGACATTCTTGTCTACTCCCACAGTGAAAATGATCGCATAGACCATCTCAAAATAGTATTTCAGACTCTCAGAGCCCATCAGTTGTTCGCCAAATTTAGTAACTTTGAATTTTGGCTAATATCAGTAGCTTTCCTTGGTCATATTATTTCCGGTGATGGCAGTAGAGTTGATCCTTAAAAGATCAAAGCATTGAGAAACTAGCCTAGACCCATCTCTCCATCAGATATCAGGAGTTTCTTAGGTTTGGTTAGCTATTACCGATGGTTTGTTGAAGAATTTTCATCAATTGCATCCCCCATGTCCAGATTAACTCAGAAGAAAGTCAAATTCTAGTGGTCAGATTCTTTCAAAGAGTTTTCAAGAGTTGAAGACTCGACTCAATACAACCCCAGTTTGACTTTGCCCGATGGTTTAGATAGGTTTATTGTGTATTATGATGCTTCTAGAGTTAGTTTGGGGTGTGTTTTGATGTAGAAGGGTAAGGTTGTGTGGCCTATGCCTCTAGACAACTTAAGCCCCATGAAAAGAATTATCCCACCTATGATATAGAGTTAGCAGCTATTATATTTGCCTTAAAGATTTGGAGGCACTATTTGTATAGGGTGTATGTTGATGCGTTCACAGACCACAAAAGCCTGCAGTATGTATTTTCTCAGAAAGACTTGAGACTGCGTCAGAAAAGGTGGTTAGGCATGAGTATTTTGTATCACCCAGGCAAGGACAACGTAGTGGTTGATGCTCTCAGTAGATTGTCCATGGGAAGTGTTTATCACGTTAAGGATGGTAAGAAGAAGTTAGCTCAGGATATTCATCAGCTTGCCAGACTAGGTGCCCGATTGGTTGATTCAGTTGAGGGTAGTGTTTAGGTGCAGAATAGTTCAGAATCATCTATAGTTTTTTAGATGAAAGAAAAGTAGGATAGAGATCCTAGTTTAGTTAAGCTGAAAGAGTTAGTCAGAGACCAGAAAGTGGGTGTTTTCTCCCAAGGGGGAGATAGTGAATTGCGTTTCCAGGGTAGACTATATGTGCCATATGTGGATAGCGTGAGATAGTGAATTCTTATAGAAGTGCATGGTGCATGTTACTCGATTCATCCAAGGTCCACTAATATATATCGCAACTTGCGGGAAATCTATTGGTGGATTGGGATGAAGAGAGACATTGTATAGTTTGTGGCTAAGTGTTCCACGTGTCAGCAGGATAAGATTCAACATCAGAAGCCTAGTAGGCCTATGCAGGAGTTCAGTATTCCCATATGAAAGTGGGAAAAAGTGAACATGGACTTCGTGATGGGTTTGCTTCATACTCGTTGTCAGTATGATTCAATTTGGGTCATTGTGGACAGGATGATCAAATTATCTCATTTCTTGCCAGTTCATACCTCTTATTCAATCGAGGACTATGCCAGGCTCTATATTAGAGAGTTAGTTAGGTTGCACGGTGTCCCATTTTCCATCATTTAAGGTAGAGGTACGCAGTTCACCTCTTATTTTTAGAAAGCCTTCCAAAAAGGTCTTGGTACCCGAGTTCACCTCAGTACAACTTTTCACCCTCAGACAGATGGTCAAGCAAAAAGGACCATTCAAAATTTTGAAGATATATTGAGAGTGTGTGTTGTTGACTTTAAGGAAAGTTGGGATGACCACTTACCTTTGATTGAGTTCGCGTATAATAACAACTATCATTCCAGTATTCAGATGGATCTGTTTGAGGCACTTTATGTGAGGATATGTAGATCTCCCATTGGTTGGTTTGAAGTAGGTGAGGCCACAGTAATAGGTCTTGAATTGGTGTTTGATGCCTTAGAGAAAGTGCAGTTAATTAGAGAAAGGCTTAAGATAACTCAGAGCCGAAAAAAATCATATGCAGATGTGAGAAGAAAAGATCTCGAGTTTGAGATTTGCGAATTTGTGTATTTGAAGATCTCTCCTATGAAGAGAGTGAAGAGATTTGGCAAGAAGGGGAAGCTTAGTACCCAATATTTGGTCCTTGTAGGGTTCTCAGTCATTTTGGTAAGGTAACTTATGAGCTTGAGTTTCCTGCAAACTTAGCATTAGTGCACCCATTTTTTCACATCTCGTTACTACAGAAGTGTATTGGTGACCCATCAGTTGTAGTCCCTATAGAGAGTGTAGATATTCAGAACAGTCTCTCTTATAAGGAAGTCCTAGTCAAAATCCTTGATCGTCAGATTGCAGACTTAGGAACAAAGAAGTTCTCTTGGTCAAAGCTCTTTGGCAGAATTAGTTCGTTGAGGGAGCTACTAGGGAAGTAGAAGCTGACATGCGAACCAAGTATTCTTACCTCTTTTCTTCAAACTCAGACTCAGCCTAAGGTAATAGTCTTCTTTAGATTTACTCTATTCTATGTTTAGTTATAGTTGCATAACATTCTCATGTCATTCATGCATTCATGAAACAATTCAGTCATGTTTCATGTCTCCAGAATTCAGTCATGCTTCAGTTATGCATGTTAGTGTAAGTACAGTTCCTCAGTTCCCCTCATCACAGACAGTATCATTCGAGGATGAATATTTCCAGGGGAGAATATTGTAAGACCCCGCAAAATTCTAATCATTTCAGTTCTATATAGCATGCCAAAAGGGGTCCCAGACTTAGAAAAATTCACCCAAGTATTAAGACTTAGAAGCATTTTTTAGCCTTCAAAATTAGATGATCTTATTTTTTATCTTTTCGACCTTAGAATATCGATTTTCAAGTTGATACATGATTAGGGATGTTAATAGGTTATATTGGGTGAGTTTTTGAATTTTTGGACTTCGTTTGGGTCGTGTTTGGATGGGCAAAATAGCAAGCCAACGTGATCTTGACGCGTCATGTTGGATACCACATTGCACCCATCGACGTGATGCGTCGGTAATTTTGTCGACTCCATCGATGCGGCGCATCAAGTATTGCATTGTTGAGATAGTTTTTTGTGTTATGTTTTGGGTTTTTTAGGGCATTTAGGTCCTTTTCTCCTAAACCAATTCATCTAAAACACGAGATTTAACTCCCAAAAGAGAAAATTACATTCTTTATTCTCAAAATCCTCTCAATAATAAGCCCTAGTTTCATCAAGTCTCAAGAAGTCACCACAATCTTCACGAAATTAACAATCAAGGTATGTGAGGTGTTTATACTTGGGTTTCCTTCCACCGTTAGAGTTCAAGAACCCTTTTTCAAAATTTGAATTTTGATTTCCATGTTATGAATTGAATTAAGCTCATGTTTGTGTTGTTGTCGGGGTTTCAAGTTAAGATATTTTATGAATTTCAATGAAATTATGTTAGCATGTGTGTTGAATTATGAATCTCTCATGATAAAACCCTTGAATTTGCAAGATTACATGTTGAAGTTATAATGCCCTATATGTTATTCTTCATATATCAGAATCATGCTCCCCAAGTGTTTGATAGAATGTCCATGTGAATTGAATAGTGTAATCCTGACATGTTAGCATATATTCCCATTCATGTACAAGTTCATAACCTCCAAGTGTTTGATGAAATATCTCAGTAAATAAATTGTGAAAAATTGACTATTGTTAAGTTGTCAAGATCTTCTATGTTCTACTATTGATGCAATCGGGTCTTTGGGTACTTGTTACCCAAAATCTAGTTTTTTACTTAGTTACAGTAGTTATAGAATAGTCCCGGTAAAGGTCAAGAACAGTAGTACTCAGTAAGTTACAGAACTCAATAAACTCAGTCCAGTTCAGTCAGTTAATGTGATCAGTGTCAGCTCAGTCAAGCCTAGTACAGTCTAGTGATCAGTTTAGTGCGGGTTTAGTTGGGAGTAGGATTCAGCATCGAGCGAACCTAGGGATGGAGGCATTCCTGTTAGTAGAGGGTTTGACCCTTAGTAGTAGTCCTTGCATGATAAAACTACGTAGCCAGTGTAGGGTAAGTCGCCCTACTACCAGCCTAGGGTTGACACAATCATATATATATTTCATGAGTCTTCCTGCAAGATTAGGGTTGACCCAACATTGTTAGTATCCCTTGGCAAGGTGCTAATACCCTTCCAACTGGGGTCACAGGTTGGACCCCTACTTAATTTATAATCGGGGTATGTCGGTTAGACTAACACTCCCACAGTTATAGTTTCAGTCTCAGTATTCAGTAAAGAACTCAGATAGTTCTATAGAACTATGGCTATCTGTTATCAGTTACTTAGCCATAAAAAATAAGTACTTTGCTATCAGTCTAAATTTTCCGTTATTAGTCTTGAGTTATCAGAACTCAGTACCTCAGTTTTAGTCTAATTCAAACAGAAGTTATATGAGCAGTATTGCATATGCAGCATGTTCAGCAGTTACTGTTTTGCATGTAATCTCATCCAGTTACTCCATGATATTTATTTAGTCAGTTATCATCTCATGAATATGAACCCATGTATGTCAACCTACCTCACTTAGCATACCAGTACATTCCATGTACTGACGCATACTCTTTCTTTGCGCTATGATATTTCATATCATAGGTTCGGATGCTCAGGGTCCTAACCGTACTTAGCAGCTCACGCTATCAACAACAGATCTATTGGTGAGTCCTTATATCTCGAGGATAGAGTTTATCTATTTTAGTATTCCAGAAGTTTAGTAGTTATTTCAGTCGGAGTTAGTTGGAGTTTTTTTCCATCAACTCCATATTCAGACAGTTAGAGGCTTTCAGACTTGCACAGTCAATTATTCAGTTTTTCAGATGTTATTAACAGTACATTCACTTATTATTTCAGTATTTTGAGAACCTTATGGCATTTCAATTTTACTTCCGCATATGTTTTCAGGATTATTATTCAGTGCTCATAGCAGGTACCAGTCATGAATTAGCTTGTGATCCTTCAGGGTCGTAAGAATCGTGTAACGTCCAGGATGTAGACTCAAGGCGTTACACAATTAAGGAACTTCTAGCGAATTTAGACAATGAAATTGAAATGGGAAACAAAAAAACTGAATGAGCTTCAAATATGGAAGTGTATCCATATATAAAAAAATTCGTCAGTCGTTGAAGAAAAAAAAGAATGATCAAGAGGACTAGAGATGGTCACTTTGCTAGAGACTGCAACTAGCAAGCGTGGCCTCATTGAAGACTCACAAAGTTCATGACCATAACTTTAAGAAAGAAGTTGCGCGAGCACAGGATATTGGTAAGATTCTCAGTCAAGAATGAAACCTGAATTAACAACTCCAGAAGTAAAAATAAGGTAAGCCAAGGCATTAATTTCAAAAGTCTAACTTGCATGCCATGCCTTTTGTTTGTGGCCATGATCAGGTCAATGGCAGTAGAAACAAAAAGGTTTGAAGTTGGGCATAAATCCCATGACTTATTGTTTCCACTACCTTTGAGCTGACCAGATCCATAAACAGGAGGCATGGGATGCAAGTTTTACTCGAGAAATTGCCACCTTGGCTTGATACCTTATTTTTAATTCAGGGAGTAGTTGGTTCAGGTTTCAATTCTGACCGAAAATCTTACCACCTTCCATGCTCGCGAAGCTACTTCCTTAGAGTTTTGGTCCTACATTTTGTGGGTCTTCATTCAGGCCACGCTAGCTAGTTGAAGCCCACTAACAAAGTGCATAGCTCCAGTCCACTTGAGCATTTTTCTTTTTCAAGAACGATGATGGATTTTCATTTTTTTGGTTACACTTTCACATTCGTATCTCATTTAGTTTTTTCATTTTTTATGTCAATTTCATCAGCCAGTTTTGCTACACTCCACTTCCTACCTGTGTTTCTTCTTTAATAAGGTCGATTTGATATGTGGTCTTCTCCACCTCCCCCTTCCCACACAGGTATTCTTACAATAACCTTCTACTATATAATAGTCACCTTGAGCAACCCATCCATATAAATTTAGACCAAAGAAATAACTATATTTATTTCCATTCTTGTTTGCAGTAGTGCGAGGCTTCAGAGGCCTTTCAAAAGTTCATTGAACCCTTAAAGTCAGTGCAATCGCTATTTGAATGTTTACACTGCCATCAAAAACCTTAACCCTTCTCCAAACTTGATACAGAAGCATTAGCAAAATCTTTATTAAACCGTAATAGGGTATCGACACCACCTACATGGTCCCTCATCCTTACCAGTTTGAACCTAATAATCTTAATTGTAAAATGCCATATCTTGTTTGAAGGATTAACGCCTAATAGGTAAAGAACCAACATTCACAAAATTATTGTACTGGATGTATATTTTCACGATAGGTTGATCAGTAATACATGCCTCCACATATGAAGTGGTTCCATCTGCAAGTAGCTTATTCCTCCGAACCTATCTTTACTTGTTGATCTAGTTTCACTTCCTTATATATGCAAACAAGAGAAATACATCTGATGTCAAACAAGACAAGAACAAAAAGAACATTACAAAAAGGTAACACAAAATTAAATGAATCAACAAATCACAAATTTGATGCAACAGATTCCCCATCTGTTCAATCGATGAGGCATCTATTGCAACAGATGGATGACATGTTGCAACAGATAGGTCATCTATTGGAATAAATCAAACCAGCCTTGTTATTGGTTTGATTTCTTTAAATAATTGCTCCGTCTAATAGCTGATTCATCAGTGGCAACAGTTGAGGAAACTGTTGCAACACCACCACCAACAGCATCAACAAAAAAGAAACAACACCATATGTTCTAACACCATTAACAATACAAACACCACATATTCCACCACCACCACCACCCCCAACAACAACAACACCAAATTAACAAACAAAAGACATAAAAAAATTATACTGATAACAAGGATTTTTAAGTTCTCACAACAAATGGCTTTTTCGTATATTTTAATAAAAACAATGGTTTGTTTATTCAAGACTTAAAAGTGACCTTTCCTTTAATTTTCTCAATAAATAGGAAACTTGATACAATAAAATGAAGGAACACATGGAATTATCTCAAAACAGTCAAAACACACTCCAAAAATAGTCCACTAATTCAAAGAATCGATGACCCTTTTGAAGACCACTGTCGGATTCAAGAATGAAATACAAGAAGGACAATATAACTAGGTGTTTGACACTTTTTGTAGAAAATACAAACTAAGATAACAACACAAGATGAAAAAACAGTGAGAAGAACAACAACAACAAAAAAAAAGGCTTCACAATACAAGATACAAAACGGATACAAGATTACAAAATAAAAAGGATAGATAGATAGACCACATGAAGGTATAATGTTAAGAACCCAATAATGGTCAATATTTGACCCTTAACACTACACACAACAATAAACCTATCTCTTACAAAGACACAAGATCAGAATCTACCTCCCAAGCATCAATGCTTCCAAGCAAATGCAAACACAAGTGATTCTACACTAGTCTAAGCCCTAATTTTGGTTTTGGGTGCCTCAAGGAAAGAGGACTTGTGTTTCTTTGTCTTGTAAGACTTACAATTTCATTCATAAACTAAGTAAATAAAACCCTACATGTTCCTCATATATTACAAAACAAATAGAAGTTAAAATGACCAAAAAGTCCCTTCAAGAATAGGCTACAACTCTAGTGTATGGAGTGGGCTATTTTGGTGTGTATTTGGTCCTTTAATTACACTTCTCTTGCACATAAACTTGGTTGCTTTCAATGCACACCCACATAAGTCCTTTAATTCACGGCTTCACTTTGTTCAATTGGCCACTTTAAAAACAAGCACTCAAAATAGTCCGTAAAACATGAAGAACCCGAGAGCTCAATATGAGCAAGTCTCGACCAACATCTTCATTTTGAACCTTGGATTCCTCTCCATCTTGAGACTTGGATTCAATCTTATCCAACTCAAGTCTCCTTCCATCATATAAGCATCATCGTAGACTCCATATCCTTCATGTCCCTTTCTTCCATACTCCTCTATATGGACATATCAGTTTTGTGGAAGTGGAGTTTTGGTTGAGGAGGCTATTTTCTTAATGTGGAGCTTCGGTTATGGAGGTTGGATGGGAGGGAATGGGCCTTCAAGTCCTTCATGTGGTACTTGATCAACGTGCGGGAGAAGTGATCTACCTTGTTCTCGATTTTGAGGGTAATTAGTAACTTGGCTCATGGCATTTTGTGGTGAACTTGGAGGATTGACTTTTTAAAGAAAAGTCTTGGGGGAAATGGTGATGGAATGGTTTTGGTCATGACCACTTGAGGAAACATGGAGTCGAGGAGTAGAAGAACGAGAGTTCCTTCGACTCTCCATTCGATCCAACCTCTCATTCATAGTAGACATATCTCCTCGGATTGAAGACATAGTCGTGAGCATACTTTCCATTCCTCGGTTGATAGTTTCAAGTATTTCCAAGATATAACCAAGAGCATTGTTGTCCATTGTATCCAAGAAGTTACCTACAAAACAATAAACAAGTTAGTTGTTCAAAGAATGGTCCTCACACTCTCTCTTTAATCCTTTGTACCTCGAATTTTCTCACTTTTGATCTCACAATTGTTGTAAGTTTTCTTGAAATCCATGAGAAGTTGAGAGGTGAACCGAGTGTGTACAATGACTCAAAAGAATAAAAACACACAAAGGAACGTAAACATGGAAAAAATGGTTTCAAAACCAACTCACAATCTAGTAAATTGTCACTAGTTTGTAAGTTAGTATTGGAATCAATAAACAAAACTAATGAGACAACAAAATGAAACTAAAAGATCACAATTTGAGATTAAAATTTTCATGTGAATAGTAACTTGGGTGATGTGGCAGCACACCATTGGTCGCGGCCCCACAATTAGTCACTAGTTGAAGTTTACAAACTTTAGTTACTATGTAATGGAAACAATTGGTTTTGGAAGGAAAGTATATGTCTTGAATCTCCTTTAAGTCTAATATTCAAAAGGAAAGACTTGACTTTGTACAATTCTCACAAAACAAGGTCCCTTGAAATAAGGAAAAGTGGTTGAAAAGTAGATGTCAAGTCAAGTGATGGCTCAAATCTTCTTACAAACTACTTTACAACTTGTAGATTCACCTTTTTGAATCTATATTACACTTTTAGTTGTCTTAAGTTGTAAGATGAGATGAAGAACAATATGAACACCACAACAATCCTTTAAGAACAACAACAATATTCACGAATTCAAGACCCAACCAGACACAAGTCACAAATTCTTGCCCTAGGTCCTTGTTCACAACACAACTTTAACAAGTTCAAGCTCAAATATTGATCTAGACACCTTTTAGTATTAGTGAATCACGAAATTAACACAAGAAACAATAATACACACCAAAGGACTACTAGATCTAGAAACTACAAGCAACCTCAGCCAAGATGAACAACAAGAACAACACTTTCAAACCCAAGAACAACAAGAACACCAAATTTTTAATTTTTTATTTTGATTTTCTTTGCAAGAAAGCCCAAGATTGGTATTGTAAGAACAACACCAAAGATGTCTTTGATACCAAATGATACAAGAAAACCAAGGAACACATGGAATTGGCTCAAAATAGTCCAAACATACTCAAAAAATAGTCCACTAATTCAAAGAATTGATGACCCTTTTGAAGACCACTCTCGGATTAAAGAATGAAATACAAGAAGGACAATATAACTAGGTGTTTGACACCTTTTGCAGCCAATACAAACTAAGTTAACAACACAAGATGAAACAACAATGAGAAGAACAACAACAACAACAAAAATGGCTTCACAATACAAGATACAAGATGGATACAAGATTACAAAAGAAAAAGGATAGATAGATAAACCACATGAAGGTTTAATGTTAAGAACCCAATAATGGTAAATCTTGGACCCTTAACACTACACACAACAATAAAACTATCTTTTAAAAATACACAAGATTGGAATACACCTCCCGAGCATCAATGTTTCCAAGCAAATGAAAACACAAGTGATTCTACACTTTTCTAAGCCCTAATTTCGGTTTTGGGTGCCTCAAGGAAAGAGGACTTGTGTTTCTTTGTCTTGAAAGACTTACAATTTCATTCATAAACTAAGTAAATAAAATCCTACATGTTCCTTATATATTACAAAACAGATAGAAGTTAAAATGACCAAAAAGGCCATTCAAGAATGGGCTGCACCTCTAGTGTATGGAGTGGGATGTTTTGGTGTGTATTTGGTCCTTTAATTACACTTCTCTTGCACATACACTTGGTTGCTTTCAATTCACACCCACATAAGTCTATTTACGTGATTATTCTCGTATCATCACAAATGATACAAGAAAACCAAGGAACACATGGAATTAGCTCAAAACAGTCCAAACACACTCCAAAAATAGTCCACTAATTCAGAGAATCGAGGAACCTTTTAAAGACCACTCTCAGATTCAAGAATGAAATACAAGAAGGACAATATAACTAGGTGTTTGACACCTTTTGCAGCCAATACAAACTAAGTTAACAACACAAGATGAAACAACAATGAGAAGAACAACAACAACAACAAAAATGGCTTCACAATACAAGATACAAAACGGATACAAGATTACAAAATAAAAAGGATAGATAGATAGACCACATGAAGGTATAATGTTAAGAACCCAATAATGGTAAATCTTTGACCCTTAACACTACACACAACAATAAACCTATCTGTTACAAAGACACAAGATCTTAATCACCTTCCAAGCATCAATGTTTCCAAGCAAATGCAAACACAAGTGATTCTACACTTGTCTAAGCCCTAATTTCGGTTTTGGGTGCCTCAAGGAAAGAGGACTTGTGTTTCTTTGTCTGGTAAGACTTACAATTTCATTCATAAACTAAGTAAATAAAACCCTACATGTTCCTTATATATTACAAAACAAATAGAAGTTAAAATGACCAAAAAGGCACTTCAAGAATGGACTTCACCTCTAGTGTATGGAGTGGGCTATTTTGGTGTGCATTTAGGCCTTTAATTATACTTCTCTTGCACATACACTTGGTATTTTTCAATGCACACCCACATAAGTCTTTTTTCATGATTATTCTCATATCAAAACTAGTAATGGGTAAATAATTAATAGCAACAGATGTAAATATCTAATTTAAATAACATACTAAGAAGAAGACGAGAAGGAAAAAGAAATAGTGAACCATACCTGCAATGTCAAAAAAGCAAAGGAATCAGAACATCCAGTTCAGTTGAGAAAAGATATTGATAGGTTGAGATTCGAAAGGATCCTCATTCGAAAAAAGAGAGAAAAGAGAGGAAAAAAAGGAAAGAAAGGGAATTGAGAATAAAGAAGAGAAAGAGAAATTAGTTGAGTTTCTCATCTCGAGTTTATGGCTGAAGGAGAGAGTATTCTACTCCCTCCATTTCATATTAGTTGAGTTGGCCCCTATAGACTTGGCACATCTATTAAGAAAAATATTTATTAGGGGTCTATTTTACAAAATTAGCCTTATTAATTATGCTTTGAAAATATTAATTTGAATGTATACAACTTGTTTAGTCATTTAATGATAAGGGTATTATTAGAAGAACATATTAAAATCCTCTTGATTTCATCATTGGGACAACTAAATTGAAACAAATATTTTTAGAAAGAGGGTTAACTAAAATGAAATAAAGGGAGTAGATATGGGTTTTAAATATTCATTAATAACTTTTGAGGGGCACGAGGAGACGGTGACATTGAAAAGAACAGATAAGACTACTCACTGGGGAGATTTTTGAGTTATCCAAGTAATATTTTTTACCACCTTAGTATTTTATCTTTTTAATCTCGAACAGGAAATTTCTAAATTGCTTTAAAAAAGGATCTTAAAACATCAAAGTCAACCTGTTTCTACAGATGATAATTTCTATTTGAAAATTTCTAAAGCTTGATCATCTGTTGCAATAGATGATTCTAATAGACGGGTAATCTGTAGCAACAGATGACTTAATCTATTTGATTAATTTCAACAGATGGGTCATCTGTTGCAACAAGTTGAACATTTGTTATTATACAATTTCAATTGAGTTCATATGTTCAACTAATGCCTTATTGATTAATCTAGGACTAGGGGTGAGTTCTCATAGGGTCAACTGCAACTTTAATTGAGTCTTCTAAAAATTGCATGATGAGACAGTATTGCGTTCCTCTCAACTAGAGTCATCGATCAATCACTCTGAGGTGAAGTGATTCTTATTACCTAATATGTTCAAATAATATCTTAATTTATCATAGGGTCAACTACAATAGATGGATGTACCTATTTGATAAGTTACAACAGATGGGTAATCTGTTGCAACAGGTTGAACATTTATTTTTATACAATTTCAATTGAGTTCATATGTTCAACTAATACCTTAATTGATTAACCTAGGACTAGGGTGAGTTATCATAGGGTCAACTACAACTTTAATTGAGTCATTTAGCAATCGCATAATGAGATGATATTGAGTTCCTCCCGGCCAGATACGTCGATCGATCACACTAAGGTGAACCGATTCTTATTACCTAATATGTTTAACTAATACCTTAATTGATCATAGGGTTAACTACAACAAATGGCAACGCATATTTGATAATTTACAATAGTTGGGTAATCTTTTGAAATAGATGACTTAATATGTTCAATTAATTCCAACAGATAGGTCATCTGTTGTAACAGGTTGAATATTTTTTTTTATAAAATTTTAATTGAGTTCATATGTTCAACTAATGCCTTAACTGATTAATCTAGGACTAGGGGTGATTTCTCATAGGGTCAACTACAACTTCAATTAAGTTTTTTGGCAATCGCATGATGAGACTGTATTGCGTTCCTCCCGACTAGAGTTGTCGATCGATCACTCTGAGGTGAAGAGATTCTTATTACCTAATATGTTCAACTAATACCTTAATTGATCATAGGTTCAATTACAACAGATGATAGCGCCTATTTGATAATTTATAATAGATGGGTAATTTGTTGCAAC
This sequence comes from Capsicum pubescens, assembly GCA_030864215.1. Classification (NCBI taxonomy): domain Eukaryota; kingdom Viridiplantae; phylum Streptophyta; class Magnoliopsida; order Solanales; family Solanaceae; genus Capsicum; species Capsicum pubescens. The sequence goes on from CM061539.1 coordinate 90,429,258, forward strand.
AGATGACTTAATCTGTACGATTAATTCCAACAGATGGGTCATATGTTGCATCAGGTTGAATATTTATTTTAATACAATTTCAATTAAGTTCATATATTCAACTAATGTCTTAATTGATTAATCCAGGACTAGGGGTGAGTTCTCATAGGGCCAACTACAACTTCAATTAAGTCTTTTGGTAATTGCATGATGAGATGATATTGCATTCCTCTCGACCAAAGTCATCGATCGATCACTCTGAGCTAAATCAATTCTTATTACCTTATATGTTTAATTAATACCTTAATTGATCAATCTAGGACTAGGGGTGAGTTCTCATAGGGTCAACTACAACTTCAATTGAGTCTTTTGGCAAATACATGATGAGACGGTATTGCGTTTCTCCCGACCAGAGTCGTTGATCGATCACTCTAAGGTGAAGCGATTCTTATTACCTAATATGTTCAACTAATACCTTAATTGATCATAGGGTAAACTATAACAGATGGCAGCGCCTATTTGATAATTTAGAATAGATGGGTAATCTGTTGCAATAAATGACTTAATCTATTTGATTAATTACAACAGATGGGTAATCTATTGCAATAGATGACTTAATCTGTTTGATTAATTTTAATGGATGTATCTATTGCAACAGGTTGAACATTTATTTTTATACAATTTTAACTTATACATTGTTAGGTAAAACATGTCTCCCAAAAGAAAAGAAAGTGAAAGTGGATCAACTCCTGACCACCCAACAACAAAGGCTACAGTACTGAGGGATTTAGAGGAGCTTCCTAGACAATCTCAGTCAAGGAAAAGTAAAACTGAGAAGAGATATGAAAACAATATTGAGGGAGGTAGACAAGGGTCTATAAATGGTGATAAAGAAAATAAAAGTTAGAAAGAGGAGGAATTAGAGAGTGAGAAAGAGGATGATCATCAACATGATGATAATGAATCACTAATGGGGCGTGAATTAATATCGACATCCCAGTATGATCCTGTCAAAACTATTAGTATTGACAGGTTTCAAGTTGTGATGCCGATAGATAACCCTGCAGCAGAACTAACTGGTGAACTTGTACTTAAATATCAGTTGGGGAAATTTTTTAATTATTTTAGGAATATTATAAAGAAGTAAAACATAGATGAACTTTTTAAGAGGAGCTGCTTTAGACGCTTTCTTGAGCTACTCGAGGACCCCCCCCTGCCCGTTTCCAAATGAGGATAGTATATGGTCTTCTCAATTGTAGGATCAAGTATGTGGGGGATGATAAAGATTCGGAAGATGGGGCAAAAAAGATAGATGAAATCTGGATCAACTACTGTGGCATGCCGATTTGTTTTGTCTTACGAGAGTTTTCCATAATGATGGGCTTGAGATGCAATCATCTAGAAGAACCTATCATCAAGGAAAGCAAGACAGCCAAACGACCCAGAAAAACCAACAAATGCAAGGAAAAAATAGATGGTTTGTTGGACATTATTGGACGTGGCTACAAAGCATCTAATTTGATGACATATCTCAAGTATAAAACTATACCAAAGCAGTACAGGGAGAAATTATGCTTAGTTTGGTTTGCCCATTCAGTTATATTGGCAAGAGACATCAAAAAGGTCATAATAGATTATTTGTTGGCGCGTGCTGAGGATTTTGATAAATTCAACAATTACTGACAAAGCTATCCCCAGTGACGACCACATTATACCGTTTTTCTTGGGTTTTCATGGTAAAATTAATCACTATTTTTACTCATCCATTAAATTATATTGAATATAGTTATTATAATTTTTTTTGCTTGCTTCCTATTTATATTTGTTAGGCTTGGGCATTTGAAGTCATTTCCCCCTCCGAAAGCAGGTAATGAATTACCCGGATGAGATTTCTCATCCAAGGATGTTTAGGTGATTGGCTACAAAGAACAACACAAAAATTAAAGAGGTTGATCTCTTTAACCCTCCGGATAATGCAGTACGTCTTCCTTAAGTAAAATAATTTGACTTAATTAAAGATATTAAATAGATGTTATATCTTGTGCAACAGATGTTATATCTGATGCACCAGTGGGACATCTGTTTTGATAGATTACCTATCATGTGCCAACTGGTTCAACAGATAGTATTCTATTGCGATAGACAATTGATATCTTGTATCAGATTACCTATCTGTTGCTTTGGTTCTCTGAACCCGACTCTTAACAGATTAACCATCTACTACAAATTATGCAACATATGGGTAATCTGATATAACATATTATTAATCTGTTGTGACATACAGATCATCTGTTGCATAAAATGTAACCCAAAGATTACCCATTTTGTTCTAATTGGTGAAATAGATTGTTAATCTATTGCTACAGGTGATTGATATATTGCATCAGATTATCCATCTGTTGTTCTGGTTCTTCGAACTCGACTCAAATAGATTTTAACCATCTACTGCAAACTATGCAACAGATCTGTAATCTGATGCAATATATTGTTAATCTGTTGCGACATACAGATCATTTGTTGCATAAGTTGTCTATGTTAACAAGTAACCTAACTTTGAAAATTATTATATTATATGATTTAAATGTATTTGTATTTTTTATAAGTTGTACATCCATGGATCGTGCCTACTGAATAGGAGTTGGGGATGACTTCTTTTATTACTCTAAGTCATGTTGATACTATAGCAGACCCAAGGTGGATTAATAAAGAAGGAATTAGCTGGAACAGTAACCATAAGAAGAGCAATTAGGCAAGGTCAGCCTAATATTGAGGCTCTTCATGACCAACCTACTGAGGCAGATTTGAGTGCTACTTCTGGTGGAGTTGTTAGTGTTGGTGGCAGGCATGCTGATGCTTCTACAACTCGTGATGATGAGCATGTTTATGCTCAAGAAAAAATAAATATATTTGAAAACACCCCTTTCACAGGTCCCCCTCACCCTTACACAAGTCCTTCTCACTCTTACACCGGTCTCTCTCACCTTTCTCCACCCTCGTATTCTTGTTGTAAATGCAGAGAGTGCAAGGACAACAAATATAAACTTTTTGTAAAGGTAGAGCCTATCACTAAAGTTGTCGAGGAATTCAAATTCAAGAGGGATGTCATACCATGTAAGAAGGTGAGAGAGCCATACACTCCTACAACGGTGGTTAGCAGGAAGAAAAGAGCAATTAGTGACGTACTCTCTAGTCGAAAATCAAAATATATTAAAGTTCAGGGGCCATTGAAAAAGGTTGACATATACGCGGAACTTGGCACCAAAGAGAAGAGGGATCTGCGACGGGCCAAGAATGTTAAGCGAGGCGCACTTGATTACCCTAGGCCTCCCTTTTCCCCCCAAGACTTCCAGATTATGATAGATATGCATATGTGGTACGAGGATAAGGTAAGTTTACTTTTCCCAACCTAGCCTTATAATCTACTCCATGAAGAAGAAGCTATGTAATAAACGTGAAATTTTTTGCAACAATTGGGTATTCTGGTGCAATTGGTAGTGGTTCTATTACAACTTATTATCCATCTGTTGCATAAGTTGCATTTTATTATTGACTCATAGAACCCTATGAAACAGATGGACCACCGTTGCATCTTTACTATTACTAATATATTTAAAAATTGACTTCTTATATAATAATATGTTGACAAAATTCTCTGCCTCGTGAGAAAAAGGAAATTAGCGTACTCGAAAGCTTATGACACTGCCGATAGGATAATGGACCTTGACTTCTACAAGAAGCTCAAGGATAAGTATGATAAACTTAATGATATAGCATCATCCTGTTTCACGAGATTTGATTCATTAGTTTCTACATTGGACTGGGATGAAGAAAAAATAATAAAATATGTTAGAGGAGGGAGGCCAAATCCACACGGCAAGAGATAGACCGAGGCAAAGAGGATTCTTGCAGTTATGAGTGTGGACGACATACATTATCGGGTTGTTGAGATACTACTCGAGGAGGGAAAGATCAATGTTTATGACTGCAATGAACCTGCCATCGATGAGGTCATTGTTTTATCCACGTACAGCCACTGATGGACCTGTTCCCCATCTTGTTGAGGCAGAGTAAATTGATGTATCATTTTCCAGAGGAAGTGTTGATGAAGAAGTCATGGGATTTTGAAGGTCGAAACAAGGGCATGAACCTTCCAAAAAATAATACCAGTTTTGCGTGCGGCTCGCACACGCTTGCACACATCGAATATTTGATGATCGGCACAGAAATGGCTGAGCCAACGACCTTTCTGTGCGACAACACTATGGAAAACCTGCAAGAGGTCTGGGCTTATAGGTTACTAACTGAATCTTGGAGCCTGTGTATATAGAAAAGCCTGTGAAATAATAATTTTTTATATATTCTAATGAAAGTTGAGTTTTTTATAATGCAATACATTGTCAATCTGTTGTAAAATATATTCTGTCTGTTCTGGAAGATAGTTTATCTATTGTAATAAGTTGGTCATCTGTTGCATTATGTTGATGTTAATTCTATCTAATCTAAGTCTAATTTGTTGCAACAGTGGGAAGACCTGTTTGATAATTTCCAACAGATGACCTAAATTTTGCAATATATGCCTGAATCTATTTGATATTTTCCAACAATTACGCTTGATTATCCATGTGCTCAACAACACAAAACCAGTAGCAAATACACCACCATTAAAATTTCAGCAATTAAACTTGAATATCCATGTTCCCAACACCACCAAACCAATAGCAATAATGGCAACAATGTAGTATCTTCTTGCTCAATTTTTTTCTCCTCAAAAGCCTTGACTTTCTTCAACAAACCCCAGATTACACGATTTGCCTGTGAAGGGTATCGCTCTTCATATCAATCAAAGTAATTTTATCCACCCAATTTCTATAAAAACAAGAACACAATTACAAAACAATTATAAGTCAATAATTAATCAACTAATTAAATAAATAAATTACCTTTGAAATCTAACAAGTAAAAAACCTACGACCTGAATTTTGTTGAGTCCAAGAAGTCTTCAATAGAGGTTCATGACCGCACTTACAATATCAAAAATCTTTGTCACAAAAAATAGTAGAAGATGAGCTCGATATTGTCAATCTCAGTTGAAAAAAATAAAGAAAATACGTAGAAAAAAATACAAATAATCGATATGAATTTGGATAGAGAAAAAAGGATGAAGAAGAAAAAGAAGCTTTGGAAATTTAGGGTTAAATTTTAGGAAGAAGATGAATATATATGACAATGGGAGAAAAATAACTGTTGGGGGCCAAATCAGCAAAAATGGGGGTTCAACGAGCCTTGGCTGCGTGAATTATTTGCAAGTAACCAACAGGACAAAAAGTGACAAACTGACACATTTGATGCCTATTTTATTTTATGTGTTTAAAATAAATATTGTCTACTTGATGTCTATTTTATTTTAGGTGTTTAAACTGAACACTGTCAATGGGTTTCGCCTTTTTTATTTCAAGTCACTTTCACTTTTTTACATGTAGTGGCAATTTTTTATGTCTAATAAAAGTTGAATTTTTATAATGCAACAGATTGTCCATCTGTTGTAACAGATATTCTACCTGTTCTGACACATAGTTTATCTGTTGTAATAAGTTGGTCATTTGTTGCATTATGTCGATGTTTCTATCTAAGTCTATCTGTATCAATAGTGGAAAGACATGTTTGATAATTTCCAATAGATAATCTACCTGTTGCAACATATGTCTAAATCTGTTTGATATTTTCCAACAGATGTGTCGTCTGTTGCAACAAATACATTATCTGTAGCAATATTTGAATCTAGAATTCTTTTTCAATTAGTAACTTCAAATATAAGGAAAAAATAAAATTCATAGACAAAATAAAATAAATTGAAGCCTTCAGAAATTAGCTGAAATAAATCAACGAATAAATAAAATGTAAAAAAATTATTAGGGGTACAGATCTCAAAAAATACATCAACAATTTAAGTATTGATACCAAGAATTTATAAGGAGGGGTGAGGTTATTACTTTGACAGACTCAAGCTATAAGGATCTACTCAATATGGACAAGTTGTTCTTCATCCGGTGCTATGGAATTCAACTTCGGTCGTCGTAGATTTTTATTGTCACTTACGTACGATTTCTGCGCTTTCTGTTCTCTGTATTTCCATAAAAGGAGTAGCATATTGTCAATGTTGTTCAGTAGTAGCTTCTGCATCCACCTGAAAAGCTAAAATTGGTCAATGCTAATCATGGGGATACAACAAAACATAAAAGGATAACTCATCTGTTCTAGCAAAGCAAATAGGTCTTCCTCCTATTTTAAATTATCCCAAACAGATTATATTTCTGTTGCAACAGATGAATCAACTGTTGGGACAAATTTCTACATGAGGAAGACCTGTATGATAATTTCCAATGGATAAACCATCTGTTGTAATATATGACTCATCTATTGCAGTAAATAGGTCATCTGTTGGTACAAATAAAAAAAGTACGAAAAGTTGTTTGATTTACTAAAATAGATGAGACATATATTGCAACAAATACTTTATCTAATGTAATAAGTTAGTCAACTGTTGCAACAGATGTGCATATCTGTTTGATAATTTTCAGCAGATGTGTCATCTGTTGAAACAGATATGTGTCTATTTGTTAGTTGGAACAAACATATATATTCACCTTCTTCAGCTCATGCTGCTCTCCTTTGGCCATTGTACATTGCTCAATGCAAAACACAGACAGAGGAGTTGCAATTTCACTTTTTTGGATGTTTGATAATGCCTTGAAAAATACTTTCCTTCTACTTTTATCCTTAATATCTAATGGAGTGGATGGATATAAAATCCTCTTTAATGGAATGACATCCCTCTTAGATGTCAATTCCTTTAAAGAAGTAGTTAATGCATTAATAGCATTAATCACTACATCATGTTTCACCTTGCAGTCTTGACATTTGCATCCAGAACATTCGCTGGGAGAGGTAAAATCTGTATAACCAATATGTATGATCATACTCATAATGGTTTGTTTTAAATACTGTAAGAGGACCATCTTTAGCACCAATAGCAGCACCACTACCGCCACCAACAGCTCCATCACCACTAAGACCATCAACAACAACAAACCCACCAGCCAAAATTATTTTTCTTATAATGATTGTTGCTCCAAACAATTCCATTTTTATTTTGTCAATGACCTTAGGGTCCGATAAAATTCGCACAGATTGTAAAGTAAGAAAAATGGCATTTTCAACTCTTGATTGGTCGAAACTAGCGACAGATGCATAATCTAACATAAATCATTACATATATTAGAATGATGATTAGACCATTTAAAAAAATCATTAATTAAAATAAAAACTTAATTATAATTATACTTACTGCATCCTTCGGGGGGTTGAAGAGATCAAGAAATTTTATATTTTTATCAGTTTTGGCCGACAACCATCTCAAGATTCTTGGACAGGAAACTTCTTCTTGGTAGTTCACTTGTTGTCTCAAATAAGGAATGACTTCAAACGCCCAAGCCTATAAAATAATGCCAATAAATTAAAACCATTACTGAGTATTAAAAATAAATGATATCATAGAAAGAAACATTTACCCTGAAAGCTCATGGAAAGCCATATAAGTTGACTGTCTTTGGTGCTAACGGAGTCAACAAATATTTGACCGTCATTTTGAAGCTTTCATAACCCGAAGGATAGCTATTAAATGCCTCATGATCCTCGGAGAACTTTATTAAACCAACGCTTATATTGTTGTTAAAGTCTCTCGCCTAAAGAATATTATGTACAAACCAAACCAAGCACAATGACTGCTTGTGCTTCTTTGAAATTCTTTTACCTTCCAACACTTCTATCAAATTTTTATTTTTAAAGCTTGGACCAACAGATTACTTATCCATTGTAACAAGTTATTTAACTGTTCCAATAGATCACTCATATTCCAATAGACGTGTTGAGAAAGATGAATGGTTTGTGCAATAGATCACACGTCTGTTGTAATATGTGAGTAACCTGTTGGAACAGTTAACTTACCTGTAGCAACGGCTGAGTAATTTTTTCCCACAAAACAAAATATATCACTCATCTGTTGAGAAAGACGAATGGTCTATGCAATAGGTCACACATCTGTTGCAACATATGAGTGATATATTGGAACAGTTATCAACGGCCAATATTAGTTAGATTTCTTCCAATAGAAGGGTCGTTTTCGCGATAGATGAATGATCAGTTGGAAAAATCAAGTCTTGGACATGTCTTGTTGGAAGAGTTAATAGGATTTTATCCAACTAGTGGTTCATCCGTTGGATCAGATCTTTAATCTGATGGTTTCTCTGTTGCATCAGATCGTTAATTTATTATGTCAGATTTTTAATTCGATGGTTCTTCTGTTGCATCCGATAGTAAATCTGTTGCATCAGATGGTTAATCTATTGCAATATATGCTTAATCTTTTGCATCAAATGGTTAAACTATTGCATCAGATGATTAAACTATTGCATCATATGCTAAATCTATTGCATCAAATTTTTTATCCAATGGTTCCTTTGTTACATCAGATGATTAATCTGTTACATCAGATGGTTAATTTGTTGTATCAAATGGTTAATTTGTTGCATCATATGCTAGATCTATTGCATCAAATAGTTAATATGTTGCACCAGATGAATAATCTGTTGGAGAAAAAAATAGTAGCACGATTTTGTTCAACAGAACAACAACAATATCATATTTTTAGCAAGAACAAGAACAAATCAACCCAGTAACGGGCACAATAAATTAAACTTCAAAATCAAACAACAAAAGAGAAGAGAAGAGAAGAGAAGAAATACCAGAAATTAGGGTTTTATTCGGACCACATTTTAAATTAAAGCAACAAATATTGAAATTGTTAACCAATATTATAAGAGAAGTTGGCTCAAGTTCCTCATTTTCTTCAAAACTAAAAAAGTCATAATTTTTTACCTGTGAAAGAAGGAAAGGAACGATGAAAAATTCGAAGCTGTTGTGGTCGGAGAGCAAGGCTGTCAAGTAGATTGGTGGTTGAAGTCGAAAAGGAATTTGAAGCCCAACTATTTGTCATCAGAGGTTGAAGTCGTCGGGAATTGAAAGGAGAGATTTGTAGAAGTGTTAGTGAGAGAGGCTGTCGAGAGATAGGAGAGAGACGGTCGATGATTTGGATTGAAGAGGGGTGTGGGTTGGGTTGATTTGTATTTCTGAAAAGATTAGAAAGCTTTGAAAATATTAATCAAGTCCACAATTAACTTAATCAAGTTTCCTAATTATGTTTGACCCTTTAAGTTGGTCAATGTCACTAATCCTTCATTCAAGACTTAAAAAAGACACCTTTCCTTTTATTTTTTCAACTAAGTTGTGCTTTGTGAATTTCGCCTTGAGAACTTTTTTGCCTTGTCTGGTATAACTTATGTCATGCAAACTATATTTTCCATGAAAATTATTTTTTATTTTTCAATGTCAAGAATATGTTTGGTGATATATTTGTTATATAAAATATTAAAGATCATAACTTTGAGGGTTATTTGGTAGAATATATAAGAATAGTGCAGAATATAGTGTATTAATGATGTTGGTATTAGCTATGATGATATTATTTTCTATACTAGTGCAGTGTACGTGTATTGCACGCGCATATCACATTAAAAAATATATTATGTACTTTTTTTTACTTATCACAAATTTTTTCATTTAAATAAACATAAAATAATTCTGAGAACTTATTTTACACACCCTTTAAAACTCAATTAATAAGATTATATGTTTTGTAAGTGTTCATCAGGTCAATTAATAATACGATAAGATGCTCAATTCATTTAAATAGCTATTAACGTTATACTAAATGCAATACTCCAATTTGTTTACATAATGAAAATGAATATTATTGTATAAATACAATGATTGAATTCCATATCTTTTGAACATGTAAAGATGAATAATTTAGTTTATTTAGTTATATAAGATATGTAAATATGTTAGACGGAATACATTAAGGGCCACTTAAACTATGTGAGTAAATTTTATCTAAATAATCAAATTACGGTTGTTCCAATCAAGCAACTACACATATATATTCTATTTATTCTTGAGCGTCTATTAAATATTCAAGTTAACCACAAAGTTTGTCACCTTCTTTAGAACAGGGCAAAGGTTTTACAGCTTATTTAGGTTAATGTATATAATTAAAGGAGGTAATAAAGTGCCTTTAAAAATACTTTATCATGTATTTAAATGCTCAATTGAAATAAATTAAACCGTAATGATTTAAATGTTTGAATCTGAATACACTCTTGATCTGAATAACTATAGTTCCAATTTACAAATGAACTGTTAAGGATCACTAACTAATTGTTGAAATCGAGAATGAATATCTTACTGGTTTAATTATTAATTTAGCATGTTTATAAATCGATAGCATATAAACTGAATTACTAATAAACAAAACAATATAATGTCCAAGTTCAAATTTGAAAATCCACAGATCTAGAACTAAATAATAAAGTTACATTATACATAAGCATAAAAATTTAACACAACTACTTATAATAAATTAGCAGTATAAAAAAAAATTATAATAAAGGAAAAGAATCAATATCAATAGCAAAGGAAAAATAAATACATAAATTACCATATTATGTTGTTGAATTTTGAAGGAAAATATATATTTAAATTTATTGAAGGCCAAAAAATACAGACGTGCGGCTGAATAAAAAAAAAGTGCCATGAGATTAGAAACCAACCTTAAAAAAAAATTAATATACAATATTAGTTGATTTGAAAATTTTAACTTGCATAACTTAAATAAGGAAAAAATAAAAAATGAAGGGTCAAAAACATATCTAAGGTATTTCCTTTTTTGTTGGATTTAATACCTAAAGTATTAAGGAGTCGTTTGGTAGAAGATAGGATAAGTAGGGATATCTCATGAGGTGGGATATCCCATGAAATTATTTATCTCTTTTTTTAATGAGATAGTAGTCCTACCATTTTAGTATAAATGGGGTGGGGGGGGGGGGGGAGGATAAAATAGTCTCAGGATTAACTAATCTCTTCTATCAAATTTGGAATAAAATTAATCCTAAATTTTATCCGAAAATTATTTTTCTTATCCCTTCTACCATACGATCCCTAAGTGTTTCTAAAGTATCACAAAATGATTAGCGAAACACACCTGCACTATCAGTTGCTAGAGAAACATAGTTGAAAGTTTTGTTGTTCTTCGGGTATACAAAAATTTATATTTCGGCACAACAACTTCAAAATAAGTTCAAGTATAAAACAAGAACACTTATGAAGTTAATAACACCCCAACACAAGATCAAAAAGACCTTTTAAAGAAGTGTGTTTTTCAGAAAATTAGATGAAATAGAAAAAGGCCAAGTCCTTCGACTTCACGAAGTGTCCTTAAGGAAATAATTCCCCTCAAGTACCTGAGGTTGTGGAATTTTTCTTCCAGGATAAAATGGCCTAATAATCCAACTGTAGTAGTACCTCAAACGATTGGATTCTCTTTGAACTCACTCAACGATTAGATGATCACATAGAGTATTTTCAGAAAACAAAAAGAGCTTTTTGCAGAAATTTTTCATACTAAACCAATGGAAAAAATGCAGGTTTATATAGCCATAAAGTGCCCCTCCCGAAAGGTATCAATGGTTCATCCGAAAAGGTGTATCCTTTAGAAGAGTCATGTCTGTTCATTCAAAATATTGTTTCTTTTTCTGAACAGACACAACTATCCGAACAGTCACTCCTTTTTCAAAATAATGTGTCTTTTCCTCAATGGGTTGTGTCCCTCCATTTTCCATTCACTCTAATTGAACTCAACAATCCCCCACATGAATGGGGAATGTCTATTCTTTATAAAATGTTACGGAAAAGTATGTGATCATCAAGCAAAGACTAATTTCATCTGGATAAGTGGGTTTTCCTTTGAACTTTTTGTAGTAAACATGCATCGGATGCACTCGGTCAATCGGTAGATTTGATATCTTTAAACCGTCGAGTTTTTATGTACTCCTAGACAATACATGTCATACAACCAGCCTTTTACAGTTTGTGGTTCTCATGGTTTTGTTTGTTTCATCCATGAACACATCCCGGTCTCATGAGAGCTTAGAGAATAGGCCTTTACTAACATTCTCCTTGAAGTGGCTTCGACTTCGCCCTCACATAGGTGATTTCTAAATGTTCAATTCTGTAGACTAAACTATTTGGTCAATCTGCCAAATTTAGATAATTATTAAAAGACTTTACACTATAAATCTTATCTTTGTTTACTAAACATTGTCTACATCATAAGAATGGGTTGGGTATATTGACAATGTTGAACCTGTTAGACACAACTTTGTTTGATCTCCTTGAACCTAGATCTTGGGATCTCCAGTCTGCTAGGTAGAGTTAACACCATGTTGACTTGTCCTAGGCCTTAAACCCATTTCCTTGGATATTCTCTTAACTTCTTCTCTAGATGGGCCTTTTGTAAGTGAATCCGACACATTATCCTTTGACTTCATATAGTTAACAGTAGTAATTTCACTAGAGAGAAGTTCTCTAACGGTATTATAACTCTATCTTAAGTGACGAGATTTACTGTTGTACATCATGCTCTCTGCCCCGCCTATTGGCGTTTGGCTATCACAGTGTATACATATTGATGCCACTGGTTTGGGCCAATAAGGAATATCTTCCAAGAAATTTTAGAGTCATTCTGCTTCATCACCGGCTTTATCCAATACGATAAATTAAGATTCCATTGTAGAGCGAGCAATACATGTTTGTTTGGATGATTTTCAAGAGACTGCTCCTCCACCGATAGTAAATACTTATCCACTCGTGGATTTTACTTCATTCGATCCGGTGATCCAATTTGCATCACTATATCCTTCAAGTACCGCAGGATATTTATTATAATTCAAAGCATAGTCTTGAGTGTATTTAAGATACCCCAAAACTCTTTTCATTTCCATCCAATGAGTTTTATTGTGATTACTCGTGTACCGACTCAATTTACCAATGACACATGCTATGTTTAGTCGTGTACAATTCATGATATATATTAAACATCCTAACACTCTTGTGTACTCCAACTTTGAGTCACTTTTACCTTCATTCATTTGAAGTGCAAAGCTCACGTCCAATGGAGTCTTGGAAATACCAAATTCCAAATACTTGAATTTGTTAAGTACCTTTTTAATGTAATGAGATTGTGACAATGCCATCCCTTGTGGAGTTCTATGGATTCTTATTCCTAAGATCACATCCGCAACTCCAAGGTCTTTCATATCAAACTTGCTCTCGAGCAGTCGTCTTGTAGCATTTATGTCAGAAATGTCTCTATTGATGATCAACATGTCATCAACATATAAACAAATAATGACTTGGTGATTTGGAGTGTCTTTAATGTAAACACATTTATCACATTCATTTATCTTGAATCCGTTTGCCAACATGGTTTGGTCAAACTTCGCATGTCATTGTTTAGGTGCTTGTTTTAGTCCATAAAGTGAGTTAACAAGTTTACACACCTTATTTTCTTTTCCTGGAACCATAAAACCCTCAGGCTGTTCTATGTAGATTTATTCCTCCAATTCTCCATTTTGGAATGTTGTTTTCACATCAATTTGATGGATTTCAGGACCATATACTGCCGCCAAGACAATTAACATCCAAATTGATGTTATCCTTGTTACTGGCGAGTATGTATCAAAGTAATCAAGACCTTCTTTCTGTTTGAAGCCTTTTACTACAAGTTTTGCCTTGTATTTGTCAATAGTACCATCTGTTTTCATTTTTCTTTTAAAGATCCATTTAGAGCCTAAAGTTTTATTTGCTGGAGGAAGATCAACCAACTCCCACGTATGGTTGCTTAAAATTGAATCAATCTCACTATTGACTGCCTCTTTCCAAAAAGATGAGTCTAACGATGACATCATTTTCTTAAACGTTTGAGGCTCATTTTCTAAGAGAAATGTTACAAAATCCGATCCAAACAAAGTTGACGTTCTTTGACGTGTACTACATCTTGGGTTCTCATCATTTTATACATCCTCACTTGGTTCATCTCGAGGTCTTTAGACCCCCCACTAGATTGTTCATGTCTAGTTTTATATGGATAAATGTGTTCAAAAAATTCAGCATTATCTGATTTAATTACCATATTTTCATTGATATATAGATGTTCAAATTTATGAACCAAAAACCGACATACTTTACTACTTTTAGCATATACTATGAACACACAGTCCATTGTCTTAGGTTCTATCCTTACTCCTTTAAGCTTAGGAACTTGGACCTTCGCTAGACACCCCCACACTTTGAAATATTTCAAGTTGGGTTTCCTTCCTTTTCCTTTTTCATATGGAATTGATTGTGTCTTACTATGGGTCAATCAATTGAGTATTTAGTTAGATGTAAAGATAGCTTCCTCTCATAAGTTTTGTGGTAAACCTGAACTTATTAGTAAGGTATTCATCATTTCCTTCAAGGTTCAGTTTTTTATTTTCGCAGTTCCATTAGATTGAGGTGAATACGGGGTCGTAGCTTGATGCAAAATTTCATTCTCTACACATATATGCACAAAGGGAGATTCATATTCTCTGCCCCTATCACTTCTTATCATTTTGATCTTTTTCTCTAACTGATTTTCAACTTCTATTTTATATTGCCTAAACGCATCTATTGCTTCATCCTTACTGTTTAGCAAATTGACATAACAATATCTAGTGCAATCGTCAATAAAAATTATAAAATACTTTTTTCCACATCGAGATGGTGTTGACTTCATATCATAAATGCCAGTGTGTATTAAGTCTAAGGGATTGGAATTCCTTTCAACAGACTTATACGGATGTTTAGCATACTTTGATTCCATACATGTTTGACATTTTGATTTATTACACTCAAAGTTTGGCAAAACTTTTAAGTTAATCCATTTTTTCAAGGTTTAGTACTTGACATTTCCTAAACGACTATGCCACAAATCATTTGACTCTTAGCAAGTAAGAAGAAGCCTCAACTTTCTTCATTTCAACAACTATTACATAAAGTTTGAAAAGGCCCTCATTGAAGTAGCCCGTTCCTGCATATGTTTCATTCTTACTTATTACAACTTTCTCCAAAATAAACACACCTTAAATCAATTTTTAATGAGGAGTGTCATCGACACTAAATTTTTTCTAATAGTAGGAACATGGAGAACATTATTGAGAGTTAACACCTTGCCGAAAGTCACTTTTAGGAATATCTTTCCACTTCCTTCAACCTTGGTTGTTATATTATTTCTCATGAAGATCACTTCTTTGGGACCAACGGAATCATAAGTAGCAAAAGCTTCTTTTTCCGCTCAAACATGTCTAATGGATCCTTAATTAAACCACCATCCATTTGGATATCCAACTAGATTGCTTTCAGTGATCATATCACATAGATTTTCAAATTTTCTAGTTGTTTCCAACATGTTTATCTAATCTTTTTTCTTGTCCAGAAGACTTCTTCATCTTCTTATTATTTGGAGCATCATCCTTAACAGGATTTGCAACCATCATTGATGATTTTTCATTCAACTCATTATCCTCGTCTATCTTGGAGTGAATCATAAGATCTTTCAAATCAGAAAATTGATTTTCAATCATTATTATTATTATTATTATTATTATTATTTAAGAATATGAGGATCTATACTTGTGAACATTTGAATTGCAAGTTTGGCCAGTCAAAATGACATCAATTGTTGTCATCCTTTAAAGTTCACACCAAAATATTTTTCTATTTCTCTGTCATTTTCATTGCTAGAGAAATACCTGAACTACTTAATGACGCAACATTGGTAGTCGTTGGGATAACACCATTCACAACCAAATCAATTTATTATTCAGTTTCCTTCATCATTTTCTTGTCAATCTTTGACATACTCTTTAGTATTTCAGAATATTAACAATACAGAATTTAATCTTTAGCCAAATTATTTCTAGTCAATGATGAAGTCTTTATATCTTCAAATCATCAACCGAATGAACTATGAAACATAACGAAGTTTTTATGACTTCAAATTGTAATCAAATTCAAACAGAGTGAAATCCCACAGCTTTTAAACTCCAAAAACCAATACAGAGATCTTAACAAATCGGTGAAGTTTTTATATTCTTCGAACCGAATGCTCATACTGATTTCTCGATGAAGTTTTTATATTCTTCTAATCGAGGGAGTAGAAATCAAAAGATTTTAGTCTCCAAAAAATCAGACTCAATACATATTAACCAAATACTTGATCTATAAATGGCGATAAATTTTTTTCTTCACCAAACAAGCACAAAAATAAATATTTTTATACTTTCCTCAGTATTGTTTTTCTCAATTTTGATAAAATCTGTATTTTTCAATAATAACTTTAAACACATGTTCAAATTAACATATGCACAGTCAAATAAAGTTTTAACTCTGTATTTACAACTTTGAACTTTTAACAATAAGTTCAACCCAACTTATGAACATCAACAAAATAAAGTTCAAACTTTTTTTTGGAAAATAGCAAAACCAAATGTTAAGAACTTCAACACAAGTTTAACCAACTTATGAACTATCAAAACGAAGTTTCAAGAACTTCAAACACAAGTTCAAAAAGTTGAAGAACTATCAATATGAAGTTCAACTATCTACTGAATAAACAGTAAACGAAATAATACAGATTAGTAATTTTATTTCCTTAAGATTGTTGTTCTTTGGGCATACAAAAATCTATATTTCGGCACAGCAACTTCAACACAAGCTCAAGTATAAAACAAGAACATTTATGAAGTTAGCAACACCCTCAATACAAGATCGAAAAAACCTTTCAAAGAAACGTGTTTTTCAAAAAATTAGATGAAATAGAAAAAGGCCAAGTCCTTCAACTTCACGAAGTGTCCTTAAGGAAATAACTCCCCTCAAGTACCCGAGGTTGCGGAATTTTCCTTCCAAGATAAAATAGCCTAACAATCCGACTATAGTGGTACCTCAAATGATCGGATTTTTTCAAACTCACTCAACGATTAGATGATCACACGGAGTATTTTCAGAAAACAAGAAGAGCTTTTTGCTTAAATTTTTCATATTAAACCTGTGGAAAAAATGCCGGTTTATATAGCCATAAAGTGCCCCTTCCGAAAGGTGGCAATGGTTCATCCGAAAAGGTGTATCATTTGAAAGAGTCATGTTTGTTTATTTGAAATATTGTGTCTTTTTTTGAACAGACACAACTATCTGAACAGTCACTTCTTTTCCAAAACAATGTGTCTTTTCCTCAAATGGTTGTGTTCCTCCATTTTTCATTCACTCCAATTGAACCCAACAAGTTTAGGTATGAAACTCAAACAAATGATAATTCAAGCATATTTCGCTAAAAAATTTGTGATAGTTCAGATAAAAAACTCAAACACTTGATAGTTCAGCTATGAAACTCAAGAAAAAATAATATTTTAGGTATGTTTTTAACCCTTAATTGATTTCGATGTCCTAAATATTAAAAAAACTAATTATATGTTTTTTTAAATGGTCCCCTAAGAAAATACACTAATAGTCTGCAAGAATGTAACATTTTTTTAAAATAAGCACACTACTCATTATTTTAGCAGTATAATTAATACTTTAAAAATAATATTTTTGGCAGAATAAAAAATGTTTTTTGTAGAACACGTACAATTTGCTAGTCAAGAAAACCATAAAAGATATCCAAGACATTTCAATTTACAAAAATCTGTGTGCCTATACCTCTCCCAGGTACAGTTACTCATCCCTAAGTTATTCCAGTAATTCAACTGGAGTTGAATCAAAGGGTATGCATGTGACTCGATCTTAAGACTACTTACCATAGTTTTAGTGATTTGCAGTTTGAGAATATAATAAAAAATAGCATGAGATGCCTACTTTTTCAATGTCGGTGGGTGAATGTGCAGGTAGACGTTCAAGAAAACCCTAGCCATTATAGACGTCTACAAGCACAGGTAATATGTATAACAACAACAACAACAACAACACATATGTACACGTATAACTTACACCTACCCTACTGTTACTTTTATGGGGTAAGAATATTTTTGATAAATTTTCGACTCAAGAAATAATAATAATAGTCAAATAGAAAAATAAGCTAACAAAAATATATCGCAAAATCATACTTATCTGAAATAGCCAGATGCTACAATAGAAAAATAAAATAAAATCAATTAAATTTGACCGATATCAAAATAGGAACCCATATGAATTCTATAATGCAAAAATAGATGAGAAGAAATTTCTCAAAAATATAATTTCTTTTCACAATGCAAGGAAATAGAACTCTTCATATAATAAAAATACTATAGCTACCAAAACGTGCAAATAATTTGGTAAAAGCTATTTGAAGTTAATGAATATATGCTCTAATTCTGCTAGCACCTTTTTTATGGTTTCAACCTCTTTACCATTGATAAGATGAACCTAAAACACAAATTAATAGACATAACACAAATAGAGTATAAAGCTAACCACACTATGAACAAATCATATATCAATCTGCAATTGAATGTCTTGGCTCAAATAATTTGGCATGAGCCTAAGTGTTGGTTCAAATAATTCGGCGTGAGCCTAAATATTAGTAGAAAATAAGACCTTGTGACTTTCTTCAATAGCTTTTTGAAGGTTTCTTTATGATTATTAATACCTTCTCCTAGATGAACTCTCAGTTAGGTTGTCATTCTAATAGAAATTATATCAATTTTCTTATATTATATAGTTGACTCCTTAATTTTTTAAATATATTTTTTCTTTAATCATATATTCTAGGTTTCTTAATTATTAGTTTAATTATGATTAAAAAAAGGAAAAATATTAACAAAAAAGACTTCTAAACATGAAAAAAGATAACCAAGAGAATGAGTCATTCAATTACTCAAAGTCACTGTTGAATGCACGAAAGCAAGAAAAGAAAACCCAAGGGACTTAATGAAAGATCAGAAAACAATTAAAAACTATTTTTATTTATTAGAAAATAGCGAAAAGAAGATTTTGTTTAAAGCAAAACTTTTAATAAAGGGCAAAAACTTCAAATCACTTTTGTAAGAGTCTTCACATATTATAGATTATAGATATAAATATAGTTTATAGATTATAGATTATAGATATTGTTTGGGCAGATGTATTCAAAATAACATGCAAAGTATGATTTCTAAAATAATGTTTATTTACAAAAATATCATCCTTTAACTTTGCACAATATCTTTTTAACATAATTCTTTTACCTTTAAAACTTTCCTTGCTCATTTTCTTCTCATAAAATAAAATTAAATAGTTGTTAATATTATTTTGTGACACTCTGAAATAATCATTTAACTCTAAGAATCAAACTATTGAGGAATGAAATTTTTTTGTATAAAGAACGGAATAAGAATCAGATTAAGAAGCTAAAATATTATTTGTAAGAAAGAGAAACTCTTCTTGTTTGATTCTTCCCAACTAGCGATGGAACAAGGAAGGTCATTAAGTGATACTGCATCATTTCAAATTTTAATCACAATCAGTTAAAACTAAAATTTGAGTCACGGGGGCTAGGAGATTTGAACAAATGTTGCATTAGGGGTTCAATAAAAAAATAAATTTACAGCTTAAAATTAGTTAGTAGTCAATTGGGTTTCAGAATGAATGTATGAAAGGTTTGGATGTTAAATTTACATGTACTATATTAGTTTTTTTTGGTTAATGGAGAAAGTATTCATTACTTCTAATCAAAAACTATCCTTAGAGGACAAATGGTATCTCCTCTATTAGTAGAGGTTACATCTAATGGTCTTGGCCATTCGCCATTAATAGTAACAAAATCATAGGAATGTTTAGATTCAAAAAGATGATTCGAGGCTAGAGTTATCTTTTTAGTGTATGAAGTCCTCACACTATACGCCTCCATATCCTTCTGCACAAATATTGGGGGCACTTCGAACACTATCAGCTCGATAGTTGCATCAACCCTGGATCCCTCCTTGGCTAGTCCATTCGCTACCCTATTCTATTCCCTGTATATGTGTATTGGCGTTGAGGTTCCCATTAGCTGCAGTAAGTACCTGCATTCACAAATGATGTTAGCATATATTAAGCTACCTGAGAAGATCATTTGTATGACTAGGGATAGGTCACAGTTTAATAAAGTGGCTTGAGGCTCTTGGCCCTAGCAAGTCTATGTCCGTGCAGTATGCCCAGGAGTTTAGCTTAGACAACATTAGTGTTAGGACAGTGTTTCATGTAACCCACTATCCAATTGCCCTGGTGGTCCCTAATTACTCTCTTGATGCCACTATTTTTTTCAATTAGGCTCGTTGTACCATCAGAGTTCAGGTTGCAGTAACTAGGCGGAGAGGCTTCGATTTTACTTGTATGGTGATCCATCCTCCTTTACTCTTAGAGGGGTCCAGGGCTATGTGGTGGTACTCAATAGCACAAGCTATGACATGATTGGGGTCAGGGGTGGTATGTTTGGAGTTAAAAATTAGATCATTTCTACTAAGCCAGATGTTCCACAGGCTGAAGGAGATAATGCAATCCCAGGGGATACTCTGGTTAAATAGTTTTCCCTTCAGGGAAGGCCAGGTGGTAGTTCAGTTGGGGATGGTCAGAGCAGAAGAACCAAAGGATGCTATGGTGGTACTAACTAAAGCCAGGCCATTCCATAAGTAGGATGCTCTGGGGAATTGAAAGAGGATATGAGAATTATCCTCTTAAGGGTGACTGCAGGCTTTTCGTATAGGATTAACGCTAATCCCTATGCTGTGAAGCTAGTGGTTAGTAGGGAGTCTGTGGTGGTGTATTAGCCAGAGGAAAGTCTTAATTTTGTTGGGGATTTTCAGTTTTTAAATCTAGGTGAAGTCCTTGGGGTTTTGATCGGTGGGATTGGATGGTTACTATCAATAAGATAGGGCATTTTTTGTTAAGAACGACCTATTGGGATTAAGGTTCTAGACCATTTTTTCCTCACTAAGTACACCCTCAGGAATGTGGGTGCCTTCTATAGTGTTAACAAGATGATCTGAGATCTGGATGGAGATCTTGGAGAGGTCTCATTTCTCCTCAATATAGATGTCCTTAATTTTAAGGCATTTTTTCCTGAGTAAGAGGGTCCTCAATGTATTCCCTCAATGTCTCATAGTTTGGAAGCTAGGAGTCCCCAAAGAGGTTGATTCTGTCCCCCTTTCCCAGTACCCATTTAGAGGCCTTAGCACAGGTGTTCCATTTTTCTTTAATGTATTTCTAAGTTCTGGAGACAATGGGTTGGGCTCTATTTGTTCCCCTATTGTGGCAATACTTGATGTAAAGAATTCTGGCCCAGAGAGCCTGGGTATTATAGTACATTCTCCAGGAAAGGCCATTATAGTAGGATTTGTTCTTGACTTTATTTTTTTCTTAACCCCAAACCTCCCTCTTTCTTGGGTTTGGTAATGGTATCTCAACTGAGTAAATAAAGCTTTCTCTTCTCAGTTGTAAAGCCCTAGATGAAGTCCCTTTGGATTTTGTCAATAGCTTTGAGGGTCTGGGCAGGGAGTTAGATGTATTGCATCATATGGGAGGGGATGTGAAATACCCTGGGTTTTGACTCTTAAAAAAAAATCCTGAAATTCTAGTCTTTGGACCCAATATGACTCAAGGGTACGAACCGTATATTGAGGTACGTATGGTATGGTCCAGTTGTATACTGATCAGTGTTAGTTGGTGGGATGAATTTTGGTCACTAGAGTGGGTATGACTTGAATGGTACAAGTCGTATGATTGGATATGAATTGTTTGGTTTGGGTTTTCCTTAGCTTAATTTTATACTTGTCGCTTAAGTTGGATCTGAGCATGAGTGGCTCACCATGAGCCATAAGTCAGGGTAAGAATCGTACCAGGGACTTGTATGGTGGACACTGTTGAAACCTTCTGTGATTCTATCCTGACAAAGATACAGGTGAAGGGTACGGACGTATGTTGTCAATACGACTTGGGTAGGATGAGTCGTACACTGGAAAGTGTTGGCTCCAGGGGTTGAGGCTTAGGATACAAGTGTTGGGTACCACTCGTATCGAAGGGTACGAGTCGTGAGGGTCAGTCCTATCCCTGTGACAGAATTTTTGTGCAATTTAAGTAGGGATATTTTGGATATTTCCTTACTTACCCTATAAGGCCCATGACTTCGAACTCATTTGGGAGGTTATTTACCCTATTATTCTATTCATTAACTCTTAAAAACTCTTTCTTAATACTATAATTCTCTCAAGAGCTTTTGGGCAAGGAAGCTGGGGTTTTAACTAGAGAACTAATTTAGGGATTTTGTTAGTGGTTTCTCTCCGTCTACTTTGTCAATTAAGGCATGTTCTCTCCCCTTATTGTTAGTTCCAACTAAAGGCATGGTTCTTATGAATGGTTTTCATGATTTCATTGTTGTATGATTTTGGATTTTCAACTATAATTTTTACGATTTTTGATTATAAATGATTGGTTATGGGTTTCCATGGTTTTAATTATGTTTTTTTCATGCTTAATTGGTGTTTTTGGATAATTGAATTGCATGAAAATGGTTAAATGGTAATTGGAATTGGTTTTGGTTATATTATGCCCCCGATGTGTTTGACAAAATAAGGATATTTTCATTACATTGATCATTTTTAATGGAACTCTTGCTTGTTTTAAACTTGGTAAAGGAATTATTATGGTTTAAATGGTTTAGAAAGTTAAAATGGCTAAATGGTTATGCTTGTGGGGTACATAGAAAACCCCCAAGTGGTTTAATATGATTAATAGAAGGGTATATGGAATCCCTTAAACCTATATATGGTTGGCTATGGACAAAACTTGCAAGTATATTCGGTATGACGATGCCACTACTAATGGCCTTAGTTAATAAATGGTTAATGGATTGATTGGTTGCTTGGTAATGGTTTTAATTGGATAATAATGGTAGGGTGTGTAGCAAAGCCGTGTAAGGTGGAGGTCCCGGGGGGACCAAAACTGAAAACTCATAGTTATCAATGTAAGGTTTGGTCCAAGTGACCGTGTGCATGATTTCACACTTTATATTTGGGGGATGTACTAGTCATCCCAGGTTTTCTTCCCTGATCGTGTGGTTTCACGAACTGGGGCCCTTTCAGCAGGGGGAGCTGAACTCATATAGCCTGTGGGTGGTTTAGGACGACAAAGCTATAAAGCCCATGTAAAGGTTTTAATGGCATGCTAAACCCAGTTTTTTTTCTCGTCATGGTTATATATATATGTATGGTTGTGTGCATATGGATAGTTTTTACTTGGTTTTATAAATGGCATTAGTTTATCCTTATCCTGAGTTTCTGTTAGCGTTCACCCGCTAACCCGTCTTCGGGCGGCTGTATACCCACTCTATGTAGGAATCGACCGTTATACTCCTCCTACACAGTGAATGACTCGGGGACAACTGTTAGATTGAAGTGGTGAGCTTTCATCTTTCTGAAAGGCTCCATTTTATGTTATGGATATTTTTAGATATTTTGATTTATTTCTGGATAATGGTTTTGGCTATGGTTGGGGGCATGTCCCAATTGAATATTCTTACTCTTTTGGTTAGAGGCTTTGTGGCACTGCTATGGGTTGGAATGAGCAGGATCGGTATTAGTGTCAGCTTTAATATTGGCATTGGTATTGGGGCTGACATCATTAGACATAATTTCTCACTGTTCTATCCTCATTCATTTTGGGATTAATCATATTATGTTTTGGATCTCATTTGGTTATGGCTTGGTTTATGGCCCTTGGTTCGGTATTGGGTTTGCTTGGTAGTTTGATTGGTATGGTCTGGTGGACGGGATAACTTTGTAGGGTTAGTCTAGGAATATACCTATCCCAAAATCAGTCCTTGTCCAATTATGTTATTTGGTTATATGATCGAAATTCAGCCGACTCAAGGTATGCTAATAGTGGTTGGGTTGGGTAACAGGGGTGGTCCCCGGTCCTGGTTGGACTTGGGATGCCCATTACGACAAGGCTCCCGGTCAGGTCAGGTCAGGATGCCTCCTAGAGTGTCCTTGGCTAAGATTGTTCTACCAATCATGTTTGGGAGCTTAGATTTCCAACCATACAATTTTAAATGCATAGTGTAAAATATGTGCTGGAAGTCTCTAAGCTTAGGCCTGGAGTGAAATATGGGAAAGCCCAAGTATTTTCCAAAGTAATTACTCACTAACATGTTGAAGGAATTAGCATAGGAGGCTTTATTGCTATATGTGGAATTTTTGGAAAAGATCACCTTTGATTTCATGATATTGATTTTCTGCTTAGAGGCCTCGTAAAAGTTGTTCAAGGTGGCCATAATCACATTAAAGGAGTCAGGGGTGGCAGTGGAGAACAAGGTGAGATCATCTACAAAGAAGAGATGAGAGATATTTGGTCCAGAAATGGATATATTGATAGGGGGCCACAGTCTCTCCTGAACAGCCTTGTCAATCTCCCTAGACAATCTCTCCATACACAAGATGAAGATGTATAGAGAGATGGGGTCCCCTTGTCTTATACCCCAGGAGAGAAGGAAGTACTCACTTTTGGAGCTATTTATGAGAATGGAGATGGATGAGGTGGTGATGCAAGACATGATTAGCTTTGTTATTTTAGGGGAAAAGTGGAAGAAAGGGAGGGTTTCCTTGATGAATACTCATTCAAGCCTATCAAAAGCTTTCTCAAGGTCTATTTTTAAGATCATGTTAGCTTTTTTCCCTTGCATCTTCTGGAAATGGCTAACATATTCCTGCACTATTATAGCATTATCAGATGCTCTTCGCCCAACAAAGAAGCTAGATTGGCTAGGTCCATGATGTTTGAGAGGCATTTCCTAAGTCTCTGAGCAATAATTTTGGTCACAATTTCATAGGTTGTGTTGCAAAGGCCTATTGGTCTAAAGTTCTTTATCATGGTGGCATTCTGACATTTAGGGATGAGACCAAGAAGGTTTTTTTTTTCATGTCAGGATGGATGGTGCCACTATTGAAACCATTCATGCAAAATCGAATGGTTTTTTCCTTCACCTCACTCTAATAATTTTGGTATAGAAGTGGGTGTAGCCTATCTGGACTAGGAGCTTTCAAGGATTTGAAGAACTTGATGGCCTGGTAGATCTCTTAGTTCTCCAGAGGGCATCGAGAAAGATCTTATGGGAGTAGTGTCTAGTAGCATTCTCCAGAAGGGGAGAGGGGGCATCTAGCTTGGAATGAGAGTGTCTGGTAGAGTACAAGATTTTGAAATATTTGGTTATGTGATTTGGTTATGTGATCCTCAACTTTCTTAGCCTCATGGTACCAAGCACCACTATCATCTGTAAAGGTTAATTTTATTCTTTCTTCTTCTATTGATAGTGGAGTTGTGAAAAAAACTAGTATTGGAGTCACCCTCTCTTAGACAATTAATTATGGACTTTGTTTTCCAGAATTCCTCCTCAAGTTTAAGCATAGTGTCATACTCAGTCAGTAGCTTCTCCTCAAGTTGTTAGAGCAAGGTATTGTGGTAGTAATTGGGAGATTTTTAAATACCTGCAATTCTGGCATTCAATCTCCTCATTTTAAGGAATATGTTACCAAAGGTGGATTTATTCTATTGGGTAATATTGTCTTGGAAATTTTTTATGGATGCCAAAATAGAGGCAGCGGGGCAAAGGACTGGTGGACCACATCCTTGAGAGTAGGGTGTCCACACACATCAACTTAGGGTGTCCACACCATATCAGCTCAAATATGAAGGGACTGTTAAGGGTGTTGGGTCTGTCCTTGAGCAGGTTAATAAGGAGAAAGCGGTGGTCAGAATGGGTCCTGGGTAGGTGCGTTACTAACTTCAGGGTAGCTTAGGATCCAAGATTTATTAGCATAGCACCTGTCTAATCATTCAAGGATAAGACTTGGCTTATTCTTGTACCTCTTATTGGTCCAAGTGTATTTGCTGCCCTTAAATCCTAAGTCGACCATCCTAGATTGATTGAGGTAGTGTCAGAGGGTGCTGAATCTCCTATGATTTATCCCTCTTCCACCTATTTTATTCCTAGTTTGGAGGACTTCATTAAAATCCCCTTCTATGAACCAGTCATCATCGAAGTTCTGGGATATCTGCATAAGGTCATCCTAAAGGATGGTTCTAGTTTCAAAGGAGGTGCTAGCATAAATAGCAGAAACCAGCCAAAGTTTGGGAGAGTCGCATATCTTAACTGTCACGTGGATACCTTGAAGGGTAATAGAGATATTGTCAACCTTTAACAGGTTCTCCTTCCACATAATCACCATCCCATCAGAAAGTCCTTCAGAAGAGGACTTAATCTAATAATCATACCCCAAGGTTTGAGTAAGTCTATGGTTCTCAGTCAGTTTAGTTTACGAAGTACAAGCATGAAAGGCTTGTACATTTTGACCATAGTTTGGCATTGTCTCCAAAAGCAGGCACTATTTGCCCTCCTAATATTCCAGATAATAAAGTTCATTGGGTTAGAGGGATAGGGGGTGTTGTCCATCGTACTCTTCCTTTTTCCCATCTGGGTGAGTGAATGAGAATAGCTTAGAGGATTCAGGATTACTGCAGGGAGTATCTCTTGTCTCTGGTTCTTTAAGTTCAGCATCAGTGTCTGAAGAGTCATCGGGCAAAGGACCAAAATAGCTTCCCTGAATGGCCCTTTGAAATCTTTCAGAAAAATTCCTCCTAGAAGAATGGTTTCTACTCTTTGTTCATCCAATGCGTTCAAGAGTTCCTCCATCTCATGGTTGTTTTGCTGGAGTAGCTCCAGAATCGACAGGTTTTTCCCTTCTTGGCCACCGTCCCCACCTTGGTTATTCTGGGAAAGAGCTGGTGGAATATTGGGTTTTGGGCTTCCTGACTCTGGGACGTTGGGGGCGGAGGGGAGAAGGGAATTTGTTGTTGAGCTTAGTGCAACAGAGTATTGAGCTCTGCTGAGGGAATGTGATTTAGGTCCCCAGAGGGTTGGGCTTGCAGGATTGTTTGCATCCAGAGGTGTTGTCCTAAGTTCGTTAGAGCAAGATTCGAGCTCTCCTTTGTTACTAGAGCTAGGTAGCGTTGGTCGTTGACCACCACCATTATCTGTTGAGGCCCAATGTTGAAGTTGGTAAAACAGTATTGAAAAATTAAAGAGTTTAAATTTTGTGCATTGTCAGTGTATAACTTTTTTTACATCATTAGATAATTTTAAAGATAATACATTTATTTTCATTTTGTAACTGTAATTTATGACCAAAAATAAAGAAAAATAGAATTCTCAGTTACAAAAATACTTTCTTTTTCCAATATAATTATACAAAATTTGACGCTTTCCATATTTTTATATCAATGAAGCACTTAATTCTTAAATATTTTTTTTTAATAATTGAATGCTATTTATTGAAGTATTATTTTTTCTCAATTCATGGTAAATCAACCATTGAAGTAATTGTCCAATCTTCAAACAGAATATCAAAGTAAATAATTTGTCAACATCTCAAATATTTAATCATTAAGAACTTTAGTGATTTTCATTAGAAAATAGCTACAATTTTTTATGAATCGAACTTGTAGCGGCGACTATATTCCTATCAACACTCTTGACTAGCTTGGAGTTCTTTCTTGTGTAAAGTCTTTTCTCAAGATTCCATTTTTGTTATTCCTTGGATTAAATCTTTTCTCAAGACTCCACTTTTTTAGTTCTTTAAAAAGATAGAGAAAACGTGTTACACAGGATTAAAAAGCCGGAGAGAGGAAAAGTTATGACCTATAAAGAGGGAGGATTTCAAGGGATGGGGAAAACTACTTTTTGAATTTTGGAAAAAGAACATTAGAAACAAATTGTTACTTGTTATACACTGATGGTTTACAAAATTTAAACTCAAAATTAAAATGGGTGATAAGACTTCACAGTAGGTAAAGTACTATGAAAAATAACTTGAGAAATATTTTACTAGGGATTTGAGGGGTAATTTTGTTATTAATCAAGTTAGTGCATGTGTTGAAATTCTTTGAAAAGGCATCGTTTTTACCTTAAACTATACCCGAAAAATCGAAGCCACACCTATACTATACTAGTGACCTATTACACACCTAAACTATAAAAAAGTGAAACTATTTACACCCTGTCAGGCTACCACCACTTGCATGTGGTGTAGTGTTTTACACGCGCTGCCACGTCAACACCACGTCAGTAAAAAGTGTCACTTTTTTATAGTTAAGGTGTGTAATAGGTCACTTATATAGTTTAGGTGTGGATTTGACTTTTCGACTATAGTTTGGGGTGGAAACGATGCCTTTTCTCTTAATGTTTTTAGCCATTTACTTTTGTTATTTAATAGGCTGGACGCGCCTAAAATAAGTGTAACACACGCGCCTTAGAATGGAGGTCGCTGGGAGGTAATAATATCACTTTTATATAGTTAAGGTGTGTAATAAATCACTTATATAATTTAGGTGTGGCTTAGACTTTTCTTGTATAGTATGGGGTGAAAATGATGCCTTTTTAATTATATAAAAGGATGATATTAATAATACATAACTCAATGCATCAAGTTAAAAAAATATACCAAATAAAGTACTAATAATATACAAGAATAATAAAGCATTATTTCTTTTTAAATTAAACAATCCCAAGGATATAAATTAGGAAAAACAACATAAATTCCGATAGTTTGAAGCTTAATTACAGAAAATATCGATTTTGAGTTTGTCAAAATACATAATAAGCTCCTGATACATCCAACGAAGATATTTTTTTGTAAAGACATAATTAGCTTCAGATACATTTTTTCAATTTTGAATCTGTCAAGATACGTAATTAATTCCATGATACATCCAAAGAAGATACATAATTAGTTGAGATTTTTGTAATTACTTTGTAAGAAAGAAAATTTGTATAAATATAGTAAGTTAAGGTGTATATTTATGTTATTTTTCTATAAATTAAAGATCACAAAAAAATAAAGGTGTTTGAACAAATGATCCATTTTGGATCTTCATATTTGTCATTGGAAAAAGGACACTTTGTGACCAATTTCAAAACAATTGGCCCAAATTTGATCATTGGAAATAAAAAGACCGAAGGGTCATTTTCTGTCATTCTGCCTTTAAAATTATATTTTATAGAAAAAGTAGCTTTTTTTTGTCCATTAACTTCACACACGCATGTTTCACGCCATTTACTTTACCTCTTTCCTATTTTTCGTCTGATTAACTAACAGAAGAGAAATATATGTCGAGTTTTTGGGTGGAAGCTTCACTTCTATGCCTATCACATGATAGAACCACATCCAGAAGGTAATTTTATACGTGAAAAAGAAACCTGGAACTTACCTAATGCGTATTGCTGGTATTGCAGCTCAGATTTCATATCGTGTATATAGCCATTCCTACTGATTTCTTCTATATACTTTACAAAATAGGAAGTGGAATTGTTCTTTGCATGGAGAAGGTGTTGGTTCAATCTAGGGTGAAGCGTGAAGATGTCAACTATATAAATGCGTTCATGTTGCATCAACCCCTGCTGGTGACCTAAACAAATACCAGGCCATTCTTCATTGTTTTGGGGAGAACCCTGAAGTAACCACCCTTTTTTTCGAGAAAAGTACTCATACAACTTGTTCTCAGCAACCGCTCTCTAATACTCTTAAAATGATTTCCAGAGACAACTTTTTGGTCAAGCAACTCAAGCCACTAACCCCAATTTTGGGGGCCCCACTATACATCATTTTTTATTATATAAAAAAGGAGTATATGTTTAATTGCTTGAAAGAGCAAAAGGGCCCCATTTTTGTAAGAATAGTCAAAGTTTTTTTCTTAAAAAAAGCACAACTTACAATTGATTTAAAGAAGAGTAAAAGGTCCCATTAATACTCCTCAAACGTTTTTTCTTTAAAAAAAGGAACAATTTTGACAAGGCAAATACACATTTAAAGAATTTGATTTGACTAAGTCTTAAAAAAGAAAAAATACATATTTATAAAAAAAAAAAGGGAAGAAAGAATAAAAATTAATTACTACTTTTTATTTTTATCTTTTCAATTAAAATGAGATCTTTAATTTTTCTTTTCTTGATTAATGAAACTAACGTACATATTCCGATACAACAATAACAACAAACCCAATATATTTCCACCAAATGGGGTCTGGGGAGGGTAGAATGTACGCAGTCCATACCACTACCTCTAAAGAAATAGAGAGGTTGTTTCCGATAGATCCCCGGCTAACGTACATATTCCGATATTCATCCAATTTCTTCTCTATTTATTTACCTTCAACTCTTTTTTTTTTTAAATTCTTATATCATCAAACTTAATTGTTCAAGAGATCTTTTTCACAATATTACTATTCATTCAATTTTTCCTTGAATATCAAGACTGTTGATAATTTTTGAAGATTGAAGTTATTATTTTCAGATCAAGTTATTAAATCAGGTTCTATTATTTTAATTTTTTTATATTTTTTTTGTTAAATAATTGTGCAAGCATATATTGATATTTGGTAGACATGTTTTGTTGTTTGTTGATTATTTTTTTTGAGTTTTTAGTTGTGTAGATATAAATTACTCTTTTAGTGTTTATCAAAATTTAAATATGTCAACTAGAAAATATGAATTCGGTGCTTCAAAACTTAAAATAAAAATAAAGAAGAATTGAAACTTTGGTAGAATCTCAAAAAGGAGCTTTAGATAAATTTTTAAGAAATAATAAAACAACAGAATTAGAAAATATAGGAGAATGTTCTCAAGATGAGCAAATTATTAATTTAGTTGAATTAGATGATAGGAGTAATACTATTCAAAAAGAAGAGGAGGAAATTAATGAGAAATCTAATATAGATCCTCAAGAAAATCAAGAACTTAATGAATCAAATAATTGTATTCTTAAAAATATATATGATCCTAGTCAATGGATCAATATCGATATGAAATTGAGGGACTTACTAGTGGAAAAGGGACCAATTAGAATTAGTGATACAAATCTTTCAAATGATAAATTATCAACATATTTTTCTTATGTCCATTATTTTTAAATTTTAGCAAATGGAGAAAGTCACGGAAGAAAATGGTTAATTTATTCTAGAGATTTAGACAAAGTATTTTATTTTTGTTGTAAATTATTTAATACAAATTCTAATATTAGTAATAGTAAACTAGCAAGTGAAGGCAGTAGAGATTGGAGAAATCTCAGTGCTAAGCTTAAAGCTCATGAGATATCAAACGAACATATTATTAATATGGGTCCATGAATTGATTTAGAAATAAGATTGAAGAAAAATAAAACAATTGATAAAGATGTTCAAGATCAAATCAATAAGGATAGAGAACACAGGAAAAATGTATTATCAAGAATTATTGTCATAATAAAAACTCTCGGAAAAAATAATTTGGCATTTAGGAGAAAAAATGAGAAAATTTATCAAGAGAATAATGGAATTTTCTTAAGTCTAATTGAAATGATTGTTGAATTTGATCCAATCATGCAAGAGCATATTCGATGAATTAAACATGATGAAATTCACAATCATTACTTAGGACATAATATACAAAATGAGTTAATAAATTTATTGACGAGTGAAATTAAAAACAAAATTATTGAAGAAGTCATAGAAACAAAGTATTTTTCAATTATACTTGATTGCACTCCGGATACTAGTCATCAAGAACAAATGTCTTTTATATTGCGAAGTGTGGATATTTCAGCAACTCCAATAAAAGTTACTGAGTATTTTTTAGAATTTCTAAAAGTGGATGATACAAGTGGTAAAAGTCTTTTTGAAGTTATTGTAGATGAAATTAAAAATATTGCACTTGGCATTGATAATTTAAGAGGACAAGGATATGATAATGGATCTAATATGAAGGAAAAACACCAAGGAGTTCAGAAACGGCTTTTAGATATAAATCCTAGGTCATTTTATACTCCATGTGGTTGTCATAATTTAAATTCAGTACTTTGTAATGTTGTTAATTTTTGCACAAAAGCTATTTCATTTTTTGAAGTGGTACAATGTAATACATTATTTTCTTCTTCTACTAAGCGATGAAAAGTTTTAAAAGATAGCGTACCTGGCCTATCTCTCAAATCATTGTCAAAACACGATAAAAAATTCGTATTGAAAGTATTAAGGTCATAAGATTTCAAACTCCACAAATGAGAGATGCTTTACTGAAATTAGCAGAAATTAGAGAGAATCCAAAAACTAAAAGTGAAGCTAGTTGCTTAGCAACATATGAGCTTGAAAATTTTGAATTTTTATTGGGTATGACTATTTGGCATGATATTTTATTTGTAGTTAATTCAGTTAGCAAATCCTTGCAATCAAAAGATATGCATATTGATGTTGCTATAGATGTAATGATCTAAAAATTTGATAAAATATGTGAAATTTATGATTTTGTATGATTTAACTGTTTTATCCCTTCTCGTAGTTGCATTATGATATTTCTGGGGTGTGGGAGTGATTGACATGATTTTCGATGCATTTTGGTATCATTTATGTGATATTGTGGTTTTTGATGGTTTCGAGAGCCTTATTTTAGACTTATGGGTATATCTTTTGATCCGTGTGACGGATGACCGAACGGACTGCGCCAACAGCTCCGGAATATAGATTTTAGGCTATATAAATCTTTGGTTCGGGTACCGATGCACCCGATCTCATTTCGACCTATTGATCAGAAAGTTGAAAAATTAAAAATATAGGTGTAGAACCCACATTTGATCGAAATGACCTCGGATGGAAAATACGACTTCACCAGCAGATCTAAAATATTGAATTTAGGGTGTTAGCATATTTGGTATGATTTTACGGCTTTTAAATCTCATTTCGACCCTCGATTTGGAAAATTATAATTTTGGATTTCGGAGTTCAACTTTATGAAAATGATATGTTTTTGAAAATCTGACTTCGTCAACGCATCCAAAATATCGAATTTAGTATGGTTGCATAGTTTTTTTGCATATATCGGACTCCGAACGAATCCCGGACACCCCATCGAAGGCCGAATTGGACTTAAAAAATAAAGAAAAAATTGCAGCTTTTTCTTTATATTGCTGGTGCAGATTTTTGCTGCACCATTAAATCAGTTTTGGGCCTATTTTTCCTCATTTTTTATCTTACTTTTTGAGAGTTAAACCCTAAAATAGTGTGGGAGCTTAAAAGTAAAGCTTGAGAAGCTAGATTAACATCTATTTCTAGGTTTTATTACGGATTTAAGGTAAGAATTCACCCTTTTCTTTGTAATTTCTTAATTAATTTCTCAAAACCCCCAAAATTTTAGGGCTTGATTTCAAACCCCATTTTCTCTCATTTTCACTTGAATAATGTTTTAATCTTATAATTACTAGTTTTTCATCAATTTAACCTTCAAAACAACTCTGATTCTTTATTTTAACCCAGATTTCAAAGATTTTATTCTGTAAGATCAAAAATAGTTTTTTTTATTTGAACCTCATTTTTAACTCGATTTGACTTAGATTTTCAGCTGTAGGTTCCAAAAAATATGAAAAACATGTTTTTAAAGTAAAGTTTCAATTTCGTCCTTTTTTTGAAAACCCGTTCCCGGGGTTCGTTTTGACCCTGAACTAAATATAGTCAATATGGGTGTCTTTAGTTTTGTTTTGACGCATATATTTCATATTTGATGTTTTTAGTAGAGTTTGGGATCATTAGTGGAAAGTAAGGTTATGGGTTTGAATTGTAGCGGACCGATTTCGGCTTTTGAGGTAGGTTATGACTTAACTCTTTCAGACTGAGTTGGGTAGTAAATGATGATACAAAATGCATGTTAAGAGTGAGAACTAATCATGAAAAATGGCTATTTATGTGTTGTGCCTGTATAGGGGCCTATATGTGATATAATTATCGAAATTAAGATATTATGTGATATGTGTGATCGTGTGGGCTCCTATGTGATATTGATAGCCTTGAATATATGTGAATAATTGTATTGTGTTGTTAAAATGCTTAATGTAGTACCATTGGTGTATTGTGATTATATTCATACTTTATTGGCATATGAGACATGTGGAAATTCATAGATAAAATAAAAAATAATGATTGAATATTGGCTCATGCGGTTGTGGAAATATATCATTGTGGTTGATTGTGGAAATATATCACGTGGTTAGTTGTGGAAATACTCATTGTGATTGGTTGTGAGCATTAAATCTTCATATCATACTCATTCGTGAAATAATGGTACCATTGTGGCAACATCTGAGAAATACTGGAAACATCTGATAACACCTTTTCGATGGATATGTCGGAAAGAAAATATGATATATAAGGATTGTACACGGTGTCACCCCCCTTTTTCGTCCGACGGGAATCGAAGTCGAAGGGTTTTTCCAATTAAAGTGATGGTTTTGAATAGGGATTATTTTATTTACTGAGTCGCCACTTGAAATTAAGTTATGGTGTTCCCAGTCACCTTTTTGAATCCCTAATAAAAAGAAAATGACTCTTTATTGTGGTCTGCGAAAATAGAAGACCGGGTAAGGAATTCTGTTGACCGAAGTGAAGGTGTGAGGCACCCTTCGAGTCTCGTGATTCTAGGACGGTCGCTTTTATTGACTTATCTTGACTTAAACTATTTTTAATAAATTATGTTAACGCCTAAATTCGCTCATTTTTTATTATACCTAGCATCTGTCTATATATCTTATATTAAACTAGTGAAAAAATTTTAGAAAAATTTTATCAAGGTGCATTATTGCATCCTTGAAATTTAAATGTCTCGGAAAAGATGCGTATGCCACATTCTTAATTGAGACGAATATTTTAAAATGTGTCTAAAATTTTTTGCCTAATCTTAAAGACATTTATTTTATTTCTTAAAAATTCGAAAACCTTATAGTTTAAAATCAAATTTATGTTGGAGAAATTACGTGGGTCAATGATTATGAGATCAAAATTACCACCACTATCGAACTTATTAATTATTTACTAAATACCAGATTACTAATAATTCTACCTAAAGAAAAGAAAAATATTTACCACTTTGTATATAATTAAATAGTTTCTTATATAATAAAAAAAAAAACAAGAACAGAGAATGAAAAAAAAAAAAATACAACACACTTGTGCACGTTAGTTTAGGGATTAAATAAATAGAATAAATTAAAATAGACACAGTAGACCAATTCAACTATATGTACCCTATTTTTGATAGTTTTTTTTTTTTTTTGTATTATCTATTAGGTAAATTTTGTTAATTTAAAAACACTGTATTTTAAGTAACTTTGGTCCTATAATCGGTCTCCAAGTAATTTATTTTTTAATTATAATATCAAAACTTCTATAATCTGCTAGGAAATAAAAACTAAATAATGACAAACAATAAATTGGTATTTTTAAAAAGGAAAACATTATATTTTATCCAGAAACTTTAATATAATTAACAAAAATAAATTGCGAAAGAGAGTAAGAAAACAACTCTCACATAATAATTGAAAATCACTGCCAAATTAATTAAGACTGCACTTTCTTTGATTCAATATAGTAAATAAATTACAGGTAAACATGTAAAGCAAAAACTTTAGATAGATATTAAAATTTACATATTAAATTATGGAATCATTAAAATAACTGTGAATATGATTTTGATTCACAACTAAACTTATATAAAATAAATAGAAAGGATCATTAGAACCTGTGTGGCAAACTAAATAAAGATGAAAGCAAGAATGTTGTCACCGGAAATTCGAACAGAAATTTACTTCAACACTCGATTTACAACTCTTTATTTTTTTCTCAATTTTGCTTGTTATTTTTTACTCTCTTTCTGTTCTTTTTTTTTTTTTGGAGTATGTTGCTCTCTCTGTCAGTCTCTGATTTTTTTTTTGTTTCTCTCTGTCTTCTGTATGTCAAAAAGTACGATTGTCTCTCTGATCTTTTTTTTTTACTGGTTGGGAAGTCCTTAAGTACAGGGACTTTTGGGGGGAACGATTGAGAAAAATTGAATATCAGATAGGGTGGGGTAGTTGGATAGTTTTAGGATAGGGATTCTCTTTTTTTTTTTAATTAATTTTTAATAAAGAAGACAATAATAATAACAAAATAAATAAAGAAAAATAAAAATAATATAATAATAACTAATTAATATATAAAAAAAAATACAATAAAATTTTAAAAATAGTTAAAAAAAAATATAATTAAGATAGTATTAAAGCTACTAACTTATTTGTTAAATTTTTTTAAAAAGAATAAATATTTTTAAGATTTTTTTGTATTATTTAAAATAATAATAATAAAAATAAAATATCTCAAAATTAACTTTATTTTTTAATTAAAAATTTATTAAAATAAAATAAGAATTTAAATAATATTAGACCAAATATAAATATTTAATATCGATAAATATATATTAACTTCGGGGAGGGTCAAAATCACGTGTCTACATCTTACCCCTCTTTGTTTGAAATCTCGAAGAGTTTTCATACAAAGAAGTAGACAAAGAGATGACTTTTGACCCTCCAATTATTCTAAATGTAAAGATAAAATAAAATAAAATAAAATAAAATAAAATAAAGATATGACCGAGTCCTGTTTTTGGACCGCCTACATATCCCGGGTTATAAGAGAATCGGGTCACGTATAGTTCCAAAGGTAAAATGACGAGAGAACGAGTTAAATGTTGAGTGAGGTTCCATCGAATTTTTGGTTGACGACTTCTCCTTTTACATTCACATGAATAACAAACATAAAATTGAAGATACAAGTGAAAGATCCTATCTATTCAGCTATTCTGGAATCTTGACTTGAATCTTCATGACTTCTCAAATGGTGAGATAGTCTTTATTCTGAGTTGAACTTGAAACATAAAATGTTCCTCCTCGTTGGCTTTTGACATTAGAGAGGAACTTGACAATTGATTTATTTTTCAGATTTTCTTCTGGTTTGAACTTGAAAATCTTCATCCTATTCTTCAGGTGGGCTCCTGAACTTGCTATTTCTCCACTTTGTTCTTCAGGTGGGCTCCTAACTTGTTACTTCTTCACCCTGTTATTCGGCGGGCTCCTGGACTTTCTTTTTCTTCACCCTGTTCTTCAGGCAAGCTCCCGTTTTTCCTTTTCTGATTTTTCAAAATATGTTCCTGAACTCAAAATAAAAGGTGAAACAGAAAAATAACATTTCATTCTTCAGGAGGGTCCTGGACATAAAATAAATTTTCCTTCTTCAGAAGGGTCCTGAGCAGAAAGTAAAATTCAATAAATACGATTTTTTTTGCCCCAGTTTGTACTAAAAAAAATTTTGAGCATCATAAGATTACAATTTTTTGAAAAGTACAGAAAGAGTGTGAATCAAAGCCCTGCTAAAGAAATGTGTCTCGTCAGAGTAAAACTAATGACCAAAATTAGGAAGTGTGTCTCCTAAGAGTTAAATTGAAGGACTCGACTAGAAAGTGCATTTTCTAGGCGTGAATGTTCAAGTTAGGAAGTGCTTCACCTAACAAATGAAAATTGACTTATTCAGACTAGGAAGTGCTTCTCCTAGGGGTTAAATGAAATGATTCAACTAGAAAGTGTTTCTTCTAGAAGTGATGATTCAAGTTAGGAAGTGCATCACCTAACGAATGAAACTTAAATTATCTAGATTAGAAAGTGTATCTCCTAAGGGTTAAATAAAATGATTCGACTAGAAAGTGTGTCTTCTAGGAGTGAATGTTCAAGTTAGGAAGTTCTTTACCTAACGAATGAAACTTCAATTACTCTGACCAGGAAGTGCGTCTCCTAAGAGTTGAATGAAATGATTCAACTAGAAAGTGCATTTTCTAGGAGTGATGGTTCAAGTTAGGAAGTGCGTCACCTAACGAATGAAAACTGACTTATTCAGACTAGGAAGTGATTCTCCTAGGATTTAAATGAAATGACTCGACTAAAAAGTGCGTCTTCTAGGAGTGATGGTTCAAGTTAGGAAGTTCCTCACCTTAAAAATGAAAAACTGACTTATTCAGACTAGGAAGTGCGTCTCCTAGAGGTTAAATGAAATGAATCGACTAGAAAGTGCATCTTCTAGGAGTGATGGTTCAAGTTAGGAAGTGCTTCACCTAACAAATGAAAAACTGACTTATTCAGACTAAGAAGTGCGTCTCCTAGAGGTTAAATGAAATGACTTGACTAGAAAGTGCGTTTTCTAGGAGTGATAGTTCAAGTTAGGAAGTGCTTCAACTAATAAATGTAAACTGACTTATTCAGATTAGGAAGTGCGTCTCCTAGGAGTTGAATGAAATGACTCGACTAAAAAGTATGTCTTCTAGGAGTGATAGTTCAAGTTAGGAAGTGCTTCACCTAAAAAATAAAAACTGACTTATTCAGACTAGGAAGTGTGTCTCCTAGAGGTTAAATGAAATGACTCGACTAGAAAGTGCGTCTTCTAGGTGTGATGGTTCAAGTTAGGAAGTGCTTCACCTAATAAATGAAAACTGACTTATTCATACTAGAAAGTGCGTCTCCTATGAGTTGAATAAAATGACTCGACTAGAAAGTGCGTCTTCTCGGAGTGATGGTTCAATTTAGGAAGTGCTTCACCTAACAAATGAAAACTGACTTATTTAGACAAGGAAGTGCGTCTCCTAGGGGCTGAATAAAATGACTCAACTAGAATGTGCGTCTTCTAGGAGTAATGGTTCAAGTTAGGAAGTGTATCACTTAACAAATGAATCTTGAATTATTCAGACTAGGAAATGCGTCTCCTAGGGGTTAAAATGATGAGTTTTTACCATTATTGATTACCAAATCTGTGTAACAGTACTTTCTCTTGCATTTGCAGAAGTGAGAAATTACAGTTTTTAATATTTAAGTTTTGAAACCTTTGATATGAAGGTAACACATGTTTTTGTTTCATATAAAGAAAACTTTTTAATTTAAAAATGCGGTGGTTGATTTGTGGCATTTGGCTATTGAGACGATCTCTTGCACTTGTCACATTTAACCTTGCTTCCAACTATTAGCATTTGTCACCGACTTGCTGCATCAATGACCCAAACTCAAATTATTAGAAGTGACTCTGAAACAAACACGGTATCTTTGTTTTGCCATGCTCCTCATATAAACCCTTTAAACCTTGGTATTTCCATGAGTTTCCAGACTCGTCTGTTGATAAAACTTTCCTGTATGCCTTATTTCAGCTCGCAATCATGTTTCTTTCATGTGTTGGCCTTTTGTCTTGCTTTATGCAATTGAAGAAACTAGTAGCCAGTTTTAAAATCTTTTCTCACTTGTTAAGACACAGACTCGACTCAAAGACACGAGAAAAATGACAATAATTTTTATCTAATGACAAAGATACCAAAAAAAAAATCAAAAATAGAAAAATAAATTAATAAAAAGGGGAAAAATAATAGGGTTTTTTTTTTCGAAACGACAAAAAAAAAAGCCTTATTTGGGTGTGGTAACCGAATCCAGCAATCATGACATGCATTTTGAATTAAATAACCTGATCTACCCACACTAATCATTACAACTCTTGTCCACTTATTGAGTTTGAAATGAAATCAATCTTGAATATGCTCTCTCTAGATCATAATCCTCCTTTGGCTAGTGGCACCTCAATGGGTTTTTGCCAACGCCTATCTCATTTTCATTTCTTTCTCAGCTCACTGTCGCCTTATGGTGCCTAAAAGAGTTTTCACCAATCAGACTCTCTCATTTTTACTCATTCATTTTTTATCATTTTTTTTCTTTTTGAAAATAATGCCCAAATACGAAACATCATGCACCCATAACATGTTTAGCCTTGACATTCTCAAAGATCGATTTGAAGGTCTTTCTTTGGTTGTAACTTGACTTTTGGAAAGGGTTAGAAAGAAAGGTCGGCATGAGTCTAAAAAATTTACATAACATTAGGTGAAATATACAACTTTTGGAATCGACTTTTTTAAGAAAATAAACTTTGCCCCAGGTTCATTTCATTCTGGGTAATTTGAATTTTGTTTTAGTTGGACCGAACCCCAGAGTAGGGCTTCCTACGTATCTTGTCATAGCAAGAATTAGGTCAAACCTAGTTCAGAATCTTGTTCTTTTGCTTGATGCTCTTTTTTTTTTCGAACTTTGGCTCTCTTGTTTTTTTTTCTCTTTTTGGATCTTTTTCCGACTCCAATTTTATTTTATTTTTGACTCTATTTTTCTTGACACTTTTTTTTTCTACTTTTTAAAAATTCTATTTTGATTCCAAAAGAGGGGTACGAAAGAAAAAAAAACTAAAGCTCAAAAGGGGTAACAAAAGATGACACAACATTTGGGTAGCAGAATGAAATGCCTTCGTAATATCAATCCTTAAAAATACAAGTACATAACATGTAATCTGAGAGTTAAACATTAAGATCATACGCATCTTTTTCAACATTGATCGTGATTAAGCTCACGCACGTGTGTCACTTCTTTTAAGTTTGTGAAATATACATGTCCACTTATATTGTACTTTTCTCTCGATGAGTGACTCATGCCCTTTTGGCGCTAACTTCCTTTTGCTTTTCCTGATAGTAGATACTATATATCCTCCGATCGACCCTATTAAAAGTTCTCGAATTGAATCTTCTAATCGATGATAAAGTTATTTTCTGATTCACAAAGTGATTGGCTCAATACATTCAAGTAAGGATGTAACTAGGTCCCCAAATCTCAACACTTATTTTTCTTACACATTTTTTTTCAACTCTAGGTTCTTGATCGAATATTTCAGCATTAGATTGGGTTTTAAGATCTGGCTGAAAATTCAAAATGCTTATCATATTACCAGAATCACCATAGAAAGAGCTCTTTGAAGGAAAGAAAAAAAAAGACAATATATATTGAGAAATAAAAATAAAAGGGACACACATTTTGTTGACAGAAAGATAGAAGGGTTTGAACGAAAACGATAAGAAAATCAGAAAAGATAGGTCCTAAACTACAACCCTAAATAATTCGGGTAACATAAAAGAAAACAAAATAAACTACTAGACCTATTCCTATAGGGAGAGGGGTAACTTCTCAATTGCTCAGCCTGACAACTTAGCCATTGATTATCATATCAGCATGACTAGAGCTTCCACCACGATCAGACACATTCCCTTCAACAAATAAATTCTGGGTCCCCATACTTGACTCATTGTTTCCCACATATCGTGCAGTATCATGTGCTGGCAAAGAACTTTGTGGGACGGTTGAGGTGCCAACGTTTTGAACCACAATTAATTTTGCTTGAATCATTTTCTCTATTTCTCTTTTCAAAATACGATAATCTTTAGCATTATGACCTTGCATATTAGAATTATAAGCACATCGTACATTAGGATCAAAATATTTTGAATGTGAATCAGGAATATACCCAAGGATGGGAGTAATCATGCCCCATTGCCTCAATGTCTGAAACAAACTGGTATAAGACTCTCCAATTGGTGTGAAATTATCCTTTGCCTTCCTCTTCATTGCAAACTCTGGCCTTGGATGAAACTTGGATTTAGAGGCTCCTTGGTAAATTTGTGAGTGTCGAGGACGATGTCGAAGATCCGGGGCACACCATTGTGGATAGGAAGACGAATGAGCATACGATTGTGCATTGTTCAAAGGATATTGAGGAAGTGGAATGGTATTTCTTGGATTTTGGAGAAAGGAACCTTATTACATGTGGTTGTGTGAATCTAATATGTAAGCTAGGGATTGAGGCTGACAGTATTGGTAGGATGGACCTCTCAAACTCTGTTTTGGACCTGGCATAACAATAAATGCATTTTTCTTTTTCTTTCCTTTTTCAATTTCCTTTGATCGGTTGCAGTATCGTCCCAAATGCTTCACAGAATCCCTATGTCCATCATGTTCCTTAAATTTAGATGTCTCAAAGCTTTGAAGAAGGTTGACACTTAGAGACATGCCCCGGTCTTTAATAGTGGGGAACGGATAAAGAGGATGCCCACTGGCCCAAGCTTGATACATTTCCATCATTTGTTGCCTTAGTCTCAAATTTCCTTTCTTTAAACTCTCATTTTCCTGGCTCTTTATTTGATCCATGAGGTCACTCTCTATATCCTTATCGGATACAGTTAAACCTTCTTTAGATTTGGTGTGATGCGGAGGACCAACAAAAATACCACAAACCAACCACATTAAACTAACTTTGTAAGAAATAAAAAAAGCGTCAGAATGCAATATTTTTTCAAAAACTCTTTTCTTTTATCTTCTTTTTGGAAAGATCACCGAACCCTATGAGGGCTGGCTACGTATCTCACTAAGATGAGAATCAGGTGTGCGTAGTTCTTGAAAATATATATCGTACAAAACTCAGCCTCAAGACCCCTAAAGATTCAGGGTTGTCAAGATTTATGTATATTTTTTTATTTTGTAAAACCTTAGTCTCATGATCCCTAAAGATTCAGGGTTATTAAGATATATATAAAAATTGGACCATAGAATTAGAAAAATAATTATGAAAATAATCATATTTTTAAAATATTACCCAATAAATCTATGAATAATTTTTCAAAGGATAGAGTCGTATCCCGAGGAGGACTTCTTACGTATCCCACTAAGATGTGAGAATCAGACCCTCGTAGTTCATAAAGATCGTAAAATTATGTTACTAAATTTTTTTATTTTTTTTTAAAAATAAAATTTTTCTTTTGAAAAATGAGTCACTAAATTTGAGGATAATATAATCTCTTGCATTTTAAAGTTGCCTAAAGCCGGTCAACAAACAAACAGTCTTTCAAACAAACGTCAAAGAGCACGTAGGATGCACATGTTGGTCTTTATAAAGTAGGTCACCTGTCCTAAACAGACCCGGCCCCTGTGCCGAGTCCCGCTAAGTCAAATATATATGATGCAAATAAAGCGGCACCTAATAGGGATAATCAGATTTTGAGTTTACAGTTCTTCTAAGTTTAAGCCTGATAGGGATAGGTATCTACACTGGCTTACCCGAGCGAACACTTGAGTCGGGGAGGGACAACTTGGTCGGTAGCAGGGCAACACCGCCTTCATTGTCGTTCCGAACCCCGCCTAACATGTGTAACTATATCCTTCACCAGGTGCCTTGACACTCCGGCTATCTCAAAAAGAAAGTGGGATGCATATGCTGCATTTCCTCTATCCTATTTTAGAGACTTAGAGGGGGTACGCGAGAGAAGACAATATATAATATAGTTCAAATAATATCAAAACAGTAAATGAGCAACAAGTAGCACATAAGGCCAATAAACACAATATCAAAAATAATTAAAGCAGGTAAAGTCAATATCAAAAGCTCGAATTCTTATTATTCCCCAGTGGAGTCGCAAGAGATGTCACACCACTTTCTCGCCCGACGGGAATCGAAGTCGAAGAGTTTTTCCAATTAAAGTGACGATTTTGAACATGGATTATTTTATTTACAGAGTCGCCACTTGAAATTGAGTTATGGTGTTCTAAGTCACCTTTTTGAATCCCTAATCAAAAGGAAATGACTCTTTGTTGTGGTCTGCGAAAACAGAAGACCGGGTAAGGAATTCTGTTGACCGAAGGGAAGTTGTGAGGCACCCTTCGAGTCCCGTGATTCTAGCACGGTCGCTTTTATTGACTTATCTTGACTTAAACTATTTTTAATAAATTATGTTAAGGCCTAAATTCGCTCATTTTTTATTATACTGAGCATCTGTCTATATATCTTATATTAAACTAATGAAAATTTTTTAGAAAAAAATTATCAAGGTGCATTATTGCATCCTTGAAATTTAAATGTCTCGAAAAAGATGCGTATGCCGCATTCTTAATTGAGATAAATATTTTAAAACGTGTCTAAAATTTTTTGCCTAATGTTAAAGACATTTATTTTATTTCTTAAAAATTCAAAAACCTGATAGTTCAAAATCAAATTTATGCTGGAGAAATTACGTGGGTCAATGATTATGAGATCAAAATTACCACCACTATCCAACTTATTAATTATTTACTA
Source organism: Capsicum pubescens (assembly GCA_030864215.1). NCBI lineage: Eukaryota > Viridiplantae > Streptophyta > Magnoliopsida > Solanales > Solanaceae > Capsicum > Capsicum pubescens. The sequence continues at coordinate 90,473,100 of CM061539.1, forward strand.
AAATACCAGATTACTAATCATTCTACCTAAAGAAAAGAAAAATATTTACCACTTTGTATATAATTAAATAGTTTCTTATATAATAAATTTATTTTTTTTTAAAAAAAACAAGAACAGAGAATGAAAATAATAATAATAATAATAAAAATACAACACACTTGTGCACGTTAGTTTAGGGATTAAATAAATAGAATAAATTAAAATAGAAACAGTAGACCAATTCAACTATATGTACCCTAGTTTTGATAGTTTTTTTTTTTGTATTATCTATTAGGTAAATTTTGTCAATTTAAAAACACTGTATTTTAAGTAACTTTGGTCCTATAATCGGTCTCCAAGTATTTTTTTTTTTTAATTATAGTATCAAAACTTCTATAATCTGCTAGGAAATAAAAACTAAATAATGACAAACAATAAATTGACATTTTTAAAAAGGAAAACATTATATTTTATCCAGAAACTTTAATATAATTAACAAAAATAAATTGCGAAAGAGAGTAAGAAAACAACTCTCACATAATAATTGAAAATTACTGCCAAATTAATTAAGACTACACTTTCTTTGATTCAATAGAGTAAATAAATTACAGGTAAACATGTAAAGCAAAAACTTTAGATAGATATTAAAATTTACATATTAAATTATGGAATCATTAAAATAACTGTGAATGTGATTTTGATTCACAACTAAACTTATATAAAATAAATAGAAAGGATCTGGATTAGAACCTGTGTGACAAACTAAATAAAGATGAAAGCAAGAATGTCGTCACTGGAAATTCGAACAGAAATTTACTTCAACACTCGATTTACAACTCTTTGTTTTTTCTCAATTTTGCTTGTTATTTTTTACTCTCTTTCTGTTCTTTTTTTTTTTTGGAGTATGTTGCTCTCTCTGTCAGTCTCTGATTTTTGTTTTATTTCTCTCTATCTTCTGTCTGTCAAAAGTACGGTTGTCTCTCTGATCTTTTTTTTTTTACTGGTTGGGAAGTCCTTAAGCACAGGGACTTTTGGGGAGAACGGTTGAGAAAAATTAAATATCAGATAGGGTGGGGTTGTTGGATAGTTTTAGGATAGGGATTCTCTTTTTTTTTTTAATTAATTTTTAATAAAGAAGACAACGATAATAACAAAATAAATAAAGAAAAATAAAAATAATATAATAATAACTAATTAATATATATAAAAAAAATGAAATAAAATTTTAAAAATAGTTAAAAATAAATATAATTAAGATAGTATTAAAACTACTAACTTATTTGTTAAAAATTTTAAAAAAGAAAAAATATTTTTTAAATTTTTTGTATTATTTTAAAAAAAGAAAAATAATAATAATAATAATAAAAATAAAACATCTCAAAATTAACTTTATTTTTTAATTAAAAAATTATTAAAATAAAATAAGAATTTAAATATTATTAGACCAAATATAAATATTTAATATCGATAAATATATATTAAATTCGGGAAGGGTCAAAATCACGTATCTACACACGAGTTGACGAACCCCCATGGGTCCTGCATTGGGAGGCTTGCCTCCATAGGTGTATACGGAGATTGTGCGATGACCTCAGAGGTTGTGCGACGACCTCGTGCATAATCATCATCATCATCATATACATTGCACTTACTTTATTGTGTTTATATTGTATTGTATTGCCATATTAACTTGCCATTTATGTAATTGGCTTATCTTTTTTTACTTGTATTTGATTGTATATGCATGTTCCCTCTTGTTCTACTTATGTGTGATATAATGCATACATGTGTTCTATATTGTTGTGATGTTGCAATTTATGTGATATATTAGAACTGTTAGTGCTAGCGGTGTGGGACATTTCTGATTGCAGGTGGCGTTCCCTTAGTGTACATTTTGTATGCTTTATTTACTACTTTTCTTGGCCGGCCTGTGATACTTACTGAGTACAAGTGGACCATACTCATGCCTACTGTTCCCTTTCGGTGCAGGTCCTAGCTCGAGTGCGCCTCGACTTGCTTGACTCGGGCGATTGTTAGAACTTCCAAGGTAGCGGTTGTACATTCATGCGTCCGAAGTTCACCTCTATATTTTTATAGTAGTTATGTCTTTATTAGTATTCAGAGACATATATTATTCTTTTGTGGGTATTTTTCTGATGTGTTTGACTCTTGGATTGTATTAGTAGTTCTTACACTATTGACACCTGGTTTTAGGCATGATTGGTATTTTGAATAAACTCTGCATTGTTATGATTACTTATATGGTTCGACTTCATTCTAGAAGCCTTACCTTGGGATATTTTTGTTTTTTCCTCTTTTCATTTCAGTTTGGGTGATAGGCTTACTTGTCAAGGTACGCTGTGATAAGTGCCATCATGACCCTCATTTTTAGGTTGTGACAAATAGGTATCAGAGCAGTCAGGTTTCATTGGTCTCTATGGTGTAAGAACGGGATGTCTAATAGAGTCTCACAGATCGGTACATAGACGTTCGTATCTATCTTCGAGAGGCTATAGGACATTTTTAGGAAACTTTCCTCATTTTATTCTTTATCGTGTAAAGTTCTGTCGTATCTTGTATTCTGAGTTGTGTTTCACTCTTTTTACGCGGATGGTGTGGCTTATACTACATCTTATAAGTTAAGAGATGTGGCGAGACTCAAGAGATTAGTGAAGGTTGCTTGTCATTTGTAGACCCCGTGATTCTCCTGAGATGATTTGATATCAGTTCGTCAAGGCTTTCCTAGAGAAATTTATGCCTTTCAGTTGGATAGATCATATACGGGATGAGTTTGATCATTTGAAGTAGGGCTTTATGACAGTTGCTGAGTATGAGGCATGCTTCCATGCCCTGTTTAGATATTCTTATGATAGCATTTCTTTCAAGACTGAGAAGATTCAGAAGTTTGTGGAGGGTTTGGATATTTTTCTTCAGTTGGCTACGTCTCAGATGGTTGTGTTTGGGGTTTTTTTATTTTCAGAGTATTGTGGATCATGGTAAGATGATAAAGAGTATTCTTAGTACATCTCAAGGAGGCGCCAAGAAATCTCGACGTTTTAGGTGAATTCAGGAGTCAGACCTCTCGAGGCAGAGATTTTAGAGGTTCTCGTGGATACCATGGTAGGACAGTGCAGGTGACTTTATAGAGTTCAGCTGGTGGATCTTCTAGTTCAGTAGTTTAGGGTGGTTGTCTGGGCCCAGTTGTACCTTCTCCCATTGCGGCTGGTCATAAGAGTTGTTATATGTGTGATGAGATTGGCCATATAGTAAGGGACTATCCCCGTTGGGTGATTCGGGATACTCTTATTTCAGCTTTGAGAGGTAAGGGTTCTACCAGAGGTATGAGAGGTAAAGAAGGTAGAGCCCGTAGTGGTGGTCATGGGGACACTCAGGCAGTTAGTGGTCGTGGTCAGTGTTATGCTATACCAGCCAGACCTGAGGCAAAGGCTTCTGATGTTGTGAGCACAGGTACCGTCCCTATTTGATTCAAACCTGCATCTGTATTATTTGATCCCAGATCAATTTTCTCCTATGTCTCTGTATATTTTTCTTTGTGTTTTGATTCTGTTAGTGAGTCTCTTGCCATTCCTATTCATGTATCTACCCCAATAGGTGATTCTTTAATGGTGGATCAAGTGTACCGATATTGTGTTGTTACTTTTGCTGGGCATAAGACTTTGGTAGACTTGCTTGTGTTAGATATGGTTGATTTTGATGATTATTTTGGATATGGAATGGTTGTCTCCTTATCATGTTGTCTTAGATTGTTTTGCTAAGACTGTGACTTTAGATTCGCCAGGTGTGCCAAGGATAGCTTTGAAGGGTACACTTTATTCGGGTTCTAAGAGGATTATATCTTATGTTCAGGCTCATAAATTGGTTGAGAGGGAATTTTTATCTTACTTGGCCCATATTCGTGATACCAGTATTATTTCACCTCCTTTCTTAGATTCTGTCCGTGTTGTCCGTGAGTTTATGGATGTGTTTCCTACAGAGCCTTCATATCGAGATATTTATTTCGTTATTGATGTTGAGCCGGGCACTAAGCCCATCTCTATTCCTCCTTATAGGATGGCCCTAGTAGAGTTGAAGGAACTAAAGGATCAATTGCAGGAGTTGTTGGATAAAGAATTTATCCGGCCTAGTATTTCATCTTGGGGTGTGCCTGTCTTGTTTGTGCAGAAAAAAGATAGGTCTATCCGGATGTGTATTGATTATCGACAGTTGAATAAGGTGGTGGTAAGAATAAGTATCTTTTCCTCGCATTGATGATTTATTTGATCAGCTTCAGGGTGTTGCGGTATTTTCAAAGATTAATTTCAGGTTCGGTTATCTTCAGTTGAGGATTAGAGCTTTGCATATTTCGAAGACAACTTTTCAAACTTGATATGGTTATTATGAGTTCTTGGTCATGTCCTTCGGGTTGACCAATATCCCTATCGCGTTCTTGGAGTTGAGGAACCGGTTGTTTCGATCGTATCTCGACTTTTTTGTTATTGTATTTATAGATGATATCTTGGTTATTTTAAGAGTAAGGTTGAGCATAAGGATTATTTGTGGATTGTGCTTTAGAGATTGAGTAATGAGAAGTTGTATGCTAAGTTCTCTAAGTGCGAGTTTTGGTTGGAGTCTATTTCTTCCTTGGGTCATGTGGTGACTAATGAAGGTATTATAGTTGATCCAACCAAGATTATCACGGTTCGTGATTGGGTTAGACCTACTTCGCCCATCGAGATTCAGAATTTTGTTGGCTTGGCAGATTATTATTGTTGTTTTGTTGAGGGTTTTTTATCCATTGCAGCTCCATTGACCAAGTTGACCCAAAAGAAGATTTCTTTTCAGTAGTCCGATGCTTGTGAGGCGAACTTCCAAAAGCTCAAGGATTTGTTGACTTCAGATCCTATCTTGACTTTGCTCAAGGAAGGCGTGGGTTTTACCGTCTTTTGTGATGCTTTAGGTGTAGGGTTAGGTATTGTGTTGATGCAAGAGGACAAGGTGATTACGTATCTGTATCGTTAATTGAAGCCTCATGAGATGAATTATCCTACCCATGATTTGGAGTTGTGCGCAGTTGTGTTTGCCTTGAAGTTGTGGGGACACTACTTGTATGAAGTTCATTGTGAGACCTTCTCAGATCATCGTAGACTTCAGTACTTCTTCACCTAGTAAAATCTTAATATGAGGCAGCTTCATTGGCTTGTTTTGCTTAAGGATTATGACTTGACTATTCTCTACCATCTGGGCAAGGCTAATGTAGTTGCAGATGACTTGAGCTAGAAGTCGACTAGCATGGGCAGCTTGGCGTATCTTTTGACCCAGGAGAGGTCGTTGGCCTTAGAGGTTTAGTCTTTGGCTAACCAGATGGTTAGGCTTGATATTTTGACACCAGGGTGTATTTTTGCATTTGTGGAGGCTAGATCTTCTTTGATGGAGCAGATTCGAGCTCATCAGTTTGAGATGTTGGATTGAGGTTGATTCGAGATAAGATGTTGATTGGGAAGGCTAAGGAATCCTCACTTGATTCAGATGGAGTTTTGAGGATGGGGGGCTAAGTTTGTGTGCTGAGAGTGGTGGTTGGATTAGGTTGATCTTAGAGGAGGACCATTGTTCCAGATATTTTATCCATCCAAGTGTGACGAAGATGTATCGTGATTTGAGACAACACTACTGGTGGGGTGGTATGAGTCGAGATATAACGGATTTCGTGGCTCATTGCCTATGTTGTCAGCAGGTGAAGGACGAGAATATGAGACCTGGTGGATTGCTTCAGAGGTTACCCATTCTCGAGAGGAAGTGGGAATGGATCACCATGGACTTTGTGACTAGTTCACCTCGTACATCTCATGGTTCTAATAGTGCTTAGGTCATCGTGGATCGATTGACTAAGTCACCTCATTTTATTTGGATTCGGGTCTCATTCAGTGCTGAGAGTTTAGCCCCTATCTTTATTTATGAGATTGTGCGTCTTCATGGTGTGCCAGTGTCCATTATTTCAGATCGAGGTCATGTGTTCACATATCACTTTTGGAAGACTTTTCAGGATGATTTGGGTACTTTGGTTGATCTTAGCACAGCGTTTCACACCCAGATTGATGCCAGTCAGAGCGGACTATCTAGGTTCTTGAGGATATGCTCTGCGCATGCGTGATGGATTTTGGTGGCCAGTGGGAGCAACATTTGGCCTTAACAGAGTTTGCATATAGTAATAGCTATCATTCCATTATTGATATAGAGGCGTTGTATAGTAGGCGTTGTCACTCCCTAGTAGGTTGGTTTGATGTTTTAGAGGTGAGACCTCGAGGTATGGACTAGTTTCGTGAGTCTTTGGATAGAGTTTGGGTCATTAAGGATATACTTAGAGTAGCTCAGAGTAGGAAGAAGTGCTATATTGATCGTAGACTTCGTATCTTGAGATTTAGTGTTGGTGATTGTGTTTTCCTTCGAGTTTCACTCATGAAGGGTGTGATGAGGTTTGGGAAGAGGGGCAACCAGGCTATATTGGTCCATTTGAGATTCTTCGTACTATTGGTGATGTGACTTATAAGCTTTGTCTCCTGATCTATCAGCTGTTCATCTAGTTTTTCATGTTTCTATGCTTCGTCGCTATATTCCTGATGAGTCTCATGTCATTCGTTGGGAGTTGCTTCAATTAGATGAGAGATTATCCTTTGTTGAGGAGCCAATTTCCATTTTGGCTAGGGATGTTAGGCGGTTTTGCTCTAGAGTTACCCCTGTGGTTAAGGTTCAGTGGCGACATCGTCCTGTAGATAAAGCTACTTGAGAGGTCGAGTCTGATATGCATAATTCTTATCCTCAGCTCTTCATTGATTCAGGTATTTCTTTGCCTTAGTTCGAGGATGAACTAAATTTTTAGTGGTGGATGATGTAACGATCTAAAACTTTGATAAAATATGTGAAATTTGTGTGATTTGATTATTTTGTCCTTTCCCATAGTTGCATTATGGTATTTCTGGGGTGTGGTAGTGATTGACATGATTTTTGATGTATTTTGGTATCATTTATCCAATATTGTGGTTTTTTATAGTTTCAAGAGCCTTATTTTAGACTTATGAGGATATCTTTTGACCCATGTGACGGATGACCAAATGGGCTGCGCCAGCAGCTTCAAAATATCGATTCTAGTTTATCTAGACCTTTGGTTAGTGTCCCGATGCACCCGAGCTCATTTCGACCTATTGATCAGAAAGATGAAAAATTTTAAATATGGATATGGGATCCACATTTGATCGAAACGACCTCAGATGAAAAATTCAATTTCGCTAGCAGATCCAAAATATCAAATTTAGGGTGTTAGCATGTTCGGTATAATTTTACGGCTTTTAAATAATCTCATTTCGACTCTCGGTTTAGAAAATTATGATTTCGGATTTCGGGGGTCAACTTTATTAAAATGATATTTTTTTGAAAATCTGAATTCGTCAACGCGTCCGGAACATTGAATTTAGTATGGTTTCATAGTTCGTTTGCATACATCGGACTCCGAACGAATGTCGGACACCTCACCGAAGTCCGAATTGGACTTAAAAATAAAGAAAAAAACTGCAACTTTTTCTTTATATTGCTGGTGCAAATTTTTACTACACCATTAAATCAGTTTTGGGCCCATTTTTTCTTATTTTTTCATCTTGCCTCTTGAAAATTAAATCCTAAAATAGTGTGAGAGCTTAAAAGTGAAGCTTGTGGGAGCTTGGGAATCTAGATTAACATCTATTTCTTGGTTTTATTACGGATTTAATGTAAGAATTCACCGTTTTCTTAGTAATTTTTTAATTAATTTCTCAAAACCCCAAAAATCTTAGGGCTTGATTTTAAACCCCATTTTCACTCATATTCACTTGAATAATATTTTTATCTTATAATTACTAGTTTTTCATCAATTTAACTTTCAAAACAACTTTGATTATTTATTTTAACCCGAATTTCAAAACTTTACCCGGTAAGCTCAAAATGGTTTTTCTTTGATTTGAACCTCATTTTTTACTCGATTTGACTTGAATTTTAAGCTATAGGTTTCAAAAAATACGGAGAACACATTTTTGAAGTAAAGTTTCAATTTTGTCCTTTTTTTTGAAAATCCATTTCGGGGGTCCATTTTGATCCTGAACTAAAAGTAGTCAATATGGGTGTCGTTGGTTTTGTATTAACACATAGATTTCATATTTGATGATTTTAGTTGGGTTCAAAATTATTCTTGAAAATTAAGGTCGTGGTTCGAAGTGTAGCGGACCGATTTCGTCTTTTGAGGTAGGTTATGACTTAACTCTTTCAAACTGGGTTGGGTAGTAAATGGTGATACAAAATGCATGTTAAGGGTGGGAACTAATCATGAAAAATGGCTATCTATGTGTTGTGCCCATGTTGTGGCCTATATGTGATATAATTATCGAAATTGAGATATTATGTGATATGTGTGACCGTGTGGGGTCCTATGTGATATTGATAGCCTTGAATACATGTGAATAATTGTATTGTATTATTAAAATGCTTAATGTGGTACCATTGGTGTATTGTGATTATATTCACACTTTATTGACATATGAGACATGTGAAAATTCATGGATGAAACGAAAATAATAAGTGGATATTGGCTCATGTGGTTGTGAAAATGTATTATTGTGGTTGGTTGTGGAAATATATCATGTGGTTGGTTGTGAAAATATATCATGTGGTTGATTGTTAAAATATATCATGTGGTTGGTTATGGAAATACTTATTGTGATTGGTTGTGAGCATTATATCATCATATCATACCCATTCATAAAACATTGGTACCACCATGACAACATTTGAGAAACACTAGAAACACCTAATAATACCTTTCCGAGGGATGTGCCGAAAATAAGATATGATATATGTGGATTGTATACGGGTTGACGAACTCCCCATGGATCCTGCGTTCGGAGGCTTGCCTTCGTAGGTGTATACGAGGATTGTGCGATGGTCCCAGAGGTTGTGTGATGACCTCGTGCATCATCATCATCATCATATACATTGCACTTACTTTATTGTATTTATATTGTGTTGTATTTCCATATTAACTTGCCATTTATGTAATTGTCTTATCTCCTTTTACTTGTATTTGATTGTATATGCATTTTCCCTCTTGTTCTACTTATGTGTGATATAATGCATACCTGTGTTCTATCTTGCTGTGATTTTACAATATATGTGATATATTAGAACTGTTAGAGCAAGCGGTGTGGGCTACCGCTGTGGGACATTTTCTGATTGCAGGTGACGTGCCCTTAGTGTATATTTTATATGTTTTATTTACTACTTTGCTTGGTCGGCCTATGATACCTACTGAGTACAAGTGGACCATACTCATGCCTACTGTGCCCTTTCGGTGTAGGTCCTAGCTCGAGTGTGCCTCAACTTGCTTGACTCGGGTGATTGTTGGAGATTCCAAGGTATCGGTTGGACATTCATGCATCCGAAGTTCACCTCTATCTTTCTATAGTAGTTATGTCTTTATTAGTATTCGAAGATAGATAGTATTCCTTTGTGGGTGTTTTTCTGATGTATTTGACTCTTGGATTGTATTAGTAGTTCTTACACTATTGACACCTGATTTTAGGCATGATTGGTATTTTGGATAAGTTTTGCATTGTTATGATTAATTATATGGTTCATCTTCATTCTAGAAGCCTTACCTTGGGATATTTCTGTCTTTTCCTCTTTATGTATCAGTTTGGATGATAGGCTTACTTGTCATGGTACGCCAAGTAGATACAATACTCATTCTGATATTGATGGTTTAGACTTATTTTTTGTGTTAAGAGTATTAAGGGAGATAGTACAAGTAGATGACAATACTTTAATTGATATACTCAATCAAATAAAAAGACTTGATTCTTTTTCGAATGCTTATAGAATAATGTTAATTGTTCCTATAACAGTTGCCTCAACAGAAAGAAATTTTTCAAAATTAAAACTGATAAAATCTTACTTGAGATCGACAATGTCTCAAGGAAGATTGAGTGGATTAGGTATATTATCAATTGAAAAAGAATTATTAGAATAAATTGATTATAAGACAATTATTCATAACTTTGCTTCTCAAAAAGTTAAAAAAATAGATTTTAAATAAAAATTATATATTATATAATTTTTTTCTTAAAAAAAAAATCAAGGACCTCTCATCAAAGTTTGGCTTTAAGCCCCCAATAGTGTTGAGCCGTCCCTGGTGATTTCCCTACCTTTCAGCTTAAAATAAATTCAACGAAGTCCATGACTGGTCACCTTCATGGAGCTGCTGGTTCTATGGAAGCCATTGCAACAGTTAAGGTAATAAAGTTTAAGAATGTTGCATACAAATATCTTAAGATGCACTTCTAAATTCATATAGGGATGAAAAGTTTAGATAAAAAATTACAGAAAGTACTAGATATGTTATTTTAATAAGTAAGAAGTTTCAGGTGCCAGCTATGTTATTTGTATATGTATTTATTAACTAATGGGTACTCATTTGAATATATACATATACAAATCTAGTTGTACATAAATTTTTTGGGGCATGTGCATGTATTTGTATTTTGTATACACAAGTCCCTATTCATATGTATTTTTGTACAATATTGAATTTATCTTTGAACTATTCTATGTCATTTTAAATGGTAACATATATATTTATTTGTATTTTTTACAGTTTAAGATAAGTATTTTTTTTTATTACCTATATGTATGTGTATAGAATTGTCTTTTTTGTTTTAAAGATTTGTGTCCTATATGTGTACATGTACATATTGGTCAGATATGTAATACATATGCAGATATATATGTATTTTTTGTACTATAAATACATATGCAGATATGTATGTATTTTTTGTACTATAAATATACATGTATATGCAGATCTGTAAGTCTATGTATTTTGTATATTTTTGAATATGTATATGTGATATAGATATTTATCTTTTTTTATTGTATAAATTTCGCTTGATCATATATTCATGGCAAGAAGCGTCAATGAGACCTGTTATGAAAATCACGATAACAGACGACACGAAAGTTCTTGAAGTTTGATGATTTTTTTCTATTTTGTGTATGATAACATTTAACTGTAGGTTGATAGTGATGTATTTGAGTAGTTGTTGAGTTTCATATCTTACGTTCATGTTTCATGTGAAAAGTTAATTGAATTTGACCATTATGTTATTATGGTTTGAAGATTGGTACTTAATCAAATTGAATGGAAGGTTTCCATTTTAGTATTATGTTGAATATTTATCATGTTTTCAATAGTTGTATATGTAAAATTACATATGTATTATTAGGTGATTATACAGTTTTATGTTCAGATCTTACATATATATTACTGAGTTGAACAACCATATATTTGTATTTATATGTATTTCAAAAATCAATAATAGATACATTTAGGTAATTGTACATATTTTTGTACATGTAATTTAATTAGATATGTATAATTGAGGACATGTTTATATAGTTGTATATATAAAATATGCTCTTAAATAATATAGATAACTTTATTTATATTTTTCAAACAAAGTTACAAAGACTGAAACTGTAACTGTAACGTATTTTAATATATGAAACATAATTGTCACTAAAAGATTAATCACATCACAACAAATATTTTGAAATGTATCACTTACATGTAGGAACGCCTATTATGACCCTTAAACTCACAAGCACTACATGAATTCATAATTTTCTTTCCGAACATATCCCTTTCTAATTTTTAATACAAATACAAAATAGTTTTTCAAAAATACAAATGTATCGATGAAAATAAAAATAAAAATATAAATAAAAATAAAAATAAAAATAAAAATAAAAATAAAAATAGAAATAAAAATAAAAATAAAAATAAAAATAAAAATAAAAATAAAAATAAAAATAAAAATAAAAATAAAAATAAAAATATAAACAAAATAAAAACACAATATGCAGTCAATAATAAAATACAAATATAAAATAATCCTTTCAAATATAAGTGTGAATTATATAAAATATAAATGATAGCGTGAACTATAAAATATAAATATAAGTGCAAACTATAAAATATATACAAATACAAGTGCTGACTATAAAATATGAATACAATTGTAACAACGAATATAAAATATAAATAATGATGCAAATACAAATACAACAAATGATTATGATGTTTTTATTATCATTCATAACTTGTGCTTGACGTAACCACATATCCACGTAGTCATATTTTTTAAAAATTTAAAGAAAATATAAAATAGAACCCGAAAGAAAATGAGAAAGATTTTTTTATTTAAAATAAAAAAAGACAAAAAGAAAAATAAAAGTTAGAAATAGAAGAGTAAAAAAATATTAAAAGAAAAAATAAAAATAAAAAAAAAGTGAAAAAGGAAAAAAAAAGAAGAAGGAGAAATATAAGTTAGAAATAGAAAAGTAAAAATAAAAGCGAAAAAAAAATAGAAAAAAGAAAGAAGAAAATGAAAATAAGAAAAGAAAAAGAAAAAAAGAAGAAAAAAAAGGAAAAAAAAGAAGAAGAGAAATAGAAGAGAGGAAAAAAAGTGGGCTAAGAATAATTTATGAAAAAAAAATTATTGTTTTAAATAAGAGTAATTTGATAAAAGTAATAGGAATAATTTAATAAAAATAATTTATGGAAAGAAATTTACTGCTTTAAATACATAGATAATTATTCTTTATTTAACTCAACTGATTGAGTAAAAGAAGGACAGTAAATCTTGTTGTATATGTATTTTAGTTCTAAAAAGTGTCTAAAATACAAAATGCAAGTTGTTATTTTATGTAATTATGAAACGGTTGTTATGAAACTCCTAATTATGGGCTTAAGTTTGCTACTTATGAAATTTTCTCTAATACTATTTTCTAAAAATTACACAAATACACAATTTATATTTCTAATATTACAAAAAATCTCAACTCCCTAAACATATTACAAAAATCCCAATATATACAAAGAATGATATGTATATGTCGGTTATGTTATATATATTAATAGAGAGAGAATAAAATAATTAAAAAATGATAGAGAGTGTAATTACTTCTAAAAGGATTGATATTTATGTTATTTATACTAATTTTTTTCAATATATAGTGAAAAAATCATAAAGTTAGGCTAAGTTAACTATTTTGTCTTCTTTCTTATCTCTTATCACCTTCAGCTAAAAGAAAATAATAAACTTATTTGTACTAGTTTCTTATCTAAGTTCTTCTAGTGACTTCACGTGATTTTAATAATAAAAATGATATGCTCATTAATTAAATTTCTTCTTTCTCATTTTTTTTTCAGTTCTTCATAGAGAAGAAACCAACATAAATTCTATCTTCTTTTTTTTCAAGTCTTGATTTTTTTCTATCTGAGGTTGTCTCGCTAAGTTCAATTCATACATAATTCATTTAATTTTTACTTATTTGTGGTTGTGGGATTGCGATCGAAATCATTTTTGAGTAGTATTTAATTGAAATTTCTCCGTACTTCTCCTAGGTAGTCGTGCTTATATTGTGTCCGAATTTCATTGTGATAAATCAAAAGAGAAAAAAAAAAAAAATTGAAGTTAATTGGTGGAGGATTCAAAGTTGAACCTAATTTTGTTGTTAATGCTGATGATTTCTCTTCTTTCTTTAATTTCAGCTAACGAACATGTATAAAAAGTGTATAAATATTGTATAAAATATGTATTTTCTTTGTATAAATATGTATAAAAATTGAATAATTGTTGTATAGAATATGTATCTGAATAACGATTGCAGCTAAATGTCATCTAGGATGTGTATAGAATCTGTATAATTATTGTATAGAGCATATATCTGAATAATTATTACAGCTAAAGATTGTATAAGATGTGTATAAAAACTATATGATTATTGTATATAATATGTATATGTGAAGGATGTATATGTGAAGGATGTATATAGAAATTGTATAATTGTTGTATATAATATGTATCTGTATAGGATGTGTATAGAAATTGAATCATTATTGAATGAAAATGTATCTATCATGATCTTAGGTATGTATTTTATGAGACCAATATGCATCATTACATATGAAAATTGTATAAATATGATAGAAGAACAACAAGATACTTAATCCAAATATCATGTACCAAAGATAATTGATATATTTCTTTTTGTTTTTTTAATGTATTTGAACATAAGAAAATGAAAACAGTGAAAAAAAATAATATTTGATTGTTAGTTTTTTTTTTGTAAAAAAGAGCAAATTTTAGAGTTAGCAGCAAAAAAATATATATAGGAAGAAAAAACAAAAGCTACAATGAAATAAAATAAAATTATGAGCAAAAGAATGGAAATGACCACGTAAAGTGATGACTAGTCCATGAAGTTCAGGAGACTGTTGATCAAATTCAACACGTTGCGTCTCCTCTACTTGATATTTGGGCCACTATGGCTCAAACATACAAATGCACGTACTGCTCACACTGCTTTTGCATGGATCAGCCCGACAATAGACCACTTTACGAGGAGTGTAAATAACATAAATATCAACCTTTTTGAAAGTAATTATACTTTCTTCTATTTTTTTAATTACTTTACTCTCTCTCTCTTAATATACATAACATAGCTGACATATACATAATATTCTGTGTATATGTTGGGATTTTTGTAACATGTTTAGGGAGTTGAGATTTTTCGTAATATTGGAAACATAAATTGTGTATTTGTGTAATTTTTTGTTACGAAGTAGCAAGGATATCGACCGAAAAGATTAGATACACATCATTTTTATTACTCCCTCCGTTTTTTTTAGTTGGCCCTTTTTCTAAAAAAAATTATTTCAATTTAGTTGTCCCTTTGATGAAATCAAGAGGATTTTATTATATTCTTCCAATATTACTCTCAACATTAAATGATTAAACAAAGTGTATTTACTCAAATTCATATTTTCAATGCATAATTAATAGGGTTATTTTCGTAAAATAAACCTCTATTAAATAATTTCTTAAAGGGTGTGTCAAGTCAATAAGGGCCAACTAAAATGAAACGAAGGGAGTAAAAGAAAAAATTACATATTATAGATAAAATAAGTTAATAATTACATGATATGATTAATGTTTTAACAAATTACATGGTATGGTTAATGTATGTATCAAAGGCAAGTAAAACTTTCTCTCTCATAATTAATTTTTTGTTTTATCTCTTAGCTGATTGGAGTGTTTAGCGACAATAAGTCATTCTTTTATTGGACTTGTTAGCGGCAATAAGTATTCCTCCTAATTCAACAAATCTCAAAGTTTATTCTAACATATATCAAAGAATATTTTTCTTTCTATTTCTTCTTCCAAATTTTCTGATATTTTGTATTTTCCCCTACACATTCTCTGTATTTTTTCATAGAAGATTTTTTTAATTCAACTAAATTGTTCTCAATTGTATATTATGTGTCAATTATATATACATATATGTATAAGTTGTATATTAATTGTATATATGATGTAATTGTATAAGTCGTATATGTATAAGTCAATTGTATAAGTCGTATATGTATAAGTCATACATGTCAATTGTATATGTCAATTATACAATTAATATATGTATAAGTTGTTAATTGTATATGTACATCTATTTTTTTTTTTCAATTGTATATCTGAATATTTGTATATTATCATAGTATATATTAAATAACTATATATCTCTATTTATACATTTACAGAATGTATATTGAGTGTGTACATATATATTTTGCACAGTGTATATATAAATATACGTTTCTTGAAATTATAAAAAAAATAAAAGAATGAGAAAGAGGGGGTGGAGCGAGATAGAGGGATGGGAATGGAGGAAGGGAAGAGAGATGGGAGAGAAAAGGAGGAGAGAGGCGAGAAAGTGAGGGATTTAAGGTATACCTATGTTTTGTAATTATGCAAACTTTAATTATGCCTTGTAATTAAGGAATAAAAGTTAGCTATATTTGAATTTTTGCCTTTTTAAAAGTGAATTAATTACTAGGGCCCGTTTGGCCATAATTTTTTTTCACTTTCCCGAAAATAATTTTTACTTTATGTCAAATTCAACTCCAAGTTGATGTTTGGCTACGAAAATTTCAAGTACAACTTGAAATTGTATTTGAAAATGTAAAAAACAAGAAAAACTTATTTTCACTTTTTTCATTTACTTGTATTTGTAGTTGACAACATCATTTGTATTTTTAACTAATTAAAAAAGAATTATAATTTTTTCTTTCAACGAACACTTGTATTTATATTCATTGATATGAATTGTATTTTATTAATGTAAATTGAACAATACAAATATAAATGATAAATTAAAAGAATATTAATGTTAAATTATAAAAATACAAATGTTATATTTGTATCAAATGATACATATTTATATAACTTGAACCATACGAATACAAAATGATACTTGTTTATACACAAATATAAATAAAAAATTTGAAATACAAATACCAATGATATACTTACATTGAATGACACATTATAAATTTATATATTAGTCTCAAGAAAATACAATTAATCAATATACTTTTTTGTATACAAATACAAATGATAAATAATACATATTCACGGCTAAACTAGTATGATACAAATAAATATAAAATATAAGAAACATATAAAATATAAAACACAACAACAACAACAACAACAACAAAAGCAAAAAGAAAAGAAAAAAAGGAGAAAAAAATGATCCACAAAACAAAAAGGACTGAAAAAAAATCAAAGAAAATATAAAAAAAGGCTGTAATGAAAAAAGAAATTAAAATATATATATATATATGATGAAAAGGAAAAACTAAAAAAAAAATGGAAAAACAAAAAAATAAAGAGAAAGCAAAAAAAAGAAGAAGAAAAATTGAAAAATGTTATGATATATATCAATTATAGTGAATGTCTATCAAGATCTATTTGATGTTTATTAAGATTTGATGTATTTGTCTTTTAGTATGAAACTAGGAGAAAATTCCCCTTATAAATCCAACAGGTTTATCGCTCCCAGGGGGTGCAGATTCATAATAGGCATATAGAAATTATTGTACGTCAAATAACATCAAAAGTGTTGGTTTCAGAAGATGGACTGTCTAATGTTTTTTCACCCGGAGAACTTATTGGATTGTTGCGAGCAGAACGAATAGGTCGCGCTTTGGAAGAGGCGATCTGTAATCGAGTCGTCTTATTGGGAATAACAAGAGCATCTCTCAATACTCAAAGTTTCATATCTGAAGCGAGTTTTCAAGAAACTGCTCGAGTTTTAGCAAAAACGGCAAATAGAAGGGTTTCCTTCATTATAAATCATTCCTCAAGAGAAGAAATAAGAATCACTCTCTCTATTATCTCTACTCTTCTTCTTGTTCTTTATTGTTTTATAACACGTTATCAGCACGAGACTCTACCGTCTCAAATTTGAAGGCTAAGGCTAAGGTATTATTATTTTTCTTCCTTTTTTTATGGCTAACAATCTTACGAAGTGTGAGTTTATTGCCCTTCAAAGTTCGGGCATGAACTATATTTCATGGATGTTGGATGCTGAAATCCACCTAGATGCTATGGGTCTTAGAGACGCCATAAAGAATGAAAATATAGCATCTAGTCAAAATCGTGCTAAAGCTATGATTTTCTTGCGTCATCATCTTGACGAAGTTCTAAAAATTGAGTACCTTACTACTAAGGATCCACTCGTATTGTGGAATAGAATAAAGTAAAGGTTTGACCACTTAAAGATGGTCATCCTCCCAAAAGCACGATATGAGTGGATGCATCTAAGATTTAAAGACTACAAGTCTGTTCATGAATATAATTCTGCTATGTTCAGAATTTCTTCTTAATTAAAACTATATGGAGAGACGGTTAATGATGACGATATGATGGAAAAGACACTCTCCACTTTTTATGCCTCAAATGTTCTATTACAACATCAATATCAAAAAAAAAAAATCAAGAAGTATACTGAACTGAGTTCTCATCTTCTCATGGATGAACAAAATAATGATTTGTTGATGAAAAATCATGAGAACCGACCAACTGAATTTGCACCATTCCCTGAGGTGAATGATGTGCACTCTCACCATGCTAGGCATGGGAAAGGTCGCGGCCTTAGTCGTGGACGTGGTTGTGGACTTGGTCGTGATGACCAAGAAAGAAACCCTGTTCCGGGCGTTAATCATTCATCTAACAAAAAGAAAAAAAGATGAGAAACGTGAAACCATTACTTGTTTCCGATGTGGTGGAAAAGAATACTATTCACGTGACTGTCGTGCTCTCAAGCACTTAGTGGACCTTTATCAAACATCACTAAAGAAGAAAGAGAGAAATCCCGAGGCTAATTTTCTCTCTGAAAATAATGTTGACATCACATGCTTGGATGTAGCAGATTGTTATGAGCACCCTGAAGGAAAGATTGATCACTTGATTGGTGATGGTTCCGTAAACATGGAAGAATGAATGCTTTTTTTTTTTGTTGATAAGAGTTTGAGAATAAAAATCATGTAAAAGTAGTTGTTTGCATGAATGTTGATTTTTAATTCGTATTGATTAGTTCAATTATATTATTGTAATTTATTGTTGAAGTGAATGGAATTTCAATTTCGTCATTATTAAATAAATAAAAAAAAAGACGACGACGATACGTGCAACTTGCACGAACTTCTGTTGTGTTCATTATTGCATATTAATATTTTTAATATAATATTCACATATAGTCATTACTTATCCATATGTGTTCAAAAAAAATAATATAATAATATTATATTTGCATATTAACGTACTAGACAAAATGTAATATAACAATATTATATTATTATTGTATGTATTGCATGATACTGTTCCGTACTATTAATTATAAATAATATATTACGTATTAAATTCCTTATCAAATATTATATTGTTTCAATAGTTTTTGGACATATTTTTTTTAATTGCTTAGTAATGTCGGATTAGCAATTTTTTATAGTATAAGTTTTCACTTTGTACAAAAATTTAATATATATCTTATTTGGTGTATGTCATTTTACTTAAAGATATGGATAATTTTCAAAGTAAGCTATCAAATTGTGAAGATACATGTTTGATTGATTCTGGCACTACACATACGATATTAAAAGACGAGAAATATTTCTCTCATCTAAACATGGGCAAGATTAATGTCACTACAGTTTCTGGTAGTGCTAATTTGATTGAAGGCTTTGGAAAAGATATTATAATCTTGCCCAAGAGAACTAAAATCATCATAAATAATGTCATGTTTTCTCCTAAGTCTTGGAGAAACTTGATGAGTTTTAAAGATATCCGTGAAAATGGTTATCATATCAAGACAATTGATAATATGAATCTTGAATATCTTGGTATCACCAAGAATGTCTCTGGGCAGACATGTGTTATTGAAAAGTTTTCTGTTTTATCTTCTAGCCTGTATTGGACAAAGATTTGTGCAATTGAGGCACATTCTATAGTAAACCAGAAGTAGTAAACCAGAAGTTTACTGATTCCAATACTTTCGTACTTTGGCATGATCGTCTGGGACATCCAGGATCAATAATGATGAGACGAATCATAGAAAATTCAAATGGGCATCCATTAAAGAACTTGAAGGTTCTTTCGAATGGTGAATTTTCATGCAATGTTTGTTATAAAGGCAAGCTGATTGTGAGTCCATCGCCAACAAAAGTTGGGATTGAGTCCCCCGAGTTCTTGGAACGCATACATGTGGATATTTATGGACCTATTCACCCACCTAGTGGGTCATTTAGATACTTTATGGTCCTAATAGATGCTTCATCTAGATGGTCTCATGTGTGCCTTTTGTCATCTCACAACTTAGTATTTGTAAAATTGTTGGCTCAAATAATACGATTACGGGCATAATTTCTTAATAATCAAATTAAGTCTATTCGCCTTGATAATGCTGCAGATTTTCATCCCAAGCATTTAATGACTATTGCTTATCGATTGGGATAAGAGTGGAACATCCTGTACCCCATGTTCACACTCAAAATGGCCTTGCTGAGTAATTAAACGTCCGCAGTTGATAGCAAGACCATTGCTTATGAAAACTAAGTGCCCACTTCTGTTTGGGGTCATGCAATTTTGCATGCTGCAACACTTGTTCGTCTTAGACTGACAAATTATCATAAATTTTCTCCGTTGCAATTGATTTTGGGTCAAGAGCCTAATATATCTCATTTGAGAATTTTTGGGTGCGGTGTATATGTGCCTATAGCACCACCAAACCGCACCAAGATGGGCCCCCAAAGAAGATTAGGAATTTATGTTGGGTTTGAATCACCCTCCATTATTCTCTATCTTGAACCATTAAGGGAGATATGTTCACTGCTCGATTTGCAGATTATCGGTTTGATGAGACAATTTTCCCAAAATTAGGGGGAGAAGATAGTGACATCAAAAGAGAAATTTTATGGAAAAATCCATCACTATCTCGTCTTGATCCACGTGCTTTTGTTTGTGAGCATGAAGTACAAAAAATTATTCATCTGCAGAAAATTGCACATCAAATGCCGGACGCATTTACTGATTTAAAAAGGATCATCAAATCACATATTCCTACAGAGAATGTCCCAATTCGAATTGATGTCTCTAAAGGACCATCCACTAGTGTCATAGCTAATGAATCTAAAGCATGCTTGAAACTGGCAGACTATTAGGTTCTAAGGATCAAAATCCTAGAAAAAGAAAGACAAATGGTCAAGATGACACTATGAAAGATACTCATATGGAGGATCAAGATTTGAACAATGTTGATATTCCTAAAGATATGAATGAGCTTGAGACTCAAGAAAATGAGGAACTATCCATAAATTCAAGTGATTTTGAAACTAATTTGAATCGATCTGAAATAGTAGTGGATCATGTCTTTGCATATAATGTTGCAACGAAAATCATGCAAGATATAGAGGATCTTGAACCTCTATCTATCACAGAATGTCGACAAAGAAATGACTGGCCAAAATGGCAAGAAACAATTCAATCTGAATTGAATTCACTTGCCAAATGTGAAGTTTTTGGACCTATAACTCAAACACCTAATGATGTTAAGCCTGTTGGCTATAAATGGGTCTTTGTGCGAAAAATAAATGAGAAAAATGAAATACAAAGGTATAAAGCACACATTGTTGCAATAAGATTTTCACAACGGCCAGGTGCCGATTATGATGAGACATATTCACCAGTTATGGAGGCAATAACATTGCGTTATCTTATTAGTTTCACTATCAATGAGAGACTTGAAATGTATTTGATGGATGTGGTAACAACCTATCTATATGGATCACTTGATAATGAGATATACATGAAAATTCTCGAAGGATTTAAAATGCCGAAAGCATATACTTCAAAGCCTCGCAAAATGTATTCCATTAGATTGCAAAGATCATTGTATGGTTTGAAGCAATATGGACGCATGTGGTATAACTGTATTAGTGAATATTTATCTAAAGAAAGTTATACGAATGATGAAATTTGCCCATGTGTTTTCATAAAGAAAACAACGTCGGAGTTTGTTATACTTGCTGTCTATGTCAATGACATAAACCTTATTGGAACGCCAATAGAGATTCAAAAGGCAATTGTTTACCTAAAGAAAGAATTTGAGATGTAAGATCTCGGAAAGATAAAGTTATACCTTGGTTTGCAAATTGAGCATTTGACAAACGGTATCTTTGTCCATCAATCTGCCTACATAGAAAAGGTGTTGAAATGATTCTATATGGATGGAGAACATCCATTAAGTACTCCGATGGTTGTTCGATCACTTGATGTGAATAAGGATCCATTACGGCCTCAAGAAAAGAATGAGGAACTCCTTGGTCCTAAAATACCATAGCTTAGTGCAATTGGTGCACTAATGTATCTTTCAAATACTACAAGGCTTGATATTGCCTTTTCAGTAAATTTTCTAGCAAGGTATAGTTCTGCTCCTACAAGGAGACATTGGAATGGGATCAAACACATATTACAGTATCTACAGGGGACTACCGATATGGGCTTATTTTATTCTAAAGATTGCAGTTCCGATCTTATTGGTTATGCTGATACTGGGTACTTATCTGACCCGCATAAAGATCGATCTCAAACAGGATATGTATTTATATGTGGGGGTACTGCCATATCTTGGAGCTCAACAAAGCAGTCTATCGTAGCCACTTCATCGAATCACGCTGAGATTATAGCTATTCATGAAGCAAGCTGAGAGTGTGTGTGGTTGAGGTCCATAATACATATCATTCGAGGAAAATATGACAAAGTACCCACAATTGAAATGTGACAAAGTACCCACAATTTTATATAAAGATAATGCAGCATGCATAGCACAACTGAAAGGTGGATTCATAAAAGGAGATAGAACGAAACACATTTCGCCAAAGCTCTTCTATACATATGAGCTCCAAAAGAATGGTGATATTGACGTACAACAGATTCATTCAAGTGACAATGTGACTTATTTATTCACCAAGTCTCTTCCAACTGCAACTTTCAAGAAGATGGTGCACAAGATCGAAATGCAAAGATTCAAGGATGTTCTTATTAGGGGGAGTTAATACGCGTTGTACTCTTTTTCTCTTACAAGGTTTTGTCCCACTGAGTTTTCCTTGTAAGGTTTTTAATGAGGCAGCCTATATGTGTATTGTTAGACATTCAAGGGGGAGTGTTATGATATATATCAATTATAGTGAATGTCTATCAAGATCTATTTGATGTCTATCAGGATTTGATGTATTTGTCTTGTAGTGTGAAACTAGGGGCAAATTCCCCCTATAAATAGAAGGATTTTCTTCATTGTAAATCATCCCTCAACAGAAGAAATAAGAATCACTCTCTATTTTCTCTCTACTCTTCTTCTTGTTCTTTATTGTTTTATAACAAAAAAAAGGTAAAAAAAATAAATAAAAGTTAGAAAATGAGAGAAAATAAAGAGAGAGACTATAAATTATATTTAATTGGTCAAGATAGGCTATGAATGATAATTAATTGAAATTTAGACTAAATAAGATAATTAGGAATCTATATTTGTTAAGCATGGGATAACGAATTTTACTGAAACCAATATTGAAAAGATTAAATTTTAAGAACGGAGAAAACAATAAGAAGGAAGACAAAACTTGAGCCATTTTCAATAATTAGATGAATATTGAGCTATTTTTAGTTTTTAAAAAGGAAAAACTTCACTTAATTTATATCCCTCAATTAATTTCTCAGTTTAAGTTTTAGTAATTATATTTTATAAATTTTAGTTAGTGACTAAATGCATTTAGGACTTTAATATATAAATATTAACTAACAAATCTTATTACTATTTCATTTATATTTAGATATAAAAATAAAAAGGGGAGTGATTCACTTCCTTTATTCTCTCCAACATATTTTTCTTCAAATCTTATTTTTTTTTCTTCATATGAACGGTTATAGCTTATCTTTTAATTTTTGAAATACAAAAATAAAATTCAAAGTAAAATTCCTTTAATAGCTTCATATGACTTCAGAATTTAAAATATAATTTCAATGTATTTATACATTCAATGTATTTATCTACAAAAAATAGTTATGAATAAAAATACAAGTATAGAATTGATACAAATGAAAATTAGCTTTGAACTTAACATTCAAATATAAATAAAAACACTTACAATTCATAAGATAAATATGAATTGATACAAATTCAAAAATATAAAATAGATATAAATTCAGATTATATGTATAAATATACAAATTCAAATGTATAAATGTATACAAATTCAAAATATATGTGAAAGAAATATAACAAAATAAATATAAAAATGCAAACACACTAATAAAAATATACAAACAAATTTACTTTATGATTAAGTTTAATTAGTACAAAATACTTTTGAGTTATATACAAACACATGATAGTTGTATACCTATATATAATGTATAAAATATGAACAACATATTCTATACAAACCATATATTTTATATATGTATATACGAACACATGCCAACTGTCTAATTGTATATTACGATTATTTGTATACATATATATACACACACATACGCACACATATATATATTGACATGGTATACATACTTGTGTATAACTAATAGAAAAAAAGACTTATAGACGTATATATATCTATTGTATGTACATTCATTAGAATATCAATTTGGGTACATACAAAATACTTTCGACTCATTTACAACGTCGTTTCTCCCCTCTTCAGAGTGAGAATCCTTGAAACTTTTTTCTTTTTCTTTAGTTTCTCTTGTGCGAATTTTGGGATGGGTTAGCCCATTCTTGTTTTTGTTCTTATTTGATTATTAATAAAATACAAATTAAATTACAAAAAAAAGAACAAACATAGTTTATTCAAACCAACTTCAAAAACTATACCATTTAGTTATATACAAAAATATGATACTTATTTATCAGTATGTAATGTATAAAATATGAATCAACATATTTTATAAAAATTAAAATTGATTATACAATATACACACACACAGACACACATACCACACACACATACATTAAAAAATTGATACGGTATACATTCTTGTATGTAACTAACAGAAAAAGAATATATACACACACACAAATTGTTTACATATTAAAACCTTTTTTTCGCATGAATTGGAAGAAAAAAATTTAAAGAAATGTTTTTTGATGTAATAAATCTTGAAAAATAACAAAACTATACTATTTAAGAGTCAATATAACAAAACTTACCAATAATTTTTACTTTCAAGGGAAAGGATTGAGGAAGATGGTGAAACATTTAAGAAGAGAGAGAAAAATCAAATAAATAAAAATTTTGAGAAGAGAGAGAGAGAAAAATCAAATAAAGTGATCAATTTTTAAAATTAAATCAAAAAATAAAACTAAGTGCTCAATTAAGTTAGCAAAAAATTTAACCTAATTAGATGAGAGAGATTAATTGTATAATATGTAAGTTATTATATTTCTATATGAGGATCAACTTAAATAATATTTCTTTAACTAACTTTTGACTATACATGTAATTATTTTAAGGAAAAATTACCTAAAAGAACAATTTATGTTTCAAAACTACTAAAAATTCCTTCACTTTTAAAATATTACATATATCCCAACATTTACTACTTTCACTAAAAGTTAAGATACAAGTTTAAGATCTCCTATTCATACGCTTTACTTTACCAAAACAAGACCCCCTTTTTTTCCTCATTGTATGCCATAATTTCAGCTGCAGTTTCAATCCATTCTTTCCTCTAATTCAAACTTTTGAATTAAAGTAAAATTTCATATTCACTGCCTTTTTATAAAAAAGGAGATAAAAAATCCTAGCTCTCTTACTCTCTCTTCTCCCAGGCGATGTCAATGGAAGTTTAGCCCCCCATGACTGTGGCTGCTTTACCCCAAACGATCTAGATACACAAACATATGCGACACTATTCAAATCAACTCCTTTCACATCTGGGAAGGAATTTCAATTGTAATCTGTTGATATAATCAATAGTGAACCTATTATTGTATTTGAACCATCTGATATTATATTCAAGGTTATATTAAAGAAAAAAATTTGCAATATGCTCTTGTTACAAAGTTTTCCTATGGGAGGCCATTGACAATAACCCTAAGGGGTAAGATGATAACCCTTGAAGTTGAATCCAGCGATACCATCGACAACGTCAAGTCCAAGATTCAGGACAACGAAGGTATTCCACCAGACCAGTAGCGACTGATCTTTGCTGGTACAAAAAATATTCTTTATAAAAAATAACCCACTTTTTCCTCTTTGCACGCCATAATTTTTGGAGCGGTTTCTATCCAACTTCTTCATTCAATTCAAAACTTGAAGCAAGGTAATTTTCCTCCCTAAAATCCGCTTCAATTTCTTCTAATTGATTTTACATTTTTTTTTTCAAAAAAATTATTTTGCGCCTAAGTTTACAGAGTAAAATTTGGGTGATTTGGTTGAGCAATTTCTTCGATTAATTATTTTTTAGGCTTCATTGTTTGAATTGCCATTATGAATAGAGATTTGGGACCTTCCTTTAATATTCAGGTTTCTCAATTAGAAAGTATCAAAGAATCTCATGAAGTTGTTAACTTCATTTCCCCAAGTTTTGATTATGAATTTGTTGACTTTGATAAAAATAGATTAAATTATAGAAACGATCCCCAAATTATGAAGAAGTTGTGGCAAAAACATTCTAAGGACAAGAAAAAAGAAAGTGGTTCTAACAAAAAGGGATCCAACAGTCCTGAAAGTAAATCTCCTGCCAAGAGAAAAAGAATTGTCGAAGAAATTTTCAGAGATGAACTTCCTAAGGTAATTGAATGTTCAAATCTATTGAATGTTAGGACGAGATACATATTTTGGGTTGCATGATACGTTTAGAATTTCATTGTTTATCTTCTTTTTTTACTGCTGAGTTATTTGTATCTTGTGTATTTTATTTTTTATTGAAATTAATATAACAAAATACAAGTTCATAAGTACATAGATACATGTTAAGTGGACTTGTATATGTGAGTGATCATTAATGCTTTGATTTGTATCTAGTTTTGTTCAATTTTACTTAAAGTCTAAATATAATAGATACATGTTTTTATTTCTAAGATACATGTTATATTAACTTGTATTTGTGAGTTACTGTTAATGTTTTGATATGTTTCTTGTGTTGTTTAAATGGTATTGAAAGTAGAATTACACAAGATACATTTTTTCACGCTGAGATACATGTTGTAGATATTAAAGATACATTTGTATAATCTTTTATCTAATGGTTTATGTTCGTAGTGCTTTTATATATATTGTACTGTCTTAGAGTAAACTTGTTGCATCTCAAATAATTTTTTTATTTTTAGGGATTGAATTACGTTACAAGTATGTTATAACAAGTTAAATTCATTGATAATGTAAAATATTTTTACACTATTTGTTTATAAAAGTTAATTTAATATTAAATCCTTAGATGGGGAGCTCTTGTACATCCTAAATTCTGCACATGATCAGACAGTAGCTAGACTAGCCCCCATTTCGTATTAGATACATAATAACAAAACATGTATCTTTCAGTATTAATATGTATCTTGTTCATTATCTGAAGCAATTGTTTATTACCTGCATTAATCACATTAGATACATAAAACATTTAATTTGTACCTCTTTTAGTTTTAATGATTACGGTAGGCTGATGTAACATATATTTTATTTGTTTGCAATTTGAACAACATCTGGATGTCATTATGTACTACTTGAGGAAGAAGTACAAGAACAAGAATTTTCCAAGCAAGAGATACACTATCACAGATTGCTTTTTCAAGGTGTACATCGATAAGGCATATGAGAATTACTATGATGCTGACGTTGGCAACGAGCTTGCCACACAAGATGCATCTGGAAAGATCGGTGAGGTTGCTGATATGGAGATGACATTGATTAACACCATCAAGGGATTCAGTCTACGCGCAGGTCAGCCTTGGCATTTAGTTGATGAGATTTTTGTCCCAATTAACTGTGATGATGCCTTTCACTGGATATTGACAGTCATTACATTAAAGGATCGATACATTCGTGTGTACGATTCAATGGCCTCTTCACAAAAACATTATTGATGATATAAACTTTGATGATGTTAGCAGTGTTTAGACAAGTATACATTAAGTTTTTTTAATGAATAATTACTTCTATTTGCATTAACATTCTAACGTAATGCTAAATAACATAAAGATATATTTATGTTATCGTTATGATATTTTTTCCACGCAATATATAGACATTGTATTGGCTACATATTTTACTGTATTTTATAATTTTATGTATCTAAAATAAAGAAAGATATATATTACAATATAGGTATTAACCATCACAACATTGTTGTATTATGTATCTATAACAATTTTTTGTTATAGATAATTCATGTTGTCTCTTACATGCATACCAAATTATATCATAACTTAATAGAACTAAGTCTTAAAAATATTAACCTATTAATATTAGATCTTGTATCTATTAATTTATATGAGATACATCTTCTCAAATTGTATGTATCTATTATAAGAAAATTGTTTTACTATATAATCATAGCAACCAAAAAATTATATC
Organism: Capsicum pubescens; assembly: GCA_030864215.1. Classification (NCBI taxonomy): domain Eukaryota; kingdom Viridiplantae; phylum Streptophyta; class Magnoliopsida; order Solanales; family Solanaceae; genus Capsicum; species Capsicum pubescens. The sequence continues at coordinate 90,501,115 of CM061539.1, forward strand.
ATTTTTATGTATCTACAACCCTTTTTATTAATCGAAAAAGATGTTTGACTATAACCTGCATAACAAATTCTAGCAGAACTTATAGTACTAAATCTTAATAATATTGACAAATTATATTTTACAAACGATGCATATTTGTTAAAATTTAATGGAGATACAAACTATAAGAATGTATCTACTTTCCATCGTTCACTATGACAGAACTACTAATAGAATGTATAATAACATTGTCAGTTCTATATATCTAAATTTCTACTTTATGTGTTACGAAAAAATACACCATCAAAACATATATAACTAAATAACAAATTAACAAAGAATGCTATTTATTTCGGTAAATGTCTTTTTCTAAATTTCATAAAAAACCAAAAATCTCATCAACTAAAATGTCGAACAAAATAGATAAAAAATCCAGCAACATTCCAAGAAACTATTCAACATTATTCATTAGTAAACTACATTTGTCACTCCTTGTTTGGAAAGAATTCGCAAGTGAGCCTGTTGTGACCTTCATAACTACATCTCCCGCAATAATTACTGCTCGATGTCATTGTTTCACTTGATTTCTTGTGCATGTTTTTCTTTGACCTTCCAGGTTGACGTTTGTATTTAGGTGGTAACACAACTTACCGAGATGATGCTTTAAATGTCCAAACATAATCCTCTGAATGGCATCGTAAGATATAACTGAATCAATGAAAATAAACTTCAACTTTATAACCTTCAGTTACTTTCAAACTGTATAATAAGACATCAATATATTCACCGAGGTTCATAATTAGACATCTATATATTAATCTAGATACAAGATGATCAAAACGTATCTTTTATCATAAAGATGTATATTGACCAAATTAACATAACGTCATGACTAAAACACAAGAATCATAATTAAACATAACTTCATAAATGGAGATACAAGATGGAGCAAAATGTATCATTTTCATAACAAAATGTGTATCTCGGTGTGAAACTTGTACAACATGTATCTAGGAAATTTCTATTATATCTTTGGCCTTCCAGGTTGACATTTGTATTTAGGTGATAACACAACTTACCGAGATGATGCTTTAAATATCCAAACATAATCCTCTGAATGACATCATAAGATATAACTGAATCAATGAAAACAAAAATTCAATTTTATAATCTTCAGTTACTTTCAAACTGTATAATAAGACATCAATATATTCACCGAGATACATAATTAGACATAAATATATTAACCTAGATACAAGATGATCAAAACGTCATCAATATATTCACCGAGACACATAATTAGACATCAATATATTAACCTAGATACAAGATGATCAAAACGTATATTTTATCATAAAGATGTATCTTGACCAAATTAACATAACGTCATGACTAAAACACAACAAGAAACATAATTAACTAAAACTTCATAAACTGAGATACAAGATTAGCAAAATGTATCATTTTCATAACAAAATGTATCTCATCGTTAATAACATAAAAACCCAAAAACAATCTGTAAAATAATCATCAACCAAACATTGAATACAAATTTAAATTAATGTACAACAAATTAACAACACCTGCTACAAAAAAACCTTAACATACCTTTTCTTGACCGATCTTTTGGCATAGTAATTGAAAGAATGCTCAATTGCAAATCGCGCCATAACCGAAATGAGAGTACTCTTGTCTATTTTTTTCCTTATTTCGTCGATTTTAAGTTCTCCCGCAATTATAGAAATCAGTTTTTCGTAAGTAGCATGTTCACTGACTAGAATTCCATCACTCTTATAACCAACATATTCGATTTCGTTAACCCAACCACCAAAATAACGTAAAAGTACCAAAATATTCATATCAAACAATCGAAATTAACAAATAAAAAAAATGGTATGTTTTATCTAAACAAGAAGAATGAAGATTTTTCAATTTCAAAAATATATTAAAAGAGAGTTTATGTTTTAATAAAGTGGAGTAATAAATGGATTCTCATTAATTGTGGGATTTGATTTTGCTTTTTTACCTTAATTAGTTATCTTTAATGTTGATTTGATGGAAAGTTATCTGTTACATTCCTTAAAAGGTGTTGACTTAGTTAATTAATACATGTATCAGCAGTATGTATCTAATGTGATTAACTTGTATAATCAGAGGTCAAATGTTGGGATTTTAGGAGATTTTGAAAAAATTTGGGATTTTTAGTAATTAGCAGTAAACATGTCGTTATATATATATAATTTTTACTTATTTTAAACATTAACTATAATAGATAATTAAGGACCTTTTTTACGTATGCTATATAATTTTTTTCTTAAAAAATGACCGATGGGTAGTTCTGCTTAATTTTCTCCTTTAAACCCCCATAAAAAATAGAGGCGCAATTATGAAAATACCATATATAACTTGTCCAACTCAATCTCATTTTGTTTAGTGGAGCTGCTACTAGCAATAAATATCGTGAGATGATTAAAATGGATTCAAGTCACGTTAACCTCTCAAAAATGGTTATGTCAGAATGGGTAAGTCAACCCCCCACCCCACCCCACCCTCAAGAAAAATAAAAACTAAATAAATATTAAGTCAGTTGGTTAAGAACTAACCCTACATCTGCTTGTGTTGCAGGGGTATTTGATAATATTTTTTCTTTTTTCTTTTAATTTTTTTGTTCATGGAAGAAGATGCATCCGTGTGGATAAACGCATATCTTAAATGATCACCAGTTAATAAATTGAATAAGTTCAGGTTTGGCTCGACTATAAGGCAACTAAAGAAATGGTTTGGGGCTTCGATATATTTATATATATATATATATATATATATATATATATATCATAAATTTGAAAAAAAATATCTGGGTAGAGAGTATAATAATCTTTTACTTATTAATAATAAGATCATTGTAATAATTGAGAAATAATATAATTTTTGTTATGAAATATAAAGCAAATAAGATTTAGAATAGAGAGAGAAAGGGGAGTAATCATTATTTCTCTGTTGAGATATTACATATCTTGTACATTTATGTTTGTATATTTATTTTTCTTAGTGTTGAGATATTACATATCTTGTACATTTATTCTTGTATATTTGTTTTCCATTTTTGTAGATCAAATCCCATTAATAGGGGATCATAATTTCTTGCCTAAAAGATTGGCTGGATTGACTTGTATCAAGTTGTATATATATTCAGTCTGTGAATAATATAACAACATCTCCTTTTCAAGATGGCATCAGATCTTGACTATTTTAAAAATTCAAATACTAGCAATAAGAGTCACAATATGGATTCATCGAATTCACATTTTCTTCAACATTTAGATCATCCCAGCCACATGCTTGTTACAATCAAATTGAACGAGATAAATTATTCATCCTGGAGCAAATCCATGATTCATGCTCTCACGGTAAAAAATAAGTTATCTTTTATTGATGGATCAATCGAACCACCGCCGGAAACTAATAAGCCAGCAGATTATGCTCCGTGGAATCAGTGTGACAATATGATTTTATCATGGTTTGCTCATTCTGTGGAACCTGATCTAGCCAAATGAGTCATTCATTTCAAGACTGCTCACTAGGTATGGCAAGATCTTAAAGATCAATTTTCACAAAAGAATGCACCAGCAATATATCAGATTCAAAAATCACTGTCTTCACTCTCGCAAGGTAATATGAATGTTTCTTCCTATTTTACAAAACTCAAAGGTCTTTGGGATGAATTAGATACATTTCGAGTACTTCCCACATACAACCAGATCAAACCACACACTGATCAAATTGAAGAACCGTCTAATGTAATTTTTTATGGGTCTAAATGATGTCTATAATGTTGTTCGATCAAATATTCTCATGATGTCTCCGCTGCCTAATGTACGCCAAGCATATTCTCTTGTTATTCAAGAAGAAACACAGAGACAAATGATGCCGAAATCAATAGAAAGTTTCTCCATCCCAGCTGCACTTCAAAGGCGCGCTAATAGTTTTTTCAACAAACCCAAGGATAAGAAACATTGTGAGCATTGCAATCGAAAAGACCACACAATTGGGAACTGCCGCACTCTAAAATTTCATTGCAAACATTGCAATAGAAAAGGTCATACAGAGGACAAATGCAAGTTTAAAAATGGCACTTGGGCACTCAATAACTCAGGAAGCCAAAACAATCAACAATAACGCGGATCTCAGGGCAATCCTTCTCATGTTGTTAATTTAGCAGAATCTTTTCAATCTAAGAAGGAGGTTCACTCACAAGATGCCAATGGTTCACATAGATTTTTCTCTGAACAACTTCAACAAATTGCTCATGCAGTAAGCTTGTTGTCTCAAAATAATAATTCTGTCGGTAATAGTGACGCTTATGCAAATGCAACAGGTTTATCTCTTCTTCATAATGTTTCAATTAATTATGCATTCTCTAGGACATGGGTCTTGGATAGCAGAGCTACTAATCACATTACTTCTGATTCCACATTGTTAACTCAAACAAGATCCCCGTCAATACCTATTGTCAATTTACCCAATGGGTCGCCAGTATCAATTTATTTCACTGGCACAATTCCATTCAACTCAGACATCACCTTAAATGATGTTTTACATGTTTCCTCTTTCCGATTAAATTTAATGTTTGTTAGCAACTTACCAATGATCAAAATTGTTGTGCCCTTTTGTTTTCCTTTTTTATTGTACTATAGGACTTGGCTACGGGAAAGATGATTGGCTTGAGTAAACATCATGGTGGTCTCTATTACATGTCATCAATACAACAACCACCCATTTCTTATCAAGTTCCACAACCAAAAGATTTATGATACATGCATTTGGGACGCCCGTCATCTTGCCACCTCAGATTAATTTCTCCACTATTACCTTATCGTAGTATTTTTTTTGATAATAACTGTGATATTTGTCTTTTCGCTAAACAAAAACGATTTGAATTTCCATTGAGTAATATATCTACTCTTTCTCCATTTGACTTGTTATATTGCGATGTTTGGGGTCCTTATCGAGTGCCTACTGATTCAGGGTCTCATTTTTTTCTTACTATCGTGGATGATTTTATAAGATCTACTTGGTTATTTCTCATGAAATACAAGTATAAAACTTCTCATCATTTGCAATCTTTTATATCATTTACTAAAAATCTATTTCATGCTTCAATTAAAAAAATTAGGACAGACAATGAAAAAGAATTTAAAGCAATGATTTTTTTTCACTCTCATGGAATCGAATGTCAAAGAACTTGTGTTTCAAATCTACAACAAAATGGAGTATTTGAATACAAGTATCATCATATTTTAAATATTGTATGATCTTTGTGGTTTCAGTCTCACTTTCCAATTACATTTTAGGGCGAATGTGTTTTGACTACTGTCTATATTATTAACCGATTACCAACCCCGTTGTTATATTCTAAGTCACCGATTACCAACCCCGTTGTTACATTCTAAGTCACCTTATGAATTGTTATATCATAAATCACCATCACTTAGTCATCTAAAAGTTTTTGGTTGTTTTTGTTACGCTACTGTTGTCCTGCATAAACAAAAATTTGATTCCCGAGCCAAACATTGTGTCTTTCTTGGTTATCCTACTGGTAAAAAAGGTTACAAGCTTTATGACCTGGAAATAAAATAATTTTTAGTAAGTTGTGATGTCAAATTTTCTAAAGCTATCTTTCCATTTAGTCCAGTTACACCAACTTCGACGTTATTGCCACCCCAATCCTCTTCTAGCATAATTGACGATTCGTCTTCTCCACCATCTTTTATAAAATAGGTCCCATCTTCTCAGCCTCAACCCATTGAGAGAGTATAATCTCATGAACCCATAATTACAGAGGATGCTTCTAACAATCCTACCCAATCTGAAATTTTAGCAGATGATAGTCCATCCACTTCAAATGAATCAAACAACTTGTTCAAAATCCAATATTAAATGACTCTCTTGAAACTATTTTAGTCACTTCGGATGTTGTAGTTCCTTCATCTCCTCTTTTAAGGCAATCTACTCGTCCAAGAAAAAATTCTAAATGGCATAAAGACTACATATTTCCAACTCAAGCCAATCATTCTTCTGCTGTGTCAAGTGGAAAAATAGGTACTCGATATCCTCTCTCTCATTTTATTTCTTACTCTCACATATCTTCAGCATGTTGTACCTTTTTATCTAATATTACAGGTCAAGCAGAGCCTGTTTCATATGCTCAGACTATTCTTGATCCACATTGGAGGGAAGCCATGAATGCAAAATTAGAAGTGTTAAAACAAAATAAGACTTGGAGATTAGTTCCGCTCCCTGTTGGTCAGAAACCCATTGGATGTAAATGGGTTTATAAAATAAAATACAAATTGGATAGAATGATTGAGCATTATAAGGCTCATCTTTTTTCAAAGGGATATACTCAGATTGAGGGAATTGATTATCAAGAAAGTTTTTCTCCCACAACAAAAATCACTACACTTCATTGCCTTCTTGCAGTTATTTCTACTAGAAATTGGTTTGTCTATCAATTGGATGTCCAAAATGCTTTCCTTCATGGATTCTTACATGAAGATGTGTATATAGAACCTCCACCAGGTCTTCACCGCCAGGGAGAGAACACCATATGTTGGCTTCATAAGTCCCTTAATGGTCTTAAATAAGCATCGCGAAATTGGTTTCTCACATTTTCAGAGGCTATTCATAAAATGGGTTTTCAACAATTAAAGTCTGATCATTCACTTTTCACCAAGGTGAAAGTTACATCATTTACAGTGATCCTTATCTATGTTGATGACATACTACTCACAGGAAATAATCTTCAAGAATTTGAACACATCAAAAGGTTTCTTCTAAAATACTTCCGTATTAAAGATCTTGGGGATTTGAAATATTTTATAAGCATTGAATTTTCTCGTTAAAAGAAAGGAATCTTTATGTCTCAGAGAAAATATATAATGGATATTTTGCAGGAGCAAGGTCTGAAAAGTTTCCAATGGAACAAAATTTAATGCTAACTTCTACAGATAGAAGTCCACTTAATGATCCAACTAAATACAAAAAATTAGTTGGAAGATTAATTTATCTCACTGTCACAAGGACTGGCATTCTTTACTCTGTTCAAACACTCAGTCAATTTATGCACGAGCCTAGAAAACCTCAGTGGGATGCTGCTATGTGAGTTCTCAAATACATCAAGGGTACTCCGGGTCAAGGTTTGTTATTTCCTTCCACAAAAATCTTATTTTAAAGGCCTTTTATGATTCAGATTGGGGTAGTTGTCGAACCACAAGGAGGTTTATCACAGGATACGACATTTTCTTGGAAATTCACTTATCTCATGAAAATCAAAGAAATAATTAGTTGTCTCTAGATCATCAGAAGAGGTAGATATCGAGCTATAGCGAACACTTGTTTGGAGCTCACATAGTTATGCTACATACTTCAAGACTTAAGGCTCTCACGTGTAACTTCTGCAAAATTATTTTGTGACAATCAAGCTACCTTACATAGTACGGCAAATCCAGTCTTTCATGAGCGAACCAAATATATTGAAATAGACTATCACATAGTTCGAGAGAAGCAGCAAGCAAAGATTATAAGTTCGTTGTATGTTCCCACACGCTTTCAATTAGCCGACATCTTTAAAAAGGCTTTGGCAAAAGATCAATTTGTGACTTTGCGCGACAAGTTAGGATTTTATGATATCCACTCTCCAACTTGAGGAGGAGTGTTGAGATATTACATATCTTGTACATTTATTCTTGTATATTTATTTTCTATAGTGTTGAGATATTACATAACTTGTACATGTATTCTTGTATATTTTTTTTTCATATTTGTAGATCAAATCCCATTAATTGGGGATCATGATTTTCTGCCTAAAAGATGGGCCGAATTGACTTGTATTAAGTTGTATGTATGTTCAGTCTGTGAATAATAAAACTACAACAACTAAAGATATTTTCTCTCCTTTTCAAGATTCTCTTGAGAGATTTCTTGATGGGGTTTCATTACAATAAAGAAAACCCCCTTTATTTATAGGAGAAAACTAACCTTGGGGTTTCTAACTTTTCCATAAATAGACATCCTTGGGGTTTCTAACTTTTCCATAAATAGACATTCACTATATATGATAAAGTTGACATTCACTATATATGGTAATATATTTATAACAACCCCCTTGGATGTCTAATTGATAGATAATGTGCCTCGTTAAAACCTTACTAGAAAAAAGCCAGTGAGAAAAAATTTAGTGAAGGAAAAAGAGTACACATCTCTAACAATATGCATATAGGCTGCCTCATTAAAAACCTTACAAGGAAAACCCAGTGGGATAAAAACTTATAAGGGAAAGAGATCTCAATACGTATTAACTCTCCCTAATGAGAATATCCTTGAAACTTTGCATCCCGATTTGTGCACCATTTTTTTGAAAGATGCAATTGGAGGAGACTTGGTGAATAAACCATCTAGATTGTCACTTGAAAGAATATGTTGCACATTAATATCACCATTCTTTTGTAGCTCGTGTGTATAGAAAAGCTTTGACAAAATGTGCTTCGTTCTATCTCCTTGAGTCCTCCATTAAGTTGTGCTATGCATGCTGCATTATCTTCATACAAAATCATGGATACTTTATTACATTTCAAATCACATTTTTATCGAATGAGATGTATCATGGACCTCAAAAACACACATTCTCAGCTTGCTTCATGAATAGCTATTATCTCAGCATGATTTGATGAAGTGCTAGATGGACTGCTTTGTATATAACTAAGATATTATAGTAACCCCATATGTGAACATATAGACCATTTGATACCGAACTTTATGTGAGTCAGATAAGTACCCAACATCAGTATGACCAATAAGATCGGGATTGCAATCTTTAGAATAAAATAAGATCATGTGTTTGATCCTATTTTGATGTCTCAATAAGATCAGAACTATATCTTGCTAACAAATTAACCAAAAAAGGGCTATATCAGGCCTTGTAGTATTTGTAAGATACATTAATATATCATCTTCACTAAGATATGATACTTAGGACCAATCCAATTCGGTATATTTCTCATTTCAGCAAATAATCTATTACTTCTGAAAACTCTCCAAGAGTTTTAATAATTTTCAAGATATAAGCTTATACAATATAAGGATTATAAATAAGTTTTGCAAAAAATTTTATATGCTTCAACATTTTGAATCCTTAAAAAAAATTTCATATGAATTTTGTCAAGTGACAATATTTAACATTTCATGAGTGACATCTTTAAGTATCTGAATTGCAAATTAAATAAGTTTTATGCTTATCAAGATGCATCCTTTCACGTCACTTGATAAATGTTTCTACGTTAGCGTGCTTAAATAAATGTAGAATTTAGATCCTCGTAATCTTTTACAATATTGCGCCAATATTGTATCTAAGATATTATTGATGATATATTATTTTGTATCGATTCACAATGTGACATAACATTTTGATATCTCATCACTTTATTATTTTCAGGTACCTTATCCTCTCATAAGGTTTCTTGAAGCGTTATGTCATAGACTCTTCAAGAGAATATTGCCTTCTTATTATGACTATTTTCTCCTTATCCTTTTCAAGAATAATTTAATTTGAAATTGATTGGTCTACCACGCTTCATGCATGCATGGACTTTGTCCTTTAGGGACATAAATAGGAGCACTTGCTGCTTCAACATGAGTTGCTTTCGGCATTTGACTTGAATTATCTTTTGAATGAGGATTTGATGATAATTCCTAACATATTTCACAATTGCTTATAATCTCCCCCTTATATTAGGAAAACTAACATACATTCTCCATCTTCTTTGAGGAATCCATCTTTGTGTATCATCGTATATTTATTAATTGTATACTACACATTAAAATATTAGATGGACAATGTGTGGTTCCTAACTCAGAACCAACTTTGGGGGGAATTAATCATAATTTATTGGTTTGATGCATATAGGTACTTTTATAATATTTCAAGCCAACACATGAAGCTTTTGTTCTCATTAGCAATGGTTCAGCGTTTTATCGAAGACATTCAATGCCAAACCAACAGTATCAAGATGAATTGTCTTGATTACATAATCTGAAAATTATGTTCTTAACTCAATTTTACCGAGCAAGCAACTTTATGAATGTCAAACTGCAGGTTGACAATAAACTCACATGTGATCATCTTATATTAATGCATTTTAATAGATTACATAACAGGTGAACGGACCCATATTCACCTTTTATACTTTTTACATTTTAAGGGATCCAATCCCAATATTAGTTGGTCCAACCAACTTATCATGAGAACAAACAACATTAAAAGTTCATGAATAGTTTTCTAATTCTTCAATATATGTTTAATATTAAGTATGCACATCTTTGGGATGTCGCAATCGTTCATGTCAATTTATGAACTTTTATTCTAGCAAACTCCAAGTTTACCATGACATGCACCTTTTACTTTAGTAAATTTCAAATTTAATATTACATGAATAAACTTCAGATTTACTACTTTAGAAGTAGATTTCAAAATAATTCTTTTGAATTATTTAGCCTCTTTCAGAGGTGAGTTGTGATATCATCACAATCAAGTGCACGTTTGCATTAATAAGCTTCTCATTTCCCAGGAATGGAATATAATCGTGCCTTAAGCCTATCAAATTATGATAGCTTATAGCCTCTTTTAAGATATTGCTAATTTAGGAGAAAATCGAGGCATACATATGGTTACAGAGAAATTTTCTCTAACATATCTTATAATCATAATAAGCGTGTGAAAATATTATCACTTTTGATGATTATTATCATATTGTCCCTCCATGCTTAAATCCATGCATTTAATCACTTGTCTTCTTTCAGACTTATTATGCACTGCTACCACATTCACTTAAAAAATGGAGCAAGTTGTCATCTTTCCGACTTATCATATATTGCTACCACATTCACTTCAGGGAATGAAGCATATTTAGTGAGACACGTTTCATCATTTTTCATCAAAAAATTAGTATTTTGCCTTAGCCATCATAATATCATCAATATGATGCATTGGATTCAAACTTAATGCAATATCCATATAAAGGCGTTTTAGGTATAAATTAATGGGACTTGAACCCAACATCTTATTATCATGGTACATTAGGACTCTAACCCGATGACTTACCCTTTTAGTGTGATGAAATTTAAATCCACTGTCTTATCCCCAATCAATAATATAATAAGCCAAATATATATTCAAAGGCTTGATAATTATTCATTAACTCTACTTGAATTCACGCAAACCATCAAGTTAGTGCCTTACTAACTTTATGCAAATAGAAACATGCACAGAATGTCAAAATCGAGCTTATGCATGAAATAAAGAACCCTTATTAAATGGGTTCATCACACAACCCATAAATTTTATATATTGAAATTAAAATTATGTAATGATGACTTAATTGTAAGCAACATTATTTCCAGGCCACGTGAACATCTTCTAAGACATAAAGTAAATATGACATATATATAATTAAGCTTTAAAAATTATACCACTGTTAATATGAATTAAAGAAACGCACCTTTCAAAATATTTATCTAGTAGAGTCTCGTGCTGATAACGTGTTATCAAATATAAAACAAATAATAATAAGAATAGAGAGAGAAGAGATAATAATTATTATTTCTCTTGAAAGATTTTCTTGATGGGGTTTCATTACAATGAAGGAAACCTCCTTTATTTATAGGGGAAAACTAAACTTGGGATTTCTAACTTTTTCATAAATAGACATTCACTATATATGGTAATATATTTATAACAATTTTTAGATAATTATAGTACATTTTCTTAAATGGCTACCTATTATGTTACCTCATTATATCCTGACAACTAACATAAACCTTATTATTTTTCTATATTTACCTTTTTCGTTCCCCCTTTTCACTATTTATATTATCTTATTGTTGAATATTTTGAAGTCTCTCAAATGGTCAAATCTTCTGCATTCTACATAATTTATCATTGTCTGTTATTAAATTATTAAGTTATCAAATTCAGTGAAACACTATTTCGATATCAAGTATCAAATTCTCTAATCCTTGACCTAGGTTTAAGTATTCATTGCATTATATTTCTTCATTAAAAATTTATATTATTTATATTTTTACTTCATATGCTATGTGTACATTAAGGGTGTCAAACGGGCCGGGCTGACCCGGCCCTACCCGACCCGATTAGCTAACCCGGTCCGGTAAGCCCTAGGGCTTTAGGGTTCCGGGTCCCGGGCCGGTTTTTTTGTTAAAATGGGTCCGGTTAACCCGGCCCGGATCAAGCCCGGTCCAGGCCCGCCGGTTAACCGGCCCGGAAAAAAATAAATAAAAATAAAATTGATTTTGGGCCAAACTAGCTGTTGGCCCAACGGCTATATAGCCGTTTTTGGGTCCAAACGGCTAGTTTGGGCCCATTTAATAAAAAAAAAAAAAAAACTTTAAAAAATATTTTTTAATCCCCCAAAAAAATCTATAAATACCCTACAACTTCAAATCATTTTTCACTCTCTCAAATCTCAATTCTCAATTCTCTAATATTCAATATATTTAATTTCTTAAAGTGTTCACTTTAATTTTTTAATTTTCGTTTACAAAGTACGAGCGGAAGTTTCTAAAGTCGCAATCTTCGGATACTTCCAAAATTTGGTATTGTCGTTCCATCTCTTACGTTTAATTTTTATTTATTGTATTAATTGTTTAATATTTAATTTTATTATATTTGTGTATTTTGAATATTTTTAGTTTAATTTAATTTCTATTATGGATAAATTAAAAAACCTCGCTGCTAAAGGTGTTAAAATTTTTTGTCCCGGAAGCGGTAGTGGTAGTAAAAAGCGAATTACTAGCGGTAGAGGTAGTTCAAGTAATAGATATACCCGTGTGCCTTCGCCTCCGGTACCGCTTGGTACACCTTTTGAGGAAGAAATAGGTGTAGGTGCTCACGATATGGATTATGTAGAAGCTCAGGAAAATTACGGTATAGAAGAAGAAAATGAAGTAGATGCAGTTAATTTAGACGAAGATAATGAAAATATTGCTGAAACACCCGCAGTAGGAGATGCTAACGTTAGATCTGAATCAGTTAATCTCCCTTCCCGTCCTTCCAGTGCCCCAAAACCTCGTAAAAGAACTAGTATTGCATGGCAATTTTTTGAACGTATATCAGATATTGAGGTGCAGTGCAATATTTGTCAACAAATATATAAGCATAGAAGTGGAGGCAAGCAAGGGGGTACGGGTACGTCAACGAGACATATAGCTGAAGATCACAAAAGAGAGTTAAATATTGCAAAAGGTGGTGGGGATGTTGGTGGGTCAACGCAAACTAGAATGGACCCAACAACCGGTCAAGTAGCGAAAAAGTATAATAAATTGAGGGACAGGGAAGAAATAGCTAAAATGGTAGCTGTGGGTTGTTTGCCTTTTAGTTTTCCTTCTTCTGATGCTTTTATTCGTTATATACAAGCAATTTATAATCCTATGTTTAATGGTATTCCTAGAACTACTTGTCGGTCTGATATTTTTAGACTCCATTCACAATATTGTTTTTATTTATCAACATTGTTAAAAAATATTCAATGTAGATTGTCCCTAACTTCTGATCTTGGTCGTGCTGTAAATAAAAATGATTATTTAACCGTTACTTGTCATTGGATGGATAGTAATTTCGTGATGCAAAAACGTATTCTTGCTTTTTTATATGATGAAGATCGTAAACATACTGGACAATTTATTGCTGATTCTATTGTTAAAATTGCCGGATATTATGGTATAGAAAATAAAATTTTATGTATTGCTTTTGATAATGCTTCTAACAACAAGACTGCTATAACAAAAATAAAATCTACGCTATCTCCACCCTTGCCTGAAATTTTTCATATTAAGTGTGCATGTCATATATATAATTTAATTGTAAAAGATGGTCTTGAGTTTTTTGAGCTTTATATTGAAAAAATTCGTCTTGCCGTTGGTTTTATTCAAGGAAATAATCGTAGATCGAGAATTAGAGAATTTAAACTTAAATGTCAAGAAAATGGACTTACACCGATTTTGATGCCTGAGGAAATTGATACTAGATGGAATTCTACGTATGAATTTCTAAAAACTTGTTATAAATATAGAATTCCTATTACACTAGCTTTTAACCAACATTGCGGTTCATTTGCTGATTCTGCTGATTGCATGCTACATAATTCTGATTGGGTTGTAATTAATGATCTTGTTAAGTTTTTAGAAAAATTTTATGTAGCTACGGTTGAATTTTCCGGTGCTTATTATCCTACTGTTTGTAATATTTTGGCATATATAGCCGATATTTCTGGTTTGCTCCAACAATATAAAAATAAAGAAGGTTATAAAGAAGCTGTTGGCGCCATGTTTACGAAATTTAAAAAATATTTTTTCCCGATTCCCCCTATTTACTTGGTTGGTGCTATGCTAAATCCGTGCATGAAATATAATCATATGTGTCACTTTAGTACTCTTATTTATACTAACTTAGAAATAAATACTAACCATGATTCTGAACAAGTACAGCCTGATTTGTGGACGGCTACGGCTAATGCAAAGGATTATATAGAAAAATTATATAATCACTATGCTGATTTATTTGATTCAGCCTTACCTACAAATATCACTCCAACTGTCGCTCCTCATCCTCCCGAGGAGCCATCATCTTCTAAAAGGCCGGCACATAGTGGTTTTTCTGATTCGTTTTATGATTTAAATTGTTGGAACAGTGTTGATGAGAGAACTTACACATCAACTTATCGGGAAGAGCTGAAATATTATCTTCGGACGGCACCAGAGGATCGCAGACGACGGATCAACACGCTGGATTGGTGGAGGAATAATGAATCACAATATCCTGTGCTTTCAAGATTAGCTAGAGATATCTTGAATGTTCCAAGGTCAACCGTTGCATCAGAGAACGCCTTCAGTCAGGGACGACAGCAGCTTGGAGACAACCGACACTCATTGGGAAGCAATGCAATGAATGTTCTAGTTTGCCTCAGAGATTGGATTAGAGCGGAAAGAAGAAACCAAGGAATGGAACCGGAGCCGAGCGACGAGCTGAAACTTGAAGAAATTATGACTTCACGGGAGAACTCCGCAGAATCAAGTCCAATGCATGGTTTTGCCCCCGTTGACTTCGATTATCCTATGCAAGTTCCCATTAATATTAACATGAATGAGTTGGAAAAAATGATGCATAATTTATAGATTTTTCATTCATGTAAATTATAAATTTTGGATCATTTTGCAATCAATAAAATTCCCCAAATTCATTCACTCCTTAGTCGTTGTTTTTTATTTTTTTTTATTTAACGATTTAAAATTTAAAATTGAATTTCTAGTTTTCTACTTTAAATTAAAAACTTACTTCTAATATATTATTAATTTACTACCAAATATTATTAATTTATTATATTAAGTAGCATATGTTTTGTATATTTGTGCATATATCTTCTATAGAAGTGTATATTTAACGTATACATGTGTATATATTTTATAAATTAGTATATAAGTATATCTATACATATTGTAATGTATATATAATGTAGTATATTTTATAAGTAGTAGTATATATACATTTAATGGTGCGTATACACGTGTATATATCTTCTATAGAAGTGTATATTTAATGTATACATGTGTATATGTTTTATAAATTAGTATATAACTATACAAATATATATTGTAATGTATATACATTATAGTATATTTCATTTAAAGTATTACATATACATAGAATAGAGTGAATGGATCTTCTATAGACGTGTATATTTAACATATACATGTGTATATATTTTATAAATTAGTATATAACTATACAAATATATATTGTATATATCTCATTTAAAGTATTACATATACATAGAATAGAGTGTATATATGTGAATAGATCTTCTATAGACGTGTATATTTAACGTATACATTACTTTATGTTTTATAAATTAGTATATATATTGTAGTATATACTTTTTTTAAAGTAGTACATATATATTGAATGGTGCGTATATATGTGTATATATCTTCTATAGACGTATATCTTTAAAGTATACAAGTGTATATGTTTTATAAATTAGTATGTAACTATATATATATACATATTGTTGTATATATATATATGTATATCACTATACTGTAGTATATATTTTATTTAAAGTAGTACATATATATTGAATGGTGCATATATATGTGTATATATCTTCTAAAGTAGTATATATTTAACGTATACATGTGTATATGTTTTATAAATTAGTATATATATATATTGTAGTGTATATATTTATATATTATACTATTATAGCATATGTTTTATTTAAAGAAGTACGTATAGTCATATATAATTATATATTGAATGGTACGTATATATGTGTAATTGTTTATACTTTATATATTTTTTTAAAAATATATATTGTATATTGGAGTGTATATAGTATATATTGGATTTTTTATTTATTTTTTAAACGGGTTTGACCGGTTTTTAACCGGGTTTGACCGGGTCTTGGTGGGTTTGACCGGATTGGGTTAAGTGGGCCGGGTTCGGGTGGGTTTTAATTTTTTTACTGTTTGGCCCGACCCAGCCCGGCCCGGTTAACCCCAAACCCGGCCCGTAACCGGCCCGGAACCCGGGTAAAATGGGAGGGCCGGTTCCGGGTTGGCCCGGCCCGTCCCGTTAGACACCCTTAGTGTACATTCTACCTTCCCCAAACTTCATTCATAAGATTATATTGGATATAGTGTTATTGTTATTCAATTTATACAGCTCAACTAGAAAAAAAATAAGACCTCCCTTAAGAATAGAGGCACTACTAGAAATAGAGGTCTTTTCAGCACAAATCAATGTACATTTTGTGTTATAAAACTGATTGTTCACTTGATTCCCTTCGAATCAATCAGCTCATTGAGAAAAACATGGAGTCGGATTCTTATTTAATAGACTACATATATAATTATTAAATACATCTGGGTTATTCTGTAATTAGTTATTCTTCAGTTCTCTATATATACAGCTGTAACCCCTTCAATATTAATAAGATCAATTAATTCTTAAATCTGTATCATGGTATCAAAGCTAGGGTTTCTTCTTCCGCCCAAACCCTAATCTCTCCTCTTTTCCGACGTGTGTGCGCCGCCGCCACCGTCTACACCACGCCGCACGGCCTCCCTCCTCCGCCGTAGGTCGGCGCCATGGACAAGGTTATTGATCCTCTGTCAAAATTACCGTCTGGAGTAAAATTACTGCTCAGGAATCTCCACAATCTCATCCCCGAAAAATTATCTGACAACAACTACCCGGCCTGGGCACTTAACGTCCGCACCGCCCTCGCAGCCAACTTGCTGCTCGGATGGATTGACGGTGCGGAGAAGCCGCAGCCCGAGACAGCCGAGAAGGACGGCGTCAAGCTCCCAAATCCCGACTACCTTCCGTGGATGATCGTAGACACTCAGATCCGAGCCTGTCTTCTCGCAGTTATTAGCCCCTCTGTGCACAAACACGCCCGGGGTTTTCTCACATCGGCTTCACTTTGGGACGCACTAGCCACAAGGTACAACTCTGTGTCCACGGCTCATATTTTTCAGTTGCGTGACAAATTGCATACTCTTCGGAAGGGAACGAAGACGATGACTCAATACCTTGATGATGTGGCCTCTATTCTGTCTGACCTAGATGCTGTGAACGAGATTATTCCTGAACGAGACGTGGTGAATGCCGTGATACGTGGTCTTCCGGCTGGCTATTCCTCTCTCAAACAGCATATTCGCCTCAATATTGGGAAGCTTCTTAGTTTTTCTATTGAAAACACTACTATTTTATATTTTATTATTTTTTTGTTCGAAAGACATTTATATATTTTATTAATTAAGATCATAAAAGGTAGCAGTGTTCATGCTATCACTAGAGATAGCTGATGCACTATTGATATTATAGGTAGCAGTGCCCTTAAGTATATTACATTAAGAAACCAAAACACTTCTAGTAGAGATACTCACTACAAAATATTGCTCACTTTGGGGAGAGGGGGAGGGGTTATATTTACATATTATGGAGGTCGGCAACCCCCACAAAATGATAGCGCGACGGTTTTCAAAACCTCGGCAATTATGAGCGTCGTAATCACTTTACGATGATTTTTGATTTATCACCGCAATAGTTTAGCGGCGGTTTAACCCCTGCAAAATGTAAATTAAATCAGTTGCCCACTAATATAGTTAAAGTTATACCGGCGGTTGAAACCTCCATTATATATTTAACAAATCTTTTGTTCTATAAATTGCAGGGGTTAGAACCCCAACAATTCATTTGATATTTTAAAAAAAAGAATGATCATAGTGTTCATGATCAATATTTAAATTTGAATATTATTTAATAATTTTCATATATAATATTATTCACTTTTGGATCAAACAAAAATACATCTTAAAAATAACAAAAATCAAAATATATTAGATCATAAAAATTACGTACCATAAAGTATTGCCATTAGTTTTAAAAAATAATTTAAACAAAAAATATTATTCCAACGATTTGATAACATTGTCATAATTACAAATAGAATTAATAAAACTTCAGTGAATATTGCTAGAATAACTATCACCAGATGATCTTCCGTTTACATCCGAAAGAGGTCCACTAGATGCATCACTTGGCTACAAAAGTATAAATAAAAATAGTAAGGTCTTTGAATTCTAAATATTTTATAACAATATCTTAACTTAATTTTTTTTTAAAATGAAAAAGGTAATCAAGAAAATTATTTACCGTAGGAGAAGTGAAAAATCTAGCAAATTGTTCAGGTATCGTTCCTTCTTTCATTATCATATATGCCTTGAAAGCATTCATCATTAAATTGTGAGAATTCACAATTTCTTTGTAGTTCTCTTGGCTTTGCTTATGAACATTTAACATTTGAGTGTAGTTTTCTTGGCAATTGGATGGACATAAACGGTTACTACTTGAAGAACTCATACCACCAAAATGATTTGCTAAGAACAACTCAAAGTCCTAAGCACCTCCCACTTTTAGAATACTCTTTTCCTAGCACCTAACCAACTACATCATTTAGAGAAACTTCAGACTCGTCCATCGTGCTTTGACTTACTGGGAGTTCAATTTTATCCTAAATATAGTACAACACAAAAAACATAGTATAACTTCGATCAGCAATGGACAATAAGCAGAACGCATATATAAACACGTTAGATGTTACATGCCAGGATGCATTCATGGTTATAGGTACCAAATAGCAAAAAAAACAAGCATTATCTACTTGGACAAACTACAACACTAAGTATGCGATTTAATATATGAACAAGACTAAACTAAAATAAGGCAAGAGCTGTTGCAAGGTGTCATATTAGCTATTGCATTTAGCAACAATATTTCTAGTTCACTTGCAAAGATGAAAACAAGACTAAATTGTCAAAAATGGTACCAATTTTAGCTACCACCAACATGATATAGATTTAATCAAAGATAACCCACCTAATCATTAAACCAAACACTCCCTAAACTTTTACCACTTCTGAAACCAACCCAGGGATGAAATAAATAGAACAATAAGCATTAAAAAACATAGTTCAAGTATTCATATGGACATATATTTGAATCACCAAAATAGGAGAAATGGAATCCAACAACATAGCCATTATAGTCCAATCAGAGAAGCTTTGAGAAAGTAATGAGGCTATTTCCAATAAATCTTTAACTTAAAGAAAAGATCAAAAAGAAAGAAACAAAATAACACTGTTCAATACAACAACTCTATTCCAAATAACGAACATATCTAAAAACTATGAACGCAATGTCTAAGTCATTTTATGTTCATCAATAGATGCCTTTGAGGAACCGCCGGCTTTTTTTTGGAAGCAAATGGTTGTGAATGCTGGTCATTAGACCACCATTAGCAATAGTCACATCTCCAAGAAGCTTACTCAATTCCCCGTCATTCTTCAGTTCCAATTATACATATGAATGAATAATGTATTTTTCATAAACGTAGACTTCAAGCACCATAAAATAACAAACTCAGTCCAACAAATGGGAGAAGCTTAGGGAGGATTAAGTACACACAAACATTACACTACTTGGTAAGGATAGAGATACTGATTTGGATAAAATTCAAGCTTAATAAGAGATGAATAGAAAGCAAAAAAAAAACAATCAATAACATCAGCAAGATATCAAGATAAAAAAATATGTAGCCCACCAACTAAACCTCATGATCAACTAATACTAAATATGGTTGTCAATATGTATCCCTCCAATACTGTTGATACCTAGTCATATTTCCACACAGAGAATATAAATAACTAACCAGGTACAATGTACATAATAAGCTATTACTGATCTTAAAGTTGCCTATCATGTTTTGCCCACTGACACTTTCAATGAACTTCTCGAGTACACATGTATGAACAATTAATCAGTCACCAAATTCCACTAAGAGAAGTAACAACACTTTGTAAAAGTTATAACAAAATTTAATCATAGTTTTGAAATTCACTAGTGCTTGAACTAAAAATAATTCACTTCGCCATACACCATAAGTTTGTAACTAAAACAGGAAAAATCAAGAGAAACGGAATAAACTTTGCTAAACTTTTTGAGCAACATTTAGTCCTAGAAAAACCATCTTAGCAGAGATGGATAAGGTTGTTTTGCATGAAGCTCAACAAAAATATAGCAAAACCGATGACTTTTCTATTCTTTTAAATATGTTTCCACTAGTTGAGGATGATGGCTAGGTTCCATATACTTTAAAGAGGTAGTTTCTGATTTTATACTTTAAACACACCTTCGTATATCTGATTTCTCTCTTATCAGTTCGCAAAACATCAATTAATGATTTATCACTTTTTTTATTGAGAATTAAATAAAGCAGTATAAATGACTACTTGTGTGCTTAATAGGAAGTTTATGAAGTAGTATAAATCACTACTTGTGCGCTTACTAAGAAGTTAATAAAGCAACATAGTACTTATTTGAATAAAAAAATGCTCAACAAAGGTACTTACACAAATCTGTTTTGCCGCCTCATTAACATATGATCCATCTTCTTTCTTATGAGTAGCAAGATAAAGTTCTGCTCGTCCAGGCTTATGTGCAGTCTCAATCATCTATAGATTAAATTAACTTAAAAAATTAAGGATGATTTCATGTTTAATAAGCTAAAGTAAAATGTTGTGAATAAATATATTTCACCATTTCAGCTCTTCTTCTCGCATTAGATTTAGAGTCACCAGTGTGGGGAATAATTTGTTTCTTTTGATTTTTAGTATTTTACTTGCATATTTTCTGGAAGAGAAATACTTGAATTCAATATAAAAATAATAAGTTCAGCTTCAAATGAAGGATTTAAGAAGATACCTGTGTTTTCTTATCCAAACAATAATCAACATAAGAAGTCCATTGATCTGTTGAAATTTTATTGGGAACATTATCCATAGGTTCAGATCTGCCCTTAAGCAGGTTAATGATCTTATCCCATAAATTTTATCATATTGCACCCCACTTCTTTGAAATAGAATTATAGACATAGCATTGTGCAATTGACTCTGTTGTTTCAAAAGAAAATCGAGGCTTTGGAAATGAAATATTGGCTAGATTATCTATAGCTATGTCAATATAGAGTATGAATACATAATATATAGATATAGTTATAAAAATATAGATTTTATACCTTTATAATTTAACCAAACCATCGATTAAAGTATAACTCAGGTAAATCATTCCATTTCACAAAGCCAATTGGGAAAATAGAGTTGTCAGTTGCTAAAATCCCACAAAAACCTATAAGAAGACCTTGTGCTTATCCAATTAATGCAACGTCATCAAATTCAACGATGATACATTATTCAGAGGATACATTTAACATGTCACTAACCTTCAGTTGTCTTCTTTTCATAGCCCCATGTGAATCTTTAGAAAAGATATATTTCTACTACAGAGCATGTTTAGTGGATGAAAAATAATGTGCAAATAACAAACATAAACAACTTGTTTACTTGTTGTATCTACCGCCCAATATCTGATTGACTTACGACTAGTATACTTTTTGGGTGGTGCTTGTTGTGCTACAAAATGAAATGATGGAGCCTGTTGTGATGGTGTTTGCTGTTCTGCGGGTTGAACTGGACGAGTTATTTGTGATGGTACTTTCTGTGTTGTGGTTTGAATTAATAAAGTCAGTTGTGATGGTGCCTGATGTACTGCGGGCTAAACTAATGGAGCAGGTTGTGATGATACCTGTTGTGCTATGGGCTAAAATGATAAATTCAGTTTTGATGATGCCTGATGTGCTGGAGGTTGAAATGATAGAGTCAGTTGTAATGGTACCTGACATGATGCGGGTTGAACTGATGGAGCATCCCACGATTGTACCTGCTGTGCTATGGGATGAAATGATGATGTCAGTATTAATGGTGCTTGATGTGTTGGAGGCTGAACTGATGAACTTAATTCTGATGGTTCCTGATATATTGTGAGCTAAACTGATAGAGCAGCTTGTGATCGTACTTGCTGTGCTATGGGCTAAAATGATGAAGTCAATTTTGATGGTGCTTGACGTATTAGAGGCTGAACTGATGAAGTCAATTGTGACGGTTCCTGACGGGCTACAGGTTGAATTGAGAAAGTTGATTCCCAAACTTTTGGATTTATGTGTGTTGTGGCATGAACTAATCGATTCTGCTGCAATGTGGTTGAAACTGAAAGTGTCACTTGAGGTTTTAATTGAAGAAATGATGTTGATGGTAGTTTTGATTTATTTGTTGATATGGATGCATCTTCTGAAGTATGTGTCGACTGAACTGACTTTATAATGTTATGTTCACGCTTTCTCTTCGACATATCTATATTCAGCAAAAGAGACTGTATTAGAACATCAATGAAATATCTTTACCTACAGCTTGAAGAAGAAACAAATTAACTAATCTCCAGTAATGAAATATTTTTACTTGCAACTTGAATAAGAAACAAATTAACTAATCTCCAGAGAAAATGTTTTCAACTTGAAGATACTTACCATAAGTATATCGTCACCAGAGAAATTATATAACTTTTATCACCCAAGTACACGAATAAGAAAAAAGATATCTCAGTAAAAGATCATCCATTTCTACAAAAAATCTGACTATGATAATGTAATAAGCAGTTCATCAAAATTAAACCTTTTCATATCATATAAATTAAATTCCTATTAGACATATGCTCCTCTATCGTAATTTGAACATTTTCATAATTATCATTAAAAAAAGGTTCATATTCTTGTTGTTGGTATGACTCATTCTCGTATATTTCTTCTTCATCAGCTTCACCCAGGTCAAACAGATCTCTTGGATTTAGATGTACAACCACACTTTATTTTTTATTAGTTTCATCATTAACATAGTAGACCAAATTAGCTTGATATGGTTCAATATAAGGATCATGATCCTCAGATTACCAGTGTGAATTAACTTAGAAAATTTGACACAATTAAAATTCCAAATGTCTTTTTGAACCCTCTATCGCGAGTAGTATCAACCTATTGACATTTGAAGAGCACAACTCTAAACTGACCATAATAATTAATCTCAATAATATCTTCCTACTTTCCATAATATGGAAACTTTGCTTGTCTTGCATTTTTATCAGCATTAGATGCAACATAAGAGGTGTCGGAAGTAAGAAAAACTCTATTGTTTTGAGTTTTCTAACCTTGTTCTCTGGACACAGTCCAAAATTTGAATCTATTAATGTTATGAGCACTGAACCTTCTTTCACTTTGTCTTGGATCTCACGCTAAGAACTCTAGATCAGTAGAGACCGTGTCTGCTATATCTGGATTCACAATCTAAATAGATAAAATTATTTGCATTAATCATTATAAATTATAATACAAATCTCTTCTCTACCTCTGTTGTTGAAGGTCTTTGTCCTCTTGAACTTTTTCTTATGTGATCCTTAAATTCACTACAAAGGTGTTATTTCAATCAAACTTAATCACCTTACTTTATAATTTTTGCCAAATGTTAAATTGATTTAACCTCTTACTCTATAAATGGTTGCGCTGCTGCATAATTAAGTAACACATATTGATGAGCTTTAGTTTTCTCTAGGAGAGTCAAGGGAAATATTGAGGATCCCCAACAGGTTTACCTTGTTGAGGGAACATAGATGACCTATTAGAAGCCTCATTATTATTTGATTCATCATTTACACTTTTAGGCCTATTTACCTTGACTCAATATCCTCAAA
Organism: Capsicum pubescens; assembly: GCA_030864215.1. Classification (NCBI taxonomy): domain Eukaryota; kingdom Viridiplantae; phylum Streptophyta; class Magnoliopsida; order Solanales; family Solanaceae; genus Capsicum; species Capsicum pubescens. Next base: position 90,525,362 of record CM061539.1, read on the forward strand.
ATAACAGGAATAAAAGGTTAGAGCTTCTGCAACCATGTAACCTTCAGCTATGGAACCTTCAGCCTGTGACTTGTTCCCCACAAAAGACTTGAAATGACTTAACATTCTAACAAAAGGTAGAATGACATTCGAACAAACATTTACTTTTAATCACTGTTACAAGATCGATTTAAGGAGTTTCTAAATAAGGAATATTTTACCTTTCAACAAAATACTTCCAACGATAATGTATCAAACCACCTTGTATTCATCCACTAGATGGATAACTAAATGAGCAATTATAGTTATAGATATGGAGAGAATAGCATCTCCAAATAGCAAAATATGAGAATAATCCTCTCCTATAGATTATCCAAGTCTGAGAAGCTTAAGGGTTTCATACAGACAGTTTAAAGTAGGACAAAAGCTCTACCAAAACCGCAACAACATGATTTGAAAGAACATTGTGAATTGCTATAGGTAATAATTATTCCATAATGATATGACAATCATGACTTTTTAATTCGATTCTCTTTTGTTACGGATCAATACAATGAGAAATATTACTTGAATAACCATCCAACATTGAGATTTTCTTAAGAGTTTTGATAAAGAAAACTCTCTTTTTAGTATGGATTGTAAATACAACAAGTCGTCATTCTTCCTTCTTATCTGACCAAAGATCAGGTATTATACCCATATCTTGTAGGTCTTTTCGAGCCTTTACATGATCTTTTGATTTTTCTATTTCATTCAATATTGAGTACAGAACATTATCAAACACTTTCTTTTCAATGTGCATAACATCTAAATTATTGGGCAATGGTTGAATTCCCAATATGGAAGCTGGAAGAATATGCTTTTCTTTTTCCATTGTTGAGTTGAATTTTTCCCACGGCTCCTTTCTTTATTTCTTTTCCCTTTTTCATTCAGTTTCATTGGTTTCCAAATGTAATATCGATATCTTTCACTTGTTGTAAAATATCTGATCCAGATAACTTTCTGGTGGGTTTCTCTCCTACATATCTCTACAAAAATGATGCCTCATCAATCTAAATTTATAATTTCTTGTCAAAAATCGATGATGAATAGTAAAATACCATTTTCTACTATGACGAAGTTGAAAATGTTCAACATTAAAATTATAAGAAGGTCATGCTAAACCAGTATGCATGTTCTAACTAGAAAAAATATTGAATCCGAAAAACTGTACACATAAGAGCTTCCCTCATTCTAAAAATTTCATTCTTTGATGAGTCAAATGTTTCTAGACCTTCATATCAAAATTCATTCAACTCCTTGATAAGGGGTTGTAGATATACGTCTATGTTATTACTAGCTGTACGTAGACCTGGAATGATTATTGAGAGGATGAAGTTTGGCTGCTACATACACAACCAAGGGGAAAGGTTATATGGAACCAAAATGACTGGACAAATGCTATAAGAAGTACTCATCATCCCAAATGGATTGAAACCATCACTAGCTAGGCCTAATCGAACATTTTGAAAAATCAGAAGCAAATTCAGGAAAAGTTGTATCGAATCTTTTCCATGCCTTACCATCTCTAGGATGCCTAAAAATTCCATTATTTTTAACTTCCTCGCCATGGTATCTCATATGCTCAGCAATCTTGAAGAACATGAACAATTTTTGCAACCTTAGTTTTTAGTGAAAAGTAACTCAAAATTTTTGAAGATTTCTTCTTTTGCTTCTTACTTGTACCAGGTGCATGATCTTTATCACTCTTCTTTATAGGTTTCCATCTAGAAGTGTGGCAATGTTTTCATGTTTCCTCATTAGCATCGTCTCCCTAATATAACATACACTCATTTGGGCAGGCATCTATCTTTATATAATCAAGACACAAGTTCTTGATGATTTTCTTGGCATCATAAAAGAAAACAGGGATCTTTGCAAAATCAAGTTCATCTCTCCGTAGATCTAGTATCATTGTCATTCCCTTGTCACTTAATCCACTCAAGCACTTGATATGATATAATTTTAACAAAAAGTCTAACTTTGAGTAATTAGACCCGTCATATAATTCTTGACTTCCATCTCTAAGAAACTCAAGATAGTCTACGTTATTCGAAGCAAGCATGTCATTTGACATTTCTTCTTCTCCTGCTAGTTGTGATGGACTTGCATCCATCCCCTCACACCTTAAGCCCTGAAATAGTTCATTAATCAATAATTTTATGGGATTGTTAGGAGGTAGTATATCATGTGTAACCTCTATATTGGGAGAGTTATTTAACACATTACTTTGTCCATGCATAACCCAAGAGACATAATTTTGAGGAAATTGCCTATAGATCAAATAGACGTGCACTATATCTCTAGTTTTTCACTTTGTAAAATGATAGAAATGACATAGACATTTAATTTTATGTTCTACACTTGCATTCATAAATGCAAAATCAAGAAATTGATTCAAATCACTCTTATATTCAGATGTGTTCCTGGACTTTTAAATCTAAGATTTATCCATATAAATGTGTTGAGGACTAATCTAGAACATAATTAAGAGTGAAGATGATAAAGCAAAGTCAAATTATCAAAGAGCTAAAGTATGTTCTTTCAAAACTAATTATGAAATGTAATATAGAGATTGCACTTAAGACAAAGAGGTAGAACCTTCTTATATAAATAAGAAAAATCGTGATTTGGACTTCGTTTCAAGGATCTGCCAACAAAAACAAAAGATTATTCATTAGTAGACTCAAAATATTTTGGTCGAAATTTTGACGAAGCGAGTAGAAATTTTAATAATACGTTCCTCGTCATTCAACTTGAATACTTTCAACTCAAAATATAAATTCAAATACTCGATCAAATATTTTTCTTTCTTTTTCAACTTGAATACTTTCAACTTGAATACTTTATAATAACATGTTCAATCAATCCCAAATTCCATCTTAAACAAACATTAGAACTTAAAATTAGAAATAAAAGTGAAATTTTAGGGACAATAATTAAAGGCGGTACACTTTTAGTATCACTAATCGTACTTTTCTTAATCAACACTACTTTATTAGAATCTTCAATAAACAAACATCAATCTAAGATAATTATGGAATGAAAATAAAAAATTCTAACAAAATAAAACCTTCAATATAAAAATCACATGTTCCAATATATAAGGTACCTATATGATGCCAAAACTATCATGTAACGCCCTGAGACTACACCCTGGGTGTCACACGATGCTTACGACCCCGAAGGACCACAAGCTAACCCATAACTGGTACCTGCTGTGAGCACTGAATAATAATCATGAAACATATGCGGAAATAAAAACTAAAAATGCCATAAGGTTCATAAAACTGAATTAATACTGAGAACATTTGTAGAATAACTGCTAACTAAAAGTATCTGAAAGCCTCTAAAATCTGAAATAAATGAGTTGATGGGATAGTCCCCAACTAACTCCAACTACTGTCTAAAAATAACTAAATATCACGTCCTCGATGGATGAGGACTCACTACTATAGTTGCGGCTGATAGACTAATCTGTCTAAGTACGGTCAGGAACTCGAGCGTCTGAACCTATGATTTGAGACATCATAGCGCAAAGAAAGAGTATACGTTAGTACTTTGAATGTACTGGTATGCTAGGTGAGGTTACGCTAATATGTATGGGTTTACGTGCATAAGATTAATAACTAAGTATCATGAAGTAACTGGATGAGAGTATATGCAAGACTGGGACTACTGTAAGTATAGAACATGCAATACCAAGAATATATCTTCTGTCTGAATTAGTCTGAAGCTGAAGTACTGAGTTTCTGATAACTGATTACTGATAACTGAAAGTTATGATCGTGTAGAACTGAACTGAGTTTTGTACTGAATACTAAATACTAAATACTGAATACTAAAACTGTAATTGTAATGGTGGGAGTTATCATCTAACTGACATACCCCAATTATAGACTAATTTGGGGTCCAACCTGTAACCCCAGTTGGAAGGGGGTTAGCACCATGCCATGAGCTACTAAAATTAGTTGGGTCAACCCTAATCTGGCAGGATGACTCATGAGATGTATATAGTTACGTCAACCCTAGTCTGGCATGAAGACTATTTACCCTACGCTACGTATCTCTGTAACTCAGGGACTGCTACTAAGGGTCAAACCCTCTGCTGGCAGGAATACCCCCATCCCTTGGTTCGCTCGGTGCATGCTGAATCTTACTCCCAACTAAATCTACACTAAACTAATCACTAGACTATACTAGGCTTGACTGAATACACACTGATTTGGTTGACTGATCGAATGCTATTGTTCAGGATACTACAGAATCTTTCTATGTCAATGGGAGACTAGATAAATAGCTAAATTTTAGTATTCAATGCCCCCAGGACTCGATAGCATAGATAGTGGAACCACATCTCAACTTTAAAAGTATCACACATAGATTATCATGCACAATTTCTTCACATAAACATTTTGTCAAACACCTAGGATGCATAAATCTTGTACATGAGAATAAGCATTATATGAATGTCATGACTACTATATTCAACATCACAATTCAAGGATTTAACATGAGTGTTACGTAAATCAACACATATTCTAGTTTATCTACATGAAACTCAAAATATTCTTGTCTTGAAATCCACACAGCAACACATACATGAACACAATTCCATTCAAGAATGTAAATCATAATCTAAGTTTTAAAAAAAAAAAATCTTGGACTCCAAGGGTGGAAGGAGCCCAAGATTGAACACCTAAACATACATTGATTGTTGAATTCGTGAGAATTACTAGTGATTTCTTGGAACTTGATCTTAAACTTGATGAAGTAGGGTTTTGCTCTTGAGGGAATTTGTGAAATAATGAGTGAATTTGCCTTTTGGGAGGCTTAATTTCGTGTTATGGCTGAATAATATAAGCGAAAAATGACCCATTTACTCCCATAAATCCATAACTTAATACAAAAAATGTGTCCAATGACGCAATAGGTGATGCACCACATCGATGGTATCAATGCAATAACCGATGCGCCTAGTTAATGGTGATGACACGATAGCCAACGCGACACATCCTGATCATATTGGCTTACTATTTTGGTCATCCAAACGTGTCTCAAATGATGACCAAAAATTCTGAAATTCACCTGAGATGACCTATAGATAACCCTGATCATGAATCAATTTAAAAGTCGATAATCTAAGGCCGAAAAGATTGAAAATGAGACCTTTGAAATATCGAGGCCAAAAATAAGACTAAGTCTTAACACTTAGTTGAAATTTTCTAAAATTGGGACCTCTTTTGGCAAGCTATAAAGGACTGAAATATGCTAGGAATTTACGGGGTCTTACAATATTTCCCCCTTGTGAACATTCATCCTTGAATGAGATTGATTAAGATGAGAGGCACTGAGGTACTACGACTGTACTAACGTGCATAGCTAAAACATGACTTAATCTTGAGACATGACTCATGACTGAACTGATTCATGAATACATGAATGATATGAGAATGATACGCAGATGAAACTAAGCATGGAACAGAGTAAATCTAAGGAAGACTGTTACCTTAGGCTGAATCTGAGTTTGCGGAGAAGAGATGAGGGTACTTGGTTCGCATGTCTGCTTCTGCTTCCCAAGTGGCTCCCTCAACGGACGGGTTCTTCCAAAGAACATTGACCAAGGGAACTTCTTTTTTTCTTAGTCTGCGAGTCTGACGATTGAGGATTTCTATTGGGCTTCTTCCTTAGAGAGACTATTCTGAACATCTACACTCTCTACGGGGACTACAACTGCTGGGTCACCTATGCACTTTTTTAGCAAGGAGACATGAAACACTGGGTGCACTGATGCTAAAACTGTAGGCAACTCAAGTTCATAGGCTACCTTTTCGAAATGACTCAGAATCCTATAAGGACCAACATATTGGGGACTAAGCTTTCCCTTCTAACCAAACCTATTTACTCCTTTCATGGGGGAGATTTTCAAATACACAAAGTCGTCAATCTCAAATTCAATATCTTTCCTTCTCATATCTGCTTACGATTTCTGTCGGCTCTGGGCTGTCTTTAGCCTCTCCCTGATCAATTGTACTTTCTCTAAAGCATCAAACACCAACTCGAGCCCCATAACCGTGGCCTCACATACTTCAAACCAACCAATGGGAGATCTACATCTCCTCCCATAAAGAGCCTCAAACGGAGCCATCTAAATACTAGAATGATAGTAGTTATTGTACGCGAACTTAATCAAAGGTAAGTGGTCATACCAACTACCCTTAAAGTTAATGACACACGCTCTTAACATATCCTCTAGAGTCTGTATGGTTCTTTCTTATTGACCATATGTCTGAGGGTGGAAGGCTATACTGAGATAGAATTGGGTACTAAGACCATTTTGGAAGGTTTTCCAAAAGTAAGAGGTAACTGCATATCTCTGTCTAAAATGATGGACAACGGGACATTGTGTAACCTAACCAACTCTATGATATATAGCCTGGTATAGTCATCAACTGAATAAGAGGTATGGACAGACAAGAAATAGGCGGACTTGGTCATCTTGTCTACAATTACCCAAATCAAATCGTGCTGACGATAAGTACGAGGCAAACCTGTCACGAAGTCCATGTTCACTTATTCCCACTTTCATGTAGGAATACTGAAATCTTGAATGGAACCACTAGGCTTTTGGTGCTGAATCTTCACCTACTGACAAGTAGAGCACTTCGCCACAAACTCTGTAATGTCTCTCTTCATCCCATTCCACCAATAGACTTCCCACAAATACGGTACATCTTAGTGGCCCCTAGATGAATAGAGTAACATGCACCATGCGCTTCAGCAAGAATTCATTATCTCATATCATCTACACATGGCACACATAGCCTACTCTGGCAACGCAACACACCATCAACCCCCTTGGGAGAAAATCTCTACTTTCTGGCCTCTGACTGACTCTTTTAGCTTAGCTAAACTGGGATCCCTGTCCCTCTTTTCTTTCCCCTCAGACACTAAAGAAGATTCAAAACCATTCTACACCTAAACACTACCCTCATCCGAATCAATAAAATGGATACCTAGTCTGGCAAGCAGATGAATTTCCTGAACTAACTTTTTCTTACCATCCTCCATGTAAGAAACACTACCCATGGACAACCTACTGAAGGAATATGCCACTATATTGGCCTTTCCTGGATGATACACAACACTTATATGATAATTTTTCAACAATTCAAACCATCTCCTCTGACGCATGTTCAAATCCTTCTACGAAAACACATACTACAAGCTTTTATAGTCTGTGAACACATCGATATGTACTCCATACAAGTAGTGCCTCCAAATTTCTAAGGAAAACATAACAGTTGCTAACTCAAGATCATAGGTGGTATAATTCTTTTCATGAGGCTTAAGATGTTTAGAGGCGTAGGCTATAACCTTACCTCTCTGCATCAAAACTCACCCCAAACCAACTCTGGAAGTATCACAATATACAATAAATCCGTATGAGCTATCGGGCAAAGTCAAAATTGGGGTTGTAGTGATTCGAGTCTTTAACTCTTGAAAACTCTTCTCACAAAAATCTGACCACTGGAACTTGACTTTCTTCTGAGTCAATCTGGATATCTGGGATGCAATAGATGAAAATCCTTTAGTAAACCATCGGTAATAGCCAATCAAACCTAAGAAACTCCTGATATTAGATGGAGAGATGGGTCTGGGATAGTTAATCACTGCTTTGGTCTTTTGAGGATCAACTCTAACACCATCACCGAAAACTATGTGACTAAGGAAAGCTACTGATCTTAGCCAAAATTCGCATTTACTGAATTTGGTGAACAACTGATAGGCTTTGAGTGTCTATAATACTATTCTGAGATGGTCTGCATGATTATTTTCATTACGGGAGTAAACAAGAATGTCATCAATGAAGACTATGATGAACATGTCTAATTACTGCTTGAACACTTGGTTCATCAAGTCTATAAAGGCTGCTGGGGCATTGGTGAGACCAAAGGACATGACTAGAAACTCAAAGTAACCATACCGAGTTTTGAAAGCTATTTTTGAAATGTCACATTCTCTTACTCTGAGCTGATGATAACCGGATCTGAGCTCTATCTTAGAAAGGTAACTGGCACCCTGAAGTTGATCAAATAAGTCATTGATTCTAGGAAGTGGGTATTTATTCTTGATATTGACTTTGTTCAACGAATGGTAGTCTCTACACATTCTAAGAGACCCGTCTTTAATTTTCATGAATAGAACTGGTGCACCCCAAGTAGATACGCTGGGACTGATGAACCCTTTGTCTAAGAGGTCCTTCAACTTTTCTTTCAACTCTTTAAGTTTAGCTGGAGCCATTTGTATTGCAAAATAGAGATGGGCTGAGTATCGAGAAGAAGGTCTATTTCGAAGTCAATTTTCCTTTTAGGAGAAACTGCAAGGAGATATTCAGGAAACACATCTGGAAATTCACTTACAACTGGAACTAACTCAAGATTAGGAGTCTCAGAACTCTTTGACTCTCACCAGATGATAGACACACCCCTTGGATATTATTTTTCTCACTCTAAGGTATGAAATAAGTTGAACCCTAAGTGATTAAGTACTACCTCTCTATTTTAGAACTGGTTCCTTCGAGAAATAAAAATAGACAACTCTTTTTATACAATTAACTGAAGTACAACATCAATGGAGCCAATCCATGCCAAGAATGACGTCAAAATTTGTCATCTCTAGCTCTACAAGGTCTGCTAAAGTAACTTTTAGAGACACCATAACCGGACAGTTCCTGTATACCCATCGGGCTTTCATAGACTTACCCACTGGGGTAGGTACTGAGAAAGGCTCTATTAAAATTTTGAGACTGGCTCCAAAGTTGATGGTTATGTAAGGAGTTACAAAATACAGAGAATCTCCAGGATCTAACAAAGAATAAACATGTAAGTGAAAGACTTGCAACGTACCAGTAACTACATCAGGAGAAATCTCCTGATTCTATCGAGAATGAAGTGCATAGAGCCTGTTTAGGTGTTGCCTACTGGTGGTCCTTGAAGTGGTACCCTACTGAGATGGGTGGTCGAACTGAACTGGGGGATGATTAAGCTGACTCTGCAAACCCACAAGAGGACATTCTCTGATCCTATGGCCTGGGTTAACACACCCAAAACACACGCTGCTGCTAGCTCTACAGACACCCTGATGGTTTCTGCCATATTTCTAGCAAAGAGGATTTGTTCGAGAACTGTTCACACTATCCTGATATTTAGAGCCTAGTGACCTATCCTTATTATCATTCCTAAATTTGGGCATCGGTGCACTAGTCGAAGACGGAGCTGGGACTAAAGATTTTAGGTAGAACTAAGGACAGTTACCACCTTCTGACAAGTCCTTAGCCTTCTGTTTCTCAATCTATTGCGCACGGACTATTAACCTAGACAAGTCTATCTCTTCAATTAGCATTGTGGTCCTACACTCCTTGACCACACTGTCAGATATAACAGACACGAACTTGCTCATCTTAAACCTGCTATCAGCTACCATATGAGAAGCATACTGGGCCAACTGATTCAATTTGAGGGAATACTCTTTTACACTCAAGTTGACCTGCTTCAGGTTGATAAAATCTAACACCTTAGCCTCTCTCAACTCTAATGAAAAGAACCTATCTAAAAAGGCAGTAACAAACTCCTCCCATTCTATAGGCCCTACTTCTATGCCTCTATCTACCTTCTACTACTTAAACCATGTATGAGCTATATCTTGCAGCAGATAGGAAGCTAAATTAGCACTGTCACTAGCAGTTACCCCCATAATGTCTGTTAACTTATGCACCATGTCAAAGAATTCATGTGGATCCTCTTCAGACTTAGACCTTGAAAATAAAAGAGGGTTCATTCAGGTGAAGTCCTGAATTCCAGCTGCAGCAGTATTAGCCACTAGGTTGGCCTGAATTGTAGCTGGTCGAACATTCTGAGCTACCACAGAATGGTCTAGAATGGTGAATGCTGATCTGAATTCTGCGTGAGAAATGTGCTCATTCAGGGGATCTTCCTGAACAGGCGGAGGTGTTGGCTGGTTCCCAGCTCTTCTTCCATTAGTCTTTCTGGGAGGCATGTTATGTAAATGGAAGGAAAATTTGGATTAGACAGAGAGTTTAACTTGAGATCATGATTACTCACACTATATAAACATTGAAATAAGGGAAGTTTTCCTAAAATTCCTCGTAGCCTCTAATCCAAAAGTGTGGCGCGCTACACACTCATGCACATGACTCTACTTGATTCAGCTTTCAAACTCCATAGGACACTTTAGAACCTGGATTTGATACCAAGTTTGTAACACCCCGAGACTACACCCTGGGCGTCATATGGTGCTTACGATCCTGAAGGACCACAAGCTAACCCATGAATGGTACCTGCAGTGAGCACTGAATAATAATCATAAACATATGCGGAAATAAAAACTAAAAACACCATAAGGTTCATAAAACTGAATCATTACGGAGAACAGATGTAGAATAACTACTAAATGAAAGTGTCTGAAATCCTCTAACATCTAAAATAAAAGAGTTGATAGGACAAGCCCTAACTAACTCCAAGTACTGTCTGAAAATAACTAAACTGCTGAAAATACTGTAAGAAATGAAATAACTAAATAAATATCATATCCTCGATGGATGAGGACTCACTACTGTAGCTGCGGCTGATAGACTGATCTGTCTAAGTATGGTCAGAAACCCGAGCGTCCGAACCTATGATATGAGATATCATAGTGCAAAGAAAGAGTATGCGTCAGTACTTTGAATATACTGGTATGCTAGGTAAGGTTAGGCTAATATGCATGGGTTCATGTGTATGAGATTAATAAATAAATATCATAAAGTAACTGGATGAGAGTATATGCAAGACTGGGACTACTGTAAGTACTGAACATGCAATACCAAGTATATATCGTCTATCTGAATTAGTCTGAAGCTAAAGTACTAAGTTTATGATAATTGATAACTGAAATTTATGATCATGTAGAACTGAACTGAGTTCTGTACTGAATACTAAATATTGAAACTGTAACTGTGGAAGTTATCATCTAATCGACATACCCCGATTATAGAATGATTTGGGGTCTAACCTGTAACCCCAGTTGGAAGGGTGTTAGCACTGTACCACGGGTTATTAACATTAGTTGGGTCAACCCTAATCTGACAGAAAGACTCATGAGATGTATATAGTTACGCTAACCCTAGTCTGGCAGGAAGATGATTTACCCTATGCTAGCTATGTAGTTATATAACTCAGGGACTGCTACTAAGGGTCAAACCCTCTGCTGGAAGGAATGCCCCTATCATTGGGTTTGCTCGGTGCTGAATCCTACTCCCAACTGAATCGACATTGAATTGATCAATAGACTGTACTAGGTTTGACTGAACTCACATTGATTCGATTGACTGATCGAATGCTATTGTTCGGGATACTACAAAATCATTCTATTTTGACAAGAGACTAGATAAACAGCTAAATTTCAGGTATTCAATACCCCCAGGACTCAATAGCATAGATAAATGAAATCAAATCTCAACTTTAAAAGTGTCACACATAGATTATCATGCATAATTCCTTTACATAGACATTTTTTCAAACACCTAGGATGCATAAATCTTGTACATGAGAATGAGCAATATGTGAATGTCTTGACTACTATATTCAACATCATAATTCAAGGATTTAACATGAGGGTTGCATAAATCAACACACATTCTAGTTTATTTACATGAAACTCAAATATTCTTGGCTTGAAACACACACAACAACACATACATGAACACAATTTCATTTAAGAATGTAAATCATAATTTAAGTTTTTTTAAAAAAAAATTCTTGGACTCCAAGGGTGGAAGGAACCCAAGTATGAATACCTAAACATACCTTGATTGTTGAATTCATGAGAATTGTTGGTGATTTCTTAGAACTTGATCTTATACTTGATAAACTATGATTTTGCTCTTGAGGGAATTTGTGAAATAATGAGTGAATTTGCCTTTTGGGAGGCTTAATTTCATGTTATGGATGAATAATGTAAGGGGAAAATGACCCAATTATCCCCACAAACCCGTAACTTAATACACAAAATGTTCCAAGTGATGCGATAGGCGATGCACCGCATCGATGGTATCGATGTGATTACCGACGCGCTGCATCGATGGTGATCATGCAATAGCCAATGCGATGTGTCTCGATTGCGTTGGATTGCTGTTTTGGTCATCCAAATGTGTCTCAAACGATGTCCCAAAATTTTAAAACTCACTCGAGATGACCTATAGATAACTCTGATCGTGAATTAATTTAAAAATCGACAATCTAAGGTCGGAAAGATAAAAAATAAGACCTTTGAAATATCGAGGCAAAAAATTAGACTAAGTCTTAACACCTCGCTGAAATTTTCTAAGTCTGGGACCTCTTTTGGCATGCTATAAAGGACTGCAATGGGTGAGGACTTTACGGGATCTTACATATCAGCAGCATGAGGAATAACATATTTGTTTCAAACAGTAATACTAACAAATATCTGCTATCAGTATCAGAAATAGAGGAAAAAACATTGCCATTGTTCATAAACAAGAAACATCAAAATAAATAAATAATAATAATAAATGAAATATATCATTATTTCATTCACCCTTTTTATACAAAAGCCAGACAATCTGAACATGAGTTTCTTATATAAGAACAAATTTGATTCCTAGACTATGAAGTAGGAAAATGTCCTACAATAAATCTAGAAAAAAGAAATGATGTAAAACCCACAGATAACACCTTACAAACTACAACAAAAACAAAATACACATCCGAAAATTAAAATGAAATTAAGAAACAAGAAAAAAGAAAGGAACATGCCATGAGAAGATGATCCAAATGAGGGCTATCAATAATTTCAGCTGAGATTAAAAAAACAAACGTGCTTCATTTATGTGCATGAAAATACGGCCATGATTTTCTAAAAAATCCAACAAATAGACTGCCTTTACACTACTCACCTCAAAACCCACATCATCCATTTCTCCCAAAACCCTACACCTCAATCTCTTACTCCACAATCTTTTCTTACAATTAAGTTGTAAAGGTAAAAACTTTAATAATTTAGACAAAAAGGGGGAGGTTCTAGAAGAATGGAAGAGGGACTTTAGATAAAAAGGGAATATTGGGGAAGAATGGAAAAAGGGATTTTGAGAGTGGAGGTGATTGAGAAAGGAGTAGGCGGAAAAAGTTAGGGAAACATTAAAAATGGTGCGAAATATTCACATATGTTCGTGCTTTATTTTTTAAGGGTAGCGGAAGTTTTCTCCTCCCCAACTGCAATTAAAATAATAGTGGTATACAAACTCCCACAATTTGATATAATTTACGGAGGTTAATAGTGACCCCCACAATTAAACCTTTGCAAAATAGGCCTTTTTTTGTAGTGAATAGTACTTCAATCCTTATCCACACTTAAGAGTAGGGGTGTTCATGGGTCATTTTGAGACAGTTATTGGTTAAAATCATAACCAAATCAACTTATTCGATTTTTAAATTTCTAAAGCAAATTAAACCAACACAACAAAAACTATCGACTTGGTTCTTGTCGGTTTATAACTTTAGCTAATGATAAAAGTTGAATATTTTTTTTAAATTTTGTCCAACATTTGAGATGTCAATCGATTGTTGTGCCTCAACCTTAAAACTAAGATGTTAATTTAGTGTTATACTTAGGCAAAGCCATGAATAGTATCGTATGAACGCTTCTACAAAAAATATTTAGAAACTACATTAAGAGAACAATACGATAAACCCCCAAAAGGTGAACACATAATTTTTTTGCTCAATAGGAACAAAAAAGAAAGTTCAAAACTAGTGATTATCTATATTCTAATGAAACTCACCTATTAAATCCCATAGACAACAAGATATTTTTCACAATTAATATCATTTGTCAATTAAAGTGCGAAAATCATTTAGAATCTCCCAACGTACTGTGAACTAGATGGAGGCATATGACTAAAAGTGCTATGACTAAAGGTAAATTCATTATTAAAATTTAAAATATAATAAATATTTATATTTTATTCATGAATAATATACAAATAATAATTAATATATATATGTAATTGTTACTAGTTCGATTTGGTTATTTTGATGGTTATTTTAGAGTAAAATCAAAATCAAACCACATAAGTATCGATTTTGAAAATTTAAAACCAAATCAAATCAAACCTAACCAAATGTCTATTTTTAACCGATTTGGTTTGATTTGCGGTTCGGTTTGATTTTTAACCAAATCGTGAACACCGCTACATAAGAGTACTGATTCTAGTGGCCTAACTAATAAAGTAGAAGAGTTTTCCCTTGTTCATCTTGATCCAATCGCTGCCAAAACATCAAATAATGTATTAATCTACATGTAATTATATTGTGCCGCTATATTTCTTAATATCCTCAAAAGGGACAGATAAATTTGAATAATGATAGTATTGGAAAGTAGGAGAACATGTTTGTAGTTTTGATGATTGACACATAAGAACCTATTTCACTACTAGATGTCTTTTGTATCCTGTATCATGTGAACTAGGTCTCAAAACAGGTGACATGAATACACAAGAAAATCAAGTACAACTAAGGAAGATTAGAGCTATGATATAAAAAAGAAAATAAATAAAGCATCAAAGAGGGAAGGAAAGGAGGAAAGAAATAAAAAGAAAAAATGGAGTCTAAATAGGAGTCAAAGTTTCCTTATATGATACAATCTCCTTATAAGGAAATAAATCACATAATTCCTTATAGAAAAACCAAGTTCTATTTGAAGAAATATTCCTAGTCCATGATATTCTAGGGTATGAAAAATCTCCAGCATATATATGGCATGAAGACCCTTGAGAGCCGAAAGTATTGCATATCCCCAAAATTTATCATCTTAAGAGCAATAGCCACTGGAGAAAAATATTGCAGGACTTCATCACAACAACACAAAAATCTAGTTTATAGTTTGTGTTCGAGTTTGCATTACTGAATGCTAAAGTTTGAGAAGTTTAAGGCTACAGTAAGTAGTCTTTTTTGAGTTCATCAATTGGATTAAATTGATGAGTTTCAAGTCTGTAATAGGATAAATTCAGAGTTACAATCTTTTCTATTATTGAACATTATTTAGTTGTGAGTATGAATAGTAAAGAGTGGGTTTGACTTCTTATTTGTGAGGTATTGTAATAAGAAACGGGTTTGACTACTTATTTGTGAGGTGTTGTAACAAGAAGTTGTTTTGACTTCTTGGAGTGCTAGTATAGTGGGCTAATGAGTTGTAGTAAATTGTTGAGTTGTGAGTTAAGAGTTAGGTTCTCGGATTGCGGTGAAGTTAGTGGAGATTGGTCGTGAAATCCTACACAGTGTAGGTCATGGTTTTTTACTCTCTTAAACAAGGAGTTTTCCATGGTAAACTTTATGTTGAGCTTTATCTTACTATCTATTATTACTGCATTTTTGAGAACAGGTTCCTGCTACGTGTGGTGGAATTAGTTAATTCTTTCATTTGGTATCATAGTGGGTTTTTTTTAATTAAAGGCTAATATCTTGAAAAGGATCAGATGGCTACCCCACCAACATCTCAGGAAGGTGTTTCACAAAGTTGACCACCCTTCTTTAATGGATAATATTATGGGTGGTGGAAGAACATGATGATGGACTTCATTATTGGAGAGAATCGTGATCTTTGAAACATTGTGTTGGATGGACCAATAATCCCAACCAAGATTGGTAAAGATTGAAAGACACAGGTTCCCAAAGGGAGATTGGATATCACCCTGTTCCACTACAAAGAAAATTTGGGACATTTTGCAAACAACTCATGAACGCACCAGTCAAGTGAAGAAGTCTATGATTAATGTTCTAAATAGAAAATATGAATTATATAGGATGATGTAACGACCTGAGACTACCCCTTAGTCGTCACACGGTGCTTGGAACCACAAGTAATCTCAAGCTAACCCATGAACTAGCATACTACTAAGCAACTCAATTATAACATAATTAATAGCTGTTCTGCTGTGCGGAAACATAATCATACTGAAAATCCAAAATAGATACAATACTGATAAAGCTTTTATAATCTGATAAATTCGAAGGATGAAACTAAAATTACATGACTGACTCTGACTGACATGTATGAAGCCTCTACTATACTGACTATAGATAGCTGGGACATGCCTCCAACTACCACTAATCAATACACATGAAAGTAAATGAACTGTACATGAACTAAAATTGTCTAGAGTTCCCAAAGTAGGAGAACCCATCACCTGCTGGCTGGAATCTGCAACTGTTTGATCGTGATGTGCGGGCAACAACTGGTACCTATATTATGAAACAATGTAGCTACACAGACATATATGTGGATCAGTACTTATGGAATATACTGAGTATGCAGGGGTAAATGCAATAAGTAAAACTGATTTTATATGTAATCGTAAAACATGAATGCTAAGTGTAAGTAGACTCACCAATAGGCTGGAATAAACTGAAAACTAAAATATCCTAAAGCATGAGTGACAAACATTCTCTGATAAGATGGTAAGTCTCTACACTTAGTTTATGTAAACTTTACTTTAATTCTATAGGTATAACTTAAGATGGGATATGGTAAAACATGGATACTGTATGAATATTGATTCTTTAACTATGTGATGGAGATTTACATAAATCAAGGATATGAATATACAATCACACTGATCAAGCATGCATAAACATACTAACTTATCTGATTAACTAAATAACTGATAGATTAATACTAGGAATGTAAGACTGAATTATACTTAGTCTGAACAACTGGACTGAAATTGTAGAGTATTATACATATGAGGTAAGGACTGACTGAGTAACATGAGGTAACTGAACATGAATTTGTGAAAAAAAAATTATTTGAGAATGCAAGGCTAAGCATATAACATAATTCTAAAATAGTCTATAAACTGAGATACTGAAATACTGATAACTGTACACTATGGTCAAGCAAACCTAAAACTGAACTGAGTTACTGATCTAATTACTGGACTAAGAGTGAAACTGTAACTAAGATGGTAACTGAGACTGTAACTGAGACTATAACTAAGACTGTAACTAAGACTGTAATTGGAATTATAACTAAGACTGTAACTGAGACTGTACTGGAACTAACTATTGAGTTTTGATAACTGAGTAACTGACAGCTGTGATTACTGATAACTAAGTTACTGATAACTGGGTGACTGTTTCTGACAGTCCTGATTCTGTAGAACTAAACTGAGTTCTATACTGAGATGGGTGACTATTTTTAACAGTCCTGATTTTGTAGAACTGATCTGAGTTCCATACTAAGTCTGAAGATGAAACTGTAATTGTGGGAGGTATCATCTAACCGACATACCCCAATCTAAGCTAATTAGGGTCCAACCTGTAACCCCAGTTGGAAGGGTGTCAGTACCGTGCCATGGGTACTAACACTGGCTGTGTGGATCCACTAAACTGGTGTCCCGAAGGACTAAGGAGTAACCCTATAATGGCAGGAAACTCATCAGATATGTGTCAACCCTAAACTGGTAGGAAGACATCCCAAACCTATATTGGCTACGTAGTTCTATAACTCAGGGATTGCTACTAAGGGACAAACCCTCTGCTGATAGGAATGCCCCCATCCCTGGGTTCACTCGGTGCTGAATCCTACTCCTAACTGAATGACACTGGAATACTAACTGGTGCATGCACTGATAACTGATAAGCTCAGGTCATGGTATTCTGAAAATAATAGTGCAAATGGATTCTGAGGTAATTATTAATGATTAAACTGATATTGGGACTAAAACTGAACTGTACTAGGCTTGATGAACCCACAATGATTCTGTTGACTGATCAAACTGGACTGGGTTTACTGAGTTCTATTAACTGACTGATTCTATTAACTTACGGAGTACTGCTATTCTTGACCTTTTTACTGGGACTATTCTATATCTACTGCAACTAATAAACAACTAGATTTCGGGTGATAAATACGCCCAGGGCTCGATAGCGTAAATGACAAAATCTAGCAATTTTTGAAAGCATAGCCATAGTCAATTGTTCATAATTCATTCACTGAGATATTTTATCAAACACTTGGAGGTTATGGACTTGTACATGAATGAGAACACATGGTAACATGTCATGATCACCCTATTGAATTCACATGGGAACTCCATCAAGCACGTGGATATTAATACTTTAACATGGGGTAATTCGCCAAACACATGGGGATCATGAACCTGGACATAAGAATATCTCAAACATGAGAACATAGCATGATTACATAACTAAAATCATGAATTGGAGAATTCATATGTAATTCGCTTGAAATAGGACATGGGTGTTTCATCAAAACATATAAATTTCATAACTTGAACGTAAGAATGTCTTAAACAAGGGTGAACAATAGAGTTACGTGGTAAAATTCATAACTTGGGGATTCATCTTGAAATTGACTTAACATGATATTGAAATTTCATCAAACATGTGAAAGGCATGAATTTTAAACATGAAAATATTGCTAAACATCATGAATTTAGGATCTATCACAGAATTTACTTGAATAAAGCATGGGGATATTCTAAACATAAGCATTCAATTCAACAACAAGAAATTTACTTGAGTATGACATGGGAAACAAAATCCATAGCATGAGGAAATCAAATTTTGCATGGGATCATACATGGTCTGAATTTAATTTAAATCACCATGGAAACATGAAATTCAATCTTCTTGAGCATATAATATATCATAATAATAAAAGTTCATTCTTTAATTTAAAGAAAAGGGTTTTGGGGCTCTATGGGTGAAAGAGGACCCATGGATGAACTCCCACAGACCTTAAAACTTTAAATCTTGAAGAAGAAACAAAATCTTGAAAGTTTTCTTGAATTGGGAAGCTTGAAATCTTGATTTTTCTTGAAGAGGATTTGATGGAGTTCTTGGTGTTCTTAAGGGGCTAGGGAATTCTTTGGAGTGAAAAGGATGAATAATGATGTAAATAATACTTTTTGGGCTTTAATTATCTGTTATGGATGAGTTAGGGTGGAGGAAAGGACCCTTTAACTCTTAAAAATGAAAAAATAGAACATGGGAAATAGGTGCGGCCGATGGAGCGCTCTTCGCGGGCATATCGCCTCGGCTTACTGCCTCTCATAAAAATGGTTGTAACTTTTCGCTCGGGTATCGAATTTTGGTGAAATTGGTATAGTTGGAAAGATAATTCAATTATATATAATTTGGTGGGTTTTGATATGAAAAATTACACGTGTATCAAAAGTTATACACATTTAAAGTAGACCCTTGTAGAATCGAATATCAAATTTTGGTCGAATCAAATGATCTTAGCTCAACTTGGCTCTAAGTGATTCCTATGAACATTTTTAACCTCAAGAGAACTTCACACACTAATATAAAGATCATGAAACTTGTATTAACATGGGAATTACTTGGATTATAGCTTATACATGTAGGAACGACGGTTCAAAGGCTAGCCCAAAAAATATGGGGTATTACTGATAAAGAATGGAGAGACTATTTAGGAGATGCATACTAGGTTCACATCAATTATTAATGAGATTTACTCTGTAGGTGAAGTTGTTCCCAATGGTAAGGCTGTTCGAAAATTGCTAGTGTGTTTCCGAAGTCATAGGAAACTAAGGTTGAAGCTATCTCCGAGGCTCATAATTTGGACACATTAATCATGGATGAGCTTATCGTAAACCTGAAAACATATGAGCTTATGAAAATCAAGAAATTGAAATTACTGGGGTCACAAAGGAAAAAAATTTGGTTCTAAATGCTACTAAAAAGGTAGATTTTGCACCTAAAAATTTGGCACTCGTGACTAGGAGATTTCAAAAAATGCTGAGGAAGAGCTTGATTCACAAAATAGGAACCAAGTTTAGAGAAAATATGAAAAGGAAAATCATGATCAAGTGTGTCACAAGTGTTGTAATCCTAACCACTTTATAAATTTTTGTCCTTTATGGACTGTGGAGCACAAGAAAAATAACCAGGAAGAAAGTATGGAACAAAAGAAGGACCTGTTTTTTCCATTGCATAGGAAGATGATTAAATCTAAAATCGATCTTGCTCTAAAAAGGTTCCTGGCTAAAATGGCAAACTCCTCTAATGAATTTGATGATGAGGAACCACAAAGTCGATCACTACTGCCTATGGTAGAATCTGATGATGAGGACACTCTAAAACTTATTGGAATTGCATTCAAATGGCGAACAACAAGAAGAAAATTCCAAGAAGGCCATACTTTCCCACATGGTAAGCTCATACTCAGACAATGACATTGAACAAGGAGAATCTGAGGTATATTTTCTTGATCTTAAACTTAAACTCAAAAACTTTTCTAAGAAAAAACTTGAAAATTTGGCCTATGTTCTTATTGATTCTTATTATTCTACTTGTTCTAACAAGAATTAGCTTATGAGTGATTATACATCTTTAAGAATGGACTACCAAAGTCTTGATGAAGAAAATTATTCCTTGAAAAACTCTTTAAAGGAATTTTCTTCTAAAGAAAAAAGACAAACGACCACTCTTCAATAATCCTTAGAAAATGACATCAAGAACTTAACTGTAAATCTTCAAGAGATTACTGAAAAGACTAGGTTGCTACAAGAAAATATTGCAAGGACTAAAGATGAGTTAGAACACAATAGAAAGTGGACCACATCCTCAACATTGTTAACTCAAATTCAGGATAGTCAAACTACCACTAGACATAGGATCAGTTTTAAACCTGAAGAATCTATGTCCTCATAAGGTAAATCTGCTAGATTAAAATTATGTACTCATGGTAGAAAGAAGGTCATCTTAGATATCAATGTCAAGGTCAAATTCGGGCAAATTATACAAACATTAATTTTATCAAAAAGAGACCTGGTTCTCATAAGATGAATTGTTCTAATTTTGTTAAACAAAAATTAGGTGCTTACTATACAAATGCTCATAAGAAATAGTCCTCTTATTTGCCGTTTTGGGATAGAAGAGATCTCATTCATCCTTTTACTCACAGGAAGGGGCCCAAGTTAATTTGGGTACCCAAGGCTAATCTTTAACTAGTGTTTCAGGTAAAGGTGAGAGGAAAAGACAAATCATGGTATTTAAATAATGCATGCTTTGAACATATGATCGAAATGTAAGAAAATTTCCTCTCACTCATGTATTTCAAAGGTTACAAGGCAGGCTTTGGAAAGAGACAAAAAGGGTTGAAACATAATTTGTTGAGCGTCTTTTATATATATGAAAAAGAAAAAAAACTCAAATTCTGAAACCTGGTTCTAAATAAAAGAGTCATGAAAGTCCTGGTTCATGAGTTGTCCAACACTCAATTCAGTGAATCAATGCTCAAAGTGATTAAAAATAAAGAAGAATGTTAGAATGTTCTAACTTCAATACTGAAGGTTTGCTCACAATAATTGGGAAAACTATACAACAGGAACCTAGTTCGTATAGTTTTGCAGAAAGATGATGAAAAAAGTTAGTCTTGTGAATTACAATCTTGATGATCATGATCCTGAAGAGCAAGTTGACAAGGAAGGATTTAGTATTACTGGAGATGATTATGAGGAGTTCGAATGGTTAATACTGGCAGAAACTAGTTCATAAGCAGTTCCTAAAAATGATTAAATTCACAGTTCAGTGGTGATCCTAATATATCAGTGAGGAGGTAGATGAGACAAGGGGAAGAATTATTGACAATATACATGGTAAAAAAAAAGGAGGAACTATTGAATGATTAAAGGGTTCAACGCAATATAAACTTGATTTCTCTTTGCCTAGAGCTTGGTCTTATCAAGAAGCATTGACACCTCATCATGAATTTCTTAATAATTGGATAGTAAATAAAATTTTTATGCATGATTGGACATATAATGTATATCTAATAACTCAGTCTTGTATTTTTAATTGAGAAGGAACTCACAAAAAGAAAACCTGGTTCCTTATTATCAGGTATGTACCATCCCTTTCAATGCATGTATTTTTTGAGTATGTATAAAACTTAAGCACTGGTGAACCTGATTCATCCTTAAAAATCCAATTCTTTCAAGAGAAACACCAAGAATCCTTTTTTTCCTTTTTATATTAAGTATCCTTCAATCCTAAACTACTTTGATAAAGAGGGCATTAGTCTTAAAATCACCCTAGGTCTAATTCAGGGGGAACCTAGTCCCTTTGTTTTAGTGTTTTCAGACTATTTTCATGAGAGTAGGATGATTAAGTGACAGATTGGGAAAAAATAGGTAGGCCTTCTAAGCGGTTATTTAGGGGCCTGGTTAGCGACGCATCATTTTTCCCTAAGCTGTCAGAGTTTGATCTTCATCTTAACCACCTTATTCATCTGAACCAGGTTCACAAACCCCATATCTCGACTTCAACTTTTCAACTGTAACTAACTATTTATTGGGGGGAACAACTTTCTTAGGAACAGGCTACTATCAGTTTCCTTATTGGTGCTAAGTCCATCATTGTTGCACTATGTTTGATGATTCCTTTAACCATATATATTATTTCTTAATCAGGGTTTTAAGTTTATTAAGAAGAAGTTATTCGACAAAAATATCCAGTAAGAGTAAGATCTCTGTGCATATGAACCAGGTTCTAAAAAAAAGTCAGGTCTCATCATGTCTTGCAAATGCAAAGTTTACTTGAAGCTGAAAATACTTAGCTAAAGGTGGACCTCATGAATATATAGCATGAATTACTATGAAAAGAAAGAAAAAATGTCATAAGAGAAAAAAAGTGCATAATGGTATGGAAAAACTTTCCACCTCTCCTACTTCCAGTATATATCCTCGAGTTCCTTTACCTCTAATTTTTCTTGTTGTGCTTATGTTTTGTCTCATACTCATGATATGATATGATTTTGATTGGGACTCCTAAGGGCTTAAATTAGTACATTTCTACTTCATTGTGTTCCTTCTGTGCATGTCTTGATTGTGTATGTCTTCATAATTACTTACCTTATTGTCAACAAGTGTATGCTGAATAGTTTTTCCCAAATGGCCATGAGTTAAAATGATATTGCACTCATTATATGTCCATTGGGTTCTTTGGTTGTTGATATTCAATGGTTTCAAAAAGAGGAAGTTATATGGTGTGGACTAGAAATATATGATGCATTATTTGTTATCAAGAAAAAGGGGGAATGTCACGACTCGAGACTACCCCCTTGTCGTAACACAGTGCTTGGAACAACAAGTGATCCCAAGCTAACCCATGACTGGTCTACTGTTGAGCAACTCCTTTAATGTGTAAAAACAAAACTTAATTTGCTGAGTGAAAGCATCATCATGAAAAGTCTGATTAAAGGTAGTACTGATACAGTTTACATAATTATAAAATCAAAGAAAGAAACTCAAATTACATGACTAACTCTGACTGATATCTATGAAGCCTCTTCTATACTGACTATAGATAGATGGGACATGTCTCCAACTACTACTAATCAATACATATAGAAAATAAAAAATAAAGTACATGATCTACAACTATCTGAAGTTCTCAAAATAGGAGGACTCATTACCTGCTGGCTGAAAGCTGCAAACTGTCTGACCCTGGTGTAAGAGCTACATATAGTACTTACATTATGAAGGATGTAGCCACAAATGCATATATGTGTTTAGTACGTTGGAATGTATTGAGTATATGGAGACATGCACTAAATTATGGAAATCTTTCAAACATACTGTAAAACTGAGGATATAAGTTATGTGCTAAAATATATATTTGAAACGTGACTATACGTGAAAACTTCAAATCATAGAAAATTTATAAATCATGAGCTGAAAATAATTCTATAAGATAGGAGGCGATAAAAACATAAATAATGTAAGCCATTCTCTTGTGGGGATGAGTATGCTGTAGAAACTGTACCGAGGATGACGTATGAGTACTAGGTATGAAACTATATGGTGGAAACTGAATTAATTCATGGATTTGAATATACAAACATACTAAGCCTGAATGAATAAACTTAGAAAACCAACATAACATACATTAAGTTGATCTAATTAACTGAATGACCGATGTCTGTGACCGAGCAAATGAAATCTAAGAAAAGAAATAACTAACATCAGTATGTTGAGTAATAGATATATGAATGCTAATTATGTAGAAACTGAACTGTACGTAGTCTGAATAACTGGACTAAACTTGTGGGGTACTGTGTATATGAGATAAGGAGTAGCTAACAATATGAGATAACTTAGAATGAATGCATAAAAATTGTAATATTTGAGAATGCAAGACCAAGCATAAGCATATTTCTAAAATAATCTATAAATTGAAAGACTAAAATCTGTATAACTGAATAATTGAGAATTTATACACTTGGTCAAGCAAACCTGAACTGAAAATACACTGAATACTGTACTAAGACTGTTGGAGGTATCATCTAATTAACATGCCTTAATTTGAGCTAATTAGGGTCCAACCTGTAACCCCAGTTGGAAGGGTGTCAGTACCGTGCCACAGATGCTAACAGTGGTTGTGTGGATCCGCTAAACTGGTGTCCCAAAGGACTAATGAGTCACCCTCAACTGGTAGGTGCTCTAATTAGATATGTGTCACCCTTAACTAGAAAGTAAATATCTTTAACCTACACTGGCTACGTAGTTATGGAACTCGAAGATTGCTACTAAGGGTCACACCCTCTACTGGAAGGTGAGTTCATATCCCTGGGTTCGCTCGATGCTAAATGCTACTCCTAACTGAATGACACTTGAACTAAAACTGGATTGAGTTTAACTGAACATTATTTCATGACTGATAGTGCTCATTATGATCATAATAACTAAATAAATAGAAATAAACATGGTTTAATTGAATCATACTTAAAAATCTAAAAATCATGTAAAACACGTAGGTATCGGGTATTCATAACCCACCAGCACTGAATAATCAATGAATATAATAACAAGCTTAAAAACTATAGTAAAGGATAATGGTTCAAAACCCATAAGCATAGATATTTCACCAAATATGTGGGGATCATAAATTTAACATGGAAATATTGCTAAAATCATGAGTTTAGGATCTATCATGGAATTTACTTGAATAAAGCATGGAAAACTTAAATTCATAGCATGAGAAATTCAAAGTCTTGCATGAATCATACATGGGCTGAATTGAATTAAAATCACAATGAAAACATGAAATTCAATCTGTCTTGAACATATAAAATATCATAATAATAAAAAATTCACTCTTTAATTGAAAGAAAAGGGTTTTGGGGGCTCCATGGGTGAGAGGGACCCATGGATGAATACCCCATATTCCTGAGTTTCTTGATTTTCTTGGTTTCTTGAAGAAAGCTTGAAATTGGAACTTGAATTCATGAAATCTTGAAGAAGATATCTTGAATTTCTTGTTCTTGAGAAGGGAGGCTTGAATTCTTTTGGGTGAGGAACCCTAATCTTGAAACTTCAGAGATGATCTTGAGAAGAAACCCTAATCTTGTTCTTGAGAGTGGAATGAGAAGTTTATGCTATTTAATCGATGGAAATAGAGGTAAAGTAATGCCGCTTGGGGGTTAAATATCGTGGTTTGGGAGTTATAAGATGGTAAACTACTAAAAAGGCCTTGAACTAAACTTTACAGATATTTCTTGGCAATCCTTATGGGTCTACCATATGACTCGTATGGTCTGTGTATGAGTTAGACTTGATAACTCGTATGCTGGACAGTGTGTGACACAGCTTGACAGTGCTTTAGTATTTTAGCCATAACTTTTCACCCCAATATTGGATTATTAAATTGGTATCATTGAAAAGATAATTCAATTACCTATCTGTTGGTGGGTCTTTAGATAAAAAATTCTTTTTAAAACAAAAGTTATGGTCGCTTGAAGATGACTGTAATTATGTACTTTCCAAGAATTTAATTGGTAAGGGAGGTTTTGACTTGTTCATGAGCTATATGTCCAAGTAACTTATAAAGTTATCAAAACATAAGGCTTGATTCTTAGATTGTCTACTGGTTAGGTTACGAGTCAGATCTTACGACTCGTAACATGTCTATATGACTTGTAGCCACTACTGGTAAGTTAGACAGAACTTAGGGAACCTATACTGCTGACAATACAACTTATTTTCATACGACTCGTACCTTGACGACTTCTAGGGTTAACCGTAACTTGAACAGAACTCAAATCATTCCATACTGACATGGATATGACTTTCTACATATGACTCAAAAGAGTATTTACAATTTGAGGGATGAGTCGTAAGCTATCTAGAGACCAGAAAAAATATGGGGTATTACAGGAAAATTGTTGAAAAGTAGAAGAACATATTTTTAGTTTTGATGATTGACAACTAAGAACCTGGTTCACTACTTGTTGACTTTTGTATGCTGCATGTGCACTATGTCCTAGAACAGGTGATGTGAATACACAAGGAAATCAAGTACAAATAAAGAGGATTAGAGCCATGAAATAAAAAAAATAAACAAAAGGAGAAAAGAAGGAAAGAAAGGAGCAAAGAAGGAAAGAAATAAAGAGCAAAAAATAAAGGAAATAAAGAGAAGAAATGGATTCTAAATAGGAGTCAAAGTTTCCTTATATGATACAATCTTCTTATAAGGAAAGGAATCACATAATTCCTTGTAGGAAATCAAGTTCTATTTGGTGAAAAAGTCCTAGTCTATGATATTCTAGGGTATGACAAATCTCCAACATATATATGGCATGAAGACCATTGAGATCCAAACTTATTGTATATCCATAAAATTTATCATATAAAGAGCAATAGCCATTGGAGAACAAAATGCAGGACTTCAACATAACAACACAAAAACCTGGTTCACAGTTTGTGTTCGAGTTGGCATTATTGAATGCTGAAGTTTCAAAAGCTTAAGGCTAGAGTAATTAGTCTTTATTGAGTTTATCAGTTGGAGTAAATTGATGAGTTTCAAGTCTGTAGTAGGATAGATTTCAAGTTTTAATCTTTTCTATTATTAAAAATTATTTTGTTGTGAGTGTGAATAATAAAAAATGGGTTTGACTTCTTATTTTTAAGGTGTTGTAATAAGAAGTGGGTTTGGCTTCTAATTTGTGAGGTGTTGTAACAAAAAGTGGGTTTGACATCTTTGAGTGCTTGTATAGTGGGTTGAAGAGTTGTAGTAAACCGTTGAGTTGTGAGTTAAGAGTTGGGTTCTAGGATTGTGGGGTTGTAATCTTGAACAAAGCTCTTTGAAGTTAATGACGATTGGTGGTGAAATCCTATATAGTGTAGTTCATGGTTTTTAACTCCCTTGAGTAAGGGATTTTCCACATTAGAATTTGTGTTGCGCTTTATTTTACTATCTATTGTTTATTGTAATTTCTGGGAACAAGTTTCATATATGTGTGATTGTCACGACCCGAGCCTAGGCCCTAGCCGTGACGAGCATCCCGAACCATGAAGGCCCGGAACACCCATTCTCTATCTGGTTATCATGCACAACATTCATAATCATAATAAAATGCGGAATTGAAACTGAGTACGGAAAACATGGTTAAGTTCTGCAATATTTCTGAATAATACTATCTGACATCAGTCTGCGAAATCTCTACTAAGAACATAAACATCTGTCTGAAAAGAAACTGGGACAAGGCCCCCAGTAAACCAAAAACATAATAAATAAGATAATGTCTGACATAATTAGGCCTTCCGAATAATAGAAGGCTCACCACTGTGAGATCAAGTCTGCAAATCCGAGAATGTCTACTGAGTAGCTAGACCCCTAGACTGTGCCTCAGAACCTGGAAGGAGGGGGGGTCAGCACAAAAGTACTGGCACGCGAAGCAATCCCAAAAAATAGTATAATGGAACATACACATATATATATATATATACATATTAAGTGAAAGCAATTTTTCATCAAGACATCATGTATAATACTGTTTCTGAAAAATACATGGGCACTTTCTGAAAACATGTAACCTGTCTGGTCATTTCAAATCATGATCTGTGTTTTACTTCTGAGTTAGGTGGTATTCCCCTACAAGTATGATATTCCACGGGCTGTATGGAATCCGCCATTGACTCGGCGGGGAAGCCCCCAACCCAAGTGTGCCGCAATGGTTGGAGTGTCTGAGTCTGATACGCCACAGGACATTTAAGTCAGCGCATAATAGTATACCCGGGTCAGCAAACCACGGTTTTAGGCAATGAGTCGCTTGAACTCAAGCCCTCTTCGGGGAACCACCTAACATCTCTGTATGCCCATTTTTAACCTTTTCTGTACATGCAACATTCTGAATGTCTAAAATCATGAAAGTCTGAAATGTCTGTTAGTCTGAGTCTGATATGGAATTAGTCTGAGTTGGTATCGTCATACCAAGACTTGCAAGTCATGATTTTTCTGAGCCATAATGTATTAAGCAAGAGCTTTCATTCAAAACATAGTTTAGACCACCAAAATATGTAACTGATGTAAAGGATTTCATATTCCGAAACTTAAAGTTCAATTCATGCAGAAATTTCATCAAACACCTGGTGGTCAAATGTCTTTAGCAAGTTCATGTATTCAAAATTGAAACACATTCATTCATATATGTATATAAACTGTCAAATCGCTTTGGAGATGGTCAAAAGAACAAAACAATGATGTTAAAACATCTTATACATAAATATATATACATAATTTAAAACCCCATTCTAAAACATGATTTTTCTATGCCCATGAGAATTTAGAAAAACCCCACGTACCTTGTTCTCCACGAATTTTGGGTGTCTATCGAAGCCTACGTCGAGAGGATTCCAAATCTGTAATTTATTTCACGAACCCGCGGTTGAATCTTGAGTTGCTTGGGTTTTAATGTTGAAACCCTAGGGAGAGTTCTTGAGCAATTTTGGGAAAAGTATGTGTATTATGGTGTTTGAGGGATTAAATCCCGTGTTGGTGGTATATATAGGGGTGGAGGATTACCAAAATACCCCTAAGGAACAATTAAGGTCAAATCTGTCCCTCAGTTGACAGTTTGGTAGACTGGAGTAAATCGATTATAACTTTTTACTCATATACTCAAATTGGATGAAACAAACTGCAATTGAAAGAGGACTCGAAGATCTTTTGTTTGATATATTATAGCTCACACATTTCATTATATATAGGGAGTTATGATCGTTTGAATTTGACCCTGAAATGCTGAAAACTGGGCAATAGTCTATGCGTTTTTCTACTGTTTTTAAATCCAAACCCAGCCTTATGCGTTCCGAAAAATTCCGAAACTTATCCGAGATGTACTATGAGATTTCCCGATCATAACGCAACTTGAAAATCTAAAAGCGGATGTCGGGAAGGTTGAAAAGTTGTATCCCGAAGATTGCCAGCTAAAATGACTCTAAGTCCTCATTACACTTAGAAAAATTTTCAAGTTTTTAAGTCTAAGGGCACTCTATTAAAGGCTAATCCATGCACGACTTTTACAGGGTGTTACATTATCTCCCCCTCGGGATCATTCGTCCTCGAATGATGGGTAGGAACTTGTTGAAGCCTTAAATATATGGAATAACGCGGACATGACATGTCCTCTAATAAAAATACACTAATCTGAACATTTGGAATCTGAATTTAATGCATGATGCATGAACTGGGCTATACTCGTAACTACTGGTATACTCTATCTTCGACTAGTAGCATGTCTGAGATTTCGAGTAGCATGAATAAGTGCAAAGACAAGAAAACAAGTCATGCGAATCTGACTGCTAAACTGACTTATTGGCCATACAGACTGAATTATACTACACCCTCATACTTAACTGGAGTATTCTCTTCAACACCCTCTCTAAGGAAGCTCTAGCAGTAATAGGGAACCATGAATCTTGGGTATGGATTACACAAAACATCCCACTGAGGAAATCACAACATTGACACTACTCTGCAGTCTGGAATATAGACATATAACTCCTAAATTAGGATAGAATTTTCAGACCTTTGGCAATACAACTTCTTACTTTAAAGCTTAGAGCACTTCCCGAATATCCCTTAACTATACTATTCCCTATAAATATCATATTCATTCAACTCAGCTTAAAATTCTCATATGAGCATTGATAATGTTTTTTTTTTTACTAATGTCTAAAATATCTTAATCCTTACCCCGCGATCAAGCCTAACTCTAAATCACAAAAATACAACATGTTACACCACACTATTATTCTAAACCATATGATGCCACCTTCTATACCTCTTTTAAAAATCACATCCTAAGCATAACATGCCTTACCACTTCAATGACTACACTGAACTCTTAATATGAAGTCGCTAATGCATATGGCAACCTTCCACTACAATCCCTAAACGTCGTTCAAGCCTAATTTATAACCACATGTTAACTTCGAGGCAAACACCCATAAGTAGATACTTCACATAGTTTCTAAACTACTATCAATATAACTCCCACGCGCTATCCTAAAAACATACACACACAAACTTTTCCACTAACCATCACATGTATCAAAGACTTGGCCCCAAATCTTACTTCATACTTATGGCCTTATCTAAACAAGCATACTATGATCTTCCATCAACAAGAAAATTTACATCAACACCACTATCATTGCATAGGAAGGGTCACTAAATGGTTAAAACATAAGACCCTCAAGCGTGAAAAAGATCTTTATATGGGACTGAGCACACTATAAAGAGTGAGTACATGCGTCATGAGTTGCATGACCTCAACTAAAGTTCATAACATAAGGAATGTGATTCCGACTACTTGAATGAACTAGAACTCATTATCTTGGAATTGGAAGAGTACGTGACTCTCTATCATATACCGAAATCATGAACTATTATCACGAAACTGCATCGTAAGGCATGAGTAAGCATTCGGATAACAAAAAAAAAATATTGAGGTAGGAATGGGTTGAGATTCACCCTTACTTTCTGATGTTCTAAATCACACTGCATCACTACTAGAATCTGAGAGCCTTACTTGGTTATTCGTTCTATCATCTCCCACTTAGCTTCAAGTCATCATCTAGCATTTGGGAGATCCCTTACCAGATTCTAACTGAACTACACTTACTGCACTCTAGGGTCTGAAAAAATTGACAATACATGCATATCATAGAACTCAACCCGAATGACTACCTTCTGGGATACACTCTATCTTTCCATAGCCACCAATAGTCAAAGCATAATTCTTGCACACTTATTTCTATCCGTTCAACCTTCAAAACTCAAACTTAGATTCTAACACTTAACATGGATATCACCAAGCCTTTGATGAACCATACCACTTCCGTCCTAGCATACCAATATTGCTACTCCAAACTTATATCTCTCTACCATGAGAATCGAGATCACATCAAAAGGCTCAACACTATCAATCAAGGCTCCTTAACTTGGCTATCTAGAACACCATATATCATCTAACTAGTCTTTTTCCAACTAGCAACTCCATGGTACCACTAGTCACACACAATATGTAATAGTCTTAGAGAAATGCCACAACTCCATATTGCCTTGGGCATACTTACACACCATACCCACAACATTATACTTCATTACGAATCAATTTAAACTTAAGCCATTTCACACACCGTTCAAGCCTATTAGATCACTTTCATATAACTAACATCATTGATCAAGAAATCATCACATCCAACTTTATGAACTTCAACTATTCAAACTTAATATCTAGTGCTATGCATGACTTACAACCCAACCTTACACAAAAATTTTACTTGGAAACTATAAGTAAACATCACGAAACACTAGTGCACTAGAACTTCATAACCACAATAATCAATCATGACCTAACGGTTTACCTTATCATTATTCCGTTAGCATGTACTATTTTAGCACCTCAAGCCTACTAAATTAATCCCACAAAATATGCATCAACAAACTTTTGCCACTATTTACCACCACACCATTTAAATTCAAGCCTATAGTTTAGTATCAATCATCTACCACCAATGAAGAATGCAACATAATATAAATACACTAATCCATCAAATTGGGATATTCTACCCAAATATCTCAAAAATCTACTACATACCTTCTCACAAGTAGCACTAGTTTACAACTACCAATGAAAAGAGGGTCAAGGGGGTTAAAGCCTCATAATAGACATGGTCAACCTTAATCTTATATTATAACCCCGTACAATTGTATCTACTTATACGGATTTCTCACCTCATACTTACTCACTCATTCATACATTTAGACTGCCTTCAAAATCCTCAAACAACTATGAGTCTATAATCATAACTTACTCGCTAATATAGCCATTTCCACATTCAAGCAATCAACAAATCACCCTGACCAACAACTCCTTCTCTACCTTCAACTAATAACACACAAGGATGAATCACTTCATTACCAACTCTATCTCATGCAAACAGATTCAGCCATACATATATTAAACCAATGAAAGAACAACAAGTTGGACAACAAGTTTGACAACAAGTTGCTAGTGAATCGAAACAGGCCTCACACGGCTTCACTAGACTTTGGTTTTGTATTTTGAACAAGAAAATGAGATGGATGACAAGGCAACTATGCTAGTGAATCGAAAGAGCCCCACACGGCTTCACTAGACTTTAAATTTTTTTTTTCAAAAACATCATGATAACAAGATTACATATTACAAGGGATAGAAAATTGATACCTAATATTTAATGGTCTAAGAATATACATATTATTCTGTATAAATAAAAATCTGAGTAAAACACTTCCTCCATGGACTACCATACAATCCACACATGCTGCTAGCTACCATATTAGTTTATCACTATAAAGGGATAAATCATCCTCAAACATCGATTATTCAACTGAAATATTCATTTACACAAAATCACCCTCACTCTGACTTCTAACTTTGTGACTTTACATCACCAACTTCTTGGTCCAATATCACTACCAATAGGTCATGACAACAACACTTTAACTTATGCTACTATTTGGGTAGAAATATAGTTCCAACATTCTTCTATACATTGTCCACAACTGTAACAAGATTTTGAGAGAGACAATATACACTTAATACCTTAAGCTGGAATGCACGATTCCATCAGGATCAATATTTACATCAGAATCAGCATATATTGATGCACTAACAGACTCCTATCAAGTTTTTCCATAATTTTTAAAATCTTATAGAACGTAATCGAAAAGGACTATATCATGTATACTCTAAACTTTTTGCACTTGAATCAACCCAATAATGGGACAGTTTAGACTCTGAAGCACGAACTAAATCACAAAGAAGGGAAACATTCCTAAACGCCTAGTTGCCTCCTGTTTATAAGTGTGGCGCGCTACACACCCATAAACAGAACTCTACTCAACGCGATTTCGTAGACACCCTGGGACCATGAACCGTGCTCTGATACCAAGTTTGTCACGACCCGAGCCTAGGCCCTAGCCGTGACGAGTATCCCGAACCATGAAGGCCCGGAACACCCATTCTCTATCTGGTTATCATGCACAACATTCATAATCATAATAAAATGCGAAATTGAAACTGAGTACGGAAAACATGGTCAAGTTCTGCAACATTTCTGAATAATACTATCTGACATTAGTCTGTGAAATCTCTACTAAGAACATAAACATCTGTCTGAAAAGAAACTGGGACAAGGCCCCCAGTAAACAAAAAACATAATAACTAAGATAATGTCTGACATAATTAGGCCTTCCGAATAATAGAAGGCTCACCACTGTGAGATCAAGTCTGCAAATCCGAGAATGTCTACTGAGTAGCTGGACCCCTAGACTGTGCCTCAGAACCTGGAAGGAGGGGGGGTCAGCACAAAAGTACTGGCACGCGAAACAATCCCAAAAAATAGTATAATGGAACATACATATATATATATATATATATACATATTAAGTGAAAGCAATTTTTCATCAAGACATCATGTATAAAACTGTTTCTGAAAAATACATGGGCACTTTCTGAAAACATGTAACCTGTCTGTTCATTTCAAATCATGATCTGTGTTTTACTTCTGAGTTAGGTGGTATTCCCCTACAAGTATGATATTCCACGGGCTGTATGGAATCCGCCATTGACTCGGCGGGGAAGCCCCCAACCCAAGTGTGCCGCAAGGGTTGGAGTGTCTGAGTCTGATACGCCACAGGACATTTAAGTCAGCGCATAATAGTATACCCGGGTCGGCAAACCACGGTTTTAGGCAATGAGTCGCTTGAACTCAAGACCTCTTCGGGGAACCACCTAACATCTCTGTATGCCCATTTTTAACCTTTTCTGTACATGCAACATTCTGAATGTCTAAAATCATGAAAGTCTGAAATGTCTGTTAGTCTGAGTCTGATATGGCATTAGTCTGAGTTGATATCGTCATACCAAGACTTGCAAGTCATGATTTTTCTGAGCCATAATGTATTAAGAAAGAGCTTTCATTCAAAACATAGTTTAGACCACCAAAACATGTAACTGATGTAAAAGATTTCATATTCCGAAACTTAAAGTTCAATTCATACAGAAATTTCATCAAACACCTGGTGGTCAAATGTCTTTAGCAAGTTCATGTATTCAAAATTGAAATACATGCATTCATATATGTATATAAACTGTCAAATCGCTTTGGAGATGGTCAAAAGACCAAAACAACGATGTTAAAACATCTTATACATAAATATATATACATAATTTAAAACCCCATTCTAAAACATGATTTTTCTATGCCCATGAGAATTTAGGAAAACCCCGTGTACCTTGTTCTCCACGAATTTTGGGTGTCTATCGAAGCCTACGTCGAGAGGATTCCAAATCTGTAATTTGTTTCACGAACCCGCGGTTGAATCTTGAGTTGCTTGGGTTTTAATGTTGAAACCCTAGGGAGAGTTCTTGAGCAATTTTGGGAAAAGTATGTGTATTATGGTGTTTGAGGGATTAAATCCCGTGTTGGTGGTATATATAGCGGTGGAGGATTACCAAAATACCCCTAAGGAACAATTAAGGTCAAATTTATCCCTCAGTTGACAGTTTGGTAGACTGGAGTAAATCGATTATAACTTTTTACTCATATACTCAAATTGGATGAAACCAACTGCAATTGAAAGAGGACTCGAAGAGCTTTTGTTTGATATATTATAGCTCACACATTTCATTATATACAGGGAGTTATGATCGTTTGAAATTGACCCTGAAATGCTGAAAACTGGGCAATAGTCTATGCGTTTTGCTACTGTTTTTAAATCCAAACCCAGCCTTATGCGTTCCGAAAAATTCCGAAACTTATCCGAGATGTACTATGAGATTTCCCGATCATAACGCAACTTGAAAATCTAAAAGCGGATGTCGGGAAGGTTGAAAAGTTGTATCCCGAAGATTGCCAACTAAAATGACTCTAAGTCCTCATTACACTTAGAAAATTTTTCAAGTTTTTAAGTCTAAGGGCACTCTATTAAAGGCTAATCCATGCACGACTTTTACAGGGTGTTACAGTGATGGAATTAGTTAATTATTTCAGTTAGTATATATGGGATGAGACTCATGAAGCTGGTGTATTAATTCTATTGAATCAACTTTAATTTCTATGGACATCAGATGTTGGGATTGAGCAAGTTGTAAACCCTGTTATAATGCATTGATTTCATCATATAAATGATTTAGAGGATTAGTAGACATGTAAAAATCTATGACCCAGTCCCCTTAGTTGTCCCTGATAACACCTATAGCCTACTAGTGTTAGTAGTGGAGGAGTATGCCCCATTAGTGTTAAGCTTATAAAAGCCCAGATTTAGTCTTTTCCATTTTATCAACATGTACTTTCGTTCAGGTTGTTGTTTTATGAAGGCTCTAGAAAGACTATATTTCATGGCACGCATAATAACCATATTAGAATCATTGAACATTTTGTCATTGTTAAATACATTATGATTACGATTTAGTTAAAGAATCCATAAAGCAAAAGGGAAGAAAGAAAGCTAATCGAGAGAAGGATAGTGAAGGAGAAATCATCTTGAAAAAGGCTTAGCCAGTGTCCCTGTTATCTTTAGTTACTGATATTTGAAAATTAATACTAATGTTCATGTCAGTCTAGAATTTTTGTGCAGTAACACAACGAAAGAAAATGTGAATAGAACTTTCCACTAGATTGTTGCATTGGCTGCAAGTAGGGGCTATGGATATCCCAATATAGTGGAAGTGAGAATTAGTAGAAAGGTTTTTGTGAGAGAAAATCCATAAGAAAAACTTGATCTTGAGGAGAGTTGGCGAAGTTGAGATCCACTCAAAGAGGTAGTAAGGGAGATCCTTTAGGAGAGTTTTATAAATGGATACAATAGGGAGTATACCGTTAAAATTAATATCCCAATAGAGAGTATCATAATTAGATTGAGTAGGATGCAACATAACATAATCAACATGTTTGGGAATATGAGTGGGTAGTTCAAAGGATAATTTAGTCCAGTCCGAGTGGTTTGTCGACCAGTTTATAATGAGCTTTATTGATTCCTCTCTCTTATTTAGGAGGTATTGAATAAGCGTATGGAGAGGTGGTTGGGTAGGGATCCTTTGGAAGTTCCATAGATCAATAGAGTTTCCATTGCCAGAAGCCTTATGGCATTATTTTTAGTATATGTGCAGCCTCCAAAGAGGATGCCTTTCTAAATAAAGGAAAAGAAATATATTGTATTTTGGTTGTGATGATTTAAAAATAAGGGTTCAAGGGACCCGGTATATGTTTTGTTAATTTAAAAGTCAAAGGAAACTTTGTGCAATTGTAAATCATGCTATCTGATTTGGCTGGTAGCCTTGCCACAGAGATGTAACTGGCCCGCTAAAACCTAGACAAAAGCATAGCGTTAAGGTTTTTCTCTCTTTATATAATGGGAAGATGTGACATGAGCAAAGCCTAGTTTTTGCAATCAATGTTTTATCTCTCAAGTTACAACTTTCTCTAAAAAATGATCGCTCATATTCAATAAGGGACCTGATCAAGTCACATTTAAAATTTGTTGAATTCTTGAGTTGTTGTCTTTCATTCTTATAATTGTAAACCTATTTCTGTGTTATAAGGGATTGTAGTTATTAGTCTTGTCTATGTATTAGACTGAGTCGTGTTAATTAGAGATAGTTATCGAATCAACTTTAATTTATGTAAGATTTATTTATCATGCCTTATGTCATTCTGGGTAAGAGTTACCTAGGGGATCAACTAGATTTAGTTGAATTGAAAGGTATAGTAGAGTTTCTGTACAAATCTTTTAATAGAGGTGTTATATAGTGGAGAAGATTAAGAGTTTAATCCTTATGATTATTAGAGTCTGTAATCACACTCTTAGCTTGAAGATAGTGGAGTTTGGTGAAAATCCTATGAGATAGGTCATGGTTTTTCCTTCCTTGATCTAGGAGGTTTCCATGTACATATTGTGTGTTCTTTATCTTCAACACTTGATGTTTATCTTGTTTATTTATTTTTCTTATGTGTAGGAAACCTGGAACTAATACTTGCGGGGGAATAGTACATGCTAACATTTATTATCAGAGAGTACTCTCTAAACGATGAACATTTAAGAGGATCCTGAGTTGATGGTTGCTCTACCCAATTTAGTGGAAGGTTAGTCAACCACCGATCTCCTTGTTTTAATGATCAATACTATGGTTGGTGAAAGACTCAAACGCAAGATTTCATAATGACAGAAAATAGCGAGCTATGAGATATTATCTACGATGAATCACACATTCTCATGAAGGAAGTAAAGGAAGAAAATGGTATGAAACTGATCCCCATGAGAAGAAAAAAGTATGATGAAGATGATCTGAGAAAGATTGAAAAAATCTACAAAGAAAAAACATAGCTTGTTTGTGGAGTCGGTCCGAATGAAAATAATAGAATATCTACATGTGACTCAGCAAAGAAGATTTGGGAATGTTTGAAGACTGCTCATGAGGGAAAAAGTCAGGTCAAGGAGTCCAAAGTGGATATTCTTACTACATAGTATGAAGCTTTAACTATGAAAGAACGCGAGCCCATTAAAGAAATGCACACCAGGTTCACTGCTATCACAAATGAGCTGCACTGACCTGGAGAAGTAATTCCACCTAGTAAAGAAGGATGAATTGATTGGTAATATGAAGATATATGAACTAAAAAAGGCAACAAGACCAAGAGAATAAGGAGCCCAAGAAAGAGAAAATTCTGGCTCTTAAGGCCTCAAAGCCCGACTCTAGTGAATATGATGATGATGTAGCTTACTTAGCTTGAGGATTTATAAGATCTATGAAAAAATGGTCAATTTCAGACAAAAATGAGATACTAGCAATTCATAAATGTGGTAAACCAGGTCACTTTATGAAGCATTGTCCAATGCACAAGATAAAATGCAAATATTATGTCAAGTCAAGAGAAAACAAAGGAAAAAGGAAGGACTGGGCCTCTGACAAGTCTAAGAGAAGATTTGTAGCAGACTATGTGGTCAAACAAGCATTAGCTGCTTGGGGGGACTCATCCAGTAACTCTAATGAGTTAGAGCACCCAAAAGATGCTTCAATGATGGCTATGGAAGAACATGATAACATTTACAACTTTATTTTTTCCTTTTATGGAAAAATTAAATGATGATGAAGATGAAGAGGTAACCCTTCTTGACATTAAGCAAAACTTCAAAAACTATTCTTTACAAAACTAAATAGACTAGCAAGTGTATTTATTAATTCTCTTTATGAACTCACTATAGAGAAAGATTTTCTTGATGAAAGTCTAGATAATATTAAAAATAAAAATTGCTTTAACTATTCAAATTTTTGAGTTACGAGAACAGTTTCAAAAATTGACTTCTGAGAACACTGAAACGAAAGAAAAGCTGACTAAGTTTTCTGAATCAGTTTCAAAGGGAAATTTGAGGCTACTAGTCTTTAATTGAGCTTGAATAAAGGTTAAACAAGTCTCCGGGACATCTTGATACCTCTTTTTATAGAAATTTTGAGCTATATAAGGACCTAGTTCATATTAAGGAAGATCTTAAAATCTTCAAAAAAGACTGTTTCTCTCATTTTTTTTAGCTAATTTGACTAATCAGTGATCAAGAAATAGCAAGGGTCTAGGCTGTCTAAATGTTAGCTCCCTTACAATCCCCAAAACAAATATGTGTATGTGTCTAATAATTTATTATGTGCCCATTGTGGAAGAAATGGTCATCTAAAATGGGATTCTCAAGCTTGGTTAAGGGCTGAAATAAGTTTGTGTAGTTATGTTTAAAAGGAGTGACTACTTAAAAAGAGACTTGATTACTTTTCAGTATCTAAGAAAAATAGGCTTCCTATCTGGATAAAGAAAGCCTTGATTACTCTCCTGTCTCCCTTTGGGAACTCAAACTTAAATAAGTTCCCAAACCTAATAAATGATCCTTATGTGTAAGAGGGAGTAAGAGGAAGTAGTCACAATTGGTTTATTGGTAGTGCATGTTCTAAGAATATGACTGGAAGAACAGAATGCTTTCTCTCACTCAAGACAATTCAAGGTGGAGGTGTCTTATTTGGACATGGAAATAAATGATATATCCTAGGTGTTGGCAAAATTAAAAAATCTTTGGACTATGCTATTGCAAATTTGTATTGTGAGAGTGGTTTAAAGTATATTCTATTCAGTGCCTCTCAAATCTGTGATAAGAGTAATGGAGTTAAATTTTCATCTGATTGTTGAAGTATCTTCAGTCTCCAATCTAGTGAAATGATTCTTAAAGCCAAG
Source organism: Capsicum pubescens (assembly GCA_030864215.1). Taxonomy (NCBI): domain Eukaryota; kingdom Viridiplantae; phylum Streptophyta; class Magnoliopsida; order Solanales; family Solanaceae; genus Capsicum; species Capsicum pubescens. Next base: position 90,565,056 of record CM061539.1, read on the forward strand.
AGATGCAAGAACATGTATGTATCTAATATGGATTCAGTTTCTGGTGATGATCTTACTTGTCAAAGTGTTCAAAGTGAAAATTCTGATTTGTGGTATAAAAGACGTGGCCATGTTAGCTCATCACTTCTTAACAAGTTGGTCACAAAGGACCTAGTCTGTAGTGTTACCAGGTTGCAGTTTCCAAACGTCAAGATATTTGATGTCCGTGTCAAAGGAAAATAAACCAGGTCCCCATTCAAGCAGAGGTACTTTACATGGACGTGGATATGTTAAGTCTAATGTAGAGAAAGGAATAAATATATCTTGGTCATTATGGATGATTTTTCAAGGTATATTTGAACCATGTTCTCGAGGTCCAAAGATGAAACTTTTGAAGTATTGGTGATTTTCGCCAAGAAAATCCAATTGAGGCTAGATAACAAAATAACAGGGATCAGGTCTAACTATGGAATAGAGTCTGAAAATACAAGGGTTGAGGAGTTCTGTGCGAAAAATAGAATAAGTCATAATTTTTTAGCTTCTAGAATGTAACGCCCCGAATCTGGTACCCAGAATGATACACGATGCTCATGACCCCGAAGGACCACAAGTTAACCCATGACTGATATCTATAACTGAGCACTGAATAATACATTATAAATATGTGGAATGTAAGCTGTAAGGCCATAAGGTTCAAAACTGAACTAATATCGAATATAAAACAATGTCTGTAATGGGGTATAACAATACCCAAAATGGAAATAAACTGTCTGAAACATGCTGTAGTCTAAAAGCCTCTAAACTGTCTGAAATCTGTGGAGATGATAGGACATGTCCCTAACTTACTCCAAACTACTGAAATAATAAAGTAATAAAATAATCATGCTATCCTCGAATGATGAGGACTCACTTCTACTCTGGCTGCTAAGTGCCTGATCTACTAAGGATGCTCTGGAATTCATTCTTCTAAACCTATGGTATAAAACACCATAACGCAAATGCGTCAATACATTGAATGTATTGGTATGCAAGTGAGGTGGCTGAATGCAATGGTTCATATGCATGAACAATACTAACTAACTGAATAACATGAATGTGAGAATACATGCATGAATACATAACTGTAACTGAGATCGTGATAACACTGACTCATGAATTCTAATAATGTGGATTTTCTGATATATGAGTACTAATACTGGGATACTGAATGACTAAGTCTATTGAATACTGAGGAATTCATATCGTATTACTGATAAAGGAATGACTGTTTCTGACAGTTCTGATTATGAAGAACTGGTCTGATTGACTGCATTTGATAATCCTGAAACTTGAATACTTGTAACATGAATTTCATATAATTAATATACTATTAACTAGGTGACTGTGTCTACCAATCTTGAAATCTGATGGAACTAGCTGAGTTCCATACTGAGTTGAGCGAATGTATCTGACAATCCTAATTTCTATAGAACTGGACTAAGTTCTATTCTGAAGACTGAATCTGAAACTGAAACTATGGGAGGTAATTATCTAACAGACATGTCCTGAATCTGAACTGGTGGGGTCCAACCTGTAACCCCATCTAGAAGGGTGTTAGTACCGTGCCACGGGTAAAGACAAGCTATGAGTAAACCCTTTCTGACAAGGAGCTCTTCCGTCAACCCCTCCTATAAGGAAAACTCAAATAAGATGTATAGTCCCTAGACTCATAGGGGTACATCTCAACCTACGCTGGCTACATAGTTATGAAATGCAGGGATTGCTACTAAGGATCACACTCTCCACTAGCTGACAGTGTGTGTCCTCATCCCTGGGTTCACTCGGTGCTGAATCCTACAACCAACTGAATAGACATAGAACTGATTTCCTAGTTTACACTAGGTTGGACTGATTTGTTACTAATTTTACTAATTAACTAAATTGAACTGAGTTCACTAGATTTTCGTTGACTGATAGAATACTACTTAATTCTATTAACTAACAGAATGTTACTGAGTTCTGCTAGCTGACTAAATTTACAAAGGTCTGAACTGAATACTACTGAGACATGATGACTGACTGAGATCACTGAGATTCATGAGACTACTGGGATTACTGAATGGGACTGGACTGATACTGAGTTTACTGAGTTTTCCAGAGTGACATGACTGACATAATTCTACTGATCATGGCTTGACTGAGAGTATCCTAAAAACATGAAACTGGCTCTAGGCACACAGCTAAATTATCGGGTATTTAATACCCCCAGGAATCGATAGAATAAAAGTAAATCATGGAACAAGCTTGAAAGCACAACAATGACTATATATATTCATAATTCATTGACTAAGACATTTCATCAAACACTTTACATACACTAACTTATAAAATGAAAGGGGATTTTATAATAACATACTATGAAGGCACTAATTTCTTCATATAAGTATTTTATCAAACACATGGGGAGCATGCTTTGGTTATACAATAATCAATAAATCAAATTATCATGGCTACATAATTCAACTTGCAAATTGAAAGGTTTATCAAGAATACCACGTAAATCATCACACACTAAGATCAATTCTTGAAATTAATAGTCTATAACATGGATCAAAACCCAACAACAACATGAACATGAATTCCAATTCAAATAAATCATGAATATTCTTAAATATACAATCTTTGAATATTGAAAAAGGATCCTTGAGCTTCATGGGTGAAAGGGACCCATGAATCAACACTTGACATACCTTGATTGTGAGTTTCTTGAAGTTCTTGAAGGGATTCTTGAGATTTTCTTTTGAAACTTGTGGCTAGGGTTTTCTATCATTGAGAGAGAGTGATTTATTTCTTGAGAGATGTGGGTAAATAATGAGATAATAGGTCCTTTTAGGATTTAATGTCGTGTATAGGCTGATTTGGGGTTTTTGGAATTTACCAAACAGTCCCTGAAATTAAATGACAAAACCTGAAAAATTCCAATTTTACATGCTGGCGCGATGCAGTGAAATCACACCAGCTCACTGGAAAACAGACAATTGGCAAACTGGTTGGCGGCGCAACGCGGTGGAAATCGCATTGCGAACTGGAATGGCACTGCGACGCGGCGGAATCGGGTTGGTGAACTGGAAATTAACAATTCTGAAATCCAGCCTTGGCGCAATGTGCCAATATTGTGGAGGCTCACTGGTTTTTGACAAATGTCATTTTGGCTCGCTCCGCGATGCGCTAAAGTACTAAGTGGTACACTGTCTTACTAAGATGGCTCTAACTCTTTGCCCGGGAGTCGGATTTGGGCGAATTAGGTATCGATGGAAAGCTTATTCAATTTTCCACATGATAAAAAGTCAAAATCTTGAAAATTCCATATGTACGAAAGTGTATTCATCTTCATAGAAATTCTTTAATATTTTTTGGGACGATTTTAAGCTAGATAGAAGTACGGGGTATTACACAGAACTCTTAAGCAAAATGGTTTTGTTGAAAGGAAAAAAAAAGACCTTTGTTGATATTGCTAGAACTATGCTAATTGATGTTGTCTTCCAAAGAGATTATAGGTTGAAGCAGTTAACAGTGCATGCTATGTTACAAATATGTGTCTTATCAGATCAATTCTCAATAAGACTCACTCTGAATTGTTGTTTAAAAGAAATCCAAAAATTAACAACTTCAGGGATTTTGGGTGCATATGTTTTGTGTTGAACAATGACAAGGATGATCTTGGTATGTTTTATCCCAAAAGTGATGATAAAATACTTGTATGTTACTCATAAACTAGCAAAGCCTACAAAATCTATACCAAAAGAACTCTTTGTACTGAAGAAGGTGTTCATCTTATGTTTGATGGGTCAGTAGATATGGAAAAAATGAAATATATGGATGAAGCAGAGATGGAGAAACACATTCCAATTCAAAAGATGACACTATTATAGTAAGAAATGAAGAACAAGCTGATCAAGATGTTGAACATAATGCAAATGATGAAGTAAAATAACCAAGCCATTAGCAAGATCCTTTTGATCCTGTTGCTTCATAGTATGTATATCAGGACCAAGCTTTTGAGGGACCTAGTACTATCATCCACATTCAACCATAAGAATATCTTACTAAAAGCAAAATTAATCTCACCCTCTTGAGAATCTTACCTCACCCTTGAACTTTGGTATGTTAACCAGCGCACAAATAAGTAGTTCGACTGCCTTCTCAATATTCATATCAACTAATGAGACTAAGAATGTGAAGAAAGCAGTAAAGGATGTTGATTGTATAAATAAAATGCAGGTGGAACTGCATAAGCTTGAAAGATGTTATGACACTCTATCCCTACACCTACAGACAAGACCATTATAGAAACTTAATGGGTGTACAGGAACAAGCATGACGAGCATGATATCATCATAAGGAACAAATTTAGACTTATAGTGCAAGGATACAATCAAGAAGAAGGGATTAATTATGATGATACCTTTTCACCAGTTGCAAGTATGGACGTTATAAGAATTCTCATTGTTTTTGCTGCATATATAAAGTTCTACCTGTTCCAAATGGATGTAAAGAGTGCCTTCCTAAATGGGTACTTGAAAGAAGAAACTTATGTCAAACAACCTCTTGGATTTGAAGACACTAATCAACCAAATCATGTACAAAAATTATACAAGGCTCTTTATGGATTCAAGTAGGCTTCAAGGACATGGTATGAAAGGCTGTCCAAATTTTCTTCTTGAAAATGACTTCAAAAAAAGAAATTTGACAATACTCTCTTTTCAAACAAGAGGGAAAAATCTGTTGATTATGCAAATATATGTGTATGACATAATTTTTGGAGCAACTTCAGACTCGCTATGTCAAGAATTTTCTAAACTCATGGAAAATAAATTTGAAATGAGTATGATGGGTGAACTGAGTTTTTTCTAGGGCTACAAATTAGGAAAATTCCCAGTGGAATGATGATCTGTCAGTAGAAATATATCAAATAGCTTCTAAAAAAATTCTACATGAATGATGCTAAGATAATTTATACCCCTATTAGGACAAGTTCAAAGTTAGATGCTGATGAACCCGATCTCTTCATGAGTGAAACTATGTATAGAGAAATCATTGGGTCCATATTGTACATGATTGTTGGTAGACCTGATATTCTATTCAGTATGCAAATGTTTGCAAGGTTCTAAGCTTTTCTAAAGGAGTCTCACTTAAAGGACGCAAAGAGCATTCTCAGATATCTAAAGGGAATAAGAGACATGGTCATATTCTATCCATCTAGAGATATTTTTTTTCTAATTATTTATACTGATGTAGATTATGCAGGGTACCTGGATGATAGGGAAAATAACTTTGGGATGGCTCATTTCCTAGGGTCCTCTCTGATTTCCTGGAGATTAATAAAACAAAACTCAGTAACACTTTCTTCATCTGGAGCTAAGTATGTAGTAGTTTCCTCTTGTTGTGATCAATTCCTATGGATCAAGCAATAGCTGAAGGACTTTAGGAGAGTGCCTAATACTATTCCTCTATTATGTGACAACACTAGTGCTTTCAACATAGCTAAAAATCATATGCAGCACAAAAGAACCAAGCATATTGATGCAAGACATCATTTTCTAAGAGATAATGTGGAAAAGGGCCATCTACAAGATTTAAGATCAAGTTATTGATATTTTCACAAAGTCTCTTCATAGGGATCAGTTTGAGAAAAATAGGCTAAGGCTAGGACTGATTAAGTTAAATTGAGCTGCTCTAGTTGGTCTTATCACTCCTGATATTGATTATGATTAGGGAACAAGTATCCTTTTAGTAATTTACTTATTTGGTCTAATTATGTTCTATATCTTCTGTAGGTATACACGCATGGATGAGACAGACTAAAAGGCGAAAATCCTTTAACAAATAAGAGAGAGACCAGGGCCCTCCTTAAAAAGTTTATGTCATAAATGTTGCTTTTAGAAAATGCAAGAATTTACTGCTCAAAATAGCCATGTGTCTTTTTTCACCTCAATGTACCACTGTCAAACCAATTAAAAATCAAAGGACATGCCTTATTAAGACCAGGCATATGTCTTTTCTTTTAGCCCAATTGCCACATTTATCTTTCTATATATATCTTTTTAAATCCTAATCCTCCATATTTTAAAGAAAACTTTTTTCCTCTTTTATAATAATTCACCTCTCTACATCTTAAAGCATTTCATTTTTACTCAAGATTTCTTAGTCCTATGAGGAAATTCAGCAAGTTACTGACAAGCAAGGATTATCCCCAAGAGGATAGAAACACCAAGCTAAATTCTTCAGAACTACTTTTACAAGCAAGTTTGCTAATAGTAAGAGGGGGATTCACATTAGGTCTCAAGCCAAAGGTTTATTAAGAATAGCAAGCTCATTTGGAATGTCAAGGGTATTAATACCCAAGGGGCAATGAAAAGACTCAAACCTTTTACTAATATCCATCATCTCTCTCTTATTACCATTCTTGAACCCTTTTCTAATAATTCTCAGCTCCACAATTTCAGAATTCAATTAAACATGGACAAGGCAGCCTGCAATGCTAACGACAAGATATGGATGTTTTGGGCTCATGATATCAACTGTGATATTGTAGAATCTGATGAGAAAAAAATCACTTGTGTTATTAATCATGTGGGGTTGAGTCAATTATATATGATGACCTTTGTGTATGCCAAATGCCAGGAAAGTTTGAGAAGACCCCTTTAGGATAGCATGTTACATTTTTCCTCTCTTAATATGCCTTGGTGTTCTGTAGGTGACTTCAACATAATTACTTCTATTGATGAAAAGTTAGGGGGTGTTCCTTACAACATGAGAAAGAGCTTTGATTTTATTGGGGTTATTGCAGCTTATGGTCTGATTGATATTGGTTTTAGTAGTCAGAGGTTCATCTAGTCCAACTTAAAGGGGATCAATTTCAGAATCTGGAAGAGGTTGGATAGAGCCTTAGTCACTGATGCTTGGCTAGAGCAAATTCCCCTTACTACAAACACTTATCTTTCTTCTGTGGGTTCTGATCATTGCCCTATTTTGTTACAAATGCAAGAAAGATATGACAATCACATAAAATACTTTAAGTTCTTAAACTACAAGGTTGATAACAAATCTTTCTTGAAAACTGTTGACAAATGCTGGAGCAGAACTGCTGAGGGTGATCCTATGTGGATTTTTTATCAAAAAATGAAAAGACTAACCAACACTCTTAGTTACTGGTCCAAAAAGGAATTTGGTGATATTTATGCTAAAGTGAAAGAGTACGAAAATAAGGTTAGAACTGCGGAAGAAGAGCTAATTCATAACAACACTGATGAGAACATGATTAATTTGCATCATTTGAATGTTGATTATATTAGATTTCTAAAACTTGAAGAGTCAATTCTCAAGCAAAAAGATCAATTACACTAGTTCAAGGATGGAGGTACTAATTCAAGCTATTTTCATACTTTAATTAGAGGTATAAGAAGGAAGTTATTTATCCACAAAATAAAAAATGAAGAAGTCAATTGGGTACAAGGTAAAGGTGAAATTGCTGCAGCTGCCTGTGAATATTTTTAAAAGATTTTTACCAGTAAAAAGGTAGTGATTCCCGAAGATTACCTCAATTGCATTCCCAGAATGGTCACTGCTGAACAGAACAACATTCTACATGAAGATCCTACTCTTGATGAGCTTAAAAGAGTAGTTTTCTCAATGAGTACTCATCCTGCAGCTGGTTCGGACGACATAAATTGCAAATTTTTTCAAACCTGTTGGAATATTATTAAACATGACCTCTTAAAAGTGGTTCAAGCTTTCTTTTATGGTTACATTATTCCTAAATATTTTTCCCATACTTATTTGGTCTTATTCCCAAAAGTGGATCATCCTAATAAACTTTCGAAATATAGACCCATAAGCTTGAGTAATTTCACTAATAAAATTATCTCCAAGCTGATTAGTCTCAAACTAGCACCAATTCTTCCCAATTTGATTTCTCCCAACCAATCAGGATTCATGAAAGGTAGAAACATTACGGAAAATATTATGTTTTCTTAAGAAATCATCCACAATATCAAAAGTCCTAATAAAGGTGGGAATATTGTGATTAAATTAGACATAGCAAAGGATTACGACAGGGTTTCGTGGACCTTTACTTGTCTAGTTCTCAAGAGAATGGGATTTGGAGAAGCTATTATTGATATGATATGGAGAATTATGTCCAATAATTGGTATTCCATGATTTTTAATGTGTCTAGACATGGTTTCTTCCATTCTACTAGAGGCTTAAAGCAAGGGGATTCCCTTTCTCCAGCTCTTTTCATCTTGAGTGCTGAGGTTGTTTCAAGAATACTGAACAATTTGCATCACCATTGTTTGTATCATGTCTTTACTATGGAGCAGAAGGGTCCTCAAGTTAATCATCTGAGTTTGGGATGATGTGATAATCTTCACATTTGGGAAAAAATCTACTCTAAGACTTATTATGCAGGTTCTTACTGATTATGAGCAGGTGTTCGAGCAGCTTATTAATAGAGATAAAATTCACTTCATGCTTCACTCAAGTGCCTTTACTAGTACCAACAACAGAATCAAGCAAGAAACTGGTTTCAAGCAGAAGATGAGTCAAATTACTTACCTAGGTTGCCCCATTTACATAGGCAGACAAAGAATCATCTTTTACTCAGGATTGATTTCTAAAGTAGTGGCAATAATTAGTGACTGGCAGACTAAATTCCTCAATTACGAAGGTAGATTAACTCTTATTAAGTATGTGCTTCAGTCCCTTCCTATTCATATTTTATCGGTAGTTGTTCCTACTAGGACCATTCTTACCCAAATTTTGAGCTTATTTGCTGACTTCTTTTGGGGGAATTATGATAACAAGAAGAAATACCATTGGCCTTCTTGGAGAAATCTTAGTTATCCTATAGAAGAAGGGGGTATTGGTACCAGACATCTCAAAGATGTTTATGGGGTGACTTTCTCAGAGCTAAGTATTGTAAAAGAGCTCATCCAGTTATTAAGAAATGGCATGCTGGTAACTCTCTGGTTTGGAAACACATGATGTACAACAAATAATTTGCTGAAAATTACATTCATTGGAGATTGAAATATGGTACTTGTTCCTTTTGGTGGGATGATTGGCTAGGTGTTGGTCTGCTTTGTTACTACAGATGAGATCCTATTAGATCTAATAACATCAAAGTCAATCTGCTATGAGTGCAAGGTGAATGGGATATTTAAAGGCTCAACCAGCTGCTACCTCCGGTTATAGTTCATCAGATCATGAAAACATAATTTCATTTTCAAGAAGGGGTTGCTAACCAACCTATTTGGACGCCTACTACTAGTGGTAAGTTCACCATTTCTTTAGCCTGGGACCTTATTAGACCTCACAGAAATAAGACGATAACAAATAGGTATACTTGTCAGAAGTATGTTCCTTTTAAGTGTTCTTTTATCCTATGGAAAACACTAAGAGGAAAATTACCTACTGATGAGAAGTTAACTTTTTTGGGACATAAGCCATCAAATTGTCTTTTTTTTTATAATCCAGGACCTGATACAATTGAGCATATAATGGTTAGTGGTTATTTTGCAAGAAATATCTGGCAATTTTTCTCTAACTCCTTGGGGATTAATCATACCACAATGCCTCTTAGAAATCTGATAATGAGATGGTGGATCCTTGGACATAAAAATGAAGCTCATAAGCAAGTTTTTCATGCTATCCATATATTCATTTGCTGGAACTTATGGAAGAATAGATGTGCAGTGAAATATGGAGGCAAGACGTCAAACTTGGCTAGAGTAAAACTTTTTATCTTCAAGAATATTTCCATGCTTTTAATCATTAATTTTCCCTACATCTCTTGGCCTTAAAACTGGAAAGACATGGTGATAAATTTGGAAGGGTGCTACCAGATAACTTGGGTGCAAGAGGTTAGTTGGGTCAAACCTACTAATTTTGTGGTGAATTTGAATATCGATGGTAGTGTGCTTGACAACCCTGGAAGGATTGGAGCCGGGGATATAGTGAGAAATTATTAGGGAGATCTTATTTTTTCATATGCCAACCCTCTTGGGTTCAGAACTAATAAACAGGACAAAATTGAAGCATCTAGTATTGGTTTAAATTGGTGTTTACAAAATGGTTATACAAAGGTTATTTTAGAGGTCGATTCATAACTAATTGTTAAGTGGATCAAGCAACATGCTACAACTCCTTGGAAACTTCAAACTTATCTTGATAACATCAAAGGAATCATGACACAGCTGGAGGAAGTTACTTGCAGGCATACTTACTGAGAAATAAATTTTGTAGCCGATTATCTATCTAAAATCAGTCACAACTATGATATATCTCAATATTACTTCAATTTCTAGCAGTTACCAGAAGAAACTAGAGGACATTTCATTCTTGACAAACTTAGTATGATCAATTTTAGAAGAAGAAAGATAAAAAGAATCAAAGAGCCGCCGTGAAGTTTGGTGAATTGTTATAGAGTACTTGGTAACTACTTTGTAGTGATTCTATGCTGGTTTCACCATTGATCCTTCATTCTTCTTCTAAGCTTCATTATGATAGGCTATTTTATGATCTTTTTGTATGAGTTCTCTTTTCTCAACTTTGTGGGGAGAGTCTCCCTTATATATGTTTTCCTAGATTATATTGTACTGAGAGGAGTCCTCTCCTCTAGGTGCTTAGATCTAGGTTTCCTTTTTAGTATCGGGAATGAGTCGACCGAGATTAGTAGGCTAGTTGATTTTGAACCACCATAGGATTGGAGGTAAGGTTTATACCCCCCGCCTTGTATTATTTTTATATTTTTATTTATGATAAGGCTTGGGGGTGTGTAGCTCAACCCCTGACCTCCACAGGAGGTGAGATCCTCGAGTAAGGTCCGTTCTCTAAAAAAAGATATCTTAGCTCTCTTCTCCTTCAAATTCGCTAATCTGAGTTCAAAAGTCTCTCATGTAGATCATCACCTTCTTCATCTTCTCAAGTGTCTCAGTGTATGATATAGAGTCAATTAGTTCTAGTTGATACTATTTTGGAGCATCCCACAGAAATAATTTTAGATGCTCAACTAGGTCCTCTCCAAAATCCAGTAGGTTAAACTATCTCTAAGGGACTAGGTACCTCTAAATTCTCTGACTCTTCTACAGTTAATGAACATATGTTTGAAAGAGATCTACCAGATAAAAAAAAGAAACCATTCATATATTCTGGTTGTAGGGGGCGTTATGATCGTTTAAAGCTTGACCCAGTTGGAAAATAAATAAAGAGCTAGTGAATTATAATCATTGACATCTCCTAATTGATCACCAGGACCAATATATAATGAAACTCCTATATCTATAAATCCTCTAAATTATTTTGTCCCACCACCTATGGGGATGAGGAAGTGGAGGACATCAATAGTTATGATCTGATGTCATAGAAGAGGGTGGGACAAAAGGGTCATAGAGGAAATAGAAAGTTGATGTTTATAACAAGGTAGTCCAAAGTTATAGAATAAAGGGGCTGAAAATAAATTCATGGGGATACTATGAAGGCCCCAAGTCTACTACCACTCACAAACATAGATTAAAAAGGTCTACAATCAGTGATGAACTCGTGGTTCCAGAGAAAGCAATAAAAGTTGTGGAGGATGAAGAAAAGTAAAGTGGCATCGACTCTGATGTTGCTGCACCAATAGTGAAAAGAATAAAAGGATAAGGTGTTGTGAAAACCTCAGTAACGAGATCAATGAATCCCAAAAAGGACACACTAAAGAAATTCACTAAAGTAAAATAAAATAGGAGCGAGAGACTTGGTCCTAAACTTGACTCCACTACTTTTGCGCAAGTAGTTCAGTCTGCTAAGGTACTAGGTACCATATCCAAAAGGATAAAAGTACAAAAAGTTGAAAAGGTCCTTATTAGAGAGGAAAGAAATAAAGTTCTCAAACCCACAAAAGATGTTGAAGGGAAAAGTATTTGATCCAAGTATCTTCGAAAGTCTAGGGATGTGTGAGTTGATTTAATTTGTAAAATTATAAGAGTGGCTTCACTTTCTTAACTTTCCATTACCTACTATTCATGAGAAAGAACTAAGGGATTTTTACTATACGATAAAGTTCTCTGAAGACTGTTTGAGCTTATCTCCTGTGGTGCAAGGTGTTGAGATTCATCTTAATGAATCTATTCTTGGAAATATTCTTGATGTTCTAGTAGAAGGTATTAGGTTGGTAATAAATAAAATCTCGTCTCTTTATTTCATGAAGGAAGCTGGAAAAGTTGGTTGAAAATAACAAGCTGGGGTGGTGAAAAAGTTTCTAAAAGGGAAGTTTCAGTTGTTATTTGAACTGGTCAACAAGGTCCTATTGACACGCTCAGAAAAGTGTATAGTTGCCTCTGTATCAGACCAATTTCTTTTGGAATCCCTCAATAATCTTGACATTATTAATCTCCTGGCTATTGTGATTTAACACATGCATAAGGTTATGACTTTTCCAGATGGAAAGCGTGGAATGCCATATGGTTACCTTTTAAATAAGGTATTTGATCTCTTCAATATTGAGTGTTTGGAAGGAATATCAAGGACTGTAAACCATGAATACTTTGATTGAAAATAATTATGTCAAAGTAATAGTGGAGACCAAGTCCAAATCTCGACTCTTCAAACTGATTGCACAACAACAAAAGCTGACTGCAGACTTGGAAAGAATGAATGTGTTGTTGGCTATAAGGGATATTGAAATTTCTTAATTGAAAGCCACAGTGAAATATCATTTAGTTGAGGGATCTATACCATTGAGGCACTTTGTGAAGAAAATAAGGAGTTAAAGATAGAGATCAAGGATCTAATAAGGAAGTTAAGAGCCTCAATGCTAAAGTCAAGGATGTCACCGAGAAACTCCTCAATGAGGATGCAACTGAAAGTGTGCGCATAGACTTGTACCTTTGTTGTTTTTCTCTTTTTCCTCCTCTTTCTTAGGCCCTCTTCAAACTGCCCTAGTCCTCTTGTCCTTTCTATTGTCTCTGTTCCAATTTAAGAACAGTTCTTTTATGTGTTTTTATTAATTTTAATATGTACGATATTGTTCTTTTAATCTCATGAATGGAATGTTTGCTTTTGTCTATCATATATCCTTCTTTTGGATTTGTTTATTCATGTTAGTATTGCCTAGTGGCCATAAATTATCTTTATGTGTATCTTTATTAACTTGGTTTACTGTTATTATTTTTATGATGCCAAATAAGGGAAGGCTATTATAAATGATAGGGTAGTCTCGATTCATATCATGAAACTCGATTCCTTGTTAATAAAGAAAAAAGAAATCTTGTAGATAGGGGGAACAACTCAAAATAGTGTGTAGGATCTAGTTTATAGGGGGGAATAGATAGTTGAAAATAGTCTATATTGTTTGTCATTATCAAAAAGGGAGGAAATGTTGTATTTTAGTTTTGATGATTTACAAATAAGAGTGCAAGGGACCTGGGTCATGTTGTGTTGATTTAAAAGTCAAAGAAAAATTTGCATAACTATAAGCCTCACTTTCTATTTTGGATGGTAGCACTACAATAGTGATACAACTGGCCCAATAAAAACTGGACCAATAGCGTAGCGTTAAGGTTTTGCTCTCTCTATATAAAATAAAGATGTCACATAAATAAAATCTAGTTTTTGCAATCGAAGTTTTATGTCTCTAGCAAAATCCTTCTCTCAAATATTACTACCCACATTCACCAAGGGACCTGATCGAGTTACATTTAAACAATATTGAATTCTTGAGTTGTTGTGTTTAGTTCTTATAATTGTAAGTCTACTCCTATGTTATAAAGATTGTAGGTATTAGTTTTGTCTATCTCTTAGATTCAGTCATGTTAAATAAAGCTAGTTATCGAATAAGATTTAGTTTAATCAAGATTTATTTTTCATTCCTAAAGTCATTTTGGGTAGAGTTACCCAGTAAATCAACTAGAGTAAGATGATTTTAAAGGTGTAGTGAGAGTTGTTGCACAATTCTTGTAATAGAGGTGTTACTAGGTGGATAGGATTAAGAGTTTAATCCTTGTGTTTGTTTGAGTCTGTAATCGCACTTTTGGATAGAAAATGTTGGGGTTTGGTGAAAATACTATGAGACCAGTTATGGTTTTTCCTCTCATGATCAAGGAGGTTTCCACGTAAATATCATATGTTATTAATCTTAGACATATTTAAACACCTAAGTGTCATTGTCTACGTACATTTAGCTTAGTTATAAGGATAACTTAGCATAATGATCTTAATAATTAGTGGTATTGGTGTATTTTTGTGCTAATCCTTATGTTTAGGTGGTTTAAGGTTCATCTGAATCAACTCAAGAGTAAAAACAACAAAGGCAAGCCTAGATGAGTTAACTAGTCAAACCAAGCTTGAGTTGTGCTTATTCTCGAATAGTTTTGATGAGCTCAAGCCATTGTATTCTCTTATGAATGTTATAATAATGTATATGAGGTTAAATAAGGTGAATTGGATGACATTTTAAGTTGAAAATGAGCTACAATAGGTGATGGAACAAGGAACAAGTTTGACGGGCAATAAGGGACAAAATCGGCTAAATTATGCCTAGTTGTTGCTCCCTCCGCACCACGCAGCCTAGACAATTATCCCATACATGCACCACCCCACATAATGGATTGCTATACTGTATTATATCTTTTATATGCTCAGCATCACTCCCCAAAACCATCCTACAAGCTCCACAGTGCGGAGGTCAAAGAAGTGGGCAAAGTCAGTTCCAAAGTCTTAGTTAGAGTAGGAAACGTGTGGTACATTACCCAAACCTTATGGGACTTGTTTTGGATGAATTGAAGGCTATATAAACATTTTAAAATGCTTAAAATTAGTGGGGAACACTTGGGGGAGGTCCACAACACGAAATTAAGACAAACACACTCCTAAACCGACTAGGATTTAGTTTTCTACTTATTTCAAGTTAAGGACAAAAAGGACAAGGTATATATTTCATGTGGGGATTCTTGTGGACGAAATTTTGGAATATAAAAGGAGTACTTGGAAACATTTAAACACATTCTTGGAGGATAAACAAATTGGAGAGGAGAAGCAAGCCTCAAAGAGCTCAAACTAGGGTTCTTTCTTCTTTTACTTTTTTTCTTATAGTTTGAAGTTATGAATTCATTTATGGAGATTCCTTGTATGAATGTGAGTGGATAAAAACCCTCTTTCTAGGGTAGGATTTTTTAAGTATGGTTTGTTAGATTCTTAAATTTTTTATCAAGTAATGTTATTATTCTTGCGTTCTTGTTTTACTATTCTAAAGAGTAATGAACTTTGAAATACACCTAAGTCCCAAAATGAATTGACCATAAGAGTGGAGGAACAAGATGAAGGTGAAGGAGTGTGGATCATATCTTTAATTGATTCAATACTAATTGTTAAAGAATGATTTGTGATTAGGATACAGATATGCCTAAATGCCTCGCTTGGTTAATTATCAGGAAGATAACTTAATGCATCCAATGATGACTTAGTACATCCCCACTCAATGATGTAGTTGTAAAATTAATTTAGGTATATGAATTAGATGGTGTGTAACGACCAGGGAGTAGACCCTGGACGCCACACGGTGCTTACAGTCACAAGTGACCACAATCTAACCATGAGCTGGTACTAGCTATGAGCACTGAACCAAACTGATAATAAAGGATACACATGTGCGGAAAACAAAGCTGGATACACCATAAGGTTTAAACATCTAAAAATATCTCTAAATTAATATTCTTCAAAAACATATATTGAAAACGATACTATAAAGATTGAAAATAACAACTGATAACTGACTAACTGTCTGAAAGTGTCTGAAAGCCTCTAACTAACTCACTGTGAATTTGATGGGACAAGTCCCCAACTAACTTTAGCTGACTACTGAACTGAAACACTGAAATAAACATAAAAGGTCCTCGTAATATGAGAACTCACAACTACTGTTGCTACAGGTGCACTGGGATATCTAAGTGTGGTCGGTAACCTGAGCGTCCGAACCTATGATATGAGACATCATAGCGCAAGAAACGAGTATGCAGTCAATACTTTGAATGTACAGGTATGCTAAATGAGGTTAGGCTAATGTGAATGGCTTATATGCATGAATAATAACTGATTAAATAAATAGCATGAGATAACTGATGTATAATATACGAGAAAGCTCTAAAATCTGAGAATGCATGACCAAGCATCTGACATAATACTGGGATAGTATGTAAACTGACATACTAAAATCTGATAACTGAATAACTGATAATTGCATCCCATGGTCAAGCAAGCCTGAAACTAAACTCTGAACTGAATACTCGACTGAGATTGTGGGAGCTATCATCTAACTGACATGTCCTAATAAGAGCTAATTAGGGTCCAACCTGTGACCCCAGTTCGAAGGGTGTCAGTATCGTGCCACGGGTATTAACAGTGGTTGTGTGGATCCACTAAAATGAAGTCTCGAATGACTAAAGAGTCACCCTCTACTGGAAGGTGCTCTAGTGAGATATATGTCAACCCTCAACTAGAAGGTTAACATCTCTAACCTACGGTGGCTATGTCGTTCTGGAATGCAGGGACTGATACTAAAGGTCACACCCTCAACTAGTAGGTGATCCCCCATCCCTGGGTTCGCTCGGTGCTAAATCCTGCTCCCAGCTGGACTGACTCTGATTACTAGACTCAACTGAGATTACTGACATGATAAACTGACTGAGCTGATAATACTCTAATATATTCGAAACCATTCTGAAAATACTGAGACGAAGTAAATAGCTAAGTTTTTGGGTATTCATAACCCCCAGGACTTGATAACATTACCAATAGAAACATACTAAAGCTTCAAAAGTATGGTAAGTAGTCATTGTTCAAAATTCATCTCTTAGGTATTTCATCAAAAACATGGAGGTCATAAAGTTAAAGCATGGAAATAGTTAAATCATGGCATAGTAACATAATTTTAACATAAAAGAACATGGGTTAAGAATTTCACATGCAAAGATTATCCTTCAAATGGATCAAAGGCTAATTCCAACAAAACACATGTAAACATGATATAAGAATCAAAATTCATGGAAGTTCATGGATAAAATTCATGAAAATATGTAATAAAGGTCACGATTTTAAAATTTAAAGTGGATTCTTAGATTTCACGGGTTTAAAGGACCCATTAATGAACATCTAAAATACCTTAACTGATGAATTTTCATGAGTTCTTGGTGATTTCTTGAAGCTTGAACATGGATTTGAAGAAACTAGGGTTTTGCTCTTGAGAGAGTTTGTGAAAAGATGAGTAGTTTTGCCCTTTTGGGACCTTAACTCGTGTAATGGGTGAGGCAAAGTAAGGAGAAATGACTCAAATACCCCCCACATACCCAAAATTAATTAAATTGAACACGGCTAGTGACCCGGTAAGCGATGCATTGCGTCGCTCAGTCGACGCGTTAGGCGATGCACTGTGTTGCACCCCACCAATGCGATAAGAAGAACGCCAAGGCCATATCGTGTTGACTAACTAATTTGAACATCCCTACAAGCCTCAAACCTCATCCAAAAAATTCAAAACTTACTCGAGACATGCTATCGACCACCCCAATCATGCATCAACTTAAAAATTGATGTTCTCAAGCCGGTAAGGTCGGATTTAAAATCAACAAAGTTTAAGAGGCTTTGAAAATGACTAAGTCTTAACTCTTAGTGAAATTTTCTAAGTCTTGGACCTCTTTATCATGCAAGAGTGAGCTAAATTGAGCTAGGTTCTTACAGGGTATTACATGGTGACCATCATAGAGTTATATTATTGTAATACCCCAAAAAATCCAAACTACTATTAGAGCCATGTACCAAGTTCATGCATAGTACATCATGGTTCTTTTATAGTTTTATGAGTAAGTTAGATGTATATTAAGGCTTCAAATAACTCCCAGCTATCAGACGAATCAAAACATTTCTTACCGATTAAATTCTTGAGAAGGATATTGGTATAGTAAACTACAAACGAACATATCTCTCATTATACTTGGAATTTTTGAGATCATGACCTATAAATAGATATATAATTGAATTATCTTTCCAAAAATACCAATTTCTCCTAAATCCAATATCAGACCAAAGAGTTATTCCTATTTTACTCCAGCATGTCAGGCTGGAAATAGTGTGACGACATTCGTGGTAGCTTACCACATTTGTGACGCCCTACCACGAAGGTCGTCAGCCTTAGGAAGAATCCAACTCCTGTGTGAAGACATTCATGGTATCTTACCATATTTGTGACGCTCTACAACCAAGGTCGTCATCCTTAGGCAGAATCCAACTCCTGTGTGACGACATTCGTGGTAGCTTACCACATTTGTGACGCCCTACCACGAAGGTCGTCAGCCTTAGGTAGAAACCAGCTCCTAAGTGATGAAATTCGTGGTAGCTTACCATATTTGTGACGCCCTACCACGATGGTCGTCATACTTAAGGAGAAACCATCAGTTCCAGCTCCTGTGTGACGATATTTTTGAAGGCTTACCACACTTTTGATGCCTTGTCACAAATGTCGTCAGCTATGATTTTCAGCAACTGGGAATTTATTTCATAAGGGTATTTTGGTCTTTTTCCTTCACTTCCCACGACTTATAACCATCAAGGAACGTATTATCTTCGATTCTCTTTAGTTAAAACATCTTAAAAACCCTCTCTAACACTTTCAACTACAAGATTGGGGTTTTCTCTCTAGATCATCTCCTCAGGAACAAGAGCATTCTTTCCCAAAGGGGTTAAACCCTAGTCAAGAAAAATCAAGGGCAAGCCTAAGGAATTCTTCAAGAACCTTCAGAAACATTAGATCTCTTTCAAGATTCAATCACTAAGGTATGTGTAGTGTTCATCTATGAATCCAGTCCGTTCATAGAGCTCAAGAACCATGTTTTAAATATTATTTTGTCAACTTTTTGTGGTGATATGAGTATGTACATGTTGGCGATTGTTGTTTAAGTTTCAATGTGATTTCTAAAGGTTTTTTCATGGAATATATATGTTTGTTAATTGAAAACCATGAACTTTAGGTGGTTTAATATGGTGCAAGTATGAAACCCACCTATGCCTTAAACAATGCATGCAAGGTGTTTGATAAAATGCTTAGGATACTAGAAATTTATGTTTCTATGGTTCTATGATGTATAAATGACAAGTTCATGTTAGCTATATACTTCAATATGAATTCCATGCTTTTCATGTGTTGCTATTGTGGTGGTATGAAGCATGCAAGATAATGGAGATATACAATATGTACACAAAATATATCCATGCATTCACTAAAATGTTTAATATGTTGAATAACTATATGAAAGATGATATCCCGTACGTATGATATTATGAATTGTGGACTCAAATCTTGGGATCAAGTCATGTCATGTGTGTCAGTTTCCTTCTATCAAGTCCTGGGGGTATTCGTACCCGAAAAACATAGTTGTGTGCCTAGAGCCATGTCATGTTGTCACGATAATATCAGTCAAGCTATAATCTATAGAGCTTAGTCAATCATGTGACTCAGAAAATCTCAGAAATCTCATGATCTCAGTTAACTCTCAGAAAATAGTACTACTCCGTCAGTCAACGGAAGTTAGTTAATCTGTCCATGTACAGTCAGTTGAATCATGTTTAGTCTCTTCAAATGGGAGTAGTAGTTAGCACCAGTGAACCCAAGGATGGTAACTCACCTGTATATGAGGGTGTGATTCTTAACAGTCATCCTTGTGTTCCAGAACTATGTAGCCAGCATAGGTTGAGACATTGTAGCCTATTATATGAGGGTAGATGAGGTAGCTTAACCTACTATATGATGGTTCCCACCGTTCTCACTAGAGTTACCTGTTATATAAGGGTTGCTCACATGTAGTCCTTACCAGTGGCGCGATATTGACACCCTTCCAGTCAGGGCAAAGATTGGTCCCCATCTTTGCCATAATAGGGGCATGTCGGTTAAACAACTAACTCCCACAGTTTCAGTATCAGTCTCAGTAAAAGAACTTAGACAGTTCTTCAGATATCAGTATACCAGGACTGTTAGATACGGTCAAATTTAGTTATAGCACGAAACTCAGAGAGTTCAACCAGATTCAGGGATGTCAGATACAGTCATCCATGTTATCAGAACTACGGTTCCAGCCATGTATTAGCGCATAGATTTAGCCATTTCATACTCACAATCTTAGTTACTATATATGTATATTTGTACTCTTACATTCATATCAGTCAGTCAGTAGTATTATTCATTCATGTAAACCCTTTGCATTAGCCTACCTCACTTGTATACTCAGTACTCTAGTTGTACTGATGTATTTGCGCTATGGTGGTTTCTTTTCATGTTACACCATAGGTTTAAAGGCACGAGTTCCAGACCAGCAGTAGCAGTCGCATTCAGCATACAGAGTTGCAGTGAGTCCTCTTCATTCGAGGACGACATTATTTGATTTATTCATTTATTTCTTCAGTTCAGTTTTACGGAGTTAGTTGGAGACATGTTCCTTCAACTTCTTATTTCAGACATTACTTAGAGACTTTTGGATTTACGCTCAGATTTAGCTTTTAGATTTAGTTTTCAATTTTTTTGGGTATCTTTCACCCACACGGATGTTACTATTTTACAGATTCTTTATTCAATTGAACCTTATGGCCTACATGTTCATGTTTTCTAAATTATTACATTATATATTGCACTACACAGGTATAAATATCAGTCATGGGTTAGCTTGTGGTCCTTCGGGGTCATAAGCACCATGTAGCATTCCAGTTCAAAAAATCGGGGTGTTATAAACTTGGAATCAGAGCCTAAGGTTCAATAGAGTCCTAGGAAGTCTGAAAGTTGCATCTAGTAGAGTCTTGTACATGGGTGTGTTGCATGCCACATTTATGTACAGGAGGCTATGAGATGTTTTAGGAACAGTTTCCCTCCTTTCAGTATTCATGTCGTACTAGTGAGCATAATCTCAAGTCAGTCTCTCAGTCTAATCCACTCTTCTCTTATTTCAGAACCATGCCTCCAAAGAGAAGAAAACAGCTAGCTCCTCATCCCGAAGATCCTTTGGGCGAACATGTTTCTCATGCGGAGTTCAGGACCTCATTTAGTGCTCTTGCTCAGTCTGTAGCTGCCTAGAATAAACGACCAGTAGTTGTTCCGGACAACCCAGTGGCCAATTTAGCAGCAGCTAGGATTCGGGACTTCACCCGAATGAACCCTCCTTCCTTCTTTGGGTCTAAGCCAGACGAGGATCCTCAGGAATTCATTGTCCAAGTCCAGAAGGTCATTGATATCATGGGAGTCACTTCTTCTTAGAGTGTCGAG